>CM059443.1:42247850-42847850 GCA_030390025.1 Squalus acanthias
CACAACACACACACACCACCCTCCCCCTCCCCACACAGTCTCAGTTTGCCCTCTCACTAGCACTTTGAATTCAATCAGCAGTATGATTTTAAGCACCAGTGTTTGTCCTCTCAGCCAAGCTAAGAGCAAAAGAAGTTTCCAGCTGGTCACAGCGACAGCTGCTCATATTGACAGAGTTCACTTTGCTCACTGGCACTTTAATTCAAACTCTAACTTTGAACTGTGACGAGAAGTGCAGCTAAGTGTCTGGCTCCTGTGTGGTCAGCATTAAACTTCCTTCACTCTCGGGCAGGCTGAGAGATGCAGAAAACCAACACTTCCAACATACTGCTGATTAAAATTCATGTGCCAGTGTGGGGAACACAGACAGGTAAAGTTACACTGGAGGATGGAAATCAGGGGATTTGTCAGGCAACAAATGACTTGCTTAACTGATGATCACGGAATCTGTCCAACATCCAAATATACTTAGTGAGCTCTAACATCCGAGAAGCTTCTCATTCACTCCTTTTACAGACATGCCATACCATTCAACATTACCAAAGAAGTAATCTAGGCATTGTGTTGGAACAGTATATATGAGCGCCTTCTATGAACAAAAGCAAACAGTTTGAACTTACCACGTTGATATAGCACCAATTGGACCCTGTCTATCAAGAAAGATCTTTACAAAGCCCAGCAACTTTAAATTATTGATGAGGCCCAGTATTAGAGTTTGTGGTTTGGCTTGACGCCCAAGGTAAAGGCATTCATCGAGGAATCAGGAAAGGCAGTGTATTACTTGATCGGCACCCCATCCGCTGGTTTAAACATCCACTCCTTCCACCATCGGCATAGCGTGGCTGCAGTGTGCACTATCCACAGGATGCACTGCAGCAACGTGCCAAAGCTTCTTCGGCAGCACCTCCCAAACCTCCACCACCTAGAAGGAAAAGAGCAGCAGGTGCATGGGAACACCATCACCTCCAAGTTCCCCTCCTGTGGATGCTCAATTGTGGAGTATATTCAAGACAGAGGTCGATAAGTTTTTGGGAACAAAGGGAATTTAGGGATATGGGGATAGTGCGGGAAAGTGGAGTTGAGGTAGAAGATCAGCCAGGATCTTATTGAATGGCGGAGCAGGCTCGAGGGGCCAAATGGCCGACTCAAGCTCCTATTTATGTTCTTATATCCAAGTCACACACCATCCTGACTTGAACATACGATAGCAAAATACTGCGGATGCTGGAAATCTGAAATAACAACAGAAAACGCTGGAAAAACTCAGCAGGCCAGGCAGCATCCGTGGAGAGAGAAACAGAGTTAACGTTTCAGGTCGAAGACCCTTCGTCAGAACTGGAAAAAAGCAGGAAATGAAATAGATTTAAAGCAAGTATAAAGCTGGGAAAAGGGGGAGGGGATGAAAGAACAAAAGGCAAGGTCAGTGGTAGGATAGAAAGCAGGAGAGATTAAGAGACATTAAGAGATATTCAAGGCAAGAGGAGGTGGTAATGTGACAGGTTGAGGCTAGATGAAGTGTGAACTGCGCTGGCAGAATGAAGGACAGCTGCCAGCTTCTGGGAGGGAAGGAAAAAAGGCCAAACAAAAGGGTGGATAAAAAATTAAAAATATATATATATGTGATATGGGCCGGGGTTATGATCTGAAATTGTTGAACTCTATGTTGAGTCCAGAGGGCTGTAGAGTGCCTAAACAAAAGATGAGGTGCTGTTCCTCGAGCTTACGCTGAGCTTTCGTGGAACAATGCAAGAGGCCGAGGACGGTGAGGTCAGAGTGGGAGTGGAGTGGAGAATTAAAGTGACAGGCCACCGGGAGCTTGGGGTCCCCCTTACGGACTGAACGGAGGTGTTCCGCAAAGCGGTCACCCAATCTGCATTTGGTCTCCCCAATGTAGAGGAGACCGCATCGTGAGCAGCGAATACAGTATACTAAATTGCAGGAAGTACAAGTAAATCGCTGTTTCACCTGGAAGGGGGGTTTGGGGCCCTGGACAGTGGGAAGGTATAAGGGCATGTGTTGCATCTCCTGCGCTTGCACGGGAAGGTGCCGGGCGAAGGGGAAGGGGTGCTGGGGGTGGTAGAGGAGTGGACTAGGGTGTCGCGGAGGGAGCGGTCCCTGTGGAATGCTGAAAGGGGAGGTGAGAGGAAGATGCGTTTGGTGGTGGGATCACGCTGGAGGTGGCGGAAATGGTGGAGGATGATCCGTTGAATGTGGAGGCTGGTGGGGTGAAAGGTGAGGACAAGGGGAACTCTATCGTGGTTCCGGGAGGGAGGGGCAGGGGTGAGGGCAGAAGTGCGGGAAATAGAACGGACACGGTCGAGGGCCGTGTCAACCACAGTAGAGGGGAATCCTCGGTTGAGGAAAAAGGAAGACATGTCGGAAGCACTGGTATGGAAGGTGGCAACGTCAGAGCAGAAGCGGTGGAGACGGAGAAACTGGGAGAATGGAATAGAGTCCTTACAGGAGGCGGGGTGGGAGGAAGTGTAGTCCAGGTAGCTGTGGGAGTCAGTGGGCTTGTAGTGAATGTTTGTCAATAACCTATCCCCAGAGATGGAGACGGAGAAGTCGAGGAAGGGAAGGGAAGAGTCGGAGATGGACCATGTGAAGGTGAGGGAAGGGTGGAAATTGGAAGCATAGTGAATGAAATGTTCTAGTTCAGGGCGAGAGCAGGAGACGGCACCGATACAGTCATCAATGTACCGGAAAAAGAGGTGAGGGAGGGGACCCGAGTAGGACTGGAACAAAGAGTGTTCCACATATCCCACAAAAAGGCAGGCATAGCTAGGACCCATGCGGGTACCCATAGCAACACCTTTGATTTGGAGGAAATGAGTGGAGTCAAAGGAGAAGTTGTTCAATGTGAGAACAAATTCAGCCAGGCGGAGGAGGGTGGCAGTGGATGGGGACTAGTTGGGCCTCTGTTCAAGGAAGAAGCGGAGCGCCCTCAGGCCATCCTGGTGGGGGATGGAGGTGTAGAGGGATTGTACGTCCATGGTGAAAAGGAGGCGGTTGGGGCCAGGAAACTGGAAACTGTTAAAGTGGCAGAGGGCGTCGGAAGAGTCGCGGATGTAGGTGGGAAGAGACTGGACAAGGGGAGAAAAGAGAGTCGAGATAGGAAGAGATAAGTTCCGTGGGGCAAGAACAGGCTGAAACGATGGGTCTACCAGGGCAGTCCTGTTTGTGGATCTTGGGAAGGAGGTAGAAGCGGGCTGTGCGGGGTTGGGGAACTATGAGGTTGGTGGCCGTGGGGGGGAAGATCTCCAGAGGAGATGAGGTCAGTGACAGTCTTGGAAACGGTGGCTTGATGTTCGGTCGTGGGGTCATGGTCCAGGTGGAGGTAGGAGGTGGTGTCGGAGAGTTGGCGTTCAGATAGATATATTTATTTTTATTTTATTTTTTCATCCACCCTTTTGTTTGGCCTTTTTTTCTTCCCTCCCAGAAGCTGGCAGCTGTCCTTCATTCTGCCAGTGCATTTCACACTTCATCTAGCCTCAACCTGTCACATTACCACCTCCTCTTGCCTTGAATATCTCTCAATGTCTCTTAATCGCTCCTGCTTTCTATCCTACCACTGACCTTCCCTTTTGTTCTTTCATCACCTCCCCCTTTTCTCAGCATTATACTTGTTTTAAATCTATTTCATTTCCTGCTTTTTTCCCGTTCTGACGAAAGGTCTTCGACCTGAAACGTTAACTCTGTTTCTGACTTGAACATATATCGCCGATCCTTCATCGTCGCTGGGTCAAAATCCTTGAACTCCCAACCCAACAGCACTGTGGGATCACCTTCACTGCACGGACTGCAGCGGTTCAAGGCGGCGGCTCACCACCACCTTCTTAAGGGCAATTAGAGATGGGTAATAAATGCCAGCCTCGCCAGCAACACCCATATCCCAATAACGAATTAAAAAAAAAGCCAAACAGATCTTTTATGGGGTGGTGTCAGGAGAGGGAGGGAAGTCTCTATTAGGAACGATTATCTAATTTAAGGTATGGTGTCCACAGATTTGAAATGCTGACCACTTCTAACTATTCCTTGGGATGTTTTACTTCGTTAAAGGGGCTATATAAATACAAGTTGTTGTTATTCCTGTTCTTCTACCCGATGAATCTTAGGTCATCCACAAGGTCATTCTCACAATCAGTTTCACTTAGGAGATGCATCTAATTGGTACAACTTTGTAAAGCATTTGGTAAATTCTGTATTAGGGTGCAGTAGATCACAGATATATTTCCCACCAGACAGTATAAATCTAATTAATCCTGCCTGGTATGCAGTGTAAGGTAGAAGCTTCGCTAACTTAACCATGCTCAAAGCATGCTCATTACAACATCTCAGCTTAACACCATCATTAATAGAAAACTAATTAGCTTAGCTCCTAACTTTTCCAGGTTCCAATTTATTTCACAATGTGTTGTTGGGTACAACATGTACCTTGGCACAATACAGAAAACACCTCGCTCCCACAGACTGTACGACACTGCGGGTGGAAAGTACTTTGATAGTGAAAAGATGGAAACTCAACCCTGCGAGTCAGCAATGTGCAGCTTCCCTTCAATCACCTCACCCCTCAGCCAGGATTTAGTTTTGGTTGCTTTGTGCTGGGATCCCTATTCTACAATTCATAGGAAAGATAGGAACATAGCAACAGGATTAGGCCATTCAGCCCCTCGGGCCTACTCCACCATTTAGTTAAATCATTGCTGATCTGTATCTCGACTCCAATTACCCGCCTTTGCTTCGTGACCCTGGATACCTTTACCCAACAAAATGCTAGCGATATCAGTCATGAATATTTCAAATGGCCCAGCACACACAGCCTTGCGGGGAGAGTTGCAGATTTAACTACCCTTTGCATGAAAAAGTGCTTCCTGATTTCACTCCTAAATAGCCTAGCTCTAATTTTAAGATTATGTCCGCCCATCCCCGTTCTGGTTTCCCCCACCAGAGGGAATAGTTCCTCTCTATCTATTGTGCTCAAACTCCAACAACCTCTCTAAACCCTGCTCCCCAATCACTCCCGTTCTCAGCAACTTCCATTGACTCCACTTCTCCACTACATTGAATTCTAACTAGTTCTCTTTTATAAATTACTCTCAGACCTTCCCAGCCTAATTCTGCATTTTCCTCAAGTGCTACATGTCAGTGTACACATCCACTCCACAGCCTGTCTCCATCACGGGTACCTGAGCCTTGAGCCATCTGGGTCCTACACTCACTAAACCTTGTACCTCTCTCCCCATTTTCAAAAGCCTCCTGAAAACCTACATTATTGGCAATGCCTTCAACTACCTCTCTTCTGTTTGGTCTCTGTGAAGTGCCTCGGGACATTTAGTGTATTAAAGGCATTTTATAAATGCAAGTTAATAAACCAAACTACAGATCAACGGCAAGGCCACATCTGGAACAGTGCGTCATAGAAACATAGAATCTAGGAGCAGGAGTAGGCCATTCGGCCCGTCGAGCCTGCTCCACCATTCAATACGATCATGGCTGATCATTCAAATCCAGTACCCTGTCCCTGCTTTAATCCCCACAGTGCACATATCCCACCCTAGCCCCGTAACCCCACGTATTTAATTCCCCCTAACATATCCCATCCTATCCCCATAACCCCACATATTTAATCCCCCCCCCCTAACACTAAGGGTCAATTTATCATAGCCAAATCAACCTAACCCGCACATTTTGTGTCATAAGGGCACCTTAACTCAAAAGGACATTTGTGAATTGGAAAGGACTTAATGGATCTGACAAGGATGATGCAGATATTTAGGTATGAGGAAAGACTCAAGAGTTCAGCTCATTTTCACTGGAGAAAATATAGATAGATTGGGAGGTGTGGGGGGCGGGGGGAAGAGGGCAGGTCTAATCCGGATTTTAAAAGCCAAGACACAGATAATGTAGACCCAAGTAGGACACTTAACTTGGACTGGCAGCATTGAACCAGAGGACACAAATACCAACTTAATCAGCTACAAGTGAGACAAGAGCGACAAGAATCCCCCACCTCCCGAATAATTGTGGAACAGACTCCCAACAAAAAGAGTTAATACTGTGTCAGTTACATTCTTCAAGGAGCAGCTCAAGTGGAACTGGATGAATATTGCATCCATAATTATAACCAAGAGGCAATCGAAGACTCCATGGAACACCTCAGTTCTTAAATTAATATACGTGGACATTTAAAAGAGAAACTGTTAACCACTGATACAGAGATACATGCTGACAGTCAGCGTTTTGGGGGCTCCAACACACGTATAGTGTGGATTGGTCCCTCACCCTTCAGCACCGCATCTACCAGAGTCCTGCTGCTCATGGAAGCAATTCCTACTGCCACATACTACCAGCAAGAATTCCGATTTCATACCTACAGTATTCAGCAGCTAGAACCATTTCCATTAGTGCCAGGACTCGGGTAGGTAAGGTGCTCAGAGAAAGTGAGGGAGGGTGGGGAAGGTGGATAGCAACAAAGGGGAGAGGGGAAATGGATAACAATAAAGGAAAGGGGAAGCAGGTAGAAGCTGGGAGCAGTGCTTTGGGGTGGAAGAAGTGAGAAGCTGGGAGAGGCGCTATGGGATGAGAGAGGAAGGAGAGTTCCAGTGTTAATGGGGTTAATGTTAATGGAAAGGAGGGACAGGAAAAGAGTGTCAGCATGACTTGGAGAGGGTATTGAGAAGGGGGAAGAGTGTCAGCTTGAATGGGGTTGGTGAGGGAGAAGACTGACAGTTCAAACTGAGAGGGTTGGCGGAAGTGAGTGTCCCTGTTAAAAGCTGGAGAGTTGGATGGGGTAGTGTCTCTGTGAACATGGCCTGGAGAGGGTAAAGTGCATGTGAACTGGGGCTGTGGCGGGGGTGGCGGGCGGGGAGATGTGGAAATGTAACCGTTGAGATGTGGAAGTGTAACCGTTAAGATAAGGTTTGGGATAAGTTTTGGGGAAGTGTGGGTCGGGTCAGTTGAAAATCCAAATATTACTTTATTTCAAAATAAGATTAAAAATCTATGAATTGTGAAGTACTAGTGTGTTTAAAATAACCAGAATGAATTATTTTTAATGTAAAAACTAAAATATTTATGGAAAACATACCCCACGATCTTTCCCGGAAATGATCCACCAATGTTGTGCCTTTAACATTTAGAATTCCCCCTTCAGGCTTTCATATGCTAATGTTGCTTCTCCTTCAAAAGGAGTGCTGTGTATACCTGCAACTTCAGTTACAATCCCGCGTAACTGCACTGTTCTTACAGGTCATGGGCCTATAACCAGGGCCATTCTTCAGTTGTCTGAAATCTAGGAGCTGTGCCAGGTTTGGTTTTGAAGTGGTTGGTCAGCTTTTGCTAGTTTTCTACGTTGGTATGTATACGCACAGTATTTTCTCAACATCTTTACAGTACTGATGAAGAAATCCAAGAATTCCTCTGCAGTCACATCCAAGATAGTCATGAGGTTCCATGTCATTAATGAAGATTAAAGTGACCGGTCCTTTGACACATGAATAAGTCCCTTTGCTTGTACAAGCCTAAATGTTACTGTCTGTGATATCAGCGTGCAAACACTTAATGTGTCTGGATAACATTTATCTTAACGCAGCTATTAAGTCAGGTTAGTGCCTCTTTTAGATGGAATATAGCAGGAGTAGTTCGAGACATGACATGTGGTGAGTGTAGCATGTTTGGGAGGAACAGGTGACTTTGGACCTATGGTTCCCAAAGCTCTCCACCACTGGGGGTTTTCCCCACCTCATATGTGGGTCTAATTGAGAGATTGATTGCCGCGATTAATCAACAACTCCATTATCATTGATTCATGCGACTACCAGGATGCTAGATGGCAAACCAGATGGACCTTGTTTTTTCTGTCTAGCAATTCCCACGTTCCTCTATTGGAATAGTGGACCGAGGATTGTCACCAAAACACCTTAAGCGTTTGGATACCAGTATCACATACTAATTTCTCGGTTTTACTCTTGCTTGCCAGTTGAGTGGAAGAATAAGGCATCTGCTTTGTATGAGAGCCACACTCAACTGAAGAGAGTTTCAAGGTTGCCCCATGGTGTACTGCTCGCTACATTGGCTCCCTCTATTAGGCAGTGAATTTCTTGAGTGTGTTGCGGGTAGTTTTCAGCAACAATATGTCCAAAAAACAAGGGGGCAGGCCATATTAGGTTTAGTAATGAGTCAGATTTAGTTAACAGCCTAACAGTGCGTGAACATTTATCTAATAGTGATCATAATATGATCGGGTGCAACGTTGTGTTTGAAAGGGAGAAACGCAAAACAGCTACTAAGATTCTAGATTTAAGTAAGGCTGACTTCAATGTGATGAGAACAGAGACGGTCCACAATAAACTGGATAAGTCTGTTAATGGGTAAAACAACAGAAGATCAGTGGGAGATGTTCAAAAAAGAATTTAATGTGATACAAAACCAGCTTATACCCTTCAGGGGCAACAGCTCTACTTGCTAAAAAAACCAGCCATGGACAACTAAAGAGGTAAGGGACAGCATAAAACTAAAAGAACAAGCATACAAAAATGCAAAAACTAGCATACATCCTGGTGACTGGGAGAGATACAAAGAACAAGAGGCGACAGCTACAAAAAGGGAGTATGAAAAGAAACTTGCAAGGGATATCAAAATCAACACAAAAATTTTTACAATTATATTAGGGAAAAAAGGGTAGTCAGGAACAATGTGAGCCCCTTGAAAACTGATAACGATGATACTGTAAATGAAAATAAGGAAATGGTGGACATGTTGAATAATTAGTTTGCGTCAGTATTTGCAGTAGAGGATAGAATGCCGGCCATCCCAAGAAAACTAATATTGAATCAGGGACAGAGATTCACCAAAATTAACGTAAGCAAAATAACAGTAATGAAGAAAATAATGGCACTAAAGAGTGACAAATCCCCAGGGCCAGATGGTTTCCATCCCAGGGTTTTAAAGGAAGTAGGTGAGAACATTGCAGATGCTATAACTATAATCTTCCAAAGTTCTCTCGATTTGGGAACTGTTCCTTTAGATTGGAAAATTGTGCAAGTCACTCTGCTATTTAAAAATGGCGAGAGAGGGAAACCATGGAATTATAGACCAGTTAGCCTAACATCTGTTGTCGGGAAATTACTACAGTCTATAATTAAGGATGGGGTGGCTGAACACCTCGAAAATTTTCAGCTGATCAGAAAGAGACAGCGTGGACTTGTAAAGGGAAGGTCATGCCTGACGAATCTGATTGAATTTTTTGAAGAGGTGACTAAAGTAGTGGACAGGGGAAATGTCTATGGATGTTATTTATATGGACCTCCAGAAGGCATTTGATAAAGTCCTCCTAAGAGACTGTTAACTAAAGTTGAAACTCATGGAATTGAAGGCAAATTATTGACCTGGTTAGGAAACTGGCTGAGCAGCAGGAGACAGAGCAGGGATAATGGGCAGGTACTCAAATTGTCAGGTTGTGACTAGTGAAGTCCCGCAGGGATATGTGTTGGGGCCTCAACTATTCACTATATTTAATAATGACTTATGACGATGAGATAGAAGGCCACATATCCAAGTTTGCCGGTGACACAAAGATAGGCGGCACTGTACGAAGTGTAGATGGAAGCATAAAATTCCAAAGATATTAATAGATTAAGCGAATGGGCTAAACTGTGGCAAATGGATTTCAATGTAGGCAAATGTGAGGTCATCCACTTTGGACCTAAAAAGGATAGAACAGGGTACTTTCTAAATGGTGAAAAGCTAAACAGTGGAGGTCCAAAAGAAACTTGGGGGTCCACGTACACAGATCATAAAAATGTCATGGACAGGTACAGAAAATAATCAAAAATGCTAATAAAATGCTGGTCTTTACATTTAGAGGACGAAAATAAAGGGGGTAGAAGTTATGCTACAGCTATACAAAGCCCTGGTTAGACCACACCTGGAGTACTGTGAGCAGTTCTGGGCACCACACCGTACGAAGGATATATTGGCCTTGGAGGGAGTGCAGCGTAAGTTTACCAGAATGATACCGGGACTCCAAGGGTTAAATTACGAGGAGAGATTACACAAATTAGGTTTGTATTCCCTGGAATTTAGAAGGTTAAGGGGTGATTTGATCGAAGTTTTCAAGATATTAAGGGGAACTGATAGGGTAGATAGAGAGAAACTATTTCTGCTGGTTGGGGATTCTAGGACTAGGGGGCATAGTCTAAAAATTAGAGCCAGACTTTACAGGAGTGAAGTTAGGAAGCACTTCCACACACAAAGGGTGGTAGAAGTTTGGAACTCTCTTCTGCAAACGGCAATTGATGCTGGGTCAATTGTTAATTTAAAATCTGAGATTGATAAGATTTTCGTTAACCAAAGGTGTTAGGTCACAGATCAGCCATGATCTCATTGAATGGCGGAACAGGCTCGAGGGGCTGAATGGCCTACTCCTGTTCCTATGTTCTATTGGAAGCATGTGTTACATAGCAGGGTCCCAAAGCCTTTACTTTATGGCCTTGCACTTTAGTAGCTCAGCCAATGTGTCTGGTCAAGTTAGAATTCAGCCTCCTTGGACCACTTTTGCAGAGTGCATGAAGGAGTACTTTCCTTTGTTTGTAATTCTAATTATTTCAGCAGAGCACTGGGATATTTAGGATCTTTAGGGCTGAGGCCAGTGTGTCAGCTTCAAAACAGAAGATGGAACTTGTAACCGTGCGTAGTTTACTGATGGCCCAAATGCAGTATGCCACCGAGTACAGCACGCAGGCTTGCATCCCTTGCTTCCCAACCTAGGCATTACCCTCAGGGATGATGTCAAGTGGAGGTGGAAAAGACACTTTCCAACAGAGAAAAATAAAAGTTTTTTTTTTAAAAAACAGTCACCCTAGTCTGTTTTCAATTGCCTTCCAGTAGCTGGGTTAAAAGCCCAAGAAGTCTCCTGCACTCTCGGTGTAGTGATAGTGCACCATACACAGGCACGATGGGCCGAATGGCAAGATTCTAGGTGACAAAAATCATGAGAACTACAGGGAGAAAAAAAAATCTAAATGGGTAAAATTAACTTATAAGAGTAAGACACTGCAGTTTAATGGAATAATATCTTCAGTCACTAAACTTTTGTTATTTGACTGCTGGAACAGTCTGTGGTAAATAAACATTTCCAGTTCTTTAAAAAAAGAGATTAAACTGTTGCCTGTTGACAATTCATATTCTAGAGAAACAGGGGGCAAAATTCTGGTGGTTATATGTATGAGAGAGAGAGAAAAGACAGACAGAGATGTACAAAGAGATAATTCTGATAATGCATTGGCAGCATTTCCAAGTGTCTGATGCTCTATAATCCAGCCACAGATTTCATGAGCAACCACTCACTGATTACATGTATGCTTTGCATTCACAACAGTTTATTGAGGTGCTTTGTTGCCTTGTATTGTTTCTAACAACTGCAAAAAATCTGTGTCTGATACCAACACCAATCCATATGAAGATTCTAGAGACACTGCAAATGCAAGAACTACATAAACACAGCAACCAGAGGGGAGAGGTTCATTTATTTGATATTTGTTCTCAGGATATGGGCAGTTAACAAAGGCTGCTTTAATTGCCCATCTCTAGTTACCTCAAGAAAGTGATGGTGGGCCTTCTCCCTGAACCGCTGCAGTCCTTGTGGGGGTGGTGCTCCCACAATGGTGTTAGATTGGGAATTCCAGGATACTGACCCAGCAACGATGAAGAAACAGCGATATATGTCCAAGTCAGGATGGTGTGCGACTTGGAAGTGATGGTGTTCCCACTTGGTTTTGTCCTGAAAGGTGGTGTATGGCTTGAGACAGGTTTCGCAGAGGTTGCTCGTATCCTGAGACTGTGACCCCTCGTTCTAGACCCCCCAGCCATGGGAAACATCCTCCCTGCCTTTTGACCCTCTTTTATCACCACTTGGACTTCAAAGGGTAGAGAAACATAATACACGCTGATAGTCTGGGTTTTTAGTTCCCTCTTTATTATACTGATGTACAGGAACAGGCAAGTAGAGTCTGTCTATCTCTGGCAACCGTTGTTCATCAAGGATACAAATTACTTTAAACTACTACAGAGAATTGTTAAAGGAACCAAATGTTTATGGTTTTCAAACAGCTTTTGTCAGGAAAGTGAACCAGTGTAATTTCTCCGATACGATAGCAAAATACTGCGGATGCTGGAAATCCGAAATAACAACAGGAGACGCTGGAAAAACTCAGCAGGCCAGGCAGCATCCGTGGAGAGAGAAACTTTATTTCAGTTCTGACGAAGGGTTTCGACCTGAAACGTTAACTCTGTTTCTCTCTCCACGGATGCTGCCTGGCCTGCTGAGTTTTTCCAGCGTTTTCTGTTGTTATTTCAGTGTAATTTCTCTATCTTCTATTATTTGATTTTATTTCTTTATAAATCTGATTTATACTGCACAGGGTGAACTATACAGTATGTCTATCAGTTTAAATAACTCACTGTGGCTAAATCCAACACAAAGCTATTTTCTACTTCTTAGTACAGTGGGCTATGTATGACGGATCAAGGGTTAATGAATGATGGTGGCTATTGGTTGTGGGGACCACGTTCAAAATTAAAAGTCTTAGTTACAACCCTGGTTGAGTGCACTGGTGATTTGGCCCCAAATGTATCTCAAAATGTGTGATCATTTAGAAATACAAGTGAATTACCTGTAATACAACTCGTGGTCAGTGCGAGGATGCACTGCTTTATAAGGGTAGGAATGTTATACCATGTAAAACAGGTGTAGCTTGCTTTACAGCTCTGCATTCTTGAAGTGATTGCTGGAGTCTGTTACAGGCCAGGCTGCAGATCAAATCCTTGGCTTTATTTGATTGATTGATCATTGACTAGTTGGTGACAGTATAATTGGCATTTTCTTGGTTAGAGGGAACTAAAACACACAGCATTTTAAGACTGATTTGTATCTGTAAGAAAGCGGAGTGCGGGAGGTAGAAAGTGCAAATGACACCGTGTCACTGAGCCAAGGTGGCAGCCATGGCGCTCACCTCTGATTCAGAAGGTTGTGGGTTCCAGCCCCACGCCAAAGACATGAGCACATAATCTAGGCTGACACTCCAGTGCAGCACTGAGGGAATACTGCACTGTTGGAGGTGCCATCTTTAGAATGAGATGTTAAACCGAGGCCCCGTCTGCCCCCTCAGGTGGATGCAAGAGATCCCATGGTACTATTTTGAAGAAGAGCAGGGGAGTTCTCCCCGGTGTTCTGGCCAATATTTATCCCTCAACCAACATCACCAAAACAGATTATCTGGTCATTATCACGATGCTGTTTGTAGGAGCTTGCTGTGCACAAATTGGCGGCTGTGTTTCCTACATAACAACAGTGACTCCACTTCAAAAGTACTTCATTGGCTGTAAAGCACTTTTGGACGTCTTGAGGTTGTGAAAGACGCTATGCAAATGCAAGTTCTTTCTTTCTCTTTCTAATTGTAATAATCATTGTTTAAAAATTCAAACTTTTTACTTTTATGCTCGGTTCAAAACTCTTATCTTGTCCGGGAACTACTGCAGTCAGAACTGGGAGCCAATTGTGTTAGAACTAGCCAATCAGAGGTACATAAAAGAAATCTGGGTAAATTAGACCAATTTGGGGGATATTTGTAATAATAAAAATAAATTTGATCATTAAAAGTGACTGAGACGGGCGACTGAAGCAAGCGAAGATTGAGAACCTTGGACTAAGGTGCTAAATGTGTCTGGTGAGTCATGTGCTTGAAAATAGTTTTGTTTACTAATACCAGGGGAAGGGAATCACTGTCTTCAATAAGCGAGTGTGGTCAGTGCACAGAACAGAGACTATTCTGCTGACCACCAAATACAGAGAGATACAACATTCCAAAATAATACTTTAGTTATGTGCCACAACACTGAAAGCGGCAGTTCAGTAATATTGCAAGTTAAAGATCATATTTTTACAAAATCTTTTGAAATAATTTTAATATATATTTAAAAGGAGTTTCATAGATACAAAGTCAACATAACTGAGGAAGACACTGGCAGGAGCACTGCAGGACAGAGCAAAGACGCTTGGGGAGTGCATTTGTCCCATGGACTGCCTCTTGAACATCACTGCTTTACACATTCCTCTAAAATGAGATGAATGACTTGTTTACAAAAGCAAAATACGGCGGATGCTGGAAATCTGAAATAAAAACAGAAAATGCTGGAAATACTCAGCAGGTGAGGCAGCATCTGTGGAGAGAGAAACAGAGTTAACGTTTCAGGTCAATGACCCAACGACAGAACTGGAAAAAGTTGGAGATGGAAAAGGTTTTCCACCTCACCTTCACATAACCCATCTCCGACTCTTCCCTTCCTCGACTTCTGTCTCCATCTCTGGGGATAGGCTATTGACAAACATTCACTATAAGCCACCGACTCCCACAGCTACCTGGACTACACTTCCTCCCACCCCGCTTCCTGTAAGGACTCTATTCCATTCTCCCAGTTTCTCCGTCTCCGCCGTATCTGCTCTGACGATGCCACCTTACATACTAGTGCTTCCGACATGTCTTCCTTTTTCCTCAACTGAGGATTCCCCTCTACTGTGGTTGACACGGCCCTTGACCGTGTCCGTTCCATTTCCCGCACTTCCGCTCTCACCCCTACCCCTTCCCCTCCCTCCCGGAACCACGTAGAGTTTCCCTTATCCTCACCTTTCACCCCACCAGCCCCCACATTCAACAGATCATCCTCCGCCATTTCTGCCACCTCCAGCGTGATCCCACCACCAAACAAATCTTCCTCTCACCTCCCCTTTCAGCATTCCGAAGGGACCGCTCCCTCCGCGACACCCTGGTCCACTCCTCTATCACCCCCCCAACACCCCTTCCCCTGGCACCTTCACGTGCAAGCACAGGAGATGCAACACATGCCATTTTACCTCCTCCCTTCCCACTGTCCAGGGCCCCAAACACTCCTTCCAGGTGAAACAGTGATTTACTTGTACTTCTTGCAATTTAGTATACTGTATTTGCTGCTCACGATGCGGTCTCCTCTACATTGGGGAGACCAAACACAGATTGGGTGACCGCTTTGCGGAACACCACCGTTCAGTCCGTAAGGGTGACCCCGAGCTTCCAGTTGCCTGTCACTTTAATTCTCCGCTCCGCTCCCACTCTGACCTCTCCGTCCTCGGCCTCTTACACGGTTCCAATGAAGCTCAAGGAACAGCACCTCATCTTTCGATTAGGCACTTTACAGCCTTCTGGACTCAACATTGAGTTCAACAATTACAGACCATAACCTCTGCCCCCATCTTTTTTTTCCATTTTCTTTTTCTCTCTCACATGGCAACTGTCGATCATTCTGCCATTGCCATTTACACTTCATTTAGAGCCATCTTTTGTTTCTTAACTTGTCCCATTACCATCTCCTTTTGCCTTGCACCATCATCCCTTTTGTCTCTTAATCTCTCCTGCCTGCCATCCTATCACAGACCTTCCCTTTTGTTCTTTCCTCAACTCCCCCTTTCCCTGCCCCTACACTTGCTTAAAAACCTGTTCCATCTCCAACTTTTTCCAGTTCTGACAAAGGGTCATTGACCTGAAACGTTAACTCTGTTTCTCTCTCCACAGATGCTGCCTGACCTGCTGAGTATTTCCAGCATTTTCTGTTTTTATTTTATGAATGACTTGTTTAGCTGTTTCTGGTGGCATCAGTTGAAGAAGGAATGTTGGACATAACACCTGGAGAACGACCTGCTCTTCTTTGAATAACACTTTGGGATCTTTTACATCGATCTGAACCACTGGATGAGGCAGACATTGGTTTAACATCTCACCTGAAAGACAACACCTCCGACAGTGCAGCACTCCCTCAGCACTGTATTGGTGTCAGTCGAGGCTATGTGCTCAAATTGTGGAGTGAGGTTTGAACCCACAACCTTCTGACCCAGGAGGGGAGCTGAGCCAAGCTGACATTTGGGAGGAAAATAATGTGTGTAATCTGCCATGTCACCACGCCGTGACCGATTTTAGTGATGCCGCTCTAAAATTACACCAACCAACAATTTATTTAGAGGCCTAACAAGGGCTGGCTAGATAGATCCAGGTTACTGTTCCCCCACTGACCTGCAAGTAATGATGTTAACTCTCTGTATGTAACTCTGCCTTCTAACACTGTCGACTGCGCTCTTATCTTCCATATAAAGTAACAACCCTATTGTACTTTTATCACCATCCTGTGTTAACACTGAGGACAGTTCTTCTTACACAATGAAACACACAGCCGTTTCAAACTGGCCTACCTGCTCTGCTGGTCAACACAACCGTAAAACACAGAACTTCTCTGCGGGATGAATTGCAGGCACCTAGTAAATCTCACGTAGCTTTAAGTCAGAACAGATGCATCACTTGAAGATATACGGATATAAAAAGCTGCATTTCCCTAAACAATATTAAACATCTAGCCAATCTTTAACAATGGCATCTGGCACTCAGTCTGCCACATAAAATCCGAGGTCATTTAACCCAATTAGCACTTTAGACTCCCTTCAACCAACACCTAAAAACAAATTATCTGGTCATCATCACATTGCTGTTTGTGGGAACTTGCTTTGCAAATTGGCTGTTGCGTTCCTACATTACAACAGTGACTACACTTCAAAAAAGTACTTCACTGGGGCACCGAGGTCGTGAAAGGCGCTATATAAATGCAAGTCTTTCTTTCCTTTACTGTTTCCCTAACAATTTGCATCTTATTATGCCTACTGCGCATTATTATACCTGTCTGGTCTCTAAGCTAATAGATTTTTCTTTGAGAAATACGCTGAGACTGTGATTTTTAGCCCCTCTTATACTGCTTCTAGCAATAAAATACAAATTAAAAATTAAACACAGGAAAAAAAAAACTTTTTTGTCACGCAAAACTTCTGCTTTAGTTCCAGTGTCCAGAATAACAAAATGCCGATTTTTTTTTTTGATAAGGGAAGCGCAGTCTTTTGTTTCAGCATATCCTCAAAGGATGGTGAAATACAAATCTCCTTCCTTACAAAGTATCAGTTTCATTATTTCTCTCTACATAGAAAGCTGCTGATAACTCAGGGATGCTAAACCTGAATCGCTTGGAAAACCCCGAAACCCAAAGGGACAAGAGAGATTATGCTGCAATTGCTTGTTTTTTTTTTACAGTTGATAATGAATGTGTTAATCGTATTTCCTGGGAAATAAATGTCATGAAATACTTAGAACCAAAAAACTTATTTGCAGATTAATTTCACCTATTTTCTGTGATTCAGTTATTAGTTACCTGCTTAGGCTCTATGTTGCCATAGTGCCCAGATTAGATTAAACTTTATACACAAGTTAAAACACATTTATTATGTGATTTCGGATATTTGAAAAGAATTAGAATAGTCACTGAAGTTTGGGACTTGATAATCACACTGGCTATGTAATTAAACTTCCTGATGTACAGTATGAGTCACTCATTATCCTGCTTTGCAATCATCAGAATAGGTTAAACCACAAGTCACTATATCACCGTGCTGGCATTCTTTTCACCTTTTGCCAAATAGGATTTTTTTATTACTTTCCACTCAATAAAAGCTGTTGCTTTAACTTTTTAGCAGAGCAAATTAATCGCAATATTTGGACGCCTATTTTTCAGTGAGGAATTGTGTGTGGAGAAAGAGTGGAAACAAGCCACCAGAGACAGAAGGAAACCTGAATACAGTAATTACAGTTCAAACAGAGTGGAGTAACCTGCAAGCTTTAAAGATTAAAGGCAGAGTAGAATTTCCCCGCCTCGGTATCCCTATAGGGCTGGCCACATCCTCTCTAGAACCCGCACACCGTCTTTGTACTTACGTTGCTGCTCGATTGCCAGCTTGCACTGGTAATAATTGTAGTATTCACCTCCAAACAGAAAGGAAAACTTGGGGTTTTCTTTCTGTTTCTCCATCGTCATCTTCTCGAACTCCGGACCATTCCGGGCCACAAACTGTGCCAGTTTGTCGATGACATTCCTCAACTCCTGGTCTGCAACAATAAAAACATTAATATTAATACCCAAACCGTGTCTACGTCTCAAATTCCTTCTAATTGAAAATGTCGGGGTTAAATCAAATCAGACCAGACCTTCTAACAAATATATTTTATATGCTGTTTTAATGTTTTAAATTGGCCCTGAGCTACTTGCCCAGATAAGCCATTTTAGGGTAGAATATCAGAGCTGGTTGGATTTCGACACTTGGCTTGATTTCAACATTATCTATAGCCTTCGCCTCCCGAGCTGGAAGGCTTATTTAACCTATTGGTATTTATACACTAAAGGAAATAGAAATCCCACTGTACTATAATTCTGTGCAAATACTTTTCCTGTGTGGTGCTCTTAATGCAACATCTCAAACTGTTCCCGTCGCTACTATCACCGATGATAGTCCTACCAATCCTCAGCGCTTGATGTCGTGCTCTCTCCGAACTAAAAGACCCCACGACACAGTTCAAAGAGCAGGGGAGTTCTCCCAGTAACCTGGCCAACATTGACCCCTCAACCAACCACTAAAACAGATTACAAAAGCAAAATACTGCGGATGCTGGAAATCTGAAATAAAAACAGAAAATGCTGGAAACACTCAGCAGGTCAGGCAGCATCTGTGGAGCGAGAAACAGAGTTAACGTTTCAGGTCGATGACATGCCTGACCTACACTAAAACAGATTGCCTGGTCATTTAACAAATATGCTGATTGTGGGATCCTGCTGTGTGCAATTGGCTGCTGCATTTGCCTACATTACAACAGAGACTACTCTTCAAAAGTACTTCATTGGATGTGAAGTATGTTGAGACAGCCCAAGGTAATGAAAGACACTATACAAATGCAGGTTTGTTCATTCTTTCTTTCAAAGCACACTCCCAAAAGACTGTGCCCAGGCTGAAGTTGGCATCCAACAACCACAGATTTAAATTAACATTTGGGACAGACATCCAATCAATGCATTTGGAATCCTGTTGGGCAGTGCAAACCATAACACTGCAGGTGAGGGGACCCACTATCATATCTCACTAGTTAGATCATTGCTTAAGATAGCGAGTAGAGCACAATAGATCCCCAGGTGAGTCCAGGAAGAACGCAGTATCATGAAATACTTAGAACAGACACTCAAAGACCATCATTGCAATGCTATCCGACATCTCATTGAAGACAATGAACGCGGCGAGTGACAATGAAACATCATTGAAGACATTGAATTAGGTGAGTGACGGTTAAACTCTGCCTCACCCATCTTTGGAGATTTGGCTTCCAACTTCTTCACTAGGGCCTCTTGAGGTTGAAAGCTTGACAAAAAAAAAAATCAATGAAACAAATGCTTTTCCCTAAACCGTACAAGAATCTGTAATCTTGTATAAAGCCACAAAATGGCCAGAGCAAAATCTGATTGCTGTCTGGTTACTCCACAGGCCTTCAGAGCATCCGCATGTGCCGCAACAACCTGAAGAACAACGATAAAGAGCCACCAACAGCAGTGCAGTTCCTCTGTCGCAAGGATGCTTCTTCTTGTGGATAGAAACCACAACTGTGCTCTGATCATTGACGGTAGGGGGTATCTTTTTCCAAGTTCCCATCCTCAGAAATGCAGCTCCAACTCGAGTCAGCAGTTCTTGGCACTGATCACCCTGAACAGATTTAAGCATTCTGCAATGGAAAGTCCATTTATTCCCAACAACTTAGCCCATTAAGGCCTCCCACCTGCACAGCACACTTGACTGGCTTCTCCAATCTCCATACAGATGAGTCCTTATTATGGCCTGTTGGGTCATCCACCAACTCGGTATAATGCGCTCTCCACCTCGAGGACACCCTCATAAGTTTGTTGGAGAGTACCAGATACTAGTCTTCAGAAATCCTTTAGGTTCTCATTGACAATAGACTTTAGCAAGTTGAAAAGCAATCTAGGGACATTTCTGTGTATTTGTCCACCCTTGCAGAGGAAAACAAACCATTGATCCTGCTTCATCTCCCTAATGACCCTCTTGGCCTCTTGATGAGCGGCATCATAATCTACCTTTGAGCAGCTCTCAACTGCTCCAAAGACCAGGTCAAACAATACTGAGTCTCCCTCTCGACAGCCAAAATCATCCGAGGCCAAGGACAAACCCAGAATCATCTTCACAACGATGAACTGCCAACTTCCATCCTCACCTCCAGTGCCAAGTGCAACATGCTTATGGACTTCATTGTCTCAAAGATTAGAGACCATCCATGCAGATATTTCAGCGAGCGGTGCTGCTTTCTCCCTTTTCCCCCACCCCACCGCAATCACTCTGCAACATCTACATCTCTTCCCTCCCCAGGTTTATTTTCTGCTCTTAATCCCCTCCTCACCTAGCCCCAGTACTCACTAAAACCGACTTTCCCCATCCCTTCAAAATGTTAAAAAGTCCCACAACACTATTTGACAAGCATGAAGTCCTGGTCACTGTTCCGCAATCAACCAATACCAGCAAAAAACAGATTAGCTGATTATTCAACATGTGCTTGTTTAACCGTTGCTGTGTTCATGTTGATTACACACCAAATGCACCTCAAAACAAGTAATTCACTGTTTTTTTCAATTAATTCTTGGGATGTGGCCTTCGCTGGCAAGGCCAGCATTTATTGCCGATCCCTAGTTGCCCTTGAGAAGGTGGTGGTGAACCACCTTCTTGAACCGCTGCAGTCCATGTAGTGAAAGTTCTTCCATAGTGCTGTCAGGTCGGGAGTGCCAGGATTTTGACCCAGTGATAATGAAGGAACGGCGATATATTTCCAAGTCATGGTTGCAAAGCACTTTGAGATGTCTGAGGGTAAGATGCTAGATAAATGCAAATCTTTTATTTAAGTAATCTTACATTTAACTTATGACTTGGAATATGCCAGGCACTTATCATTGTAAATCAGTCTCTTTAGACATACAGTAGGATGTCTTCGGTTATACAATGACCGATGCTTGTAATTCCAACTCCTTATTCAAACCGTGGTGACGAGCTGCTCTGGTTGAGGCACTGGCTCAAAGCCAGACAGCTCCACAGGCAATATTTGAGTTTCTTTCCTTTCGAAAACACATGCGTATAATACTTATCCAGGGAGACCAGCAATGAAACACACCCAGCCATCTTATCTTAGGAACATAGCAACAGGAGTAAGCCATTCAGCTCCTCGAGCCTGTTCCGCCATTCTATCAGATCTGTAATAGTCATATTCAGGTTTACCCCATCTATCTATACCATTAACTATTTTTTATACTTCAATCAATTCCACCCCATAACCACTTTCTTTCTAAATTGTAGAATTTAGGCTTCACATATTACATGCCCTTTATACTTGGAATCAGTCTTGTTGCTTTCTCTGCACCCTCCCCACTGCAGGTCTTGTGACCAGAATTGAACAAACACAGCACTCCCAAGTACAATCTGACTAGTGCATTATAAAGTCTTAGCACAGCACTTGTACTCTACTCTTCTTGTCCTACATCTCAGCATTCTATTAGTTTAAAAAAATTGCCATGTTATCTAGGCATAGAAATACATTTCTTGAACATTTTCAAAAGATAAATTAAAACACACTGCAGTTGTGAGGCTATTTTACTACAGGATGAAGCACATAATCCAGGCTAACATTTCAGTGCAGTAATGAGGGAGTGCTGCTTCGCTGAACACCTTAGTTGGACATAAAAGATCTCATAGCACAATTCAAAAGAGTAGTCAGTCTGGTGTCCTGGCCATTATTCAGCCCTCATCTGACACAACTGAAATACTCTTGTATGCATGAGAAAACTTTGCTTAAAATTTGCTTTGCACTCACCAGTCTGGTTCAGAAGGGTGCTTGTTGGTATAAACTAGCTCTGGGCAAATACAAACCATTACTTGTCATTTAGAAGGACTTACATTTATATTGTGGCTTATCACATCCTGAAGTCCCGCTACAGACAAGCATAAAATCTAAACTGACAGTGTAATAGGTGAGGGAGTGCTGCATTCAGAGATGGGGTCTTTCAAATGAGACGTCTGCCAGATTCCATGGCACTATTCAAGGAGTTCTGTGAAATACTGCTCATTTATCTCACCGCTATTTGAAAATTGCTCAGTACATATTGGTTGCCACAATTCCCGACAAAAACAGCAGAGACTGCATTTCAAAAGTTACCCATTGTTCACAAAGCACTTTTGGACATCCCAAGAAAGACCTGCATTTATTTAGCACTTTCCCTGCTCGCAGGACTTTAAAATATTTCACAGCCAATGAATTACTTCTGAACTGTAGTCACTTATGTAGACACATGTGGCAGGCAGCCAATTTGCACACAGCAAGGTTCCAGAAACAGCAATGAGTTAAATGACCAGTTAATCTGTTTTGTTGCTGTTGGTTGAATGATAAATATTGATTGGGACACAGAACCACTCTTCTAAACCAGACTGGTGAGTGCAAAGCAAATTTTAAGTGTTTCCCGCACATACAGGAATCCCTGTGCTATCTGGTAGCCCCCAAACACATTTCTATTTGCAGTATAGGGCAAGATACTAATTGCACGTGCAGTAAGTATTTGAATTGGTAACAATTAGGTTGAACATGCAGGAACTGGGCAGGGAGTCTCAAGTCCTCTGCACCCTGATATTCTTGATGGAGGAACACATTTTGTAAAGTCCAAAATCAGAATGGATTTCAAATTGGTGGTAAGGCAGGGTCATGTTTTGAAAAAAAGTTCTTAATTAAAATTAAATTGAAAGTAGATGACATTGATCTATACACTGATCCACATTTATACAAAATGATGCAGTATAAAATGGTTGCGTTTAATCGCACCAGTGTTTCAACAGATGGAAGAAGTGTCAGCTGTGGCTCAGTTGGTAACACACCCACCTCTGAGTCAGAAGGTTGTGGGTTCAAGTCCCACTCCAAAGACTTGAACACAAAAATCTAGGCTGACACTCCAGTGCAGTACTGAGGGAGTGCTGCACTGTCGGAGGTGCCATCTTTGGGATGAGACGTTAAACCGAGGCCCCGTCTGCCCTCTCAGGTGGATGTAAAAGATCCTGTGGAACTATTTCTAAGAGCAGGGGAGTGCTCCCGGTGTCCTGGCCAATATTTATCCTTCAAGCAACGTCTAAAGAAAGAGATTATCTGGTCATTATCACATTACTGTTTGTGGGAGCGTGCTGTGCGCAAATTGGCAGCCGTTTTTCCTGCATTACAACAGTGACTACAGCTTAAAAGTACTTCATTGGTTGTAAAACGCTGGAGAAATGCAAGTCTTTCTTTCACATTTCCCAATTAACCGGTTTGAGTGGGCGGACACTCCACAGTTGGGCACACATTCGAACTCTCGGGCCTGACTACGACCACTGGGCCGCCGCTTTCCCGGCTCCACCTGGGGGTTATTTGCGGCCCAAGCCCCGCTGGCCCCGGATCGTTCACCCCCTCCTCACGTTTCAGTTGCCGCATGCGCAGATGCCTCCCAGGGCGGGATTTCACGCATGCGCGGAGCCCAAAACGAGCACAGCGCGTGCGCAGAGCGGACCGGAGTTCCTTGCACGCATGCGCGGTGTGGACGGCGCGCCATATCTGGCCAATGAGCGGCGCAGGGAAAGGGCCCAGATATTTATACCCAATAAAAAAAATCACATTTACAAGCGGCAGTTTGGTTGCGAGGGGGTATGTTTCGGCACTCACCCTCAGGAGGCACCGGTATATCCATCGCGGCGGGTTTCTCTCTCTCTCTCCGCACTCCCAGATACAATTTTTAAACCTCCATGTCGGACTGGCAGCACTCGAGCGCCGACTGCGGTCGGAGCCAACCGGAAGGAAAACTGACCGACGGCAAAGAATGTGCGACAGCAGCTGCGGTGCACATGCGCAGTACTGCCGACACGGTCTCCGCGGCCGCCATTTTTGTGCGGGGCTTTGGAATTG
This sequence comes from Squalus acanthias, assembly GCA_030390025.1. NCBI lineage: Eukaryota > Metazoa > Chordata > Chondrichthyes > Squaliformes > Squalidae > Squalus > Squalus acanthias. The sequence goes on from CM059443.1 coordinate 42,271,766, forward strand.
GCGCACCCACAGGAGTTGGTTTACCATTAACTGTACAACAGCCGAATTTGGACAAGCATGATGAAGCTGATGATGTACTAAGATGAATGTATCCTGGTAAACTATAGAATTCACTAGGATGCTGCCAGAGATGGGAAACTATAGTTATGAAGAAGGAACTTGAGATATATAAGTATTACAGAGTATTTACAGCACAGAGACAGGCCATTCGGCCCAGGCCGGTGTTTATGCTCCACACGAGCCTCCTCCCGCCCCTCATCCTCTAACCCCAACAACATATCCTTCTATTCCTTTCTCCCTCATGTGTTTATCTAGCTTCCCCTTAAATGCATCTATGCTATTCACCTCAACAACTCCTTGTGCTGGTGAGTTCCACATTCTCACCACTCTGGGTAAAAAAAGTCTCTCCTGAATTCCCTGTTGGATTTATTAGTGGCTATCTTATATTTATGGCCCCTCGTTCTAGTCTCCCCCGTATCTTCACTACGTCTACCCTATCAAACCCTTTCATCATTTTAAAGACCTCTATCAAGTCATCCCTCAGTCTTTTTTCGGGAGCAAAGAGCCCCAGCCTGTTCAATCTTTCCTGATAGGTATAACCTCTCAGTTCTGGTATCATCCTAGTAAATCTTCTTTGCACCTTCTCCGGTACCTCTATATCCTTTTTATAATATGGAAACCAGAACTGTTGACCGTACCCTTTTGTTCTTTCCTCCCCTTTCCCTGCCCCTGCACTTGCTTAAAATCTGTTACATCTCTAACTTTTTCCAGTTCTGACGAAAGGTAAGCGATGTGAAATGTTAACTCTGTTTCTCTCTCCACAGATGCTGCCTCGCCTGCTGAGTAGGAATAAACTGAGCATTTTCGGGTTGGCAGGCTGTAAGTAGTGGGGTACCGCAAGGATTCGTGCTTGGGCCTCAGCCATTTACAATCTATATCAAGGACTTGGATGAAGGGACCGAGTGTAATGTAGCCACGTTTGCTGATGATACAGAGCTAGGTGGGAAAGTTAATTGAGAGGAGAATGTAAAGAGGCTGCAAAGGAATATAGACCGGTTAAGTGAGTGGGCAAGAATATGGCAGATGGACTATAATGTGGAGAAGTGTGCAGTTAACCACTCTGGTAGGAAAAATAGTAAAGCAGAATATTTTTTAAATGGTGAGAGATTGGGAAATGTTGGTGTTCAGAGGGACCTGGGTGTCCTTGTACACAAATCACTGCAAGTTAACATGCAGGTACAGCAAGCAATTAGGAAAGCAAATGGTATGTTAGCCTTTATTACAAAGGGGTTAGAGTATAAGAGTAAAGACGTCTTACTGCATTTATATAGGGCCTTGGTGAAACCACACCTGGAGTACTGTGTACAGTTTTGGTCTCCTTACCTAAGGAAGGATATACTTGCCTTAGAGGGAGTGCAACAAAGGTTCACCAGACTGATTCCTGGGATGGGGGATTGTCCTGTGAGGAGAGATTGAGTAGACTAGGCCTATATTCCCTAGAATTTAGAAGAATGAGAGGTGATCTCATTGAAATATACAAAATTCTTACAAGGCTTGACAGGGTAGATGTTGGGAGGATGTTTCCCCTGGCTGGGAAGTCTAGAACCAGGGGGGTCACAGTTTCAGAATAAGGGGTTGGCCATTTAGGACTGAGATGAGGAGAAATTTCTTCACTCAAAGGGTTGTGAATCTTTGGAATTCTCTACCCCAGAGGGCTGTGGAGGCTCAGTCGTTGAGTATATTCAAGACAGAGATTTTTGGCTATTAAGTGAATCAAGGGATAGTGCGGGAAGGTGGAGTTGAGGTCGAAGATCAGCCATGATCTTATTGAATGGCGGAGCAGGCTCGAAGGGCCGAATGGCCTGCTCCTATTTCTTATGCTATATAAATGTAAGTCTTTCTTTCTCACAGATAATAATCTGCTCTGTCACAGGCTTTATTCAACACGACATTTAATCTCAATGAAAAGGGTCTGCAAAGTTTCTCCCTGCCTCAAAGGTATATAGTCAAACTTCACAATACCCCCGTACGATAGCAAAATACTGTGGATGCTGGAAATCTGAAACAACAACAGAAAACGCTGGAAAAACTCAGCAGGCCAGGCAGCATCCGTGGAGAGAGAAAGAGAGTTAACGTTTCAGGTCGATGACCTTTCGTCAGAACTGTGAAGAGCCGGAAATCAAATAGATTTAAGGCCAGAGTAAAGCTGGGAAAAGGGGGAGGGGATAAAAGAACAAAGGGGGAGATGAAGAGACATTAAGAGACATTAAGAGATATGCAAGGCTAGAGGTGGTGTTAATGTGACAGATTAAGGCTGAAAGAAGTGTGAAATCCAATGGCAGAATGAAGGACAGCTGCCAGCTTCTAGGAGGAAAAAAAAGGTGGGGGGGGGGCAAATAAAAGGATGGAAAAAATAAAATATAAATGTGATTGGAGCTGAGGTTATGATCTAAAATTGTTGAACTCGATATTGAGTCCAGAGGGCTGTAGCGTGCCTAAACGAAAGATGAGGTGCTGTTCCTCGAGCTTACGCTGCGCTTCCGTGGAACAGTGTAATAGGCCGAGGACGGTGAGGTCAGAGTGGGAGTGAAGCGGTGAATTAAAGTGACAGGCCACCGGGAGCTCGGGGTCCCCCTTACGGACTGAACGGATGTGTTCCGCAAAGCCCCTCCCCCTTTTCCCAGCTTTACTCTGGCCTTAAATCTATTTGATTTCCGGCTCTTCAGAGTTCTGACGAAAGGTCATCGACCTGAAACGTTAACTCTCTTTCTCTCTCCACGGATGCTGCCTGGCCTGCTGAGTTTTTCCAGCGTTTTCTGTTGTTGTTTCACAATACCCCCTGTACCCCTCTAATCATTCTTGACCTGTTTTATCTTCCTTGGCAACACTTCACGAATTTGCGTGTCATCTTTGTGCAGGGGCCATGATTGTCTTCCTTCGCATTACATTCCTTGTGAGCCTTCCCTGGAGTATCCCTTTAAAGATAGACCCACAGAGATTACAGCACAAAAGGCCATCCAGCCACCTCTTTACTAGAGCAATCCAAAACTATTCCCACTGCCTGCTATCTTAAGAACATAAGAAATAAGAGCAGGAGTAAGCATCTACCTACCAAAGTGAATAACCTCACATTTCCCTACATTATACTCCATCTGCCACCTTACTGCCCACTGACTTAGTCTATCTATATCCCTTTGCAGACTCGTTGTGTTCTTCCTCTGCTTCAAATATGTTCTCTTAAAAGATACAATGGTCTCTGCCTCAATCATGCATTCCATCCTGCAACAATTCTCCATCTAAAGAAATTTCTCCTCGCCCCTCTCCTCACACTCTTAGTGACAATTTTAAATTGATGAACCCTCAGCACCGACTCCCCAAGCAAAGGAAAATATTTCCATATTTGCTATCCAAACCTTTGATAATTGAGAAAAGCTCAATTACATTTCCTCTTCGCCTTCTCTGCTCCAGTGGAATTAAGGTGGTACATTTTGGTAGGAAAAATAAGGCCACATACTCCTTGGAAAATAAAGGGGGGAATTTTTCAGGGGGTCAGCAGGCGCGTTCGGTGGCGGGTCAGGTGGGAATTTTTTTTTTGACAGTGGGGATGGACCCCGCTGTCAACCCGCCACCACGTGTCTTTCCCAGATGTCGGGTCAGCACTGAACTGACCTGGCACAGCGGCGGGGAGGCAATTCAGGTCATTATGACCTTGTGAACAGCCCATTAGGAAGTATTTTGAGCTCACCTTTACATTTTACGAGGTCGCCCACGGGGTCCACGCTGCTCGGGGATCGCGTCAGGTAAGCAGGTCGGGAGTTGTATGACCGTGGAATCATCTCATTACTTGACAGCTGCAAATGTGCTATAAAAGCTCCCATCTCACATCACTTTCCAAGCTCAGAAGCTGTTGCTTACTGCATTTGGAAGACAGATTGAGCTTTATGGATGTTGCAAGTGTTTGGAGTAAACTTTCTATCCAGTGTCACCTCATTGGAACAACCTCTCTCACCATTGACAGATCGCTTCTGTCAGCTCAAGTTCACCTGCCATCTATTACATCAGCATCCGTGCCCTTGAAACTATCTCACCTTGGTCCTCAGAATCCCACCACAATCAGCACCAACACCAGCAGCACCAGGCACACCAGCAGCACCAACAACAACACCAACCTTCTCCGCAATCAACTGATGCTGCACAGGACACAGCGCATAGGCACCCGAGTGCATTGCTGCCCAGGAGGCCAGGGATGGCCTCACCAGATTTACTTCACTTGACGCTGTACACCCTGGCTGCCACATGATGCGTCAGGTTGGCACCACCCCACACCAACACCATAATGCATCCCTACAATGCCCAAGCCATTCCTTTCACACACTCATGACCATTGCGGGGGGTGGGGTACCGTTATGTCTCACTATTCACTGCAACTCACTAAGCCACTTCCAAAGGTGCACACAGATCTGTCCAAGAACGCAAAGTGTTGAAAATAAAGGTTTCAATGTTTGACAGCACATTAACAGAAACTTTACATGAACATTGCATAAAACACCCAAGTGCCGATCCTTGTGTGTTGTTAGTTGGTATGATTGGACTAGGATGAGTGTGAGGGGTGGCTAGTGAGATGGGGAAGTGATAATTTAGATAGGGATGGGTGGAGGTGCAAGGTAAGTTGGTGAGAGTAAGGATATGCAGGAATAGGGTAAGGAAGGCAGAGTGATGGGGATGTGATGAGTGGCACGGCAGGATGAGGTTGAGTGTGGCTTTGCATTAACGTTTCGTGATCTACTGAGATCATTGAAAGGTTTGCGAAACTGCAGCCTGATCCTCCTGATGACATCCCTGCTTGTGTCCTCCTGTGCAATGTGCAACCAGGCTGTGTTGGTCTCCTGGGGAGGTGTCTTCCACCCATTGGAAGGGAAGAGAACCTTCCTGCGTGCTGTGACTCCCTCCATAAGCATATGGAGGAAGTCATAGGAGAGTCTGGGTGTAGCCGTGCACCTCTGTGCAGTGCTTGTCAGTGTTTGCAGTACCTCAATGCTGTAGAACACTGACAGCACAACTGTTAAAATCAATTTGCGCATGGTCCCTTTAAGGAAACCGGCTGATGACGCGTCATCAAATGACATCAGCAAACCCGCTTCCTTCAATTGGCCGGGAAATGCGCTGGGCGGGTTTAAAGCCCAATTAGGGGAAAATAATTTTGGACAGCGGGCTGGAGCCGGCAGCAAGGCTGGGACCTGCCACCGATGTTGCCCACCACAGACCCACCAAGGTAGGTGAAATCGCGGCCAAAGAGTCTAAATGGGGTAGAGGAACAGAGGGATCTGGAGGAACATATACACAAATCGCTGAAAGTAGCGACGCAGGATAATAAGGCCGTTTAAAAAAAAAAAGGAAACAAAGCACTGGGGTTCATTTCCAGAGGATATAATTGAAAAGCAGAGAAGTTATGTTAAACTTGTATTGAACCTTGGTTAGACCACTGACTCCCACAGCTACGTGGACTACACTTCCTCCCAACCCGCTTCCTGTAAGGACTCTATTCCATTCTCCCAGTTTCTCTGTCTCCGTCGCATCTGTTCCGACGATGCCACCTTCCATGCTAGTGCTTCCGACATGTCTTCCTTTTTCCTCAACCGAGGATTCCCCTCTACTGTGGTTGACATGGCCCTCAACCGTGTCCGTTCCATTTCCCGCACTTCTGCTCTCACCCCTTCCCCACCCTTCCAGAAGCATGATAGGGTTCCCCTTCTCCTCACCTTTCACCCCACCAGCCTCCACATTCAACGGATCATCCGCCATTTCCACCACCTCCAGCATGATCCCACCACCAAACACATCTTCCCCTCACCTCCCCTTTCAGCTTTCTGAAGGGACCGCTCCCTCCGCGACATCCCAACACCCCCCCCCCTCCCCTTCCCACAGCACCTATCCCTGCAAGTGCAGGAGATGCAACACTTGCCCTTTTACCTCCTCCCTTCCCACTGTCCAGGGCCCAAACACTCCTTCCAGGTGAAACAGCGATTTATTTGTACTTCTTGCAATTTAGTATATTGTATTCGCTGCTCACGATGCGGTCTCCTCTACATTGGGGAGACCAAATGCAGAGTGGGTGACTGCTTTGCGGAACACCTCCGTCAGTCCGCAAGCGTGACCTCGAGCTTCCGGTCATCTGCTTAGTTGTATTGCCAGGTCAGTTGAGTATAAATTGGAAGATGTGCTAAAAATTAGGGTTCACTTTTGGTTGCAGAGACATAAAGGAAATGTTCAAGCCATGGAGGAGGGGGAGGTGCAGATAAGAGTCAGAAGACTGATTCCTTCATTAAAGTATTGAGTTACAAGGAAAGAGTGGTGAAAGTGAGGCTCTTTGCTCTTGACAGGAGGTGACTGAGAGAGAAGCTTAAAGTAGTGGTGAAAGGTTGTTTTTCAGGAAGTATACAGTGGAGTTCCCCAGGGGTCAGTATTCAGACCACTGCTCTTTTTGATACATATTAATGACCTGGACTTGGGTATACAGGGCATAATTTCAAAGTTTGCAGATGATATGAAACTTGGAAATGTAGTAAACAATGAGGAGGACAGTAACAGACTTCAGGAGAACACAGACAGACTGGTGAAATGGGCAGACAGATGGCAGGTGAAATTTAATGTAGAGAAGTGTGAAGTGTTTCATTTTGGTAGGAGGAATGAGGAGAGGACATATAAACTAAATGCTACAATTTTAAAGGGGGTGCAGGAACAGAGAGACCTGGGGGTATATGTACACAAGTCTTTGAAGGTGTCAGGACAAGTTGCGAAGGCTGTTAAAAAGGTATATGGGATCCTTGGCTATATAAATAGAAGCCATGATGTGGAGATGCCGGTGTTGGACTGGGGTGGACAAATGTGAGAAGTCGCACAACACCAGGTTATAGTCCAACAGCTTTATTTGAAATCACAAGCTTTCGGAGCACTGCTCCTTCGTCAGGTGAAGTGAAAAGATGTATATAGGCACAGCATATATAGTCAGAGAACACTGCCAGATGATTACAGTTAATCTTTCTAACTGCCCTTTATCACACCTCGGCAGAGAGATAATCACGGCAATCACCATCCACACCTTTGATTGCCGTGATTATCTCTCTGCCGAGGTGTGATAAAGGGCAGTTAGAAAGATTAACTGTAATCATCTGGCAGTGTTCTCTGACTATATATGCTGTGCCTATATGCATCTCTTCACTTCACCTGATGAAGGAGCAGCGCTCCGAAAGCTTGTGATTTCAAATAAAGCTGTTGGACTATAACCTGGTGTTGTGCGACTTCACACATATATAAATAGAGGCATAGAGTACAAAAGCAAGGAAGTTATGCTAAACCTTTATCAAACATTGGCGAGACCTAAGCTGGAGTATTGTGGCCAATTCTGGGCATCACACTTTAGGAAGGATGTCAAGTCCTTAGAGAAGGTGCAGAGGAGATTTACCAGAATGGTACCAGGGATGAAAGACTTCTATTACCTGAAGAGACTAGAAAAACTGGAGTTGTGGAGTTGTTCTTCGAGCAGACCTTTTATCCACCCTTTTGTTTGGCCTTTTTTTTCTTCCCTCCCAGAAGCTGGCAGCTGTCCTTCATTCTGCCAGCGCATTTCACACTTCATCCAGAGCCATCCTTTGTTCCTCAACCTGTCACATTACCACCTCCTCTTGCCTTGAATATCTCTTAATGTCTCTTAATCTCTCCTGCTTTCTTGCCTTTTGTTCTTTCATCCCCTCCCCTTTTCCCAGCTTTATACTTGCTTTAAAATCTATTTCATTTCCTGCTTTTTTCCAGTTCTGACAAAAGGTCTTCGACCTGAAACGTTAACTCTGTTTCTCTCTCCACGGATGCTGCCTGGCCTGCTGAGTTTTTCCAGCGTTTTCTGTTGTTATTAAGGTTAAGGGGAGATTTGATAGAGGTGTTTAAAATTATGAAGAGTTTTGATAACGTAAATAAGGAGAAACTGTTTCCAGTGGCAGAAGGGTCGGTAACCAGAGGACACAGATTTAAGGTAATTGGCAAAAGAACTAGAGGTGACATGAGGGGAAAAAAATTTACGCAGTGAGTTATGATGATCTGGAATGCACTGCCTGAATGGGTGGTGGAAGCAGATTCAATAATAACTTACAAAAGGGAATTGGATAAATACATGAAGGAGAAAAGTTTGCATGGCTACAGGGAAAGAGCGGGGGAATGGGGCTAATTGGATAATTGGATAGCTCTGCCAAAGTGCCGGACAGGCACGATGGGCCGAATGGCCTCCTTCTGTGCGGCATGATTCTAAGTAGACAAGATATTAAATGCTACAGAGAAGCTTCATCCAGAGCACTAATCAGATTACTGTAAAACAAGGGGTGAAAGGAAAATTTAGGACAGCTGTCAGAAAGAACTTTTTCACGCAGGGCAATCATCACTTGGATGGGTCTTCTAGGCAGGGTAACAGAGGCAAAAACTAATTCATGTAAAAGCAAGTGTGAAAAGTAAATAAGAACATAGGAATAGAAGTAGGCCATTCAGCCCCTCAAGTCTGTTCCACTATTTAATTAGATCATGGCTAATCTGTATCTTAACTCCATTTACCCACCTTTCATATCTCTTGATACCTTTACCCAATAAAAATCTTGCCGATCCCAGTCATGAAAGCTACGATTATGAAAGCTACGATTGTCCCAGCATCCGCAGCCCTTTGGGTGCAAATGTGCTTCCAGATTTCACTCCTGAATGGCCTAGCTCTAATTTTAAGATTGTGTTTACCCTTGTTCTGGATTTCCCCACCAGAGGAAGTAGTTCCTCCGTATCTACTCTTTTGAATCTGTTTATCATTTTAAAGACCTCAATTACATCACCCCTCAATCTTCTAAATTCAAGGGAGTACAAGCCATGTTCATGCAACCTGCCGTCATAATTAAACCCTTTAAGCCCCGGTATCATTCTGGTGAATCTCCCTCCAAGGCCAATACATCCTTCCTGAGGTGCGGTGCCCAGAACTGAACACAGTGACTCAGATGGAAGTATCCAAATGTTTCTTTATTCTGTGTTGATGACCCATGATTGGCCCATTGGCCTCCCTCATCTGTCTTCTCTCTTCTTCTTAGGCAGTCCCTCGGAACTGAGGATGACTTGCTTCCACATTAAAAATGAGTTCTCAGGTGACTGATGAGTCCAATGCGGGACCGACAGTCTCTGTCACAGGTGGGGCAGACGGTGGTTGAAAGGGCGGGTGGGTGGGGTGCTTGGGTTGACGTGCGCTGCTTGTGCTTGGCTTCCGCTTGCTCCCGGCGAAGAGACTCGAGGTGTTCGGCGCCTTCCTGGATGCTTCTCTTCTACTTTGTGCAGTCTTGGGCCAGGGATTCCCAGGTGTCGGTGCGGATGTTGCACTTTTCAAGGAGGCTTTGAGGGTGTCCTTGAAGCGTTTCCTCTGCCCACCTGGGGCTCTCTTGCCGTGACGGAGCTCCGAGTAGAGCGCTTGTTTTGGGAGTCTCGTATAGGGCATGCGGACGATGTGACCCGTCCATCGGAGCTGATCAAGTGTGGTCAAAGCTTCGATGCTGGGGATGTTGGCCTGAGCGAGAAAACTGACGTCGGTGTGCCTATCCTGCCAATGGATTTGCAGGATCTTGCGGAGGCAGCGTTGGCGGTACCTCTCCAGTGCTTTGAGGTGCCTGCTGTACATGGTCCATGTCTCTGAAGCATACAGGAGGGCGGGTATCACTACTGCTCTGTAGACCATGAGCTTAGTGCCGGGTTTGAGGTCCTGGTCTTCAAACACTCTCTTCCTCAGGCGACCGAAGGCTGCACTGGCACACTGAAGGCAGTGTTGGACTTCGTCATCGATGTCTGCTCTTGTTGACAGTAGGCTCCCGAGGTATGGAAAGTAGTCCACATTGTCCAAGGCCATGTCGTGGATTTTGATAATCGGGGGGCAGTACTGTGTGGCGGGGACAGGTTGGTAGAGGACCTTTGTCTTACGGATGTTTAGTGTAAGGCCCGTGCTCTCGTACACTACGGTGAAGATGTTGACGATGGTTTGGAGTTCGACCTCCGAGTGTGCACAGACGCAAGCGTCGTCTGCATACTGTAATTCGACGACAGAGGATGGGCTGACCTTGGATCTGGACCGGAGGCGACGGAGGTTGAACAGTTTCCCGTTAGTTCTGTAAATTAGCTCCACTCCAGCGGGGAGCTTACTGAGGGTGAGATGGAGCATTGCAGCAAGGAAGATCGAGAAGAGCGTTGGTGCGATGACACAGCCTTGCTTGACCCCGGTCCGTACGTGCATCTTGTGAACGGGCTTGTGGAGTAACTAGGCAGGTGCTCACCTTATAGTTTTGAAGCAGACAGTTTGTTTTTTATGGACGGGCTGTCTTGTCATGACAGCATTTTAAAATTGGACATAAAAGTTTGGTAATTACAGGCAGAGATATGAAGAAAAATGCTGTGTGGATAAACAGAGAACTTTTAAAAGTAAATCAGCAAGGATCCTGTCAGTCTTACATTGCCACCATCTCTCAATCTTCCAAATGCTCGTGTCCCCAACTCTACAGTATCTCTCCTACCTCCACCCTCCCAGTTACTGGTACCTCCGCTCCACCACTATAGGCCCTTGGTTCCCCATTGCCACTACCTTATCCCAGGTCCCCGTCTGCATCTACCTCGTTCTCCAGGCTCCCATCTATCGATACTACCGCTCCGGTCCCAACAGTTGAAAGCTACCCCAAGCTCCCAATTGCCAAAAATCCACCCCATGTTCCCAATTGCAGCTAACTCCTCCTGCCCCCCCCCCCCCACTCCCATTTCCCAATGGCTGATGCCTCCCCTCAGACCCCTAATGCCTCCCTCTGCCTTTCTGTTGCTGAGATCCCTGACTTGAATCATTCATGTACTGCTGGCTTGCCAACTTCCAAGTCTCCTGTATACAAACACACAGAAAGAAGGGCAGGGGAAGACCATCAAACCTACCCCATCAAGACACGGTGCAATACCATTTTAAAACTCTCATTCCTTTCTCTCACGGGTTCCTCTGGCATCCAGAAGCTGTATCTAATTCACTAATCTGTCCTTGTAGAGGTACATGACCCGTAGGATTAACAGACCTCCTATCTGCATACACTGCAATAACACTGATTTGGCAGTAGTGTAAGCTCAGGCCTGATTTTCAGGGTGAAATAACAAATATATTTATTTTGCGATTAAAATGTAGAAATTAATTGTATAGAATCTTGCAACACCAGGAGGACATTGGGCCCATCGTGCCTATGCTATTTTTTTTGAAAGAGCTATCCAATAAGTCCCACTCCCCTGCTCTTCCCCTTGGTGCTTCAAATACCCAATTCCCTTTTGAAAGTTATTATTGAATCTGCTGCCACCACCCTTTCAGGCAGTGCATTCCAGATCACAACAACTCACTGCATAAATAAATTTCGCCTCATTTGCCCCGTAGTTCTTTTGCCAATTATCTTAAATCTGTTTCCTCTGGTTACTGACTCTGGCTACTCTAGCAAAGCTGTTCGTAATTTTGAACACCTCTATTAAATCTCCCCTTAACCTTCTCTGCTTTAAGGAGAGCACAAAAAAACTAAGCAAATATTAAACGATACAATAGGTTAACATCGGAATAATGAGAAAGAATTCATGGTGAGTTAATTATCCATTTGAAAAAGAAAATCAGTAGCAAGTACAATCTCAGGACTGGCAAATCCTGCCTGTTTTTAGCCTCTTGGTCCACTTTCAATATTAGCTGTTGAATGGAAAGGGAATCGTAGCCCATATAATGGCACTCGCTTGCTATACAATCGTTCCCTTCTCAGAATTCAGAGATCAACTGATGGAATTATGCAGATCTCCAGTTCATCGGATCATAGACTCTTACAGAATAGAAGGAAGCCATTCGGCCCATCATGCCTGTGCCGGCTCTTACCCATTTATTCCTTTAGAGTCAGGTTTCCAGCCAAACCAGATGAGGTCATGCCCAGAGATGAAATCATAGAAGAAACAACTTTGTACAGAAAATGTCTTGGGGCGTACTGGGTTAAAATTGGCTACTGCCAGATTATTTTTCTTCAACCTGCAGGAGTCATAGAGTCATAACGGCACAGAAGGAGGCCATTCGGCTCATCGAGTCCGTGCCGGCTCTCTGTAGAGCAATCCAGTCAGTCCCATTCCCCTGCTCTATCCCCGTAGCCCTGCAAGTTTATTTCCCTCAAGTGCCAATCCAATCCCCCCTTGAAAACATTGAGTGTCTCCGCTTCCACCACTTCCGTCGGCAGCGAGTTCTAGGTCCTCACCACTCGCTGCGTAAAAAAAGTTTTTCCTCACATCCCCCTGTATCTCTTGCCCAAAACCTTAAATCTGTGTCCCCTAGTCCTTGTACCATCAACTAGTGGGAACAGCCTTTCCAAAGGCTAGCCTATCCAAACCCGTCATAATCTTGTACACCTCTATCAAATCACCCCTCAGTCTCCTTTGCTCCAATGAAAATAAATGCAGCTTCTCCAACCTGTCCTTGTATCTAAGATCCCCCATCCCCGGAACCATTCTGGTTAATCTCCTCTGCACCCTCTCGAGGGTCTTCATATCCTTCCTACAGTGTGGTGACCGGAACTGGACGCAATACTCCAATTGTGGCCTAACCAGCACTTTATAAAGGTTCAGCATAACTTCTCTACTTTTGTACTCAATACCTCTATTTACGAAGCCCAAGTTCCCATATGCTTTGTTTACCACTCTCTCAATATGTCCTGCCACCTTCAGGGACCTATGCACATTAACTCCCAGGTCCCTCTGTCCCTGCACACTCTTTAAAACTGTGCCATTAAGTGTATATTGCCTCTCCCTGTTCCTTCTGCCAAAATGCATCACCTCACACTTCTCTGTATTAAATTCCATCTGCCCATTCTGCTAGCCTTTCTATGTCCTGTTGCAGTCGATTGGTATCATTACTGTTTGCCACACCCCCAAGATTGGCGTCATCGGCAAATTTAGAAATTCTACTCTGTATTCCAATATCCAGGTCATTTATTTATATATATATATCTCAAAAAAAGCAGTGGCCCTAGCACTGACCCTTGGGGAACACCACTGTCTACCATCCTCCAGTCTGAAAAACAGCCATTTATCACAACTCGCTGTTTTCTGTCCTTAAGCCAATTCCTTATCCACGCTGTCACTGACCCACCTATTCCATGAGCCTCAATTTTGTTAACCAACCTTCTATGTGGTACTTTGTCAAACGCCTTCTGAAAATCCATGTAGGAAATATACATTATGCCAATAGGCATTAATATGAATTTGTTCCCGTTGAGCATAAGGGAGTTTAATAGGCTAATGTCTGTTGAATATGGAGTCAGTAGTGTCCCCCATAGCTGGCTGCACAAAGTGTTAAATTCCAGTAATCTCAGACTAAAGTGGCTGGTACAAACATCCGATGTCATTGTCATCCTTTGAATTTTTTTAAAAGTAATAGGTTTGATTAACCGCTCTATCTGAGTTGCAGGCCTGAGCCAGACTTGGAGAGAGATAGGGCTGTGATTCTTTGGCAGACAGCCCTGTGGGTCTATCTTATGGCAACTTCACTCGGTTCACCCGTCGAGGCCTCCAGGCACATGAGGCTACAATCAGAGATTCATGGATAGCTTTTTGTCACATAAGAAATTAATGATCATGTTTGAAGGATCAGTTGAGGAGTGTAGAAGTTATTTTTGACATTCAGGGAGGATAATGAAGCTTTTAATTACTGCACATACACGGTACTGAGTACTGCTGATTTACCTGTTCATTGTTAAATAAATAGGTTGCTGTGTAGCCTGAGCCCCAGTCTTTCAGAGTGTATACTCCTCTGTCTTCTGAAGTCAACGTGATATGTTCTGGTAAAGCACAGGGGTTAATTAATAATCTTGTTGTGCGGGGTCCTTCAGGGAAGAGTGACCATAACATGTAGAATTCTTCATTAAGATGGAAAGTGAAGTAGTCCAATCTGAAACTAGGATCCTAAATCTAAACAAAGGAAACTATGAAGGTATGAGGAGGGAGTTGGCTATGATAGATTGGGGAGCTTCATTAAAAGGCATGATGGTGGATAGGCAATGGCTAACATTTAAGGAACGAATGCATGAATTGCAACAGTTATACATTCCTTTCTGGTGCAAAAACACAAAAGGAAAAGCATAGCTAACAAAAGAAATTAAGGACGGTATTAGATCCAAAGAGGAGTCATATAAAGTTGCCAGAAAAAGTAGCAAGCCTGAGGATTGGGAGCAGTTTAAAATTCAGCAAAAAAGGACCAAGAGATTGATAAAGAGGGGAAAAATAGAGTATGAGAGTAAACTTGCAAGGAACATAAAAGCGGATAGTAAAAGCTTCTCCAAGTATGTAAAAAGAAAAAGATTAGTGAAGACAAATGTAGGTCCCTTACAGTCAGAAACGGGAGAATTTATAATGGGGAACAAGGAAATGGCAGAGCAATTAAACAAATACTTTGGTTCTGTCTTCACGGAAGAGGACACAAATAACTACCCAGAAATGCTAAGGAACCAAGGGTCTAGTGAGAAGGAGGAATTAAAGGAAATTAATATTAGTAAAAAAAATAGTGCTGGAGCAATTAATGGGACTGAAATCTGATAAATCCCCAGGGCCTGATAATCTGCATCCCAGAGTACTAAAAGAGGTAGCCATGGAAATAGTGGATGCATTGGTTGTCATCTTCCAAAATTCTATAGATTATGGAACAGTTCCTGCAGATTGGAGGGTGGCAAATGTAACCCCACTATTTAAAAAAGGAGGGAGAGAAAACAGGGAACTACAGACTGGTTAGCCTAACATCAGTAGTAGGGAAAATGCTAGAGTCTATTATAAAGGATGTGATAACAGGACACTTAGAAAATATCAACGGGATTAGACAAAGTCAACATGGATTTATGAAAGGGAAATTGTGTTTGACAAACCTACTGGAGTTTTTTGAGTATGTAACTGGTAGAATAGATAAGGGAGAACCAGTGGATGTGGTGTATTTGGATTTTCAGAAGGCCTTTGATAAAGTCCCACATAAGAGGTTAGTGTGCAAAATTAAAGCACGTGGGATTGGGGGTAATATACTGGCATGGATTGAAAATTGGTTACAGACAGGAAACAGAGAGTAGGAATAAATGAGACTTTTTCGGGGTGGCAGGTGGTGACTAGTGGGGTACCGCAGGGATCAGTGCTTGGGCCCCAGCTATTCACAATATGTATCAATGATTTGGATGAGGGAACCAAATGTAATATTTCCATGTTTGCTGATGACACGAAACTAGGTGGGATTGTGAGTTGTGAGGAGGATGCAAAGAGGCTTCAAGGCGATTTAGACAAGTTGAGTGAGTGGGCAAATACATGGCAGATGCAGTATAACGTGGATAAATGTGAAGTTACCCACTTTGGTAGGAAAAACAGAAAGGCAGAGTATTATTTAAATGGTGATAGATTGGAAAATGTTGATGTACAAAGGGACCTGGGTGTCCTTGTACACCAGTCACTGAAAGCAAACATGCAGGTGCAGTAAGCAGTTAGGAAGGCAAAATGTATGTTGGCCTTCATTGCAAAAGGATTTGAGTACAGGAGCAAGGATGTCTTACTACAGTTATACAAGGCCTTGGTGAGACCACACCTGGAGTACTGTGTGCAGTTTTGGTCTCCTTACCGAAGAAATGATATACTTGCCATAGAGGGAGTGCAGCACAGGTTCACCAGACTGATTCCTGGGATGGCAGGACTGTCAGATGAGGAAAGATTGGGTCGACTAGGCCTGTATTCACTAGAGTTTAGAAGAATGAGAGGGGATCTCATTGAAACGTATAAAATTCTGACAGGGCTAGACAGACTGGATGCAGGGAGGATGTTTCCCCTGGCTGGAGGGTCTAGAACGAGGGGTCACAGTCTCAGGATATGGGGTAGGACATTTAGGACTGAGATGAGGAGAAATTTCTTCAATCAGAGGGTGGTGAACCTGTGGAATTCTCTACCACAGAAGGCTGTGGAGGCCAAGTCACTGAATATATTTAAGAAGGAGATAGATTTCTAGACGCGAAAGGCGTCAAGGGGTATGGGGAGAGCGCGGGAATATGGTATTGAGATAGAGGATCATCCATGATATTGAATGGCGGAGCAGGCTCGAAGGGCCGAATGGCCTACTCCTGCTCCTATTTTTCTATGTTTCTAGTAGAGGGGCAAGAGTTCTCTGTTTAATCCCTGGGTCTCGTTACATTTGCCTAGATATTGGGCAGCTAACCTGGTTTGTAGACTTGGGGTCTAATTACACATCGCTGGCATATCTGGCAGGATTTCCAGGGAGATGGGAACTGCCCCACCCTCCCCAAACACAAAGTTCACACCTTACCCATAAATACCTGTTGATTGGCTGGCTGGACCTCATTTACTTTATTTGCTCTTCACTTGCTGGTCTGGTACAGATCTGTCAGTGTCACTTGTTCTATGCTATATCCTGTGCCTCTGCTGTGTCCCCGCCGGGCCCTTCCTGCAGCCTGTGGGACCACTCTTTGGAGGTTTTGAGCCTCAGCTCATTCCCAGGCTTTCTGGTGGCTTCTTCCCGTTCTCTTTCCCACCAGCGGGAAACAACTTCATGTGCGAATGAGCCATTCCAATGAGGAACATCAGGCCTGCAGTTGGATGCTGTTTAGTGACGAGTTATGGAGGAATATGAAAATCGTGGGATGTGTAAACATTGCAGCGATGGAATAGGAGTCACTCTTCATGGGTTGGGGTTACAGCATGTTGATACTCAGGGAGGTTTCAGTGCTGCCCTGGGCCCCTTCACTGGGCATCTAAAACATAGAATGGTTACAGCACAGAAGGAGGCTATTCAGCCCGTCGTGCCAGCTCTCTGCAAGAGCACTTCAGCTAGTCCCACTCCCCCACCCGAAACATGCCATGAGTGGCTTCACAATTCTTAATGTTGGCAGAGGGCATAAAATATAGCAACACATCCCTTTCCCAGCACTAATATGATGCCCTCAGTGTCCCATCCCTTCCTAAGACTTGCATTTATATAGCGCCTCTCACAACCTCAGGAGTTCCCAAAGCGCTTTACAGCCAATTAAGTACTTTTGAAGTGTAGTCTCTGTTGTAATGTAGGAAATGCGGCAGTCAATCTGCACACAGCAAGATCCCACAAACAGCAACATGTTAATGACCAGATAATCTGTTTTAGGTGTTGGTTGAGGGATAAATATTGGCCCCAGGACACCGGGGAGAACTCTCCTGCTCTTCTACATGGGATCTTTTACGTCCACCAGGAGGACAGATGGAGCCTTGGTTTAACGTCTCATCCGAAAGATGAAATTAGGTCAGCTGTTCATCTACAAACAAATCAAAGAATGAGAATTCATTAGAAACTAAAAGTGGTTATGTTGAAGTTCCAGATCCTCCTCTGTTGGGATTTGCCGTGGCAGCTTTCGAGGGGATGAAATCCAGTGGAGACGGGTTTATGTGGGAATAAGGTGACATGCAGAGACTCTACCCTATCACGTCTGAAAGTAACAAAATCAGGATTTCAGCGGCAGTGGGGTGAATTAGGCACAGAGGGAGGCGATTTGCTGGCCTCCTCCTGTGCTGTAAACCTCTATGGTTCCTCCACCTTCTATAACTTTAACTTGTTCAAAACTCAACCATCCATATCCTCTTTTGTACTTAAGCTCCCCTCACCCATCACTCTGGTTCTTGCTGACCTACATCATCCCTATCTTTGATGAAGCAGTTGAAGATGGTTAGGCCTAGACAATGCTCTGAGGAACTCCGGTAGTGATGTCCTGGGGCTGTGATGATTGGCCTCCAACAACCACAACTGTCTTCCTTTGTGCTAGGTATGACTCCAGCCAGTGGAGAGTTTTCCCCCTGATCCCCATTGACTTCAATTTTACTAGGGCTCCTTGGTGCCACACTCTGTCAAATGCTACCTTGATGTCAAGGGCAGTCACTCTCTCCTCACCTCTGGAATTCAGCTCTTTTGTCCATGTTTAGACCAAGGATATAATGAGGTCTGGAGCCAAGTGGCCATGGCGGAATCCAACTGAGCATCAGTGAGCAGGTTATTGGTGAGTAAGTGCCACTTGATATCACTGTTGACGACACCTTCCATCGCTTTGCTGATGATTGAGAGTGGGCTGATGGGGCGATAATTGGACTGATTGGATTTGTCCTGCTTTTTGTAGACAGGACATACCTGAGCAATTTCTACTTTGTCGGGTAGATGCCAGTGCTGTAGCTGTACTGAAACAGCTTGGCTAGAGGCACGGCTAGTTCTGGAGCACAAGTCTTCAGCACTACAGTCGGGATGTTGTTGGGACCCATAGCCTTGCTGTATCCAGTGCGCTCAGCCGTATCTTGATCTCACGTGGATGAATCGAATTGGCTGAAGACTGGCTTCTGTGATGGTGGGGACCTCAGGAGGAGACCGAGATGGATCATCCACTCAGCAGTTCTGGCTGAAGATGGTTGCAAATGCTTCAGCCTTGGTTTTGCACTCACGTGCTGGGCTCCGCCATCATTGAGGATGGGGATGTTCATGAAGCCTCCTCCCGTTAGTTGTTTAATTGTCCACCACCATTCACAATGTGGCAGGACTGCAGAGCTTTGATCTGATCCGTTGGTTGTGGGATCGCTCTGTCTATAGCATGCTGCTTCCGCTGTTTAGCATGTATGTTGTCCGGTGTTGTAGCTTCACCAGGTACGTCTGGTGTTGCTCCTGGCATGTTCTTCAACACGCCTCATTCATTGAACCAGGGTCGCCTAGCTTGATAGTTACAGATTGTGGTGGAATACAATTCTGTTGCTGCTGATGGCCCACGACTTCTCATGGATGACTGCTAGATCTGTTCTGAATCTATTTTAGCACAGTGGTAGTCCTCAGTGTGAGGATGTGACTTCGTCTCCACAAGGACTGTGTGGTGGTCACTCATACCTATAGTCATGGACAGATGCATCTGTGACAGGTAGATTGGTGCGAATGAGGTCAAGTAGGTTTTTCCCTCATGTTGATTCTTTCATCACCTACCGCAAGCCCAATCTGGCAGCTATGTCCTTCAGGCCTCGGCCAGCTCAGTCAGTAATGGTGCTACCTGAGCCAATCTTGGTGATGGAGATTGAAGTTCCCCCACAGTGTATGTTCTGTGTTCTCAGTACTTCTTCCAAGGTATGTTTAACATGGAGTAGTACTGATCCATCTGCTGAGGGAGGGCAGTTGGTGGTAATCAGCAGGAGGTTTCTTTGCCCTAGTTTGACTTGATGCCATGAGACTTCATGGGGTCCGGATTCAATGTAAAGGACTCCCGCCTGTATATCACTGTGCCGCCACCTCCAGTGAGTCTGTCCTGCCGGTGGGATAGGACATACCCAGAGATGGTGATGGAGGAGTCTGGGAAATTGGCTGTGTCTTCAGCCAATTCGATTCATCCACATATGATTCTGAGAGTATGCTAATGCCAAAGCTGTTGCTGGGCAGTCTGTGGGACAGCTCTCCCACTTTTGGCACAAGTCCCTAAATAGTTAGTGAGGAGGACTCTGCAGGGTTGACTGGGCTGGGTGTGCCTCTGTCATATCCGATGCCTAGATCAGGGCCGGGAGGTCTGACTGGTTTTATTCTTATTGTACTTTTTTGTAGTGGTTTGATACAACTGAGTGGCAGTTAAGGGTCAACCACATATGGGCCAGACCGGGTAAGGGTAGCAGGTTTCCTTCCCTAAAGGACATTAGTGAACCAGTCAGGTTTTTACGACAGTCCGACAGCTTCATGGCCACCATTACTGACACTGGGTGTCACCAGCTTACATATAGAAAGGCAGAGTATTTCCTAAATGGTGAAAGATTGGGGAATGCAGATGCTCAAAGGGACCTGGGTGTCCTCGTACATGAGTCACTGAAAGTGAATGTGCAGGTGCAGCAAGCCATTAGGAAGGCAAATGGTATGCTGGACTTCATTACAAGAGGACTGGAGTACAGGAGTAAAGAAGTCTTACTCCAGTTATATAGGGCCTTGGTGAGACCACACCTGGAGTACTGTGTACAATTTTGGTCTCCTTACCTAAGGAAGGATATACTTGCCATAGAGGGAGTGCAACAAAAGTTCACGAGATTGATTCCTGGGATGGCGGGACTGTCATATGAGAAGAGATTGAATAAACTGGGCCTGTATTCTCTTGAATTCAGAAGAGAGGGGATCTCATTGAAGCATACAAAATTACAGGGCTTGATAGGGTGGATGCTGGGAGAATGTTTCCCTTGGCTGGGGAGTCTAGAACCAGGGGCCACAGCCTCAGGATAAAGGGTAGGTCATTCAGGACTGAGATGAGAAGAAATTTCTTCTCACAGAGGGTGGTGAATCTTTGGAATTCTCTACCCCAGAGGGCTGTGGAGGCTCAGTCATTGGGTATATTCAAAACCGAAGTCAATAGATTTCTGACCAGTAAAGGCATCAAAGGATAGGGTGATAGGGCCGGTGAATGGAGTTGAGGCAGATCAGCCATGATCTCATTGAATGGCGGAGCAGGCTCGAAAGGCTGAATGACCTACTCCTATTTCTTATGTAGGTGACCTCAATGCTTGGGGATGATGTCGCAAAGAGCAGCATGTAAATAAGGGAGAGGAGGGGGAGCCAAGGATAGATTCATGAGGGTCTCTAGAGGTGACACTGCAGAGACAGCAAGAGAAGCCACTGCTGCATTCAGACAGATAGGAGTGGATCCATCTGATAGCAGTTCTACGGAGCTGGTAAATGGGAATAGAACTGATGGAGGAGGATGGCAAATTAACAGCACCAAACACTACATGGAGGTATAATGCATCATGGTCACAGATGTCTTTTGTAACTTTAGCCAAGAGGGGTCGCAGTGTTGTGAGCAGAGCAAAGGCAGATTGAAGGGAATTTTTGGAGAGTTTAGCACAAAGCTGAGAGTTGACGACGTGTTCAAGGACCTTGGAGAGGAAAAGGGAGGTAAGAGATGGGTTGTTAGTTGGAGAGGGTGGATGGGTTTAGGGTGGAATTTTTGAGAAGGGGGTGATGATAATTTGAAAGGGAGAGGGACATGGCCTGAGCAAAGGGAACCATTAACAAAATCAGCAAGTCTGGAGGTCAGGAGCGGTCAGGAGTTGAGTTGGGAAGGAATTTAGGGAGCAGAAGGTATGTCTCATTAAAGAGATGCGCTTGAAGAGGGCAGGGTACAGATGGCAGAGAAACTGCAGAATAATGATATTGGAAGTAGGTAGTCAGGAGACTGTTTGAGGTGGGGTGGGGAGAGGGAGCTGGAACAAAAGTAGCTGCATGGATGGTTTCAATCTTAGACACAAAGAAATGACAAGCTCTTCGTAGGTTGTCATTGGAGGAAAGGAGCTGTGTGTTGTCCTTGTCCTCCAGGATGATTCTGGTGCCGAAGGAGGATGTGGCTGGAGAGCATGGGATGGTAATGCTTAACATGATTCAGGGCGATCTGGGGGATGAAGGACTAGACCCGTTGGGTGCAAGTGTGCACGAGATTATATCCCTCTACTCAAAGAAGCAGAGGTGGGGGCTGTACCAGGGAATGTCAGTGGGGGGGGTGGAAAGACAGTGATTTGGGAGATGGGTATCAAAGCCCAAGGCAATGGAGCAGGTGAACAGCTGCAGAGGTGTGTGATGGGTGAAGGGCCACAGCAGAGGGAGTTGTGAGTTTGAATGAATTAGGGAGGGAGCTGGTGGAAGTTTCTCTCCCATTGGGAGTTGGTGAGAAGTGTAGGCTTGGGGGGATGTGGATGGGAAGGGAGATCAGCAAATGGTTGGTGATCAAGATATTGAAAATTGAAAGGCCACAAGATAAGAGGTCAAAAGGGTGGGCACGGAGTGTGAGTTGGAAAGTTTATTTGAAGGTTAAGATTCAACAAGGATAGGAGGGTGGGTGGTGGGGGGGATGTTTAGGTACGGGGTTGAAATCATCGAGAATGAGGAGTTGACCAGTGATTTACTGTTAATGCTGAGATATTGAAGAATTTATATTCTGCCAATAATGCAAATCATTATCTTTATAGTGGTCACTGTAACAAAAATAAAGTACTTTTATTTGGTGTTGATTTGGTGGATCTTCTGGTAAATCTAATTTGAAAAAAAGACTGCAGTTTAAATCTCTGTACCAAGCTTTTCTCAATACAATGTTCCATTTTTGTGTCAGCTACAGGCTAGAGAGGAGTAATTCAAACATAAACAGAGCTGTATGATTGGTTTGTTTGTAGATGACCCATAGCTAGTTTTAAAATAGGAGCGGCCAATTATTTAAAATTCTGGAAGTCCCAGTAACTTTTCTGGGATTTCACATAGAAATTACAGCACAGAAACGGGCCATTTGGCCCAAATGTTCTATGCCAGTGTTTATGCTCCACATGAGCCTCCTCCCATCTTACTTCATCTAACACTATCAGCATAACCTTCTATTCCTTTCTCCATGTGTTTATCTCGCTTCCCCTTAAATGCATCTATGCTTTTCACCTC
Source organism: Squalus acanthias (assembly GCA_030390025.1). Classification (NCBI taxonomy): domain Eukaryota; kingdom Metazoa; phylum Chordata; class Chondrichthyes; order Squaliformes; family Squalidae; genus Squalus; species Squalus acanthias. The sequence continues at coordinate 42,294,279 of CM059443.1, forward strand.
AACTACTCCCAAGTGGTAGAGAGTTCCACATTCTAACCACTCTCTGGGCAAAGAAGTTTCTCCTGAGTTCTTATTGGATTTATTAGTGACTATTTTATATCTGTGACCCCAAGTTTTGAACTCCTCCACAAGTGGAAACATCTTCTCTACGTCTACCCTATTAAACCCCTTCATAATTTTAAAGACCTCTATCAGGTCACCCCTCAGCTTTCTCTTTTCTAGAGAAAAGAGCCCCCGCCTGTTCAGTCTTTGCTGATTGTTATAACCTCAGTTCTGGTATCATCCTAGTAAATACCAGAAATATAAATATGTAAACATAAGGGTTTGAATTCTAGGGATTGATTTGAAAATCTGAGAGTTTGAAACTCCTGAGAGAGAGAAAGCAAAGATTGGTTTGAAACTTCCAAGAGATAATTCAGATTGGTGCGAGCAGGAGCTCAACAAGTGGAGTATTGTGGCCATGAGCTGGAGCACTCCCACCTAATGGTGCTCCAACGTACCCACACCACCTCCTGCTGCTCGCTGTAACTTTGCGCTGGACTCTGGCTGTTTGTTCAAATAAAAGACCCATTGTAGCGCTGGCTTCTCCTTTCGCTTTATTAACTTAAGTGTCACATTTTTTCCACTAACACTTGTTTTTGAAGTTAAAAATGTTCTGTAGACAGACATGATACACCAGTGAGCATTGGCACACACATTCACCTTCAGGGCTTCCAACCACTGAGCTCGAGAAACAATACCATTGTGTGGGGAAACCTGCAGTAATACAAGGATCTGGAAATGTCTATACTATACACACATTAAAAAAAATATAGAAACTGTCGCACTGTGAGCTGCAAGTAAAACAAGATTAAACGGTAAACACAACTTTAAAAAGGAAATAATCGTAAAGAGTTTTAGTTTCTAGTTCTAGTTTTAAACAGGTCCCACTGCCTGTCTGTGTTCAGAGCATACAATGGTCAGAAGCTAGCCTAAATAATCAGATAGCAGCGGAGGAGAACAAAGAACTGAATCGGAACGAGTATCTCATTTAATCCCAGGGCATTTCCCCTTTCACCAGCTGTTAGATGGGCAAGAAACAGAGAAAGTTCTGAACAGAAATTCCTATACCAGAACAACCCACTTAGAGACCAGATACTTTTTGATCTCTTTTTTTAAAAAAACCTCAAATAAATCAAACATTTATAGTGTTGGGGTGAAGTGTTTAACACTTTCATGGGTAACAATGGTTTACAAAGTAAAGCACCGAGACAGGGCACACTCCTCAAGAGAAATCTATTTGCAGGTCAGACTCTCTGGTTCTCTTAAGCAGTGATTGGTTGTTTTGTTCCTGCAGTATTGATTTTCTACCAGTAGGGAGTGCTGTTGCTCTGAGTAAACATTTTAATGTAAAATCCACACTGCTGCCAGAAGAAGGTACAAGAGGAACAAGTAAAACAATCACTGGTCTCCCCCTCAAACTCCCGCCATTACATTTCCACATCATTAGAAATCAGTCCAATACTTGAGCCTGAACCAGGTCCAGGACTGAATTTGTTTATTTCCTTAATTCACTTTAGGTCGTCAAGCACAATTTTCACTGCAACATAAAGGAAATACACAATCACACTTATCGTGAAGTTTGTATCAATGGGCAAAAACAAGTGAAACTTTGAGCAGTGATGAATCGCACAGCAACACTTCCTCCTTAAAAAGTGCAAAAGATGAAGGTTTCAATCTAAAAAAAATGGGTATTAGACTTGTAGAAAAGACATTACATTTTCTGTTAATGTTATATGATAAAAGGTGAACCTTTAGGTGGGAACGAGAATATGAGGAAATGGCACCTCATCTGGTTCATAACCTCCTTAGACAGCCGAGCTCCCTGTATCTCCTAACCGTCTCCTTGTGCTCTATTCTCTCTGGGTTACCGAGCTCCCTGTAACCCCTAACTTCCACCCATGTACCCTAAGCTCCCCGAGTTACCAAGCTCCCTGTACCCATCTATTCCCCTCCCCCCATGTACCTTATCCTCTCTGGGTTAACAAGCTCCCTGTACCCTAACATTATCAGAAACTCCTGAAAATGTCTGGCCAGTGTCTGGTCACTTGGTGCTCTTGCCCTCTATTGACATTAGACTGTACAACACGCAATTACTTTTGAGTTCAATCGGAGAAGCAAACCCTGATTTCCTATATCTGTGCACAAGGTTTTGTTACAGAATTGCCCATCTTACAAACACAGCTCCACTCCAAGACAGATACCCTGTCCTACTCTGGGCATCAAACTGGAGTTCAGCTCCGCGCACATCCCAGTGATACGTCAGTAAGGAATATCATTCACAGGTATCTGCATATAACCACTGCACTACCCAAATTAAAGTCTCAGAGGTAGATTTAACCCCAAATTTCTACAGTATTTACACACGAAACATTGTACAAAAAGACATTAAATAAATGCTATTTCAAAGCCGGATCAAACGGTTTTCTGTGCGTTGGAGAGGTAGAAAACATTGAATAGAGATTGCCCAAGTTAAACCTCAGTCAGGATATGAACACGCCAGCTGATGTTCCACAGCTGGCAGTGCGGCCTTCACTAGTAGGGTTGGGGGCCGAGCAGAGAGTCTCAGCAGCTGACCCACAGTATTGTGCAATTATGACCATCAAACCTTTTTACAGGGATGCTCCGGGCACAGCCTCCAGCTTAGCCGTGCTCCTCCGTGCCAATACCCCGGCACGCTCGTTTTAAAACCGGGAGTAGCGCTCAGGTCACTGGATCGAACGAGCACTTCCCCAACGTTCACTGCAGGCTGCACTATCATGGGCTGCTCCAGCAGGCTTACATAATGGGCACACTGCTTCTTATCGAAACCAAGTACATGGTCACGATAGAAAGCAGCTCCCAGCTGAGTGACATTCTGCAGCTGCGATGGATCCTGGAGAAATGCGTGGGTGAGTCTGTACAATGTGTGAACTTATTTATTGAAAAGAAAGACTTGCATTTATATCGCACTTTTCATGACCTCAGGAGGTCCCAAAGCGCTTTATAGCCAATGAAGTACTTTTGAAGTATAGTCACTGTTGTAATGTAGGAAACGCAGCAGCCAATTTGCGCACAGCAAGATCCTGCTCAGCACAAGCTCCAATAACTCCTCCTGCTGTAGGGAATAGGTTGCATCGTGTAAACCCACAGCACAGGCCTGGTGATACAGGGACAAAGACACAATTCCCACACTACCTAGGGGAGGGGAGTTTAACAGGAATCAATTACCACTAAAAAGGTTTCAGTAAATCAGCTCCTTGAACTCACAAAATGCTAATTAATCTTTAAATGTACAGCGAAGTATCAGTTACAACCCGGAAGAATTACAGCGACTGGAGTGTGAAACTGGGGCAAATAGGATATTTTTATTTCAAATGTTTCCTGCCCTTTGGATTTATTCAGCATGTTATACAGACGATAGGCTCGATCACTGTGGTGATGGTCAATGCTATCCATCATCTTCATTCATGCTGTGGCTACTGTGAAACTTTAGGGCACAACAGAGGGGAGTTCAACACAAGATGCCTGCTCCCCTGGTTAGTTTTAATCAGCAACTTATGAGCATAAAAACAAGTATTAGTATTAAACTGTTCCGGGGGGGGGGAAAGAATGGAAAAACAAATATCTGTTGGCAAATCTTTACCAGCTATACTTATTGTGATTCAGGATTCAGTCTGTGAGTGACAGTGAGAGAGAAAGATAGTGAATAATAGTAAGAAAGAGTAAAAATAGTGATTGACAGTGAGAAAGAGTGACAGTGAGAAAGAGTGTGACAGTGAGAAAGAATGTGACAGTGAGAAAGAATGTGACAGTGAGAAAGAATGTGACAGTGAGAAAGAATGTGACAGTGAGAAAGTGAGAAAGAGTGAGAGTGAGAAAGATAGCTATTCTCAACATAAAACAAATACAAAAAGGCGATGAAACAAGCGAACAGGACTGTATGATGAGTGAGTACAGAAAATACTTCCCTTTTAACCAGCTGCACTGGTACGACCATTGATCACTCATTGATGATAGTGATGTCTCTTTTTGATCACTGCCCACTTCCAACATGGCGAGTGCTGCAGGATATAAATCATCCCAAGGTCAGCAACTTTGCCAACTGACACAAGTATTTGGTCATTGTGGAATTTACAGGCTGCACGCTCCTTTCGTGAAGCAGTTTCCCTCTAGCTGTCAACTTTGTAATGATTCTCCCAACAGATACTTGCTTCATGAAGCAGCCAGGCGTACAGCAATGCAGAACGGACTGACTCTTGGGAGTACGTGAACAGCACAGAACCGCCTTAAGATAAAAGCAGGAAATGCAGGAAATACGCAGCGGGTCGGTCGGCATCTGTGAAGAGAAACGGCAGGTCATATTCCGTATGCACACCCTTATTGAGAAGGTACACGCCCAAAACAGCAAGTGTATCTTTCTTCACAGTTGCTGACTGACTTGCTGTGTCTTTCCAGCAATTTCTGTTTTTATTTCAGTTTCCAGCATTTCAAAGTTGTATCTTTTACTCTTTGTGGGTACTTGGAAGGGATTGAGCGCTTACATTTGTTCCCATCCTGGAGCTCGCACACCACCCCACTTATTAACGCACAGCGGATTTCAGCTGCCTTTGCAGACCGACATCCCACGATCTGCTCCACCAATACGCAAGTAAACACTTTCCAACACAGTTGTTTACAATTTTAAATATTGCAATACTAGCGGACTGACTGAATAAAGAAAGACCCAACATTTATCTAGAGCTTTTCACATACTCCCAAAGCACTTTACAGCCAATTAATTATTTGTGAAGTGTAGTCACTGCTGTAATGTAGGAAACGCAACAACCAATTTGCACACAGCAAGCTCCCACAAGCAGCAATGTCATAGATGACCCGATAATCTGTTGTTGGTTGGGGGATAAAAGTTGGCCAGGACACCGGGGAGAACTCCTCTGCTCTTCTTCGAATAGTGCCGTGGGATCTTTTACATCCAGCAAACAAAATTACAGGGCCTTGGTTGAACGTCTCATTTGAAAGAAAGTACCTTTCACGATACAGAGCTCGCTCAGCACAGTACCAAAGTGCCAGCTCAGATTCTGTGCTCAAATCTCTGGAGTGAGGCTTGAACCCACAACCTTCTGACTCAGAGGCAAGAGTGCTACCACTGAGCCATGGCTGACTTGGTAAAGTTTGATTCGATTAAACAGGACCGTGTGGGGACATGGCACAGAGTGTGATTGGCAGTTTGGTCACCATGTCAGACTGTTAATTGGATGCTATAGTGAATTATTTGGACCTAGAGTAATCAGAATGCAGTCCATCTAAACTGTACACATCAGCAGCTTATTTAAATCCAATCAAATATGAAGTGACCAGGGATTGAATGGTTAACAGACACAAGTCGGGATATTGAGCGGGCATGCAGGCTGCGTAGGCATATCTCAACATCAGGCGGACCGAACTCCCCTCCTCCCAACACAATGGAAAACTCATGGACGCATCATATTTACATTACAGTATGGCAATTATTGGAATCATTTGATCAATACTCCTCAAATCATCAATCACTGATAAGAGTCAAATAATTATCTATCCGCTTAAAAAGAATATCATTGACAATAGGTAGACCCCCAAAAAATGGAGGAATTGCACCATTAGATGAAGATACCACACATCCTTCTGAAAAGATTCTGTCACGTGTGGTCACACGCAGAGACAAGGAGGGGTTAGATTTAATTGGGCTAGAAGGTTCGGGTTATCGATCCCGATATCTTCAGTGCACCCACCCAACTTTTAGAAGTTGGCTTCGTGTGCAGGTGCTCGATAACCTAACCACAACCTTGCTCACTGTGAAGTAATCACCTCACACTGGTCTACCATCCCATGCCCTCTCCCCCCACAATATCTGGGCAGAGTGAATGTCACACACACAAAAAACAACACACACAAGATGCAAAACGCACCTTCAAGTCTGAGTTTCAGTGTTCTCTCCATTACCAGAAAATAAAAAAAAATATTGGGCCTCAGATCGAGACCTCTTGCTAAAAATCTATCGGCTAACCAGGAATTTCCGATAGTGCGCAGAATAAGTTAAGGGTACAGTCGGACGCTTCTGGTCGTGAGTCTAGATGTCGAATCGGTTGGACAAGTAGGTTGTTCCGGTGGCGCTTTGCCGGTTGTACTGTAACTGTTCGGCCAGCAGGCCAGTCCGACCGTACTGGTACTCCATGTGTTGGGGGTACAGCGCAGTCCCATTCAGCTGCCCCTTCTGCTCAGCAGACAGTTCTTGATGCCGATCGAAAGACACGAGGTCCCCCGAGGTGACTGGGAGCAACTTCCTCTTGGCCTCTTGGTTGGCGTCATATTTAGCCTGTTGCAGAAAGAGAAAGGAAATGAGTGGGTATAGTTTAAAGATTAGTTCTCATTTTAAATGGCTGGGAGTGCTTAACGCTATTGAACGCTCTCAAAGCAGGTACAGCGTGCGGCATAAAGCAGAACTTCCCTCAACACCGTAGCTACAGAATTACAGAAAGTCAGACCCCATCCAGTGCCTCGATCCACACACTGCATTCCCGCCCCATCCAGTGCCTCGATCCACACACTGCATTCCCGCCCCATCCAGTGCCTCGATCCACACACTGCATTCCCCACCCCATCCAGTGCCCCAATCCACACACTGCATTCCCCACCCCATCCAGTGCCCCAATCCACACACTGCATTCCCCGCCCCATCCAGTGCCCCGATCCACACTGCATTCCCCGCCCCATCCAGTGCCTCGATCCACACACTGCATTCCTCACCCCATCCAGTGCCCCGATCCACACTGCATTCCCCGCCCCATCCAGTGCCCCGATCCCACACTGCATTCCTCGCCCCATCCAGTGCCCCGATCCCACACTGCATTCCCCGCCCCATCCAGTGCCCCGATCCCACACTGCATTCCCCGCCCCATCCAGTGCCCCGATCCCACACTGCATTCCTCGCCCCATCCAGTGCCCCGATCCCACACTGCATTCCCCGCCCCATCCAGTGCCCCGCCCCATCCAGTGCCCCGATCCACACACTGCATTCCCCACCCCATCCAGTGCCTCGATCCACACACTGCATTCCCCGCCCCATCCAGTGCCCCGATCCACACACTGCATTCCCCGCCCCATCCAGTGCCTCAATCCACACACTGCATTCCCCACCCCATCCAGTGCCTCGATCCACACACTGCATTCCCCACCCCATCCAGTGCCCCGATCCACACACTGCATTCCCCGCCCCATCCAGTGCCTCAATCCACACACTGCATTCCCCACCCCATCCAGTGCCCCGATCCACACACTGCATTCCCCGCCCCATCCAGTGCCTCGATCCACACACTGCATTCCCCACCCCATCCAGTGCCCCAATCCACACACTGCATTCCCTGCCCAATGTGTGTAAAAGACAGATGAAGGCCAGAATGGGAGTGTCTACGACAACCAATCACCCCCTATCCTCCTGCGGTAGAATAGCCCGCCGATACTCACTGTCTGGGCTTGCAGGTGAAGGATGGCCACGTACCATGGTGACGGACTTGAGGTCAACTGATCCCTTGAAACTGCGCCTCAGTAAAAATCAGCAGCAGGAGGCAACAGTACATTAAAGCAGTCTCGCACTTAGGAAAAGGAAGGCAGCAGACAGACTGACCTTGTTATAGGCGAACACCCCGACAATGGCAGTCATCATCCCCATGATGTTGGTGGAAGTAACCGGGTTCTGCAGCATGATGAGTGACACTGTAATCACCATGATCCTCTTGGTGGCGTTGGCCACGGAGTAGCTGAGTGGGCTGATGAGGTTCAGGATACTGAAGGCAACCATGTTCTGAGCAAAGTTACAGAAGCCACTGATGAGCAACAACATGAGAGTCCAGTGCCAGTGGGAGGCGCCTGTCTGGAAGAGACAAGCAGCAGTTTGGTGACACGGTACATCTCTGTGCAGCTGTCACTCCGAGTCGCACAAAAAACATAACAGCAAGCTCGTTATTCTCTCTCCCACCTCCAAGCTTTAACTTTTAAAACTTATCTTTGCTCCTTCCCCTGCTATTACCACATGAAAACCAGCCGCTAAACGGTGCACAAGGGCAGCCCAGGGATGATTCCTCCCAACTCGTGTGTGGATAAAGGTCTGGTCTCCACTAAGCACCTCTGGGGGAATCCAGAACAAGGGGGCACAATCTTAAAATCAGAGCTAGGCCATCAGGAGGGAAATCAGGAAATACTTTTTCACACAAAGGGCAGTGGAAACTGGAACTCTCTCCCTCAAAAGTCTGTGGATGCTGGGAGACAAGTGAAATCTTCAAGACTGAGATTGATAGATTTTTCTTAGGTAAGTGTGTCAAAGGATATAGAGAAAAGGCAGGGTTAAGGTCCAGATCAGTCCTGGAAAAAAAGCTGATTTTAAGGAATGGAACTAGGGAAAATAAACTGGAAAAATGTACTGACAAACAAAGAAATAGAACAGCAGTGGGAAACATTTAAAACCGTGATCAAGAGTGTCCAGGAGAAATATATCCCACTAAAAAGCAAGAACAAACTAGCCAGTCATGACACACCAGGGATGAATTATGAAACAAGGGCAAAATTAAAACTGAAGAAAAAGGCATAGACTAAGTACAGAGACAAAAAGGAGAGAATGACAAAAGGGAATATGCAAAGGTTAGGAGAGAAGTAAAAAAAAAATTAGGAAAGCAAAGAGAATCTACAAAATTAATTTATCAAGGAATATAAGAAGAAATAGTAAAGTATTCTACAGACACAAATAACAAGAGAAAGATCAGGATAGGGATAGGACCACTTAGGGATACACATGATAAACTCACAGGAAATAACGGCAGAAATATTGAATAGTTGCTTTGCCTCGGTATTTACCAGGGAGACTAACGTGGTGGACATGACATTAGTAGAAGACAACAAAAAAAATATACGACATTTAAGATAGAAAGGGGTGAGTTAAATGATCAACTAATTAAACTTAGAGAGGATAAAACACCTGGTTTGCATCCACGGTTATTAAAAGTTAGGGAAGAGATAGCAGAGGCACTATTACATATATATAAAAATTCATTAGGAAAGGGAATAGTGCCAGAGGACTGGCAGACAGCTAATGTGATTCCTATATTTAAAAAGGGAGATAGAACAAGTCCAGGGAACCATAGACCAATTAACTTAATGGTGGTAGGAAAGGTAAGAGAATCCTTACTCAAAGATGTAACAGACAAACATCTAGAAATTGAAAATATAGTCAGCACGGATTTCAAAAGGGGAGGTCATGCTTGACCAACCTTATTGAATTCTTGGAAGTAGTAAGAGAAAGGGTAGACAAGGGTAATGCAGTAGAAGTAATCAATGCTCCCTCTAAATATTACCGTGGGTGCGCCGCCTGTTTATTTAAATGCGCGGTATGTTCAATGGCACAGATTACTGCACACCCACACAGCTTACAGGGAACACTGGACGTAATATATTTGGATTTTAAAAGGCCTTCGATAAGGTACTGCATAATAGACTTATGACCAAGGTCAGAACATGTGGAGTCAGGGGACATGCAGCAGAATTGATAGCAAGCTGGCTACAAAACAGAAAACAGAGAGTAGGGGATTAAAGGTAGTTACTCAGATTGGCAAATGGTGGGAAGTGGTGTTCCACAGGGATCGGTGCTGGGACCACTGTCGTTCACCATTTACATAAACCATTTGGACTCGGGAATCAGAAGTACAATTTCAAAATTTGCGGACACCAAGTTTTAGTTAATACAGAGTACTGTGACAAAATACAGGTAGACATTAATAAACTTGAAGAATGGGTGTGTAATTGACAAATAAACTTCTATATAGATAAGTGAGAGGTGGTACATATTGCTAGCAAGAATAAGGAGGCCACATACTCTCACTAAAAGTAGCGACGCAGGTTAATAAGGCCATGAAAAAAGCAAACAAAGGTTCATTTCTAGAGGGATAGAATTGAAAAGTAGAGAAGTTATGTTAAACTTGTAGAGAACCTTGGTTAGACCACACTTGGGAGTACTGGACTGGTATCCATATTGTAAAAAGGATATAGAGGCACTGGAGAAAGATTTACTAGGATGATACCAGAACTGAGAGGTTATACCTAACAGGAAAGATTGAACAGGCTGGGGCCCTATTCTCTAGAAAGAGAAGACTGAGGGGTCTTTAAGATTATGAAAGGGTTTGATAGGGTAGATGTAGAGAAGATTTTCCACTTGTGGGGAGTCCAAAACTAGGGGCCATGAATATAAGATAGTCACTAATAAATCCAATAGGGAATTGAGAAACTTCTTTACCCAGAGAGTGGTTAGAATGTGGAACTTGCTACCACAAGGAGTAGATGAGGCGACTAGCATAGATGCATTTAAGGGGAAGCTCGATAAACAAGCGAGGGAGAAAGGAATAGAATATGTTGATGGGGTTAGAGGAAGAAGGGTGGGAGGAGCCTCGTGTGGAGCATAAACACCAGCATAGACCTGTTGGGCCGCCTGGTCTGTTTCTGTGCTATAAATGCCACGTATGTAATACTTCATCCATGAAATACGGCCTGAGGATTGATCATTTTAAACCATTTGTGCCATTTCTAGTCTCCTCCTGCAGATGGCACAATGGACAAATACTAAAAGCAGCCTCTCCCCAATTCACTCACTGTGGAGTCCTTCACCATCACAGCCCAGTCTCAGCCATTGTGAAGCTGCAGCTGTTAAAAGTTAGCTATCTAGTGGATTATTGATTTATTTCTAAATAGATGCTGTGGACTCTCATCCAACAATATTATTTACATTGTGCCTTGAAGATAAAAAATGTTCCATGGCACTTCACTCAGGAAAAAAAACACACGTTGGCCTAAAATTTCCCCCAATCTGTTGGAAGTGTGGTGGAAAGCCCTGTTCTGGCAAGGACGAGAGCAATTCCGAGGAAACTCCGCGATTCTCTACAGACAGATTCTGGACGGAGGCAAAAAAGTGAGGAAGACGATAAGGAAATGACTTTTAAAAAGCAGTCTGGGCTCCTCCACGCGACAGTTAGGGACCGGGACCCTGCTCTGAGACCACTCTCCCTGTTGGAGTGTGATGTAGTGTGAGGGGGAGGGAGAAGGATCGAAAATGGATGAAGCTCAACAGCAATCAGAAGGACGTTCTGGTCTCTGGAGACACTCTAAAGAAGGGTCATGTTTACACAACGCCCCAGTTCCACTCGTGTACCACAGAATCATCACGGGGATTGAGGACAATCTTCACAACCCAAGCGAGGTGCATGTCGACATGCCTGGATGTTAGGTGAGTGTGTCAACTAATTCTTTCTACAGCTCTTAATTTTAATGCTGGATCAGACAGCTGCCTGAGAATTACAGGCTGCAGTTCAATCAAGACTCATCCACAAGATGCAAAAGCAAAGCTCAGGCAGTATTTAATCATCACCTGAAGCCCAAGATCAGGATTGTGCTTTGTAATGATCCCAGGATAAGACTACGTACTGTAAAGGTTTCGATGTTTTGGTGCTCACAGCAGCTATCAGAGGAGCATTGCACAGCCAGGGTGCCGAATGTCATGAATCACAGATTACAGCATAGAAGGAGGCCAGTCAGCCCACCACTGGAGCTATCTACTCTAATCTCACCTGTCTTCCCTTTTATTGTATCCGTTTTCAAATACTTATCCAATTCCTCTTTAAACGCAGTTACAGTCTCTGCCTCAGTATTCCCTTGTGGTAAAATATTCCATGTTCTAATAACCCCGATGTGAAAATAAATTCTTCTGATTTTTCCCTTCATTCTTCTAGCGATAATCCTCAGTCTGTGTCTCCGATATTGATTCACCAATCTGTGGAAGTAATATTTCACTATTCACCCTCTCAAAACCTTTCAGAATTTTGTAAACTTCTATCAGTCACCCCCCACCTTTAATTTTCTCCGCTCCACTGAAAAGAGCCTCAATTTTTCAAGCCTCGCTTCACAACTAGATCTTCATTCTAATGAATCTTCACTGTCCCCTCTCCATGGCTCTAATACCCTTCCTATAATGGGGTGCCTGGAACTGCACACAATACTCCAACTATGGCCTAACCAATGTCTTGTACAAATTCAAGGTCACTTCCTTACTTTTATACTTGATGTCCCTCTGTACAAGACCCAGAATCCCATTTGCCATTTTTATAGCCTCTTCTACCTGCACTCCCCCCCCATTAAAAGTCTATGTACCTGCGCCGCTCAATCTGGACGAGATTCACACTGTAGGATATATAACTGAGGATAGCTTTGCGAGCTCAGCATCAGCTTATGTCCAGTAACAAGTATAAAGCCAACATATGTTATAGCTTGATGATGCTGTCATTGCAGTGGTTCAAGACTAGATTCTTACCCAAAGGATATTCCAGTGAGAGATCTGGCTTGTACCAGTGGGTGGGATTACACCAGCGTGCGGCCAGGCTGCTGGTCTAACACTCGAACACCTGTGCAGGGGGCAGGGAGGAGAAGATCCAGTGGGTGACCTTTCCACAGAAGCACATCTATCACTGGTAAAAATGGAGAGTGAATATGGTGCTCATCCTCCCACCGTGATCTGTGTACACATACAAATCTGTACCTTCTACTACTGAAGTATGTTTTTCATTTCTTAAGACAGCAGAGTGTTAATACAGAACAGCCCTCACACCATCTATGCTCAATTTAAGAGCATTCTTCTCTTTAGTTTGTACAGTGTACAGGAGATACTGTGTATAGTTTTGGTCTCCTTACCTAATGATGGATATACTTGCCTTAGAGGGGGTGCAATGAAGGTTCACTAGATTGATTCCTGGGATGAGAGGGCTGTCCTATGAGGAGAGATTGAGTAGAATATTCTCTGGAGTTTAGAAGAATGAGAGGTGATCTTACTGAAACGTATAAAATTCTTAGAGGGCTTCACAGGGTAGATGCTGAGAGACTGTTTCCCTTGGCTGGAGAGTCTAGAACCGGGGGGGTGGGGGGGGGGGGGGGGTCACAGTCTCGGGATAAGGGGTCGGCCATTTAGGACTGAGATGAGAAGTTTCTTCACTCAGAGGGATGTGAATCTTTGGAATTTTCTACCCCAGCGGGCTGTGGATTCTCAGTTAATGGGAATATTCAAGACTGAGATCGATAGATTTTTTTCGGCACTAAGGGAATCAAGTGATATGGGGATAGGGTGAGAAAGTGGAATTGATGTTGAAGATCAGCCATGATCTTACTGAATGGCAGAGCAGGCTCGATGGGCCGTATGGTCTACTCCTGCTCCTATCTATGTTCTTATAAAGGTAGAATGGGATCCTTTGTTTGGATCAGTGATGCGTAAACATGCAATCAATTACACAGAGGTTTATGGTGTGTTTCCTTAAATGAGTCTAAGGTATTGGCTTCAACCAGACTTCCTTCTCAACCCTTTTCAGTCTTTGTAAAGAAATACATCTCTACATCTCGAGATCGGCCCTAAACTTGCCCTCTTACCCCTGGGGTATCTGAAAGTACTGCGTCAGATTTACTTTCGCTATCTCGTTAAGTGTCGTCTGCTCCTCTGCAAGATCCTGTCAGGGATGGCTCTTTTTTTGAGGCTGCAGCCCTGGTCAAGTCGTCCCTCGTAGCCCTTACCCTTGACACTGGGTACTGGACCTGTTGCTTTCCTTTACAGTGCCACCAAGGCCTGGATGGTCCCATTATGTCGCAACAACCTCGTGCTCATCCTCCTACCGTGATCTGACCCAATCCTTCAGCATGATCTGTGGGAACCTGAACCCAACTGATTTGCATCGTATTTGATTTTGTTTATTGCCAGCTCAAACTGTTCAAATAGTGAGTGATGAGTCAACACACACCCCACCAGGCAACCCGTGGAGTAGCCACGTCTCCTAAGCAGTAGCTCACATTTGTCTGTACGGAACTTCATTTGCCGCTGATTAGCTAAATGCAAACGCTGCTGAGCTTTCCTTGTAAAACCTGGCTGCCTCCTCCAAATCAGTCTCCCCGCACCTCCCACCGCTTGAAGTCATCTACAAATGTATCTACATTGCTTTGAGACAGCGAATCTGGGTTACTTATGTACTGCAGGAACAGGAAGGGTCTCGGCACAGACCACTGGGGCACCTTGCTCTACAATTGCTTAGGCCGACGTTGAATGTTTACATACACTGGAAATACAAAAGTTGGCAAAAACATGCAGAAACGTGTCAATATTGGCTTTGTGTAAAGATGCCACTCACTCCTGAGCTGTTTACAAAAAATGCAGACACATCGACAAGGACCCAAGTTGGAACCATAAAGATGACAGCATTACATCCAAGGATATAGAGGAGTCGGAGGTGATGCATCCGTGTATCCCTCAGCACCTACAGGCAGAGCAAAGGACAAAGACATGAGCAGCTCCTACAAACTTGTGTATTATATTGATTAGGACAGGAGGTAAAGATATCTGTTTGGAAAATAGACATTACCCACAACCTATATTCATACATTGAACGCACAGGTGTTTTCTACACCATATACTCTATTCTCATGTTAAAATCAAGAATATACACATTAGTACCAAATTTACCTGTTTTGATGCGCTGTGTACTGAACCAATCCAGCACCGGTCTAATTTTACTAGGTTTATCCAAGAGACTCTGCTCCAATGCTGAACGCACCAGTGATAAGGGACTCAGATACCTGGTGCAATGATACTATTTACAAGTGTTTTCAGGAGGTGTGTACCAACACTGGTTAAATTGATAGAGGTGAACATAAATGGTGAACTGTAGTATGTGGCGATGCCAAAAGCCTTCCATTGGTAGCAGGCCGGCCTCAGACCTCGGTTATTCCATTTATGGTGCTCCTGAGGAGACAGAAACTTCACAGCGATCACGCACTGTAACATGATCAGATTATAACTGTAGAACAAGATGGTGCAGTGTGCTGGAGCACCAATACACTGTGGCATGGAGTGTCTATGATTCCCCAACAGGGAGATCTGGGTAGAGACCGGAAGGTTTCCCATAGGGAAGGGGCAACTTTCAACCATGGACAGCTGTGGCACACATTCTAAATTTCCAATACAATGAATATTAAAACCTCAGTAAAATTCCTTTGTATTGCAACCACATGGGTTGAACCAGATCATAATTTTACATTGATGCATCTTCACCAAGATGCCGCTATCTATCATAGATCAAGAATTTGTCTAGATGATTTATAAGCTATTAGGCAGGAGAACCTATCTAACTGTGGCATGTACTCAATTTACTCCCACCTTGCACCCCCCCATAAACTTGAGCTAATCCAAAATTCTGCTGCCCATATCCTAACTCGCACCACGTCCTGTTCACCCATCACCCCTGGCTCCTGGTCCGGCAACGTCTCGATATTAAAATTCTCAACCTGGTTTTCAAATCCCTCCATGGCCTCTCTACTTCACTCTTCCTCCTTTAAGATGCTCCTTGACATGAATCTTGACATTCATGTATGAAGTAATACTGGGCGGCCTGCTGGTGGCGCTGTCCAGGGAGAGTATAAATACTCGGGCATGGGCCCAGCTTGCTTAGGACATTCCTCAACAGGAACTAGTAAAGGACACAACTAGATCTCCATGTTGAAAAACAGTTGATTAAAGCTTTGTTTAAGGCTTAGACCAAATGCCTAGTAGTTTTCTTACGTCACTCCTTAAAACCTACCTCTTTGACCAAGCTTTTGGTCATCTGTCCTAATATCTCATGTGGCTCGGTATCAAATTTTGTTCGATAACGTGCCTGTGTAGCACCTTGGGATGTTTTAAAGTCGCTATATAAATGGAAGTTGTTGTTGTGGGATGGGGAGGACAGTTCTAACTGTGCCATGTACTCAATGTTAGGGAGCAGTGTATAGGGGGAGGGGGAATAAACAGACAAAGGCAAAATTCTGCAGTGGGTGCAGCTTTTACGAGACACTCTGCTATCCCATCTCAGAGAGATGCCGCCTATGAACGTCGGACATCGCTAGAGGGACGAAACTTTGTTCCTGTGCTTTTATCAAGTTTAAATCCACCTAATAGGTTCGAACATATCTCATACTCTCGGACAGGATACATAAATATGTTATCCGATACACAATTCTCTCTCCATTAAATCTTTCTGATCTGTGTTTATCTTGTTAATACTGTAGTCAATGCCCTCTGAACTTTCCTCCCTCGATCCCTCGTCGAGGGGCAGCATGTAGATGAGAAATAGGAGGGGCCAAGGATAGATCCTCATTGCTTCTTTCCCACCACTATATCTTTGCTGCATTAAAATAAAGACTTTGGCCATGAAATTGGTTGGCGCCGCCTTGCTGGCTGAACTGGGCGCAGGGAACTGTGCTAAAACAGGGCCTACCTGATTTTGGACCTCATGCCTCACTTACATGGAGCGGTGAGCTGTTGACACCTGCTGAACCTCCCCAGGCAGGTCGCCGGCAGCGATCCTCAGGTAGGGGGTAGGTACCAGGAGAGGGGACGGAGACTAGGAGAGGGAGCGCCGAGTAGGGGCTGGAAACTGTCTTCGGCACTGCCATCGGCGGACCACTCAATTCAAGGACTGCTGGTTAGGCTGCACGCTGACCACGTTTTCCTGAACGCAGCCTGCCTGGTGCTGGCTGCGACCAGGGCAGCCCAATTTTGCAAATGTAAAGGTCCTGACGCTCGTTTCAGGTATGGGCCCTGGACGCCTCTTTTTCTGCCTTCACCAATATGGCGGGCAGCGCGCCCCGCCTTCCATATTGGACACTTAGGCGCCAAAAAACAGGCGCGGTGCCATTGAATTTATAGGCCTCTGTCTCGTACTGTAACTCATTCTTTCCCAGATCCCCACCTTACCTCCCTCTTCAAGCTTTGAAGCTAAATGTCACTGAATCACTATTTTGTATTCTATCCGATTTTATTCAGCCCTGGTGGCCTTCTATATTCTCAATAAAAAAAGCTGCACTTATTGATATTTGGAAGGATGCTCGACCATCTGTGCTTGTTGATATAAGAGGAGAGAGCTCAATAGGTGGGCAATTGTCTAATATTCTAGCTATGCAGCGAGTCTGCTGGTTTGAGTAGCAGTGTATCTAACTGCGTAGCTTGCTTACAGGAGGGTTTGCTTCATTCTGCTCGCTTCCACACAACCCCATTCATTATTGACTGCTGAGGCCAACGACCTCTGGGCTCATTTCCCATTTCAGTAAATATCCCACCCAGGAACTGACACAGATCCTTCTATAAAAGTGTCAGGTTTTGCAACTACAACACAGTTAACACAGCCTAGAATCACAGGTCCTACAGCACTCATGGAAAAGTCAAAACAGTAGATTACAGGCAGTACAGCAACCAAAGCTCCAGTGTGCAACGGTTTGTTGCCACATTCCCCCCGCTCCACCCCACCCGAGTGCTTTAATAATCTTAGCTGTGCTGTTATGGGGGGTGGTTCAGCTTGGCTCAGTGGGTAGCACCCTTGCCTCTGAGTCAGAAGGTGCTGGATTCAAGTCCCACTCCAAACACTTAAGCACAAAATCTAGGCTGGCACTTCAGTGCAGTACTGAGGGAATGCTGCACTGTCGGAGGTGCCGTCTTTCGGATGACATGTTAAACCGAGGCCCCGTCCGCCTTCTCAGGTGGGTGTAAAAGATCCCATGGGGCTCTCCTCGGTGTCCTGGCCAATGTTTATCCCTCATTCAACATCAATAAAAATAATTACCTGGTCATTATCACATTGCTGTTTGTGGGAGCTTGCTGTGCGCAAAATTTTCTGCTGCATTTCCTACATTACAACAGTGACTACGCTTCAAAAGTACTTAATTGGGTATAAAGCGCTTTGGGACGTCCTGAGATTGTGAAAGGCACCAAAGAAATGCAAGTCTGTTTTTTTAAGGCAGTTGCTGGTAAAAAACTGAATGGACTCAGCACGGTTTCACGTCTACCTCCCTGCTCAGACCAACACTGCCAGAGACCTGGGAGCAGTTCAGTCTTTTCACCCTCGGTCATGGAGCGCGAACAAAGAAAATGTAAATGCAAAAAGCGGGAACCTTGTCCTCAAAAAAATAATTTAGGCCAATGCAACTTCCAAAGTGTCTCCAATCATTCTATCTGGGCTGATGCCAAGTCTTGAATTTCAGAGCAACTTCTTTACCTTCTTGGAGAAGATGTTCTGAAGGGAGAAGCAGAGGGTGGCAGCAAGTGCACTAACGAGTCCCCAAACATCGAAGGAGAGTTCAGTCACAGTCGCCAAGAAGACTCCAGATATTATAGGGATCAATGACAGGTAGACCTGGCAGGAAGGGAATTCAACAGTTAGGACACGATGGAAAATACCATCTAAATACACCAGATCCTGATGAAAGTCAGTCTTTATTGGCACAAAAATTAATCTCCATTGAGATTTGGGTCAACTATTCTTTGGTTTCATTCAAATACTGAAAGTACAGTACAGACACAAGGCATCTTAGAAAACATCAATTCCCCCTCTGCTTACAACTCACTCTTCTGTAACATAATCCAAGACACTGTTTCCTATTTTTACCCTACTTCCCTTTAAAGTCTTGAATCCATAAAGAATGGTTATAATGAGCAAATCGACACTAATTATCAAAATGACTAGGCTCAAAGTGTTCAGAGTGGATGACAAGCTGTGCTTCTTGCGATACCATTCATCTATTGAAGCAGTGCCCGTTTCCCACAGGTACTTGTACCAACTAAGCCAGTCCTCTGGGAGCTGTAAAGGTTTTCTTTGTGTTGGCTGCAGGCATCTCTAGAGCATCGGGAGAGGATACGGTGGCAATCACTGGGACTGCCCTTGGGCGCCCCAGGATATTCTGGCACAGGACACCTCTCTTCCTCCAACACTGATACACGCTTGAACCAGTCACACTGGTGGCATCACCATAGATGGAGAGCTCAATTGCCCTTCTCACAGAGCACCACAGATTTTGGAAGGGGAGAGGAGACAGCTTGTGGGCAAAGCACACCCACAAAATTACCATAAAAGGAGTTTTAAGAAGAAATATCACTTAACACCCTCATCCAGATTAGTAATTTTTATTTAGAATATATTTTACAATTGAAAGCAGGACATCCGACTTATTTTGTCCCAACCTTTAGCCCTCAGCTTTCCTTGGATGATATGGAAGCTGCCTGGGAGTGAGCTGGAAAAAATAAATTTCTATAATCTAGTTTGTTACAAAACAAACCCTCATCTGTCCCTATGAATAAGCAGAGTAAGTCAGTAAGGGATAGAGAGAGTAACAAAGGTAATAAGGCATCAGTGACTAAGGTGACATCAGGGAAAAATAGAAATAAGTTAAAGCTAAAGGCACTATATCCGAATGCGTGAAGCATTCGCAACAAAATAGATGAATTAATAGCGCAGATAGACATTAATAGGTTTGATCTAATAGCCATTACGAAGACGTGGTTGCAATGTGGCCAAGGTTGGGAACTAAATATTCCAGGATACTTAACTTTTAGAAGAGATAGGCAAAATGGAAAAGGAGATGGGGTAGCCCTGATAATAAAGGATGGGATAAAGACAGTAGAGAGAAAGGATCTTAGCTCTGAAAATCAAGAAGTAGAATCAGTTTGGGTGGAACTAAGAAACAGCAAGGGGCAGAAAACATTGGTGGGAGTTGTTTATAGGCCCCCAAACAGTAGTTGCAATGTAGGGCAGAGTATAAATCAGGAAATTAGAGGCGCATGCGACAAGGGTAATACAGTAAACATGCGGGACTTTAATATACATATAGACTGGGCAAACCAAATTTGCAGTAATACTGTGGAAGACAAATTCATGGAATGTATGCAAAATAGTTTTCTAGATCAGTATATTGAGGAACCAACTAGGGAACAGGCTAGTTTAGATCTAGTAATGTGCAACGAGAAAGGGTTTATTAATAACCTTGTAGTAAAGGGGGCTTTAGGGAAGAGTGACCATAATATGGTAGAATTTTATATTAAGTTTGAAAGTGATTTAGTTAAATCCGAAACTAGGGTCTTAAATCTAAACAAAGCAAACTATGTAGGTATGAGGGGCGAGTTGGCTAAGGTAAATTGGGAAACTACATTAAAAGGTATGATGGTAGACAAGCAATGGCTAGCATTTAAAGAATTAATACATCATTTACAACAAATATACATTCCTTTAAGGAACAAAAACCCCACAGGAAAAGTGGTCCAACCGTGGCTAACAAGAGAAGTTAAAGATAGTATTAGATCAAAGGAAGAGGCTTATAATGTTGCCAAAAAGAGCAATAAGCCTGAGGATTAGGAGGATTTTAGAATTCAGTAAAGGAGGACCAAGAAATTGATAAAGGGAAAATAGAATGAGAGTAAACTAGCGAGAGACATAAAAAAAACTGTAAAAGCTTCTATAGGTATGTAAAAAGGAAAAGATTAGTGAAAGTAAATGTGGGTCCCTTACAGGCTGAGACAGGAGAAATTATAATCGGGAATAAGGAAGTGGCAGAGAAATTAAACAAATACTTTGTGTCTGTCTTCACGGAAGAAGACGCAAAAAATTTCACGGAAATAGTGGAGAACCAAGGGTCTAGCAAGAATGAAGAACTGAAAGAAATTAGTCTTAGTAAAAAAAAACATAGTACTGGAGAAATTAATGGGACTGAAAGCCGATAAATCCCCTGGACCTGATGGCCTACATCCTAGGGTTTTGAAAGAGGTGGCTGTGGAGATAGTGGATGCATTGGTTGTCATTTTCCAAAATTCCACAGATTCTAGAACGGTTCCCGTGGATTGGATGGTAGCAAATGTAACCCCACTGTTTAAGAAAGGAGGGAGAAAAAAATGGAGAACTACAGACCAGTTAGCCTGACATCAGTAGTAGGGAAAATGCTAGAATCTATTATGAAGGACGTGGTAACAGGGCACTTAGAAAATAATAATAGGATTGGGCAGAGTCAACACGGATTTATGAAAGGGAAATCATGTTTGACAAATCTGTTAGACTTTTTTGAGGTTGTAACTAGCAGAATAGATAAGGGGGAACCAGTGGATGTGGTGTATTTGGATTTTCAGAAGGCATTTGATAAGGTGTCGCACAAGAGGTTATTAAACAAATTAGTGCTCATGGGATTGGGGGTAATATACTAGCATGGATTGAAGATTGGTTAACGGACAGAAAACAGAGAGTTGGAATAAAGGGTCATTTTCAGGTTGGCAGGCTATAACTAGTGGGGTACCACAAGGATCAGTGCTTGGGCCTCAGCTATTCACAATCTACATCAATGATTTGGATGAGGGGACCAAATGTAATATGTTCAAGTTTGCTGATGATACAAAGCTGGGTGGGAATGCAAGTTGTGAGGAGGATGCAAAGAGGCTTCAAGGGTATATAGACAGGCTAAGTGAGTGGACAAGAACATGGCAAATGGAATATAATGTGGAGAAATGTGAAGTTATCTACTTTGGTAGGAAAAATAGAAAAGCAAAGTATTTTTTAAATGATGAGAGATTGGGAAATGTTGGTGTTCAGAGGGACCTGGGTGTCCTTGTACAAGAATCACTGAAAGTTAACATGCAGGTACAGCAAGCAATTAGAAAAGCAAATGGTACGTTGGCCTTTATTACAAGAGGATTTGAGTATAAGAGTAAAGAAATCTTACTGCAATTATATAGGGTCCTAGTGAGACCACACCTGGAGTATTGTGTACAGTTTTGGTTTCCTTACCTAAGGAAGGATATACTTGCCATAGAGGGAGTGCAACGAAGGTTCACCAGACTGATTCCTGGGATGGGGGGAGTGTCCTATGAGGAGAGATTGAATAGACTAGGCCTATATTCTCTGGAGTTTAGAAGAATGAGAGGTGATCTCATTGAAACATACAAAATTCTTACAGGGTTTGACAGGGTAGATGTAGGCTGTTTTCCCTGGCTGGGGAACTAGAACCAGGGGGTCACAGACTCAGAATAAGGGGTCGGCCATTTAGGACTGATATGAGGAGAAATTTCTTCACTCAGAGGGTGGTGAATCTTTGGAATTCTCTACCCCAGAGGGCTGTGGAGGCTCAGTAACTGAGTGTATTCAAGACAGAGATCGATAGATTTTTGGATATTAAGGGAATCAAGGGATATGGGGATAGTGCAGGGTGGGAGTGTGTGCAGCGAGGAGGATAGCGAGAAACTCCAGGATGATCTGGACAGGTTGGGTGAGTGGGCAGAAGCGTGGCAGATGCAATATAACGTGGATAAGTGCGAGGTTATCCACTTTGGTGTCAAAAACAGAAAGGCAGACTATTATCTGAATGGCAATAGATTGGGAGAAGGGGAAGTGCAACGAGACCTGGGTGTCCTTGTGCACCAGTCGCTGAAAGTAAGCATGCAGGTGCAGCAGGCGGTGAAGAAGGCAAATGGTATGTTGGCCTTCATAGCGAAAGGGTTTGAGTATAGGAACAGGGATGTCCTGCTGCAGTTGTACAGGGCCTTGGTGAGACCACACCTTGAGTACTGTGTGCAGTTTTGGTCGCCTTATCTGAGGAAGGATGTTCTTGCCATGGAAGGAGTTCAGCGAAGATTCACAAGGCTGATACCTGGGATGGCAGGAATGACATATGAGGAGAGATTGGGTCGATTGGGCTTATACTCGCTGGAGTATAGAAGAATGAGAGGGGATCTCATCGAAACATATAAAATTCTGACAGGTCTGGACAAACTAGATGCAGGAAGAATGTTCCCGATGGTCGGAGAGTCCAGAACCAGGGGTCATAATCTATGGATAACGGGTAAACCATTTAGGACAGAAATGAGGAAGAATTTCTTCACCCAGAGAGTGGTGAACCTGTGGAATTCTCTACCACAGAAGGTAGTTGAGGCGAAGTCATTAAATATATTCAAGGATGAGTTAGATATATTTCTTAAAGCTAAAGGTATCAAGGGATATGGGGAGAAGGCAGGTACAGGGTACTGAGTTTAGATGATCAGCCATGATCTCATCGAATGGCGGAGCAGGCTCGAGGGGCCGAATGGCCTACTCCTGCTCCTATCTTCTATGTTTCTATGTTTATGTTTCTATGAAAGTGGAGTTGATGTAGAAGATCAGCCATGATCTTACTGAATGGTGGAGCAGGCTCGAGGGGCCAAATGGCCTACTCCTACTTCTTATGTTCTTATGAATCTCAGACCCACGTACCTTCATAGTCTGCTTCTCCTTCATGATGATACGGGACAGAAGGACCACCCAAATAGGCATAGTGGCCTTGACTAGGGAGAGAAACAAAGGGAGGGGAGTTAGAATCAACTCAATGCAATCCCACTGTTCACCTGACCCACTGTATGGCGGTCAGAATCTTTACGGCAACCTTTACTAACGTCACAGTACATCAGTCCATCAAACTAACTACTGAGAGAAATATCCACATCCTGAGCGTATCTGGTGCCAGTCTCTCACCATGCCCACACACACCAGAGTCATCAAGTGAATACATTCCATACAGGCTGAAGCATCTCAGCTCTAAAGGGGTTAGAGGGGTTTGCATAATTGGACGAAACAAAAAGTCAATGAGTGGCTGAGCTGACAACAAACACGTTTCTCAATATCTGCATGTGAAATGGCGTTGGCAACAGAGATTGAGAATAAATACAGTGTCAGCCGTGGCTCAGGGGGTAGCACTCTTGTCTCCGAGTCAGAAGTTTGAGAGTTCAAGTCCCATTCTAGAGACTTGAGCACAAAATCCAAGCTGATACTTCAGAGCAATACTGAGGGAGTGCTGCCTTTCGGATGAGGCATTAAACCGAGGCCCTGTCTGTCCTCTCAGGTAGATGTAAAAGATCCCATGGCTCTATTCGAAGAAGAGTTCGTCCCGGTGTCCTGGCCAACACTTATCCCTCAACCAACATTACTAAAATAGATGATCTGGTCATTTATTTCATTGATGTTTGTGGAACCTTGTTGTGCGCTAACTGTCTGCAGCATTTCCTACATTACAACAATGACTACACTTCAAAAGTTTGTGAAAGGCACTATACAAATGTAAGTTCTTTCTTTTAAAGAGGCTAAGGCTGCAGTACAGCAGTCACTGAGTCTGGTTGGGGGACAGTTTACATTGATAATGTCCTTTTGGATCACTCTCTGGTTTATGCTGTTACAAGGCTCCCTCCCTTCCAGTTGCTGCCTGGTTTACTAGCCTGCTACACACACTGGGTGGAGCGGTGGGTTAGAAATTATGCTGGGAACACGAGTTCAAAACCAAGCCCAGACTGACTGAATAACCTCTCACGTTGCAATGTACAAGAGTCTGACAAGAAATGAGTTTAGGCAATCTTAATCTTGTTCCTAAAACAGGAAACGCTGGAGACACACCAGTTCAGGAAGCATCCGTCCAGAAAACCGACTTGTGTTTTGTCGACAGATTCCGCCTGACCTGCTGAATGTCTCCAGTGTTTTCTGTTTTAGTTTCGGATTTCCAGCAGCTGAAGTATTTTGCTTCTCGATCCTGCTCTTGGTGGGCGCAGATCCAAAGCATCCCAGAATCTTGGGGAGGGAGAGAGAACTGAATGAGAAAATAAATCATAAAACCCCCAAATGAATTACCATCCACTTTATTCCTGTTAAGCAAGTCTCCACATCTCACCTTTCAGCTTTACAGCCCAGATTGTACAAGGCTTTGAAACAATGCAGCAAACAACAAGTTGAAAGTAGGAACAAAGCTGAAAGAATTCCCACTTTAGAAAAGGCTTCCTTTACGATTAGAACGTTTTCAAGCTGCCGTGCAGCAGGAAATTCGGACTGGGTATTCTGCAAACTCCTCTAGTCTTGTGTGCTTGCAATTAGCATTTAACTTAAATTTACTGTTTTTAAGTTTTAAGTTTCTTCCAGGCTTGGGCAAGCTCTGTGCTTAGAGTGGGTGGGACTAGTTAATTAATTAACTGGTCGGGATCTGCAACTGCCAGAGAGGTGACTCATAAATCTCAGTAGTATAAATAAGGAAGGCTAGAGTGCAGTTTGTCAGGGCGTGCAGCTTGGAACAGAGTGTAAACGTGCGAGTTTGGTGAGTAAGGGAGTTCGGTGAGATGGGGAGGGAGGTGCTCCTTTCTTCTTTTTCTATCTTTGTCAGCCTCCAGGAGAGCAGGAGTTAAAAATCTGCACGAGAGGGGACAGAGAACCAGCGGAAGTTCGGCTCTGTGAAACCCCCCAACCGCACTCCGAAAAAAATAAAAGGTGACATCACAGGGAAAAGGCAGAGGCAGCGGACCTGAGCGGGAGCGAGAGTGGAGGCGGAGAAAATAAACAGCCCGGCAGAGGAAGGCCAGAGAGCAGAGGCAGCAGACCTGACAACAAAAAAAAGAGTGACGTCACATGAAAGCAGGGAATTGTCAGTATTTCTCTGTTTTCTTGGACATTGGTTTAAATTAAGAGCCGGGATTAAAAACTAAATGTTCAAAACTTAAACACTTAATTAATTAAATACATTAGAGATGGCAGGGCAGGCGATGTATTACTGTTGCAACATGTGGGAGCTGGTGGACACCACTGAGGTCCACGGCAACCACATTTGCAGTAAGTGTTGGTTGCTCGAGGAACTTCGGCTCCGTGTTGATGAGCTGGAGTCCGAGCTTCAAACACTGCGACACATCAGGGAGGGGGAGAGTTACCTGGACGCTGTGTTCCAGGAGGCAGTCACACCCCTTAGATTAATTAATTCAAATTTGGTCCATGGTCAGGGACAGGTGGGTGTGACTACGAGCGAGGCAGGTATGGGAACCCAGGAGGTAGTGGTGGAGGAGCTTCAGGCCTTGCTCTTGTCCAACAGTTACGAGGTTCTTATTCCGTGTGGACGAGAGCTGGGACTGCAGGGAGGATGAGCAAACTGACCACAGCACTGTGGTACAGGGAGCCATTCAAGTGGGGGGAGCAAAAAGAAATGGTAGTGGTAGGGGACAGTATAGTTAGGGGGATAGACACTGTTCTCTGCAGCCAAGAGCGTGAGGCCCAAAGGCTGTGTTGCCTGCCAGGGTAAAGGACATCTCCTTGGGGCTGGAGAGGAACTTGGAGTGGGAGGGGAAAGATCCAGTTGTCGTGGTCCATGTAGGTACCAACGACATAGGTAGGACAAAGAAAGAGGTTCTACTGAGGGAGTATGAGCAGCTAGGGGCTAAATTAAAAAGCAGAACCACAAAGGTAATAATCTCTGGATTACTACCTGAACCACGTGCAAATTGGCATAGGGTCAATAGGATCAGGGAGATGAACGAGTGGCTCAAAGATTGGTGTGGGAGAAATGGGTTTCGATTCATGGGGCACTGGCACCAGTAATGGGATAAGAGGGAGCTGTTCCGTCGGGACGGGCTTCATTTGAACCAGGCTGGGACCAGTGTCCTGGCGAATCGAATAACTAGGGCTGTAGATAGGGCTTTAAACTAAATAGTGGGGGGAGGGATACGATGAGTGGAAATTTAAAAAGTCAAAGAAAAATGAGAAGGCAAAAGTGCAGGGTAGCAATAGGGGTAATGATAACCAGAGTGTGACAGGAAGGGACAGAGCGTATACACAAGTGTGCATCAGAAAGAAGGGTCAGAGTAGGGAAAAAATGGTAAAAAGACAAAATTAAAAGCTCTATATCTGAACACACGCAGCATTCGTAACAAGATAGATGAGTTGACAGCACAAATAGAAATAAATGGGTATGATCTGATAGCCATTACAGAGATGTGGTTGCAAGGTGACCAAGGCTGGGAACTGAATATTCAGGGGTACTTGCCATTTCGTAAGGATAGGCAGAAAGGAAAAGGAGGTGGTGTAGCTCTGTTAATAAGGGATGAGATCAGTGCAAAAATGAGAAATGATATTGGCCTAGAAGATTAAGACGTAGAATCAGTTTGGGTGGAGTTAAGAAATAATAAGGGTAAGAAGTCACTGGTGGGAGTGGTCTACAGGCCCCCAAACAGTAGCCACACTGTAGGTCAGAGAATAAATCAAGAAATAATAGAAGCTTGTAAGAAAGGTACGGCTATAATCATGGGAGATTTTAATCTTCATATTGATTGAACAAAGCAAATTGGCAAAGGTAGACTTGAGGACGAGTTCTTAGAGTGTATACGGGATGGTTTCTTGGAACAATATGTTGTGGAACCAACCAGGGAGAAGACTATTTCAGATCTGGTAATGTGTAACGAGGCTGGATTAATTAATAATCTCGAAGTGAAGGATCGTCTTGGGAAGAGTGATCATAGCATGGTAGAATTTCAAATTCAGTTTGAGGGTGAGAAAGCTAGGTCTCACGGTGGCATAGTGGTTAGCACTGGTGCCTCACAGCGCCAGAGCCCCGGGTTCGAATCTGACCTCGGGTGACTGTCTGTGTGGAGTTTGCACATTCTCCCCGTGTCTGCGTGGGTTTCCTCCGGGTGCTCCGGTTTCCTCCCACTGTCCAAAAATGTGCGGGTTAGGTTGATTTGGCTATGATAAATTGACCCTTAGTGTTAGGGGGGGATTAAATATGTGGGGTTATGGGGATAGGATGGGATATGTTAGGGGGAATTAAATACGTGGGGTTACGGGGGTCGGGTGGGATATGTGTACTGTGGGGATTAAAGCAGGGACAGGGTACTGGATTTGAATGATCAGCCATGATCGTATTGAATGGTGGTGCAGGCTCGACGGGCCGAATGGCCTACTCCTGCTCCTAGATTCTATGTTTCTATGTTTCTATGTCTCAAACTAGTGTCCTGAACTTAAACAAAGGTAATTACAAAGGTATGAAGGCAGACTTGGTTAAAGTGGACTGAGAAAATATATTACAGGGTAAGACTGTAGAAAAGCAGTGGCAAACACTTAAGGAGATATTTCATAACTCTCAGCAAAGATATATTCCAGTGAGAAAGACAGACTCTAAGAGAAGGATGAACCATCCGTGGCTAACTAAGGAAGTAAAGGATGGTATCAAATTGAAAACAAAAGCATACAATGTTGCGAAGAATAGTGGAAGGCCAAAGGATTGGGAAATTTTTAAAAACCAGCAAAGGACAACTAAAAAAACGATAGAGAGAGAGAAGATAGCTTATGAGTAAGCTAGCAAGAAATATAAAAACAGACAGTAAGAGCTTCTACAGGTATATAAAAAGGAAGAGAGTAGCTAAAGTAAACGTTAGTTCCCCTAGAGGATGAGTCTGGAGAATTAATAATGGAAAACAGGGAAATGGCGGAGACTTTGAACAAATATTTTGTATCGGTCTTCACGGTAAAAGACACTAAAAGCATCCCTATAATGGAGAATCAAGGGGCTATTGGGGTGGTGGGGGGGGGGGGGGGTAACTTAAAACAATCACTATCACTAGAGAGAAAGTACTAGGCAAACTAATGGGACTAAAATTGGACAAGTCCCCTGGACCTGATGGCCTGCATTCTAGAGTCTTAAAAGAGGTGGCTGCAGAGATAGTGGATGCATTGGTTGTAATCTACCAAAATTCCCTGGATTCTGGAGAGGTCCCAGCGGACTGGAAAACCACAAATGTAATGCCCCTATTTAAGAAAGGAGGGAGACAGAAAGCAGGAAACTATAGACCAGTTAGCCTAACATCTGTCATTGGGAAAATGCTGGAGTCCATCATTAAGGAAGTGATAGCAGGACATTTAGAAAATCATAATATAGTCAAGCAGAGTCATCATGGTTTTATGAAAGGGAAATCATGTTTGACAAATTTGCTGGAGTTCTTTCAGGCTGTAACGAGCAGGGTGGACAAAGGGGAACCAGTAGATGTTGTGTATTTGGATTTCCAGAAGGCATTCGATAAGGTGCCACATAAAAGGTTACTACACAAGATAAGAGCTCACGGGGTTGGGGGTAATATATTAGCATGGATAGGGGATTGGCTAACGAACAGAAAACAGAGAGTCGGGATAAATGGGTCATTTTCAGGTTGGCAAACTGTAACTAGTGGGGTACCGCAGGGATCAGTGCTGGGGCCTCAACTATTTTACAATCTATATTAATGACTTGAATTAAGGGACCGAGTGTAATGTAGCCAAATTTGCTGATGATACAAAGATAGGTGGGAAAGCAAATTGTGTGGAAGACGCAAAGAATCTCCAAAGGGATATAGATAGGCTAAGTGAGTGGGCAAAAATCTGGCAGATGGAGTTTAATATGGGAAAATGCGAGGTTATCCACTTTGGTAGGAAAAATAAAAAAGCAAATTATTATTTAAATGGGGAGAGATTACAAAATGCTGAGGTACAGAGGGATCTGGGGGTCCTTGTACATGAATCACAAAAAGTTAGCATGCAGGTACAGCAAGTAATTAGGAAGGCAAATGGACTGTTGGCCTTTATTGCAAAGGGAATGGAGTATAAAAGTAGGGAAGTCCTGTTACAACTGTACAGGGCGTTGGGGAGACTACACCTGGAGTACTGCGTACAGTTTTGGTCTCCTTATTTAAGGAAGGATATACTTGCATTGGAGGCAGTTCAGAGAAGGTTCACAAGGTTGATTCCGGAGATGAAGGGGTTGTCTTATGAAGAAAGGTTGAGCAGGTTGGGCCTATGCTCATTTGAGTTTAGAAGAATGAGAGGGGATCTTATTGAAACATATAATATTCTGAAGGGGCTTGACAGGGTAGATGCAGAGAGGATGTTTCCCCTCATGGGGGAATCTAGAACTAGGGGCATAATTTCAGAATAAGGGGAAACCCTTTTAAATCGGAAATGAGGAGGAATTTCTTCTCTCAGAGGGTCGTGAATCTTTGGAATTCTCTTCCCCAAAGAGCTGTGGAGGCTGGGTCATTGAATATATTTAAGGCGGAGATAGACAGATTTTTGAACGATAAGGGAGTCAAGGGTTATGGAGAGCCAGCAGGGAAGTGGAGTTGAGGCTAAGATCAGATCAGCCATGATCTTATTGAATGGCGGAGCAGGCTCGAGGGGCCAAATGACCTACTCCTGCTCCTACATCTTATGTTCTTATGAACAAATGGCACAGAAAATGGGTCAATGATTTTGCATTGGCTCTGCATGAATCACACACGAGTGATCAGGATGACAGGTCCTGAATAAATCAGACACCAATGAACACACTTCAATCCCAAACACTGTTGTTCATGTAATACAGATGTTAATAGATATACTACATGGTTATCTACACAACTCTCAACTCCTCACACAAAAGGAAAAGAAAACAGTTATAAAAAGTCATAAGATAAACACTCGGGGAAAACATATTCATAAGATTGCAGTAGAATTGTTTGGAGCTGCTTGCAGAGGATATTTCCATTTGCTCGATGTTATTAGATGCTCGACTAACCCATTTCAAATTGCACTAAAATAAAAACAGAAAATGCTGGAAATACTCAGCAAGTCAAGCAGCATCTGGGGAGAGAGAAACAGAGTTAATGTTTCAGGTCGATGACCCTTCGTCAGAGAAATCTGTTCTGACGATAGGTCATCGACCTGAAACGTTAACTCTGTTTCTTTCTCCACAGATGCTGCCTGACCTGCTGAGTACTTCCAGCATTTTCTGTTTTTATTTTAGATTTTCAGTATCTGAGTATTTTGCTTTTGTAAAATGGAACTAAGCACTTTCAAAAGGAGAAACAAGACCATTAATCAGCTGCTTAAAATGTACACGGTGGAGATATGGGAAACACACTCGGGACTTACACTCACAAAACCACTGCTGTACCAGGCACACAAATATCACCGACACACTTTGGTTGAATGGTCAACTCTCCCAGGGAGGACTCGGCACAGAGAATTATGGAGCCAACAGTGTTTAAACCGATTCCTGTTTGATTTCTCTCTGGAGCCCTGCTGCATGCTTTTTATTTGAAGGGTATCACTGTGGCTGATACATGGGGCTAGTGTAAGCAGGGGAGCTTCCCACCCACCTTTGGTTGGAAGGATTATCAGTGGAACCAGTCTGTTTAGAAGCTAATCATGTAGCACTCCCCCCCCCCCCCCCACCAAATCTCTCATCATTTGTTGAAAGATAAAGAAAGATGAATTGTACCCCGATATTGGTGTTGAGGGGCAGATTTACTCTGGCTGGGGGGAGGTCTGAAGCCCCCTGCACTTACACCACTCCAGCTTAAAGCCTTCCAATAGTCAGTGAAGACCGTTTCCAGCGGTTGAGGGAACAAAGATAGAAGATTAAATGGGAGAGATTTAGGACAGAAAGCAGAAAACATTTTTTTTTGATTTGGATGGTTGTGAGTCTGTGGAATGCACTACCAGAGTTAGTGATTGAAGCAGAGACCATGTCAACATTGAAGAATGGGTTAGATAGGAGGTTGAAAGAAAGGGGGATAAAGAGATATGGGAACAGGGCAGGCACATGGGATTAGAACCACTGCTCATGGAGGATGAACACCAACATGGACTGGTTGGGCTGAACAGCCTGTCCCCGCACTAATATCTAAACAGAACCTGAATCTGGGAGGGTGCGCACTGCAACCTGATATATAGGTCCCGCGGCCTGATGTACACAGGTGGGTCGCAAACTAAAGCTATTACTGCAGATGCTCTCTTTTTTGGTTTTCCCACCATTTTTCTCCTCAATCCTAAAGCAGTTGTCTCCTCGTGGGAATATAGCTTTGCAGGAATTGGTTTCCCTCCGGTCAATTGCCCAAGTGACACTTCCTCGTGTGCGCGCCTCGACAGCAAGCACTGGTTGGCTATTTAACTGCAGGATCACCGAGCCCAACCCTGCCCTCAGCTGACGTCCACGAACATACGGGATCGCTGGAGAGCAAACAGCCGCAGAAATCATGATTGATTTTCTCTTTCCCAACTTAAGGGGTAACTTAACAAATCCCAATACAACGCCACTCCCTACTGCCACCGCACCAGAGATCAACGCAGACTGAGTATCTACATTCCTGGTCTCAGCTACTCAACGGATAAACTCGCAGAACCACTGGTGCAGCTTAGGACAAGGTATCAGAAGCTCCACTCATCAAATGTTTAAAACAGAAGTTTAAATGGCCACAAAAGTAGAATATGTGACAGTTCCCAAGTGATGTATCCGTAGAATATTCTGCTTCGAGGTCCACAGTATCCCCTCCCTTACATAAGAAATAAGAGCAGGGGTAGGCCATACAGCCCCTCGAGCCTGCTCCGATATTCAATACGATCATGGCTGACCATCGACCTCAACTCCACTTTCCTGCCCGATCTCCATATCCTTTGATTCCCCTAGAGTCCAAATATCTATCTATCTCAACCTTGAATATACTCAAAGACTCAGCATCCACAGCCCTCTGGGGCAGAGAATTCCAAAGATTCTCTGGAATCTCGGAATGTTGGCTTTTATTGCTAGGGGGATAGATTATAAAAACAGGGAGGTATTGCTGCAGTTATATAAGGTATTGGTGAGACCGCACCTGGAATACTGCGTACAGTTTTGGTGTCCATACTTAAGAAAAGACATACTTGCTCTCGAGGCAGTACAAAGAAGGTTCACTCGGTTAATCCCGGGGATGAGGGGGTGGACATATGAGGAGAGGTTGAGTAGATTGGGACTCTACTCATTGGAGTTCAGAAGAATGAGAGGCGATCTTATTGAAACATACAAGATTGTGAAGGGGCTTGATCGGGTGGATGCGGTAAGGATGTTCCCAAGGATGGGTGAAACTAGAACTGGGGGGGCATAATCTTAGAATAAGGGGCTGCTCTTTCAAAACTGAGATGAGGAGAAACTTCTTCACTCAGAGGGTAGTAGGTCTGTGGAATTTGCTGCCCCAGGAAGCTGTGGAATCTACATCAATAAATAAATTTAAAACAGAAATAGACAGTTTCCTAGAAGTAAAGGGAATTAGGGGTTACGGGGAGCGGGCAGGAAATTGGACATGAGGCTGAGTTCGGATCGGTCGAGGCCCTGTGGGTGGCGGAGCGGGCCCAGGGGCTGAGTGGCCGGGTCCTGCTCCTACTTCTTGTGTTCTTTAGATTTGAGGTTAGGACCAGATCAGCCATGATCTTATTGAATGGCGGAGCAGGCTCGAGGGGCCGATTGGCCGACTCCTGCTCCTATTTCTTATGTTCTTATTCACAACCCTCTGAGTGAAGAAATTCCTCCTCATCTCAGTCTTAAATGGCCGACCCCTTATCCTGAGACTATGTCCCCTAGTTCTAGACACTCCAGCCAGGGGAAACAACCTCTCAACATCTACCCTGTCAATTCCCCTCAGAATCTTGTATGTTTCAAGGAGATCACCTCTCATTCTTCTAAACTCCAGAGAGTACAGGCCCATTCTACACAATCTCTCATCATAGGAATCAATCTAGTGAACCTTCGTTGCACCGCCTCCAAGGCAAGTATATCCTTCCTTCGATAAGGAGACCAAAACTATGCACAGTACTCCAGGTGTGGTCTCACACAATTGTAGCAAGACTTCCTTACTCTTATACTCCAGCCCCCTTGCAATAAAGGCCAACATGCCATTTGCCTTCCTTATTGCTTGCTGTACCTGCATGCTAGCTTTCTGTGTTTCTTGCACGAGGACACCCAAATCTCTCTCAACACCAACATTTGAAAGTGTCGCACCATTTAAAAAATATTCTGTTTTTCTATTCTTCCTACCAAAGTGAATAACCTCACATTTCCCTACATTATACTGCCCACTCACTTAGTCTATATCTATATCCCTTTGTGGACTCTGTGTTCTCATCACAGCTTACTGTCCCACCTAGCTTTGTATAATCAGCAAACTTGGATACATTACACTCTGTCCCTTCATCTAGGTCATTAATATAGATTGCTAATAACTGAGGCCCCAACACGATCCTTGCGGCACCCCACCAGTTACAGCCTGCCAACCTGAAAAAGATCTGTTTATCCCTACTCTCTGTTTTCTGTCCATTAACCAATCCTCTATCCATGCTACTATATTACCCTCAACCCCATGAGCCCTAATCTTGAGTAATAACCTTTTATGTGGCACCTTATCGAATGCCTTTTGGAAATCCAAATATATTACAGCCACTGGTTCCTCTTTATCTACCCTGCTAGTTACATCCTCAAAAAACTCTAATAAATTTATCAAGCACGATTTCCCTTTCCCTTGGCACAGTCCGTAAAATACGTAGAACATATCAGTAAGAACTGCCTCTGAAAGTAATCGTCTGAATCCACTATCTGTTCTAAAAAGCTAGGGGGAGACGAGGCTTTGTAAATCATAGAATGATAGAATGGTACAGCACAGCAGGACGACATTCAGCCCATCGTGGCTGTGCTGGGTCTTTGAAAGACTTATCCAATTAGTTGAAAGATCTATCCAATTAGTCCCACTCCCCTACTCTTTCCCCATAGACCTGCAAATGTTTCCTTTTCAAGTATGTATCCAATTCCCTTTTGAAAGTTACTATTGAATCTGCTTCCATCACCCTTTCAGGCAGTGCATTCCAGATCATAACAACTCACTGCATAAAAGAACTTTCCTCATAATAAATGACTACAAAACAAGAATCCAGTTGTGACGAAGAGCCCAGATCTCCAAGGTTGACCGACTCTCTCCACTGGTCTGCTGAGCGTTTCTAGCATTTCTAGTTTTTCTTTTTGTTGAAGTATGCAGAGTAAGGCTCACGAAAATCACAGACCAAAAGAGTCCGCTCTCTCCCCATCTCCAATATTCCCTTCTTCCGCTCCTCCATTTGCTTGTATCGGTAGTTGCCATTATTCCGGATGGACCACCCGGGCACTGATCTAGGCATCGGATTCGGACACGACAAAGGCACACCCAGTTCAGTCGACCCTGCAAAATCCTCCTCTAACATCTGAGGACTTGTGCCAAAATTGGGAGAGCTGTCGTACAGACTAGTCAAGTAACAGCCTGATATAGTCATACTCACAGAATCATATAAGCCAATGTCCCAGACTCCTCCATCACCATCCCGGAGTATGTCCTGTCCTACCGGCAGGACAGACCCACGAGCGGTGGCAGCACAGTGGTATACAGTCAGGAGGGAGTGGCCCCGAGAGTCCTCAACATGGACTCCGGACCCCATGAAGTCTCATGGTATCAGGTCAAACATTGGCAAGGGAACCTCCAGCTGATTACCACCTACTGCCCTCCCTCAGCTGATGAATCAGTACTCCTCCATGCTGAACACCACTTGGAAGAAGCACTGAGGGTAGCAAGGGCACAGAATGTACTCTGGGTGGGGGACTTCAATGCTTATCACCAAGAGTGGCTCGATAGCACCACTACTGAGCGAGCTGGCTGAATCCTGAAGGACATGATCTTATTGAATGGCGGAGCAGGCTTGAGGGGCCATATGCCCTATTTCTTATGACAAAGCTGCCAGACTGGTCTTGCAGCAGGTGGTGAGAGAACAAACATGAGAGAAAAACCTACTTGACCTCGTCCTCACCAATCTACCAGTCACAGATGCAACTATCCATGACAGTATTGGTAGGAGTTTCTCATCTACATGCTGCCCCTTGGCGACATCATCCGAAAACACAGCGTCAGTTTCTACATGTACGCTGACGACACCCAGCTCTACCTCACTACCACTTCTCTCGACCCCTCCATGGTCTCCAAATTGTCAGACTGCTTGTCCAACATCCAGTTCTGCATGAGCAGAAATTTTCTCCAATTAAATATTGGGAAGACCGAAGCCATTGTTTACGGACCCCACCACCAACTCAGTTTCCTAGCCACTGACTCCATCCCTCTCCCTAACACCTGTATGAGGCTGATCCACACTGTTTGCAACCTTGGTGTCATATTTGACCCTGAAATGAACTTCCGACCACATATCCGTGGCATAACTAATACTGCCTGTTTCCACCTCCGTAACATCGCCTGTCTCCGCCCTTGCCTCTGCTCATCCGCTGTTGAAACTATGCCGTTGTTACCTCGAGACTTGACTATTCCAACGTTCTCCTGGCTGGCCTCCCACATTCCACCCTACGTATTGAGGTCATCCAAAACTCGGCTGCCCATGTTCTAACTCGCACCAATTCCCGTTCACCCATCGCCCCTGTGCTCACTGACCTACATTGGCTCCTGGTTAAGCAACGTCTCGATTTCAAAATTCTCATCCTTGTTTTCAAATCCCTCTATGGCCTTGCCCCTCCCTATCTCTGTAATCTCCTTCAGCCCCACAACCCTGCCCCCCCTCCTCCGAGATATCTGCGCTCCTCTAATTCTGCCCTTTTCAGCATCCTTGATTATAATCACTGAACCATTGGTGGCCGTGCCTTCTGTTGCCTAGGCCCTAAGCTCTGGAATTCCCTGCCTAAACCTCTCCGCCTCTCTTTCCTCCTTAAGACGCTCCTTAAAACCTACCTCTTTGACCAAGCTTTTGGTCACCTGCCCTAATTTCTCCTTATGTGGCTCGGTGTCAAATTTTTTGTCTTATAATACTCCTGTGAAGCTCCTTGGGATGTTTTACTATGTTAAAGGCACTACATAAATACAAGTTGTTGTTGTTGAGCGACCACCGCACAGTCCTTGTGGAGATGAAGTCCCATCTTCACAATGAGGACACCCTCCACTGTGTTGTGTGGCACTACCACCGTGCCAAATGGGAATAGATTCAGAACAAAAGCAGCTCAAAACTGGGCATCCATGAGGCGCTGTGGGTCATCAGCAGCAGCAGAATTGTATTCCACTGCAAGCTGTAACCTCATGGCCCAGCATATCCCTCACTCTACCATTACCATCAAGCCAGGCGACCAACCCTGTTTCAATGAGGAGAGTAAAGAGCATGCCAGGAGCAGCACCAGGCGTACCTAAAAATAAGGTGCCAACCTGCTAAGCTACAAAACAGGATTACATGCATGCTG
The DNA here is from genome assembly GCA_030390025.1 of Squalus acanthias. Lineage (NCBI taxonomy): Eukaryota > Metazoa > Chordata > Chondrichthyes > Squaliformes > Squalidae > Squalus > Squalus acanthias. The sequence continues at coordinate 42,331,014 of CM059443.1, forward strand.
AACAGCGGAAGCAGCATGCTTTAGAGAGAGCTAACCAACGGATCAGATCAAAGCTCTGCAGTCCTGCCACATCCTGTTGTGAAGTGTGGTGGACAGTTACACAACTAATGGGAGGAGGAGGCTCCATGAAGTTCCCCTCCAAGTCACAGACCATCCTGACTTGGAAATATATCGCCATTCCTTCATTGTTGCTTGTCAAAATCCTGGAACTCCCTACCTAACAGCACTGTGAGAGTACCTTCACCACATGGACTGCAGCGGTTCAAGACTCACCACCACCTTCTCAAGGGCAATTAGGGATGGGCAATAAATGCTTGCCTTGCCAGCAACGTCCACATCCCGCGAATGAATAAATTAAAAATATATCAGAGTTTTCAAACAGTTAAGCATTTTGTGGGTCATTAATCCATTAACTCCCTCTGTGTGACTGGCAAAGCTGTTATTTCTCCTCCCTCTGTTCTTTGAATAGTGCCATGGAATCTTTTATGCCACTTGAAAGGGCAGATGAGGCCTCAGTTTAACATCTCATCTGAAATACGGCACTACCTTCTAGCAGTTATTTGAGGGCGCTGTCAGCAAAGGCCTGAAGGCAGCTCACCTGGCCTCTTGGCTGGAGAATGGTAACTCACAGCAGAAAGGGAGATTCAAAGAGGGGAAAAAAACATTTACAAAATCAAACACCTGTGCATAAATGGTGGCTTACTACAATACTTAAACTATTAAAATGCACCAAACAATATCCAATCACAAAATTGTAATGCTATGCCAATACTGTTCAGTAACCATATATAGTCACTTTAATTCTCCGCTTCACTCCCACTCGGATCTCTCCGTCCTCGGCCTCTTACACTGTTCCAATGAAGCTCAACGTAAGTTCGAGGAACAGCACCTCATCTTTCGATTAGGCACTTTACAGCCTTCTGGACTCAACATTGAGTTCAACAATTTCAGACCATAACCCCTGCCCCCATTTTTCATGCTGTTTATTATTCTGCCATCCCCATTTGCAACATTTTATCTCTCCTGCCTCCTACCCTAGCATAGAATGTTCCTTCCTCCTCTCCCCCTTTCCCTGCATCTGCACCTGCTTAAAATCTGTTACATCTCTAGCCTTTTCCAGTTCTGATGAAGGGTCCCAGACCTGAAACGTTAACTCTGTTTCTCTCTCCACGGATGCTGCCTGGCCTGCTGAGTGTTTCCAGCATTTTCTGTTGTTATTTCAGATTTCCAGCATCCGCAGTATTTTGCTATTGTACAACATAGCTGACAGAAGTCTACTTCAGGCATACCTATGGGGAAGCACCTGGCATCTACTCAGTACCCCCTGGTAATGTGGCTGACATCAGGAACTTCTGGGCACAAACTATCATTCCAATCAATGTTTCTATCAGCTACTGGCCAAACCAGTCCCCATCCACCACCACCCTCCTCCGCCTGGCTGAACATGTTCTCACATACAAATTAGGAGCAGGGGTAGGCCACTCGGCCCCTCGAGCCTGCTCCGCCATTCAATAAGATCATGGCTGATCTGATTACTCCACATTCCCGCCTACCCCCGATAACCTTGAACAACTTCTCCTTTGACTCCTCACTTCCTCTATGAGAACCTGTATGGGTCCTAGCTATGCCTGCCTTTTCGTAGGATATATGGAACATTCTTTGCTCCAGTCCCGCCTCACCTCTTTTTCCAGTACACTGATGACTGTATCGGTGCCATTTCCTGCTCTCACTCCAAAGTGGAAAATTTCATTAAACTTTGCTTCCAATTTGCAACTTTCCCTCGCCTTCACATGGTCCATCTCCGACCTTCCACCCCACCAGCCTCCACATTCAACGGATCATCCTCCGCCATTTCCGTCACCCCCAGCGTGATGCCACCACCAAACATATCTTCCCCTCCCAGCATTCCGAAGGGACCATTCTTTCTGCGACACCCTAGTCCACTCCTCAATCACCCCCTCCCCTTCCCACGACACTTCCCGTGCAAGTGCAGGAGATGCAACACCTGCCATTTTACCTCCTCCCTTCTCACCGTCCAGGGCCCCAAATACTCCTTCCAGGTGAAACAGCGATTTACTTGTACTTCTTGCAATTTAGTATGCTGTATTCGCTGCTCACGATGCGGTCTCCTCTCTACATTGGAGAGATCAAATGCAGATTGCGTGACTGCTTTGCGGAACACTTCCATTCAGTCCTCAAGCGTGACCCAGAGCTTCCGGTCGCCTATCATTTTAATTCTGCACCCCACTCCCACCTCTCTGCCCTTGGCCTCCTACACTGTTCCAATGAAGCTCAACTCAAGCTCGATGAACAGCACCTTATCTTCTGATTAGGCACTTTACAGCCTTCCGGGCTCAACACTGGAGTTCAACATTTGAGATCATAACCACTGCTCCCATTTTTTTGGACAGCAGCTGTCGGTAATGATTCTGCTAATTCCATTTACGCCTCTAGCCCCATCTTTTGTTTCTTTACTTGTCCCATTACCATCTCCTTTTGCCTTGCACCATCATCCCTTTTGCCATTTAATCTCTCCTGCCTTCCACCCCATCACTGCCCTTCCCTTTTGTTTTCTCCTCTCCTCCCCCCTTTCCCTGCCTCGGCACTTACTTAAAACTGGTTACACATCTCCAACTTTTTCCAGTTCTGACGTTGGGTCATCGACCTGAAACGTTAACTCTGTTTCTCTCTCCACAGATGCTGCCTGACCGGCTGAGTATTTCCAGCATTTTCTGTTTTTATTTCAGATTTCCAGCATCCGCAGTATTTTGCTTTTGTGACAATGTGTGGTCAGGTTAGAAATTAACCACATCATTTAGAATGGTGAAGATACAATGAACTATATCTGTACAGTAGAACACTACATAGGAAGAGATTAGTGAAAGTATAATGGAGAAATTATAATATAATGGGCAATAAGGAATTGGCAGAGACATTAAATACTTTTTTGTGTCTTCTACCGTGAAGACAGATACAAACATTCCGGAAATAATGGGGAACCAAGGGTCTAGAGAGAATGAGGAACTTAAATTAATGGGACTAAGTGGCCTGGATCGAACGACCTGCATCCTAGGGTTTTAAAAGAGGTAGCTGCAGAGATAGTGCATGCACTGGTATTAATCTTCCAGAATTCCCTAGATTCTAGAACAGTCCCCAAGGATTGGAAGGTAGCAATTTAAGAGAGGAAGAGAAAAAAAACGGGGATCTATAGGCCAGTTAGCCTGACATCAGTAATAGGCAAAATGCTGGAATCTATTATTAGGGACGTGGTAACAGGGCACTTAGAAAATTATACAGGAAACTCTTGTTTAACCGGCACCTAAATATCCGGAATTCTCTCTTAACCGGCAAAAATCATACTCCGAAAACTCCTCTCAAATAACCGGCAATGTTGCCGAGTCCGAGTCTCCCGCGAACGCCGAGTTAGTCAGTGGGGGTAGTTCTCCAAAGTGCCACTACTCGGCCTCCTGGCGCTGTCGGAAGTCCGAACACTGCAGTAACAGGAGTCTGATTCTCCCGCGCTGCCGGGAGTCTCACTTACTGTTAAGTAATTAAAGAGTTATGGATTACCCTCAACTGGCAGTACTGTACTTAATCAAGCATCTTCCACCATCCATTTAACACAACATTCTGTAGGTGATAACCAAATACTGTATACTGCACATTTCTTGATTTTTTTATGTTAAAAATAGCCTCGGTAGATATAACTCTCCGTTATCCGGAACTTTCGATCAACCGGCACCACGCCGGTCCCGTCGGTGCCGGATACCAAAGAGTTTCCTGTAATATGGTTAGGCAGAGTCAACATGGTTTTATGAAAGGGTAATCGTGTTTGACAAATCTGTTTTTTGAAGATGTAACTAGTAGGATGGATAAAGGGGGGAACCAGTGGATGCAGTGTATTTAGATTTTCAAAAAGTATTCGATAAGGTGCCACACAAGAGGTTATTACACAAAATTGGACTCATGGGTTGGCGGTAATATATTAGCATGGATTGAGGATTGGTTAATGGACAGAAAAGAGAGTAGGAATAAACGGGACTTTTTCAGGTTGGCAGGCTGTAACTAGTGGGGTACCGCAAGGATCAGTGCTTGGGCCTCAGCTATTTACAATCTATATTAATGACTCAGATGAAAGGACTGAGTGTAACGTATCCAAGTTTGCTGATGATACAAAGTTAGGTGGGAAAGTAAGCTGTGAGGAGGTCGCAAAAAGATACAGACAGGTTGACCAAGTGGGCAAGAACATGGCAAATGGAATACAATGTGGGGAAGTGTGAAGTTATCCACTTTGGTTGGAAAAACAAAAAAGCAGAATATTTTTTGAATGGTGAGAGACTGGGAAATGTTTGCATTCAGAGGGACCTGGGTGTCCTTGTATATGAATCACAGAAAGTTAACATGCAGGTACAGCAAGCAATTAGGAAAGCAAATGGTATGTTAGCTTTTGTTACAAAGGGATTAGAGTATAAGAGTAAAGAAGTCTTACTACAGTTATACAGGGCATTGGTGAGGCCACACCTGGAGTACTGTGTACAGTTCTGGTCTCCTTACCCAAGGAAAGACATACTTGTCCTTAGAGCAACAAAGGTTCACTAGACTGATTCCTGGGATGAGGGGATTGCCCTATGAGAAGAGATTGAGTAGACTAGGCCCATATTCCTTAGAGTTTAGAAGAATGAGAAGTGATCTAATTGAAACATATAAAATTCTTAAGGGGCTTGACAGGGTTAATGCTGAGAAAATGTTTCCCCTGGCTGGGGAATCTAGAACACAGGGTCACAGTTTCAGAATAAGGGGTCGGCCATTTAGGACTGAGATGAGGAGAATTTTTTTCACTCAAAGGGTTGTGAATCTTTGGAATTCTCTACCCCAGAGGGCTGTGGAGGCTCATTCGTTGAGTATATTCAAGACAGAGGTCGATAAATTTTTGGGATCTAAGGGAACCAAGGGATATGGCGATAGTGCGGGAAGGTGGAGTTGAGGTAGAAGATCAGCCATGATCTTATTGAATGGCGGAGCAGGCTCGAGGGGCCGAATGGCCTACTCCTGCTCCTATTTCTTATGTTCTTATGTTTAGACAATGCAGCATTCCCTCAGTACCGCATGAAGTATCAGGCTAGATTATGTGCTCAAGTGTCTGGAAGAGGACTTGAACCCACAACCTTCTGACTCAGCAGCTACCAGCTGAGCCAAGTTCACACTTTGCCTCGCAGGTGAGATTGCATTACCTAAAGCTCCCGGTTCAGGCATGTCTACAACAACACATTGTAAACCTCTACTTTAGATTTTTTTTCTTGTAGGAAAATGTGAATGAGAATTAAGTGTGTTATAGCTACAGAGCAAAATGTGTCCCAGCAAGAATACACTGCATTACTGTGTCATATTTATATTAAAGCATCTTTAAGATGGCAAGGTAGTGTCCACACATAGAGAATTGACAGAACCATAATAAATGCTTTGCGAGCACAAATGATTTTGGGAGAGAAGCAAAACAAGAGCTAATAAGAAAGGATTGCTGACTAATTCACTTTGGGTTGCCATGTGCATGTTCTGTAATACAAGACATCAGTGGAGCTCGGGCATCCCAGAGGGTGACATTCTGGCGGGTATCCGATTACACTTCACTTTCTGTGCGCACAAAGGTTCAGAGTGTTCGAAGGGGAAACAGCAGCACTTTTGTGCAAGTTGGTGCCAAAATGGAGCTTGAGTTTCATCTAATTCTCAGCTGGAGAGCATGGAGTAAGAAGGGGGTTTTCAAGCTTTTAGGCAGCGTGTTGGTCTCAGCTCAGGTTTGTGGAGTCCAGGATGCAGTACAAATTGAGCCCGTGCGCTTTGCTGTACATGTGGGGAGAACGTCGAGATTACAACTGACATCGAGGGACAAAAAATGCACAGGAATCTGCATCAGATTCTTGAAGAGTTTTTAACAAATTATTAATACATCAAGAATTAGAATACGCCTTGGGGCGTTTTGAGGTTGTGAAAGGCGCTATATAAATGCAAGACTTTCTTTCTATTTTTTGCAATACCCTCCACAAAACAGGTTGACTAGTCATTCAACGTATTCCTATTTCTAAGATATTGCTGATGCAGAACGTCTGCCATGTTGCCTTCATAACAGCCAGTGCACTTCAGAAACAGATTGTATAAAGCATTTCGAGATGTTCTGGTGATGTGATAAGGCTCTAGTCTATATAAATACAAGCTTGCCCCCACCTCCCCTCCCCTTTTACCTCACCCACTATGCAAGGCTGCCAACTATGTGCCACTGCTGGTGAGCTGGGGCCAGACCTACAGCTGGCCCTTTAAGCCATGGGAGCTGGATGGCACAGAAACTTCAGGAAAGAAAGGAGTGAAAATAATCAGAAGGAAATCGTTGCAATGCGCTCATTATTTCTAGGTCACGAGAAAGCTAGGTGCCTCTCTGGTAATCTGTTATAGGCAAAGCACGGAACTCTTCCATCATTTTCAGGGAACGTAATGAAGGGGGAAGAAAGATACTCTCGTAGGTTCATTTAAAATGAGGAAAGGGAAGTCCTGACCACCCGGCCCAGTAAACACTTGTGGGAAGAGCAAGAATTTGAGGCCACCCCTCAGTGATCCTCTTCTGTGCCTGTACATTTCCTACTCCTTGCGACACACTGCCTGAGGCCTACCTGAACCAGACCACGTGTCCCGGGCTTCAGTCTGCTACAAGCCGATAGGTCACTACTGACAGGTTTGAGCCTTGGTTTATGCTGTGTTGGTTCTCAGCCAGGGTGGGATTTGGGGTATTTTGGCCTCAGTGCCCCTCCGATTGATGGAAAGCACATTGGGCGAGGATTGGATTGGACTAGCTCTAATGGCGCCCCTATGGATGAACAACCTGGCTGCACTCACCATCAAGCCTCACACGTGGAGAGTGGCTACTCCAGAAGGGAGCCTGAGGGTCTGCTATGTTGACCTGTACCACAGCATGTGAAAGAAAGTAATCTCAGATGGGAATTACTGTAGAAATTGTGATTTAAATTCCACATTCGTTTATCATCTGCACTCAAAGCTTTCCATCTTGCAGAGATATTTTCGTCCGAATCCTTTGGTCCATATCACTGTTAGAAAATCCCTCTCGTATATAAACTGTCACAGTTCTCACTAGTGTGCCTGAGTGGCAAAATTAAAAACCATCTACACATTTGGACAGCAGCTGAATATTGTAGAGGTAAAGAGTTAGCGCAGATACAGGGCTGTGGTACAAGCTGCACACTTTATACCCGGACTCCTCTCGTCTCACAGCTCTTCAACAGGGAGGGAAGGGGGGAAAAAAAATCAAATCGTCATTTACGAATGAAGAGAGGCAACAATTGACAGGATGTCGTCTCCTGTTAAGATTAGGCTCATGACTCGTGCTTCAGAACAGCAGCTGGCCTGGAAACTGCACAGAGGTTAAATTAGACCTGTTCGCTTTAATATACTGAAACAAGGCAAAGTGAGCAATCCTTTCAGAGGCTGTGGACATTTCATTACCTCCTCGTTCTCAGTGGATGATTTACTTCCCTCATTCTTGTTTGGTAATCTCCATTTCTGTGCCAGCCAGAATGGCTGCGTTCAATTTAAGGAGACTATCTGCTGCGCAGTTGATTGGATTTGCACACAGCGCGCCACATCTGTTATCAGGTGTAATATAAATAAATGGGAATGAGCCAATGACTCAGCCAGAAAATTAAATTGGTCTCTCTTTCACTGCTTGTCTTCCACTCTCTAACACTAACTCTTTTCATCACTGTCTCCCTCTCTCTGGCTTCCACATAGTGTCTCACTGACTTCTTTTTCTTCATCTTTCTCCCTCTTCTCCTCTCGCTCGTGTTTTGCATTCTCCACATGCCTCTTTCTTGCTATGCCTCCTGCTCTGTATGCCTCTCGTACACTTGTTCTCCCTCCTTGTTTCTTCTCCTCCAACAGCCCAGAAAGATCTGGAGGCAGACTTGAGGCTCAGACTCTCCGACAGGTGCAGAAATGATCTCACCTTTTGCCACGTCTCTTCTCAGGGATCAGTGTAATCCCAAACATCCCTTTGGAAGAGTCAGACTATCATAGAAATACTTGTCAACCTATAGACAGGAGATCACTCCCATCAACATCCTGGACAGCAGCTCCCGATCCCAGCAGCCAGTACAATTATAGTTGTAAAAACCTTTTCTTGCAAAATTGGGAGATGGGATTGGGGAAAAAAAACAGTATTCCTCCGATCCTGGAATATGAAGGAAGTGGAGTAGGCGTCTCTCACCAACTCCCTGCAACATACATGGATCAGGGAGAAACTGGGGTGAGAGCTGGAGGTGGCGGAAAGAGGGACGGGAAGGGGAAGCTGTGTGGCAGGGCGAGAGCAGGCAGGAGGCTAAGACCGGAGCAGATCAGAGGGTTTGTAAACCAAAATTAATTTGAACACTTTTTTTTAAACCATAGGACAGGGAGTACTTGGATAGAGCCCAAGAGCTCTTGTTCGGAAAAAGGGTTTCAACTTTGAAGCAATCCAATGTGAGGTGGAGGCTTTTTAAAAAAATAAAATAAAGATTACATAGAAGATAGGAGCAGGAGTAGGCCATTCGGCCCCTCGAGCCTGCCCCGCCATTTAATGAGATCATGGCTGATCATCCAAATTCAGTACCCTGTCCCTGCTTTCTCCCCATATCCCTTTAGCCTTAAGAAATGTATCTGTCTCCTTCTTGAATATATTTAATGAATTGGCCTCAACTGCCTTCTGTGGTAGAGAATTCCACAGGTTCACCACTCTCTGGGTGAAGAAATTCCTCCTCATCACAGCTCTTCAACAGTCCTTAGACTGTGACCTCTGGTTCTGGACTCCCCCGCCATCGGGAACATCCTTCCTGCATCTAGTCTGTCTAGTCCTGTTAGAATTTTATAAGTTTCAATGAGATCCCCTCTCATTCTTCTAAACTCCAGCGAATACAAGCCCAATCGTCCCAATCTCTCTTCATACGTCATTCCTGCCATCCCAGGTATCAGTCTGGTGAATCTTCGCTGCCCTCCCTCCATGGCAAGAACATCCTTCCTCAGATAAGGCGACCAAAACTGCACACAATACTCAAGGTGTGGTCTCACCAAGGCCCTGGAGAACTGCAGCAAGACATCCTTGCTCCTGTACTCGAATCCTCTCGCTATGAAGGCCAACATACCATTTGCCTTCTTAACCGCCTGCTGCACCTGCATGCTTACCTTCAACGACTGGTGCACAAGGACTCCCAGGTCTTGTTGCACTTCCCCTTTTCCCAATCTATTGCCGTTCAGATAATAATCTGCCTTCCTGTTTTTGCCATCAAGTGGATAACCTCGCATTTATCCACATTATACTGCATCTGCCATGCATCTGCCCAATCACCCAACTTGTCCAAATCATACTGGAGTTTCTCTGCATCCTCCTCACAGCACACACGCCCACCCAGCTTTGTGTCGTCTGCAAACTTGGAGATATTACATCTAGTTCCCTCGTCTAGATCATTAATATATAGTGAATAACCGGGGTCCTAGGACCGATCCCTGCGGTACCCCACTAGTCACTGCCTGCCACTCGGAAAAAGACCCGTTTATTCCAACTCTTTGCTTCCTGTCTGCCAACCAGTTCTCTATCCAAGTCAGTACCTTACCCCAATCCCATGTGCTTTAACTTTGCACGCTAATCTCTTATGCGGGACCTTATCGAAAGCCTTCTGAAAGTCCAAATACACCACATCCACTGGTTCTCCCTTATCTATTCTACCAGTTACATCCTCAAAAAATTCCAGTAGATTAGTCAAGCATGATTTACCTTTTGTTGACACAAACACAAATTAAATTGACACTCATTGTTATATATATGTAGCGTGAGGAACCGTCATTGCAGCCATCATGGAGAGATTGTTTTTGCTGCAAAGTGATTGGAGAAAACTTTTATTTTTGGTGGATGATAATTGGAGAGTGTAGAAAAGCTGTACGATACACACTCCATAAAACAATGGGTTAATACTTGATTGTTGCAGAGCTGAAACTCAGACAAAAGACCTGTACATCCTGGTGTTAGCAGAAGGTCAATGGAGACAGGCGCCTGCTCGGCTAGAACATGAACAAAACCTCTCAAGGTTGTTAACAAAAATGAGAGCACTTTGAATTGGAGGTAACCTATTGACACGGGTAGGAGGGAGGAGACAGAGAGTTGGGATAATGGGTATGTACTCAAATTGGCAGGACGTGACTAAAGGTGTCCCTTAGGAATCTGTGGCACGGTGGCATAGTGGTTAGCACTGGTGCCTCACAGCGCCAGAGACCCGGGTTCGAATCTGACCTCGGGTGACTGTCTGTGTGGAGTTTGCACATTCTCCCCGTGTCTGCGTGGGTTTCCTCCGGGTGCTCCGGTTTCCTCCCACAGTCCAAAAATGTGTGGGTTAGGTTAATTTGGCTATGATAAATTGACCCTTAGTGTTAGGGGGGATTAAATATGTGGGGTTATGGGGATAGGATGGGATATGTTAGGGGGAATTAAATACGTGGGGTTACGGGGGTAGGGTGGGATATGTGTACTGTGGGGATTAAAGCAGGGACAGGGTACTGGATTTGGATGATCAGCCATGATCGTATTGAATGGCGGAGCAGGCTCGACGGGCCGAATGGCCTACTCCTGCTCCTAGATTCTATGTTTCTATGTTTCTATGTACTGGGGCCTCAGCTTTTCACTATATTTACAAATGACTTGGCTGCAGGAAGAGAGAGAGTCATATATCCGAGTTTGCTGACAATTCCCTACCCATGTAGCACTTCTTCACATAAAAGGGAAGTGGAAATCTGGAACTCTCCCTCAAAAAACTGTTGAGGCTGGGGGTCAATAGAAAATTTCAAAACTAAGATTGATATATTTTTGTTAGGCAAGGGTATTAAGGGATAGAATCATAGACTAGTACAGCACAGGAGGCCATTCGGCCCATCAAGTCTGCGCAACCAAGGCAGGTAAATGAAGTTAAGATACAGATCAGCCATGATCTGATTGAATGGCGGAATAGTGGGGAACCAAGGGTCTAATGAGAGTGAGGAACTTCAAGTAATGAATATTAGTAAAGAAAGAGTACTGGAGAAATTAATGGGACTAAAAGCCAACAAATCCCCAGGACCTGACGGCCTACATCCTAGGGTTCTAAAAGAGGTGGCTGTAGAGATAGTGGATGCATTGGTTGTGATCTTCCAAAATTGTGTAGATTCTGGAATGGTCCCAGTGGATTAAAAGGCAGCGAATGCCCCTTCCTATCTCTGTAACCTCCTCCAGCCCTACAACCCTCCAAGACCTCTGCGCTCCTCCAATTCTGCCCTCCTGTGCATCCCTGATTTCCATCACTCCATCATTGGCAGCCGTGCCTTTAGCTGCCTAGGCTCGAAGCTCTGGACTTCTCCTTCTAAACCTCTTTGCCTCTCCTCCTTTAAGACACCCCTTAAAAGCTACCTCGATGGTCAAGCTTTTGATCACCTATCCGAATATCTCTTTATGTGGCTCAGTGTCAAATTTTGTTCAATAACGCTCCTGTGAAGCGCCTTGGGACGTTTTACTATGTTAAAGGTGCTATATAAATGCAAGTTGTTGTTGCAGTTGTCGTCAAAAACCAGGTCTCCATTTTACATTTGTCACACACAGTAAACTGCTGCTGATAATTCCGATTGCCACTAGTAAAAAGGTTGGGTCAGTTCCACTTTATCTACATTTAATTTACAGTTTAAATAAAACCTTTCACAAACTGTATTGGACCTTCCAATAATTAATTTGATGCATCCCCCCTCATAAAACAGATCCATGGGATCACTGGTTTTGTGAAATTTTGTGCCGAATAAACGGAGAATACATTTTAAATTATCTGGCCCTGCCCAGCGTTTGAGCCTATCGTTCACAGGATTTTAAAAAATTTGACACATAGTTCACTAAGTGCAGAAATGGCAGAACAAGTGGGGAAAATCTGGCACAAGGCCAAATCAACACCTTCCCGCCCGTTAAACAATTATCACAGGGACACGCAGACACCATACCTTTAATTTTCCCTTTTCCACAATGCCTTATTCACTGCTATGCAATAACCACTTCCTTGCCCTTGCGATGCTCAATTCCCGTGCGTTGGGTTAAGTTAGATGCCAAGAAGTATTTCCTTTTGCAGAGAGTCATCACACTCTGGAACAGATGCCAGAACGTGAGAGGAGTATGGATTCACTCCCAGCCTTCAAAAGGAACTGGACAAGTTCCGAAGAGTGGAGGACATCTTAGTTACAGAAGGTAGGTGAGGGTAGCAGTAACTATTGGTATCAATTACTACAGCTTGCTTGGTTAGCTTTGAGAGATTTCTTAGAGTTCCCCGCTCCCCTAAAATGACCTTGGTGTTTTTTCTTTTGTTGTCTGTCCCAGGAGATTGCATGCTTAGAGCTTGTTCACTGCACCATGTCTGAATGGGACAGTTGGTTTCTTCCTGTCATTTTTGATATGTGCATATTAAACAGAGTAGCTGTCAAGGCCCCGATACACACTCTACTGGTATTGCTTTGATAAGACAGCACAGTTAGTTCTTACCTGTGTTTAGATGACTGAATACTTTAAGGACTGGATAGGCAGACTGGTGATATGAATTGTGAGTACTGTAAGGTGCTTATGAACATTATCAGAACTCAAGGTTTTAAAAAATTCATTCTCGGGATGTGGGCATCGCTGGCAAGACCGGCAGTGATTGCCCATCCCTAGTTACCGGGAGAAAGTGGTAGCAGTTCGATACAACTGAGTGGTTTGCTCGGCCACTTCAGAGGGCAGATAAGATTCAACCATGTTGGTGTAGGGCTGGTCACATATAGGCCAGACTGGGTAGGACATTAATCTTACTATATTCATGATGTGGAGATGCCGGCGTTGGACTGGGGTGGACAAAAATGAGAAGTCGCACAACACCAGGTTATAGTCCAACAGATTTATTTAATTTTACAAGCTTTCGGAAGCTCCGAAAGCTTGTAAAATTAAATAAATCTGTTGGACTATAACCTGGTGTTGTGCGACTTCTCATTTTTTTACTATATTCAGCCAGAGTTAGAAACACAGAAGTTTTTGGCACAGGAGGAAGCTGCCTGGCCCTTACTGCCTGTGCTGAATAAAGGCCCTCTCACGGGTCAGTCTCTTTCAGGTATGGGAATGTGTCACGGTGATAGCGGCAACTCGAGGAAAAGCATGATGCAGATCTGGGGTTGGAGGATTTAAGAGATGAAAATATTTTTCAGCCCATCTTTTAACAGCAATATCAAAGCCTATATGTGACCTCAAAAAAATCTTAATATATACTTAAATATATTCAGAATTATAGATTTCTGTTTAACACCAATCCAATCAGTGTCATAATCTGTGAAATTAAAACTATTGCCTTAAACTCACTGTCACAGCCATACTGCACATCGTGACATCTGTACTTTACAGGCCATTAAGTTTTAGTTTACACAAATTCTAGTTTATTTTAAAATGACATAACCAGCAAGAGCAATGTCAGGTTGCCGCAGTACATGATGGGGTATTAATTAGACGTGGTGTTAGGGTATGTGGCTTTGTTTCTACAGTAATAGAAGAAAATGATACTCTGTGCACATTACCCATTTAATGCTGCACAGCAGGTACTTTTAAAATACTGGCACTGTAGAAAATTGAGAGGTCGCACAACACCAGGTTATAGTCCAACAGTTTTATTTGAAATCACAAGCTTTCGGAACTATCGCTCCTTCCTCAGGTGAAGTAAATTGGATACAGAATCCAATTGGATTCTGTATCCAATTTACTTCACCTGAGGAAGGAGCGATAGTTCCGAAAGCTTGTGATTTCAAATAAAACTGTTGGACTATAACCTGGTGTTGTGCGACCTCTCAATTTTGTCCACCCCAGTCCAACACCGGCATCTCCGCATCATGACTGTAGAAAATACCATACGTTAGCTACAAGGGCATATATAGAATGTACAGCACAGAAACAGGCCATTCGGCCCAAGCCAGTGTTTCTGCTCCACACGAGACTCCTCCCACCCCTCTTCATCTAACCCTTTCAGCATATAGAAATTTGCCGATGACACCAAACTTGGGGGTGTGGCAAACAGTGATGATGATACCAATCGACTGCAACAGGACATAGAAAGGCTAGCAGAATGGGCAGATGGAATTTAATAGAGAAGTGTGAGGTGATGCATTTTGGCAGAAGGAACAGGGAGAGGCAATATACACTTCATGGCACAGTTTTAAAGACTGTACAGGGACAGAGGGACCTGGGAGTTAATGTGCATAGGTCCCTAAAGGTGGCAGGACATATTGAGAGAGTGGTTAGCAAAGCCTATGGGATCTTGGGCTTCATAAATAGAGGTGTTGAGTACAAAAGTAGAGAAGTTATGCTGAATCTTTATAAAGCGCTGGTTAGGCCACAACTGGAGTATTGCGTTCAGTTCTGGTCACCACACTTTAGGAAGGATGTGAAGGCCCTTGAGAGGGTGCAGAGGAGATTTACCAGAATGGTTCCGGGGATGGGGAATCTTAGCTACAAGGACAGGTTGGAGAAGCTGGATTTGTTTTCATTAGAGCAAAGGAGGTTGAGGGGTGATTTCATAGAGGTGTACAAGATTATGATGGGTTTGGATAGGCTAGACGGGGAAAGGCTGTTCCCACTAGTTGATGGTACAAGGACTAGGGGACACAGATTTAAGGTTTTGAGCAAGAGATACAGGGGGAAAAGCTTTTTTACGCAGCGAGTGGTGAGGACCTGGAACTCGCTGCCGACGGAAGTGGTGGAAGCGGAGACACTCAATGTTTTCAAGGGGAGACTGAATAGGCACTTGAGGGAAATAAACTTGCAGGGCTACGGGGATAGAGCGGGGGAATGGGACTGACTGGATTGCTCTAGAGAGCTGGCACAGATTCAATGGGCCGAATGGCCTCCTTCTGTGCCATTATGACTCTATATACTTCTATTCCTTTCTCCCTCATTTGTTTACCTAGCCTCCCCTTAAATGGATCTATGTCATTCGTTTCAACTACTCCTTGTGGTAGCGAGTTCATGGCAGTCACCGATACTGCAGAGAAACAAACTCTCAGGCCAAGGGTGAGCTGTCCACCAGGCCACTGCTATTCTGGATCTATAGAACAGGCTTCCTGGGCCTGCAGCTCAGTGGCAGCGTTAACACCTCTGGAATCAGAAGACTGCGGTTCAATTGCCATTTCAGAGATTAAGCACAAAATGTAGCCTGACATTCCAATGCAGTACTGATGGAGAGCTGCACTGTCGCAGGTCACGTCTTTCGAATGAGACGTTAAACCGAGGCCCTGCCTGTCTTCTCAGGTGGACATAAAAGATATCACGGTGCAATTTGAAGAAGGGTGGAAGAGTTCTCCGCGGTGTCCTGGCCAATATTTGTCCCTGAACTAACATTACTAAAATAGATTATCTGGTGATTAACACATTGCTGTTTGTGGGACCTGGCTGTGCACAAATTGGCTGCCACGTTTCCTACATTAGAACAGTGACTACACTTCAAAAGTACTTGATTGGCTGTAAAGCGCTTTGGGACGTACTGTGATTGTGAAAGGCGCTATATAAATGCAAGTCTGTCTTTCTTTAGTTAAGCCCACACACAAATATATAATCTGAAGGAAGGACAGACGCACAGAAATCTCTGTGGTGTCGTGGTATTTAGTTCCTCACTGTGCTGTGCCACGATGTGACAGGACAGGATATGCCCAGATTGTACCGAGACAGAGAAACGGCAAACAGAGGCTAGCCAAAAAAAAACGTTTGTCACTCCAGTGCGCTCAAGCCAAACAAAGAGCACTGAATTCTCACTGAACTTGTCTGCCCCACTGCTCCGAGCTGGGGAATGGGATGCAGTCAGGTGGCCCCGTCCAGGGGGTGGGGGGCCTTCAAATGTTCTCTCTCCCTCAAGGGGTGTTCAAGTAGGCATGTTTCATCCATGGCCAATTATTTAACTGTGGAGGGCATCACAGGGGAGCCTGATCCAGTCGACACCCGTCATGCAGGTCAGTGCACAGCAGTCAAGAGTGGGATCCCAAGTCCTCCGAACTCCCAGCAACTTCATCTGCTCCAGCAATGTGCTGGCCATATACCAAGTGGTTGTTCTCCCGGTGGATGAAACACCCCCCTCCGGAACAGTGATGGGATGGAATGATGGAAAGCGGAGACAACGGAATTTTAAAACCCCGTTCCAATGAGGTGCATTGAGGCGCGCTGCAGGACGAGCTTGTGATGTTACAGGGAAATAATCCACAGGACATTACGGTGAATATCCAGATGCCACATTCACCGTACTTCAGGAATTCATCAAGGGGAAGAATCCTTTTCAAGTTACTTTCTTCTTTTTTACTCAGTTGCCCTTTCCCCCCCAAATAACAAACGTAACACAAACAACCCAAGCAGGAAATCCCCGCCCTCCCAACACTATTAATGCTGGATACAGCATCCTGGAGTAACTCTCCCTCCCTCTGGGGAAGCGTCTGACCTGCACTTCGACACAGCAATGTGAATTAAGCTAGATACACATTCAAGTTTTTTTTAAAATAGGGTGAGGAAGAGAAACCAATAGAACCAAACTACATTTTTTGGACCAAAGAATTACAAATGGGATTTGTAATACAAGTTATTTTACCACTTTTCCTGAAGGGACACTTGCCTCCAAGAGTATCATTGCTGCACAGTTTAAAGGAACTTAGTGAGTGGACCATTGCTACCACTAACTTGTCAACATTCACACTGACGCATGAAGTCTGAGAGCCCAACTCTCCACCACCCCCCAACATGTTGCCTTATGGGCCGGTGTTCTCCATTTTTCTCCCCTCTCAATATGCTCGACTGGAGAACTGAGCGAGTTGTTTCAGCAGCCAACTGGCTCTGACATCAAACAAGATGAATCCCTGATAAGGAAATCTAGGCCAGTCTCTGCCAGCTTGTGCAGAGATCTGATTGCAAAGTAGAAGCATGCTGGATGGTGCCAAGACAGGTGTGATCCCTTCCCGCTTACCCTCGACGCAGATGTTCAAACGCACAGATTGGAAGATTTGTAATGAGATTTAGTCCCATCGATTGGTGGGTTCTGAAGTGCCGACCGTCAAGAGTGCTGCAGATTAGTCACAAGCTGGAAAGTGTTGCTGTTTACAACCACCGCAACTTGTTACACTCCCGTGGCCGAGACAGCACTCGCTCAGAAACACCAGTCAGCCTGCACTAACTGGTAATGATCGTGTGCGCTGTTGCACAATGACAACATCTTAAATTAAACAAAACAGCTAATTTGGGCAGAGTGCACTACCGCCCAAGAGGTATAATGTTACCGCGGAATTCCACATTCTGGTGGGTGAAAGAAAGGAAGAAGAGCTTGCATTTAAAAAAAGGGGCGAGGGATAAACCCGGCATCTACAGGCCAGTCAGCCTAACGTCAGTGGTGGGGAAACTTTGAGAGAAAATAGTCCAGGACAAAATTAATTGTCATTTGGAAAAGTATGGGCTAAAAATGAAAGCCAGCACAGATTTATTAAAGGCAAATCGTGTTTGACTAGTTCTTTGATGAAGTAATGGAGAGGGTTGATGAGGCTAGTGTTGTGTATATGGACTTTCAAAAGACGTTTGACAAAGTACTACATAATAGACTTGTTAGCAAAATTAAAGCCCTTGGGATTAAAGGGACAGTGGCAGCATGGATACAAAATTGGCCAACAGACAGAGAGCAGAGAGTATTGGTGAACAGTTGTTTTTCAGACTGGAGGGAAGTATACAGTGGAGTTCCCCAGGGGTCGGTATTAGACCACTGCTCTTTTTGATATATATTAATGACCTGGACTTGGGTATACAGGGCATAATTTCAAAGTTTACAGATGATACAAACTTGGAAATGTAGTAAACAATGAGGAGATTAGCAACAGACTTCAGGAGGACTTGGACAGTCTGGTGAAATGGGCAGACACGTGGCAAATGAAATTTAACGCGGGGAAGTGTGAAGTGATACATTTTAGTCGGGAGAATGAGGAGAGGCAATATGAACTAAATGGTACAAGTTTAAAGGGGGTGTAGGAACAGAGAGACCTGGGGGTGTACGTACACAAGTCTTTGAAGGTGGCAGGACAAGTTGAGAAGACTGTTAAAAAAGCATACAGAATCTGTGGCTTTTTCAAGAGAATAGAATACAAAAGCAAGGAAGTTATGCTAAATCTTTATAAATCACTGGTTAGGCCTAAGCTGGAGTATTGTGTTCAATTCTGGGCACCGCACTTTCGGAAGGATGTCAAGGCCTTGGAGAGGGTGCAGAAGAGATTTACTAGAATGGTACCGGGGATGAAGGGCTTCAGTTATGTGGAGAGACTGGAGTTGTTCTCCTTAGAGCAGAGAAGGCCAAGAGGAGATCTGATAGAGGTGTTCAAAATCATGAATGGTTTTGATAAAGTAAATAAGGAGAAACTGTTTCCAGTGGCTGAAGGGTCGATAACCAGAGGGCACAGATTGAAGGTGATTGGCAAAAGAACCAGAGGTGACGGGAGGAAACATTTTTTTTTTTGAAACACAGCAAGCTGTGGTGATCTGGAATACACTGCCTTAAAGTGTGATGGATACAGATTCAATAGTAACATTCAAAAGAGAATTGGATCAATGCTTGAAGAGAAAGAAAATTACAGGGCTATGGGGAAAGAGCAGGGGAGTGGGACTAAATGAATAGCTGTACCAAAGAGCTGGCACAAGCACGATGGGCTGAATGGCCTCCTTCTGTGCTGCATCATTCTATGATTCTATTCACCGGTGAGTTATCCCCAGTGTCCTGGCCAATATTTATCCCTCAACCAACATAACAAACACAGATTATCTGGTCACTATCACATTGCTGTTTGTGGGAGCTTGCTGTGCGCAAATTGGCTGCCGCGTTTCCTACATTACAACAGTGACTCCACTTTAAAAGTACTTCAATGGCTGTAAAGCACTTTGTGATGTCCAGTGGTTGTGAAAGGCGCTGTATGAATGCAAGTCTTTCTTTCTTTATACAGGAAACTCTCTTTTAACCGGCACCCAAATAACCGGAAATCTCTCTTAACCGGCAAAATTCTTGAGTAGGTAACCGGGGTTTTCCTTCATCTCTCCTTTAAAAATAACTTTAAAAAAAACCCCGAGGCGTTTGCCTTGTATCGGAGCGTGTAGATTGGGAGGGGAATGTGCAGCCCGGGTAGGCAGCGGACACGACAGATGGTCAGCTGGCGGTTCCCGGGGAGACGGAGCTCCGAATGCAGGCGCATGTCAGTGTGTACGGGGCTCTCGTACGTTGGGAGATATAACTCTCCATTATCCGGACTTTTTGATTAACCGGCATCACGCTGGTCCCGTCGGTGCCGGTTAATAAAGAGTTTCCTGTAGTGTGACTGTCATAATCTCAGGACATCCCAAAGCACTTTACAGCCATTGAAGTAACTTAGAAGTGTTGTTGTGTAGGAAATGCAGCAGCTAATTTGCACACAGCAAGTTCCCATAAACAGCAGAGATAATGACCAGATAATCTGTGTTTTTTTAAGTGATGTTGGTTGAAGGTTAAATATTGGCCAGGACACCGGGACAACTCCCGTGCTCTTCTTTGAATAGTGCCATGGGATCTTTTGCATCCACTTGAGGGGGCAGACAGGGCCTCGGTTTAATATCTCCACTGAAAGACGGGACCTCTGACAGTGCAGCACTCCCTCAGTACTACAGTGGAGCGCCAGCCTAGATTATGTGCTCGAGTCTCGAGAGTGGGACTTGAATCCACAGTATTCTGACTCAGAGGCGAGGGTGCTGCCCACTGAGCCACAGCTGAGACAGATCCTGCCCAGTATGGTTACTGATATGAACGATTCAAAGAGAAGCTCATCAGGTAAAACTAACAACATTTCCACAGTTTCCAATACATTTATCACCTTGAGTCATAAACATTGACTGACCTGATTGTTTCTCTGCCGAGGTGTGATAAAAGGCAGTCAGAAAGATTAACTGTAGTTGTCTGACATTGTACGCTGCACAGGCATTGTTCTCTGTCTATATATGCTTTGCCGATTCGTATTCCTTCACTTCACCTGACGAAGGAGCAGCAGCTCCGAAAGCTTGTGATTTCAAATAAAACTGTTGGACTATAACCTGGTGTTGTGCGACTTCTCACTTTTGTCCACCCCAGTCCAACACCGGCATCTCCGCATCATAAACACAGCGACGGTCATTTACTTTATCTCACTCCACTTCTCTTTGTCATACTCCTGATATACTTGGGAATGAGCTGCTACACAGCAGCCTACGAACCACGGGGCAGGGGTGGAGAAATACAACACAGCCTGCTGAGCCAGGCCCAGTTTACTCTGCACGTTGATTTAATCAAGTTCGAGTCCACAGCTGCCTTTAGTAACGGCAGCTCGATAGGATTTAATGTTCACTGGAGTTCATGAAAACATTACTGGAGAGTGGGAGTTTTCACTAAATACGAGACATTAGCAAGAAGTAAAGAGCGCCCTGAAGGATGACACTGACTTCACACTCCATAAGGAGGAGTTGACATAATTCACCATCTGGGATGGGCATAAGTACAGCAAGTCGTAGCACTTAACTGGAACCTATCCAGCAGAGAAGGTTGCTGAACAGCAGGACCATAGGGTTTGAAACCAAGGGCATTGATTTAAAATTACTGGGTCATTAGAACAGGATCGGCACACTCAGAGTCCAGTTACAAAGAGCAGCAGCTGGAGAAAGACTGATCTCATGGGGTCAGTGGATATCCTGCACTAACTTGCTGCACTGTGAATGGGCAGCAAGTTAGTGCAGAGCAGTAACTGGGGCCCAAATTACCCCCCGATTATGTCAACCAAGCACTCAGGCAAAAAACGAGGCATTAACCCTCATCTTACCATTCTATGGCAGGGTTCAACATACTGTCTCTCCTCTTACACACCCTTTGGGATCACAGTAGCTTCACACAAGCCCTCAGGGCAACTTCCTTTATTGCCTCTTTTTACCCCACCCCATCCCTCCACTCCTGAAGGTGCCGAGTCATACAGTTGAGTAGTTGCTGGTAGTTCTCCAGTAACCTCAGTCAAGTGGTCATTAGTGAGCCAACACTGAAGTGGACCATGGAGAGCATTAGAGCCAAGCCCAGTCCTCACCCAGCATCCAGAACATGCACCAGGGACTGCCATTTGGAGGAGGAGCCTCGCCGATTTCCCCCTCCCGAGATACTGCAGAGCCCCAAAGGAGAGAACCATTAAAAATACATCATTAGGGTGGTCACCAAAATCGGACAGGCTTGCGATGAACGATAGTTAGTGCACGCAGAGAATAATGACACGTGCAGCAACATGGCTGTCTCCAATGCCTGTTTTACTTCTTGGCCTGCATGGTGGGGCGGGAAGTGAAGAGGTGAAATCCAAAATGAAGGCGCACCTGGGGCCTGACTGATATCAGAGTGTGACTACAGGGCAGAGTCGGTGAGAAAATAGCACAAATGCTGTACAGGAGTTATGTGCTGGCATGGATAACTTCATATTTCTCCACATTATATTCCATTTGCCATGTTCTTGCCCACTCACTTAGCCTGTCTATATCCCCTTGAAGCCTCTTTGCATCCTCCTCACAAACAACATTCCCACTTAGCTTTGTATCATCAGCAAACTTAGATAAATTACATTTGGGCCCCTCATCCAAATCATTGATGTAGATTGTGAATATCTGAGGCCCAAGCACTGATCCTTGCGGTACCCCACTAGTTACAACCTGCCAACCCGAAAATGACCCGTTTATTCCTACTCTCTGTTTTCTGTCCGTTAACCAATCCTCAATCCATGCTAGTATATTACCCTCAATCCAATGAGCCCTAATTTTGTTTAATAACCTCTCGTGTGGCACCTTATCGAATGCCTTCTGAAAATCCAAATACACCACATCACTAGTTCCTCCTTAACTATTCTGCTAGTTACAACCTCAAAACTCTAACAGATTTGTCAATTAAATTTTGCTTTCATTATTCTGTGTTGACTCTGCCCGTGTGGAGTCGCGCTGGAGTGTCCCACAGTTGTGAAAGTCGCGATGAAAAGGCAACTTCTTTCTTCTATACTATAATTTAGGATGAGACTTCAATTATATTACACATTCCCGACACACTCAGAAACATGTTTCTCCAACAATATTGTTGTCGACAAAGTCATTGCAAGATAAAAATTTAAATTACAGTTGAACCCTACTAGACAACAACCTTCCAAACCAAGCACTTTTTAAAGTCTTGATTGAAAATGGGAAGCACGTCCCACTAGTTTAAACACTGAGTCAACAGCTTGCTTTAACATTTCGAGGTAGAGCAGCTGTTTAAACACTGTGCTGTATAAAGGGACTGGAGTCCAGCAACAGCCAATAGGAAGGTGCTCCATAAACTCAGAATATTACTCCAAAGTAAACCAGGAAAGGACATCAATAAAACGTTTTAAATTGAAACTGCGAGGATCAACTTTGTTACTCAGTGTGACAAATGTGAGGAATAATCTGCCTGTTAAGGCAGTAGGGACAAATGGGGAGAGTGGGGATAGGCTCCGACAAGAGAGTTAGCATATCGGGAAGGGCGGGGGGGGGGGGGGAAGAAAGGGTCTTTGATGGGAGAGTTAGGGTACCAGAGGTTTAGGCTTTTATGGGCCAAATGGCCTTTTCTCAACTCTGCCTTTATTATGCTGTTAATGGTAAAAGCAGTAAAGCAGCAGGACCAGAGACCTGGGAGCATGTTGCCTGCCTGCTATCAATATTTACACCAGAAAGGGTGGAAAGAAGAAAACTAGTAAAGAAAGCAATACTGCACTAAATTCTTTGTTTGGTATTCACACTGTTTCATTGAAACGAATGGATAGTTCCATTGTTTAGCAGAGTACACTGTACATGGCACATTATATGATTCCCTGACATTTTCTCCTCTTCTGAAGGTGGTCACTGATACAGGGACATGGTTTCACAAGGGCTGGCCCTCCACTACCTCAGCCAAGTCACCATTCATGCCAGTTTGGAAGCGAGCGTTGACAAGCTACTGGACTCAGAGAGGGAAGGGCATCCCATTCTAGCCCAATCCTGTGCTGTCCTGTCCTGCCCTCAAATACGTTACCGCAGGAGTCACTGGATAGCGATCAGGAGCGAATCCCGATCAGGAGTGCTGACGCATTACTAAAGCCAACCCACCAGTGAGCAGCTAACCAGGAATCCGACTTGGACCCCCTGCTCTGTGTGGCTCAACTGGGGCTGAGAGCAACCAGTCATATTTCAACGAGATTTAGAGAAACTGCCAAACCGTATGTGTCAGGTCACAGGTTGCTAAGAATTGAACAGCCAGTGAGGATTTGAATGTACCTATGCTATGCTCATCTGCAGTGTCATTATTCCCATCACTCAATGTTAATATCTGATATTAGGGGATGACCCTTTTTGGGGACACCACTTATGACATGAAAGTCCTTTGGCAGAATGAGGGCACAAATATTGAAAACAAGACTTGCGACCTCAATCCCAGAAATAACCTTCTTTACAAGTGGGATGAAAATAGATCTCTTCATTTTGCGAAGCTATGCTCTCATACCTCCGCACTGCAGTAGATGGAAACCCGCAACGAACAGCCACTGAACATTGCGCATTATCTCTTGCCCTCTTGTTATGCCACACATCTAGTAGAAACAGCCTCAGGGTATTTTGTGTGGAGCTTCCAGTCTGTGATTTCATGAAATTCCACTCCAGTATTATTAATGGGGAGGCATTGGGATGTTGGCAGCACACCCCATTCATGAAGTCATGGGAAAGGAATCCCAGGGCACACCTCGAACCTGTCGCATTTGAGCAAGCAACATAGCTACAAGGGGTTAGCGAACAGACAGGATGCAAAGAGCTGGACCTAGACAAATGACAGGATAGCATGGAGGGGCCCGGGACAAACCTGAGAGAAATGCAGAGTAACACAATACCTGGGATAGAGTTACAGGCCAGTTAGGAAACTAACTTTTATTCAGGTTATTTACTCAGGAAATTAATTACCATAAAAAGAAAAGAACTTGCATTTATACAGCACCTGTCACATCTCAGCATGTCCCAAAACATTTCACAGCCAATGAAGTACTTTCGATTCATAGTCACTACTATTTTGTAAGAAATCACCGTAGCCAAATTGCACATAGCAAGATCCCACAAACAGCAATGACAAATGACAATCTGTTTTGGTGGTGTTGGTTGAGGGATGAATATCAGAGAACCTAAAAGGGCAGAAGGGACCATTCGGCCCATTGTACCTGTGCTGGCTCTTTGAAAGAGCTATCCAATTAATCCCACTCCACTGCTCTTTCTGCTGTTGGCCAAGACACTGGGAGAACACTCTGTTCTTACTGAAATAGTGCCGTGGGATCTTTTACATCCACCTGAGCAGGTAGACGGGGCCTCGGTTTGGTTTAACATCTCATCTAAAAGACAGCACACCTCTGACAGTACAGCACTGAAGTGGATCTATAGCTAAAGGATAGGTTAAAAAAAAACCTTTAACGTCCATTTAAAAATAACAGTAAAGCTGGAACTCTCTGCTGGCCTAGTGGGTAAAGGCACCACCCGAGGATAGCGCTTAGCCAAACAGGCCAGAAGGGCCTGATCCATGCTGAGTCAATTGGTGTTAGTCAGGGCAGTAATTGGTACAATTGGTCTCAGTGCCCCCTCAGCAGGGGCCATCACTCCTGACTGCGATTCAGCTACTGCTGCTGGAAAGGGCAAGTCAGGCAAGGAAAGACTGGCTGTGCTGCTCCTCAAGGTTGAACAGCCCACTGACACTCCCTGTCTAGGCTCATGGAAAAATGGGACCTGCAAGTGGATCTGCTGATATGCCCTAGCGAGAGTCTGTACCTTCAGGAGAGGAGTGATACAAGGGGGTAGGGAGATGGGGAAACAGTGAAGTTGTTCAGCATGGTGGACAGCAGGCTCCTCTCCACCCCCTCCCCCAGTTCTTTGTTCTCTGTGTTGCCGTAAGCAGGCATAAAACAGAGGCCAGGCACTGATCTAGAGATGGATGAGAGCGAAAACCTGGAGAATCTGAAACCAAGCCCCCTTACAAACCTCCAGCCGCCCACCTCAGAAGGCTGAAGCGAGGTCACTCTCCCTCTCAAACTGCCCGCAATGTCTGATGATAAAGATTAGAGAGATGCCATACTGTAGTGTTTTTCACTACCACACCACCAATGCCCCCAACACACTGCAAACAAAACAGCCTACCCTACCTAACACCCCTCATGCATGGGAATAGGAGGCAGAGACATCTTGGACCACTGTAAAAATACATCTCATCACTCCGCACAATACCTTCAGGAATCTGGAATCCAGAACTGGGACTCCCAACTTTAATACATTGGTCGAGTTGTCAGACCAAAACCAGGCAGCTAAATTCTGTTACACACAGAGACTCATTAACCCACACATGCGTTTCCCCACGAAACCAAAACAGACTGCCCGCTGCAAATCACATTAACACTCGCTTTCTCAACTACATTCTCAACAACCATTTTCATATATTGAACATCTAGTGAGCATTGGAGCAATACACATACAGACACCAACATAGACACACACAAATGTACAAGATCAGAAAGATAGAATGGTCCATCAGGCTGGTTCCAGAA
The DNA here is from genome assembly GCA_030390025.1 of Squalus acanthias. NCBI lineage: Eukaryota > Metazoa > Chordata > Chondrichthyes > Squaliformes > Squalidae > Squalus > Squalus acanthias. Next base: position 42,356,700 of record CM059443.1, read on the forward strand.
AAAAATCACACACGTCCTTATGAAGATACCAACACACAGGCTGACAACATATGCTGACAGACAGCACCATACTCCAACACACATGCTGACACTAACAGTTAATACTCAGACTGACACACTGAACCGAACGAATGCACGCACCAACACACAGAGAAAGACAGACACCAACACACAGAGACAGACACCGACACACAGACACTAACAGATACAGACACTAACAGATACAGACACTAACAGATACAGACACTAACAGATACAGACACTAACAGATACAGACAGACAGTCACTAACACATACTGACAGACAGGCACTAATTATAATGGGGAATAAGGAAATGGCAAAGAAATTAAACAAATACTTTGTGTCTGTCTTCACGGAAGAAGACGCAAAAAACCTCCCGGAAATAGTGGACAACCAAGGGTCTAGCAAGAATGAGGAACTGAAAGATATTAGCATTAGTAAAAAAGTAGTACTGGAGAAATTAATGGGACTGAAATCCGATAAATCCCCTGGACCTGATGGCCTACATCCTAGGGTTTTGAAAGAGGTGACTATACAGATAGTGGATGCATTGGTTGTCATTTTCCAAAATCCCATAGATTCTAGAACGGTTCCCGTGGATTGGAAGGTAGCAGATGTAACCCCACTATTAAAGAAAGGAGGGAGAGAGAAAATGGGGAACTACAGATCAGTTAGCCTGACATCAGTAGTAGGGAAAATGCTAAAATCTATTATTAAGGACATGGTAATAGGGCACTTAGAAAACAATAACAGGATTGGACAGAGTCAACACGGATTTATGAAAGGGAAATTAATTGTGTTTGACAAATCTGTTGGAGCTTTTTAAGGTTGTAACTAGCAGAATAGATAAGAGGGAACCAGTGGATGTGGTGTATTTGGATTTTCAGAAGGCATTCAATAAGGTGCCACACAAGAGGTTATTAAGCAAAATTAGGGCTCATGGGATTGGGGGTAATATACTAGCATGGATTGAGGATTGGTTAACGGACAGAAAACAGAGAGTAGGAATAAATGATTTGGATGAGGGGACCAAATGAAATATATCCAAGTTTTCTTATGATACAAAGCTGGGTGGGAATGTAAGTTGTGAGGAGGATTCAAGGGGATATAGACAGGCTAGGTGAGTGGGTAAGAACATGGCAAATGGAATACAATGTGGAGAAATGTGAAGTTATCCGCTTTGGTAGGAAAAATAGAAAAGCAGAGTATTTTTTAAATGGTGAGAGATTGGGAAATGTTGATGTTCAGAGGGACCTGGGTGTCCTTGTACACAAATCACTGAAAGTTAACATGCAGGTACAGCAAGCAATTAGGAAAACAAATGGTATGTTGGCCTTTATTACAACAGGATTTGAGTATAAGAGTTAAGACCTCTTACTGCAATTATATAGGGCCCTGGTGAGACCACACCTGGAGTATTGTGTACAGTTTTGGTCTCCTTAACCAAGGAAGGATATACTTGCCACAGAGGGAGTGCAACGAAGGTTCACCAGACTGGTTCCTGGGATGGGGGGATTGTCCTATGAGGAGAGATTGAGTAGACTAGGCCTATATTCTCTAGAGTTTAGAAGAATGAGACGTGATCTAATTGAAACATGCAGGGCTTGACAGGGTAGATGCAGGGAGGATGATTCCCGTGGCTGGAGAGTCTAGAACCAGGGGTCACAGTCTCAGAATAAGGGGTCGGCCATTTAGGACTGAGATGAGGAGAAATTTCTTCACTCAGAGGGTGGTGAATCTTTGGAATTCTCTACCCAGAGGGCTGTGGAGGCTCAGTCATTGAGTAAATTCAAGACAGAGATCGATAGATTTTTGAATATTAATTGTATCAAGGGATATGGGGATAGTGCAGGAAAGTGGAGTTGAGGTAGAAGATCAGCCATGACACACCCACAGACCGACACCAACACACACACTGACTGACCGACACCAACACACACACTGACTGACCGACACCAACACACACACACTGACACTAACACACACACACTGACACTAACACACACAGACTGACACTAACACACACACAGACTGACACTAACACACACACAGACTGACACTAACACACACACAGACTGACACTAACACACACACAGACTGACACTAACACACACACAGACTGACACTAACACACACACAGACTGACACTAACACACACACAGACTGACACTAACACACACACAGACTGACACTAACACACACACAGACTGACACTAACACACACACAGACTGACACTAACACACACACAGACTGACACTAACACACACACAGACTGACACTAACACACACACAGACTGACACTAACACACACACAGACTGACACTAACACACACTGACTGACACTAACACACACACTGACACTAACACACACACTAACACACACTGACACTAACACACACTGACTGACACTAACACACACTGACTGACACTAACACACACTGACTGACACTAACACACACTGACTGACACTAACACACACTGACTGACACTAACACACACAGACTGACACTAACACACACAGACTGACACTAACACACACAGACTGACACTAACACACACAGACTGACACTAACACACACAGACTGACACTAACACACACAGACTGACACTAACACACACAGACTGACACTAACACACACAGACTGACACTAACACACACTGACTGACACTAACACACACACACTGACACTAACACACACAGACTGACACTAACACACACAGACTGACACTAACACACACAGACTGACACTAACACACACTGACTGACACTAACACACACTGACTGACACTAACACACACTGACTGACACTAACACACACACTGACTGACACTAACACACACAGACTGACACTAACACACACACTGACACGAACACACACTCGGACGGGCCGCCGCTCCCTACCTGTGTGCGCGTAGGACACGGGTACTTTCCAGATGCTGATGTGGGCCGACACCGAGGCGAAGTACTTGCCGAAGGCGAGCGGCAGGAGGAGGCGGCTGAAGTAGCGCGGCGGCAGCTCGCCGGCCGCGGGGATGTTCCAGGCGCGGATCAGCGGCGGCAGGAAGGCGCAGATGGAGAGGATGTGGAAGAGCGACACGGTGACCGGGTAGGGGAAATTGTTGAGGATCACCTTGTTGATGACATTGCCGCCCGAGCTGACGGTGTACCAGCAGAGGCAGAGGGTGAAGACCCGCAGCCCGTCCCTCAGCAGCGACTGCCGCCGCTCCGCCATCTTACACCGCCCGGCCGTCACTGCGTCCCCGCGCCCGGCCGTCACTGCGTCACCGCGCCCGCGAAGAGGCAGGGCCGCGCCCTCATTAATATTCAGCACCAGACCTCATTAATATTCATGAGAAGTCGCACAACACCAGGTTATAGTCCAACAGATTTATTTAAAATTACAAGCTTTCGGAGCGCTGCTCCTTCCTCAGAGGAAGGGGCAGGATCGCTCGGAAAGCTTGTAATTTTAAATAAATCTGTTGGACTATAACCTGGTGTTCCTCTTTTTGGTTGGACAGAACCCAAATTAACTGTAAATCAATTAAAACTTTAAATGAAACTTAATAAATCAAATTAAAATTTGGAAGTCCGGGGTGACGATGCACTCCAGTCCCCGCGGCGCCCACCGGTCGCGGAAAAACTCAAGCGTGCCGGCGGACACCGCGTGCTCCATCTCCAGGGCCACCTGGGCGCGAACATGGCCGCGGAAGAGAGGCAGGCAATCGGGCCGAACGACCCCCTCGACCGCCCGCTGCCTGGACCAATTAATGGCTTTCTTGGCCAGGCCCAGGAGCAGTCCTACGAGGAGGTCCTCCGACCTACCCGCTCCCCTCCGCACCGGGTGACCGTAGATCAGGAGCGTGGGGCTGAAGTGCAACCAGAAATTGAGGAGCAGCCCCTTCAAATAATGAAAGAGGGGCTGCAACCTCTCACATTCAATATAAATGTGAAAGACGGACTCCTCCAGGCCGCAGAAATGGCAAGCAGCCTGGGAGTCCGTAAACCTATTTAAAACCCTATTGCACGGGACTGCTCCGTGCAACACCCTTCAGGCCAAGTCCCCAATAGAACAAGGGAAGACTCCCGCGTAGAGAGCCTTCCAATGGGGACCTTCGCCTCCGCCGGACGGCAGGATGGTACGCCAAGGCGTGTCCGGACGGCAGACGAAGATGGCAAAGTGGAGAGTGTGCAGGAGCTGCCCGTACAGGAAACGCCTCCGTGCGGATTGAAAGGGCACGGAGGGCATTTCTCCGAGAAGGCTCAAGTGGTGAGGCGGCGGCTCCCGAGGGAGGATTCGGGGCCGGGCGCCGATAAGGAATTCCGTCCGAACGGGGGTCAGTTCGGACGGGATCGCCCCACGTGCTTGAGCCTCCTCGACACACCTAGTGGAGACGGGGCCCAGTGCCACTTTTAGCGACTCGATGGCTTTGACCGCGAGCCGGACGTTGACCCAGGACATGCGCCTCGCCAACTCCTCCGGCGCCATCCAGCCCGCTCCTCCGCCATCGAGCAGGTCCCCGACTCTGGTCACCTTACCGGGCACAGCCCTGCCCTCCGCCAGCCAGCCGAACCCGCGGTCGTGGAGGTGCGGATTCCTGAACAGCGGCTCCCGAAGGACGGCCGCCGCTCCTGACGGGGGAGAACTGCGCCCGGAGGCGACGCTGTTCCAAACCCATAGCAGTTCCTGGTAGAAGACAGGCAGCTCCCGCAGGCTGGCACGCGTGCTACCCACTCTCACAAACAGGAGCTGCGTGTCGTAATTGAGGCCGTGTAGCTGGCGGAAGAAATACGTCGCCAGCGCACGCCACCTAGGAGGATTCTCCACGTACAGGTATCTCTGCAGCGTCTGAAGACGGAAAGTCGCCGCCTGGGTGCGAAGGCACACCAGCGCCTGACCGCCCTCCCTAAGCGGGAGACTCAAAACCGCGGCAGAGACCCAGTGCTTCCTTTTGTCCCAGAAGAAGTCGACGAGCTTCTTCTGCATCTTGGCGACAAACGCAGGGGGAGGGATCAAAGTGACCAACCGGTACCACAACATGGCGGCCACCAGCTGGTTTATGACTAGCGCTCGACCCCTGTAGGACAACACTCGGTGCAGTCCTGTCCAGCGCCCTAGGCGAGCGGTGACTTTGGCCTCCAGCTCTTGCCAGTTCGCCGGCCAGGCGTCCTCGGCCGGGCTGAGGTAGACTCCCAGGTAGAGGAGGTGCGTGGTGCTCCAGGCGAAAGGCCCGAACTCCTCCGGCAGGGAGTCCACCTGCCATGGGCCCACCAGGAGTCCAGAACATTTCTCCCAGTTGATCTTGGCGGAGGATGCGTCCGAGTAAATCTGCTGGCATTCTCGCATCCTCCGCAAGTCGACGGGATCCGTGACCGCGAGGAGCACATCATCGGCGTAAGCCGAGAGGACCACCTCCACGCCCGGCCCTTGCAGAGCCAGTCCCGTCAACCTCTTCCGCAAGAGGCGCAGGAAAGGCTCCACGCAAACGGCGTATAACTGACCGGACATGGGGCATCCCTGACGCACCCCCCTCCCGAAGCGAAGGGGCGCCGTCAAAGACCCGTTAACTTTAATCAGACACTCCGCGGCGGCGTACAGAAGTTGGATCCGGGCGTCGAAATGCGTCCCGAACCCGAATGCGCGCAGAGTCCCGAAAAGATACTCGTGATCCACCCTGTCGAACGCCTTCTCCTGATCTAGGGAAAGGAAGGCGACCGACAGACCAGCCCTCTGGGAATGGTGGACCAGGTCCCGGACCAGATGGATGTTGTCGTGGATTGTCCGGCCCGGGACCGTGTAGGACTGGTCGGGGTGGATCATGTGGGCCAGCACGGTGCCAAGGCGAGCAGACATAGCCCTGACGAAAATTTTGTAGTCCGTGCTGAGGAGGGAGACCGGGCGCCAGTTCTTAAGTAGGCGGAGATCGCCCTTCTTGGGCAGCAGGACGATGACCGCCCTGCGCCAAGAGAGGGGCATCTCCCCGGTCGCCAGACTTTCCCCCAGGACCCGCGCGTAGTCGTCCCCCAAGACGTCCCAGAACGCCCTGTGGAACTCCACGGTCAGCCCGTCCAGCCCCGGGGACTTGCCCCTCGAGAGCTGGCGCAGGGCGCTGGTCAGCTCCGCCAGGCTTAGCGGAGCTTCTAAATTCTCGGCGCCCTCCGGGCTGACCTTCAGCAGGTCCTCCCACAAAACTCTGCGCGCATCCTCGCTGGACGGATCCAAAGAGAACAGAGCCCCGTAATAGGCCCGGGCCTCCGCGCTGATGCCCTCCGGATCCGAGACCAGAGATCCGTCGTCGGCCAGCAGCCCCAAGAGCTGCTTACGGACCCCCCGTCTTTTTTCCAGCGAGTAGAAGAAGGGGGAGCCGCGGTCCAGGTCCCGCAGGAACTGGATCCGCGACCTCACGTACGCGCCTCGGGACCCGACCAGCTGCAGGTCCTTCAGCGCGCCCTTCTTCTCTTCGTACATCTTCCGCAGGGCCGGGTCCTCGACGACTTGACCGAGACGGGACTCCAGGTCGAGCACTTCTTTCTCCAATCGCCCGACCCGGCCCTCCCGCCTCTTGGTCGACCCCTTCGCGTACTCCTGACAGAAGACGCGGACGTGAGCCTTGCCCACGTCCCACCATAGCCTCAAGGAGGGGAAGCCTCCCCGCTTCCTTCTCCAGTCGGCCCAGAACCGGCGAAACGAATCCCGGAACCGCGCGTCCTCCAGCAGCAGGTTGTTAAAATGCCAGTACGTGGACCCCCCCGCGCGCGCAGCGGAGCGAGCTCCGCCCACACCAGGTGGTGGTCCGTGCACGGCACCGGCCGCATGGAAGCCGCCGGAACGCAGGAGACGTACGCCCGGGAAATGTAAAGGCGGTCGATTCTGGACCTTCCTCCTCCAGACCTCACGCTCGTGAAGGCGCTGGAGTCGGGATGGAGATTTCGCCAGACGTCCACCAAGTCGAAGGACCCGACCAGGTCCCGCAACTTCTCCATCGCCGCCGGGCTTCGCGGGGGACCCGACCGGTCCCGCGCCTCGAGGGTACAATTGAAATCCCCCCCGAGGATGACGCACTCGCCCACGTCGATGGAGCCCAGAAGAGCGGACACTTCTCCGAAGAAGCACACTTGCTGCGCACCGGTCCGGGGGGCGTACACGTTCACTAAATGGAGCAGCACGCCTCCCAGGCGAACAGTGACCTGGAGCAAGCGGCCCGGCACGTGCTCCTTGACCCTCAAGATCTCCGGCTGAAAATGCGGGGCCAGCAAGACAGCCACCCCGCAGGAATTGTTGGAGAGGTGACTCATGCTGACCCCTCCTTGCCACTCCAGGATCCACGTGGCCTCGTCTCCCGGAACGGTGTGGGTTTCTTGCAGGAAGCACACCGCATATTTCCCGTCCCGAAGGACCGAGAAGTTATTGAATCTACGGCGCGCCTCCCTGCTGCCGTTGATGTTGAGGCTGGCTATGGTTATCTTCATCTCAGAAGCATAGTGCAACCTCTACCTAACGGAGGGGAGGGAGCGCGGTCACTGACGACCGCCACTCCCTCAGCAGCCCAGTGTGGAAACTCTTGAGCCGACGCAGCTCGAGCCGGCCAACGTCCTTGTCCGCGCCCATGATTTTAATGGCGGCGCGGACGGACACGACGAGCAGCGCCAGCTCCGACCACTTGTCGAGGGCCAGCCGGATCTTCTTGTGACGACCCTGGCATGTGGCCATAAAATCCCGGAGTTCCCCTACGGGGATGAGGGGAGAGTCAGTGAAGGGCACGAGGGCGTCCATCGTCTCGCTGCCGATGGACTCCAAATCGTCCTCGGTGCCCAACACCGAGTCCCCGTCCTCCTCCGGGAGGTCGTCACCGGCGGCCAACCCGTCCGTCGCACGGGGTGCAGCGAACGGATCCGCCGCACCGGCCTGCCCCGCCTCCGTCATGATCCCACCCCCAGGATCGGTGGCAGAGGAGTCCACCCTGGGCTCCTTCAGGGGCGCCGGGCCGGGAGCGGTTCGGGGCCCCCCACCGCCTCAGGCGCCGGAGCGACCGGAGAAACCGGGGAGAAAATAATTTCAAAGTCCTCCAGTACGTCCAGCGCCAACATCAGAGACGGAGTCAGGGGGCTTTCTGTCTCCCCGCCACCAGCCTCCGACCCAGCGGGCTGGGGATTGTTGTACTCCTCCACCAGGTCGAGCAGTCCCTGGGAGATATCTGGGTTGTAAATGGCGGGCTCGGCTTCAGCCTCTTTGGCCTCGCCCGCCCCAGTCCCCAGGACGCCTTTTCTTCTTTCCTCCCCCCACCTACAAAACAAAGTCTCTGGGAGAGTGCCCCAGAAATAACACCCACCTGTAGATGTTCTTTCTTTCTTTCTTCCTCCTTCCAAACAGATGATGTTGTGATGTTTTCTCCCCTCTCTCCCTCTCCTAAAATGGAGGCCAATTGAGGAGGCAGTGATGGAAAGGCCTCTCCTCTGGTGTTGATGGCCTTGGCCTTCCTTTCTTTTCTTTCTCCTCTCCTGTCCTCTCTCTCCAGGCACCTCAGTTGTAGTTGTTGGTGGTGGTCTGCTGTCTGGTCTCCTTCTCCTCTTCCTGGTCACAGAGACCACCACTCTGCTGCTGCTGCTGCTGCTGCTCCTCACTCTCCTTCCCCTTCTCCTGGCTGCTGAGGCTATAACCTGGTGTTGATCTTTTTGGTTTGACAGAACGCAAATTTACTGTAAATCAATTAAAACTTGAAATGAAACTTAATAAATCAAATTAAAATTTGAAAATCCGGGGTGACGATGCACTCCAGTCCCCGCGGCGCCCACCGGTCGCGGAAAAACTCAAGCGTGCCGGCGGACACCGCGTGCTCCATCTCCAGGGCCACCCGGGCGCGAACATGGCCGCGGAAGAGAGGCAGGCAATCGGGCCGAACGACCCCCTCGACCGCCCGCTGCCTGGACCAATTAATGGCTTTCTTGGCCAGGCCCAGGAGCAGTCCTACGAGGAGGTCCTCCGACCTACCCGCTCCCCTCCGCACCGGGTGACCGTAGATCAGGAGCGTGGGGCTGAAGTGCAACCAGAAATTGAGGAGCAGCCCCTTCAAATAATGAAAGAGGGGCTGCAACCTCTCACATTCAACATAAATGTGATAAACGGACTCCTCCAGGCCGCAAAAATGGCAAGCAGCCTGGGAGTCCGTAAACCTACTTAAAATCCTATTGCACGGGACTGCTCCGTGCAACACCCTCCAGGCCAAGTCCCCAATAGAACAAGGGAAGACTCCCGCGTAGAGAGCCTTCCAATGGGGACCTTCGCCTCCGCCGGACGGCAGGATGGTACGCCAAGGCGTGTCCGGACGGCAGACGAAGATGGCAAAGTGGAGAGTGTGCAGGAGCAGCCCGTACAGGAAACGCCTCCGTGCGGATTGAAAGGGCACGGAGGGCATTTCTCCGAGAAGGCTCAAGTGGTGAGGCGGCGGCTCCCGAGGGAGGATTCGGGGCCGGGCGCCGATAAGGAATTCCGTCCGAACGGGGGTCAGTTCGGACGGGATCGCCCCACGTGCTTGAGCCTCCTCGACACACCTAGTGGAGACGGGGCCCAGTGCCACTTTTAGCGACTCGATGGCTTTGACCGCGAGCCGGACGTTGACCCAAGACATGCGCCTCGCCAACTCCTCCGGCGCCATCCAGCCCGCTCCTCCGCCATCGAGCAGGTCCCCGACTCTGGTCACCTTACCGGGCACAGCCCTGCCCTCCGCCAGCCAGCCGAACCCGCGGTCGTGGAGGTGCGGATTCCTGAACAGCGGCTCCCGAAGGACGGCCGCCGCTCCTGACGGGGGAGAACTGCGCTCGGAGGCGACGCTGTTCCAAACCCATAGCAGTTCCTGGTAGAAGACAGGCAGCTCCCGCAGGCTGGCACGCGTGCCACCCACTCTCACAAACAGGAGCTGCGTGTCGTAATTGAGGCCGTGCAGCTGGCGGAAGAAATACGTCGCCAGCGCACGCCACCTAGGAGGATTCTCCACGTACAGGTATCTCTGCAGCGTCTGAAGACGGAAAGTCGCCGCCTGGGTGCGAAGGCACACCAGCGCCTGACCGCCCTCCCTAAGCGGGAGACTCAAAACCGCGGCAGAGACCCAGTGCTTCCTTTTGTCCCAGAAGAAGTCGACGAGCTTCTTCTGCATCTTGGCGACAAACGCAGGGGGAGGGATCAAAGTGACCAACCGGTACCACAACATGGCGGCCACCAGCTGGTTTATGACCAGCGCTCGACCCCTGTAGGACAACACTCGGAGCAGTCCTGTCCAGCGTCCTAGGCGAGCGGTGACTTTGGCCTCCAGCTCTTGCCAGTTCGCCGGCCAGGCGTCCTCGGCCGGGCTGAGGTAGACTCCCAGGTAGAGGAGGTGCGTGGTGCTCCAGGCGAAAGGCCCGAACTCCTCCGGCAGGGAGTCCACCCGCCATGGGCCCACCAGGAGTCCAGAACATTTCTCCCAGTTGATCTTGGCGGAGGATGCGTCCGAGTAAATCTGCTGGCATTCTCGCATCCTCCGCAAGTCGACGGGATCCGTGACCGCGAGGAGCACGTCATCGGCGTAAGCCGAGAGGACCACCTCCACGCCCGGCCCTTGCAGAGCCAGTCCCGTCAACCTCTTCCGCAAGAGGCGCAGGAAAGGCTCCACGCAAACGGCGTATAACTGACCGGACATGGGGCATCCCTGACGCACCCCCCTCCCGAAGCGAAGGGGCGCCGTCAAAGACCCGTTAACTTTAATCAGACACTCCGCGGCGGCGTACAGAAGTCGGATCCGGGCGACGAAATGCGTCCCGAACCCGAATGCGCGCAGAGTCCCGAAAAGATACTCGTGATCCACCCTGTCGAACGCCTTCTCCTGATCCAGGGAAAGGAAGGCGACCGACAGACCAGCCCTCTGGGAATGGTGGACCAGGTCCCGGACCAGATGGATGTTATCGTGGATACTCCGGCCCGGGACCGTGTAGGACTGGTCGGGGTGGATCATGCGGGCCAGCACGGTGCCAAGGCGAGCAGACATAGCCCTGGCGAAAATTTTGTAGTCCGTGCTGAGGAGGGAGACCGGGCGCCAGTTCTTAAGTAGGCGGAGATCGCCCTTCTTGGGCAGCAGGACGATGACCGCCCTGCGCCAAGAGAGGGGCATCTCCCCGGTCGCCAGACTTTCCCCCAGGACCCGCGCGTAGTCGTCCCCCAAGACGTCCCAGAACGCCCTGTGGAACTCCACGGTCAGCCCGTCCAGCCCCGGGGACTTGCCCCTCGAGAGCTGGCGCAGGGCGCCGGTCAGCTCCGCCAGGCTTAGCGGAGCTTCTAAATTCTCGGCGCCCTCCGGGCCGACCTTCGGCAGGTCCTCCCACAAAACTCTGCGCGCATCCTCGCTGGACGGATCCGAAGAGAACAGAGCCCCGTAATAGGCCCGGGCCTCCGCGCTGATGCCCTCCGGATCCGAGACCAGAGATCCGTCGTCGGCCAGCAGCCCCAAGAGCTGCTTACGGACCCCCCGTCTTTTTTCCAGCGAGTAGAAGAAGGGGGAGCCGCGGTCCAGGTCCCGCAGGAGCTGGATCCGCGACCTCACGTACGCGCCTCGGGACCCGACCAGCTGCAGGTCCTTCAGCGCGCCCTTCTTCTCTTCGTACACCTTCCGCAGGGCCGGGTCCTCGACGACCTGACCGAGACGGGACTCCAGGTCGAGCACTTCTTTCTCCAATCGCCCGACCCGGGCCTCCCGCCTCTTGGTCGACCCCTTCGCGTACTCCTGACAGAAGACGCGGACGTGAGCCTTGCCCACGTCCCACCATAGCCTCAAGGAGGGGAAGCCTCCCCGCTTCCTTCTCCAGTCGGCCCAGAACCGGCGAAACGAATCCCGGAACCGCGCGTCCTCCAGCAGCAGGTTGTTAAAATGCCAGTACGCGGACCCCCCCCGCGCGCGCAGCGGAGCGAGCTCCGCCCACACCAGGTGGTGGTCCGTGCACGGCACCGGCCGCATGGAAGCCGCCGGGACGCAGGAGACGTACGCCCGGGAAATGTAAAGGCGGTCGATTCTGGACCTTCCTCCTCCAGACCTCACGCTCGTGAAGGCGCTGGAGTCGGGATGGAGATTTCGCCAGACGTCCACCAAGTCGAAGGACCCGACCAGGTCCCGCAACTTCTCCATCGCCGCCGGGCTTCGCGGGGGACCCGACCGGTCCCGCGCCTCGAGGGTACAATTGAAATCCCCCCCGAGGATGACGCACTCGCCCACGTCGATGGAGCCCAGAAGAGCGGACACTTCTCCGAAGAAGCGCACTTGCTGCGCACCGGTCCGGGGGGCGTACACGTTCACTAAATGGAGCGGCACGCCTCCCAGGCGAACAGTGACCTGGAGCAAGCGGCCCGGCACGTGCTCCTTGACCCTCAAGATCTCCGGCTGAAAATGCGGGGCCAGCAAGACAGCCACCCCGCAGGAATTGTTGGAGAGGTGACTCATGCTGACCCCTCCTTGCCACTCCAGGAGCCACGTGGCCTCGTCTCCCGGAACGGTGTGGGTTTCTTGCAGGAAGCACACCGCATATTTCCCGTCCCGAAGGACCGAGAAGTTATTGAATCTACGGCGCGCCTCCCTGCTGCCGTTGATGTTGAGGCTGGCTATGGTTATCTTCATCTCAGAAGCATAGTGCAACCTCTACCTAACGGAGGGGAGGGAGGGCGGTCACTGACGACCGCCACTCCCTCAGCAGCCCAGTGTGGAACGTCTTGAGCCGACGCAGCTCGAGCCGGCCAACGTCCTTGTCCGCGCCCATGATTTTAACGGCGGCGCGGACGGACACGACGAGCAGCGCCAGCTCCGACCACTTGTCGAGGGCCAGCCGGATCTTCTTGTGACGACCCTGGCTCACGGCCATAAAATCCCGGAGTTCCCCTACGGGGATGAGGGGAGAGTCGGTGAAGGGCACGAGGGCGTCCATCACCTCGCTGCCGATGGACTCCAAATCGTCCTCGAAGCCCCCCACCGAGTCCCCGTCCTCCTCCGGGAGGTCGTCACCGGCGGCCAACCCGTCCGTCACACAGGGTGCAGCGAACGGCTCGGCCGCACCGGCCGGCCCCGCCTCCGTCACGATCCCACCCCCAGGATCGGTGGCAGAGGAGTCCACCCTGGGCTCCTTCAGGGGCGCCGGGCCGGGAGGCGGCGGCGGCGGTTCGGGGCCCCCCCCCGCCTCAGGCGCCGGGGCGACCGGAGAAACCGGGGAGAAAATAATCCCAAATTCCTCCAGCACGTCCGGCGCCAACGACAGAGACGGAGTCAGGGGGCTTTCCGTCTCCCCGCCACCAACCTCCGACCCAGCGGGCTGGGGATTGTTAAAGTCCTCCACCAGGTCGAGCAGTCCCTGAGAGATATCTGGGTTATAAAAGGCGGGCTCGGCTTCAGCCTCTTTGGCCTCGCCCGCCCCAGTCCCCAGGACGCCCGACCCGGCGAGGAGCAACGGTTCAGGTTCTACATTTTCTTCCGCGGGTTGTTCCGCGCCCCCCCCCACGGGCAGGGTCTCTTCCCCATCCCCGGGAGGCACAGGTCGGACAGACTCGGCTGTCTCACCCTCCCGAGGGACAGACGACCCCTGCCGCTCGCGCGCGACGATGACGGTGGTGGGGTGGGGCGCAGCACCCGCGGCGGGCGACTGCCCCCCTTTTGCGGAGGGACCTTCCTCCTCGCAGTCTTCCTGCTGGGGGCGGAGCTTTCTTTTTAACAAGTTGGGGCCCGGAGAGGGGGAGGCCTCCATGTCTGCTGGGGCCTCCCTCTCTGCCCCCTTCCGACGACTGGGTTTCTTGGGCCCCTCGGGCCCGAGCCCGGCCGCAGGTCTTGATTTCGCCGCCTCAGCAGTTGCGGTCACGGTCACGGGCCCGGGCACGAGGACCCCCCCAGTCTCATGCGTCCCGACCAACTCCGCCATGTACTCGGGCGTGAGTTCGGTCAATTCCGATGTTTCCTCCGCGAGGGGATCCGCCCTTAGATGTTTAGTTTTCCTACGCGCCTTCCTTCCCCCCGGACGCTCTCCCTCCTCCCCGCCGGAGGCCGTGGTGGTGTTGGCCTCCGATTTCGACCGCGCATCCGTCGCCGTCGACGCGCGGACAGTATCAGGGGGAGGGGGGGCGGCGGCGCCAACCCTGGCCGCGCCAGGTGTCGTGGCGGCCTTGGAGGCGGGGCAGTTTTTGCGGACGTGCCCCACCTCCTTACAGGCGTAGCACCGCACGCCGTCCGAGGTCCAGAAGACGCGATGGGCGGTCCCCCCGTGGAGCACCGTGAACGCGCCATCCGCGTCCTCCTCCCGCGCCAGCCGGACGAAAAGCTGGCGCCGGAAGGAGAAGACGTGCCGAAGGCTGGCTTCCCGGAAGCCGAGCGGGATGGGTGTGATCCCCGACCTCACCTCCCCCAGTTGACGTAGGTGGGGGAGGAGGAGCTCACCCGGAACAAAGGGCGGGACGTTGGAAACCACAATCCTTTGCGCGGTGGCCTCAAGGGGGTCCACCGGCAGGAAGGTCCCGCCCACGGTGAGCCCCTTCTCGATGGCCAGGGACACCGCCCGCTCCGACCCCAGGAAGAACACAGCCTTGCCGTACATTTTAGAGGCGGCGACGATGGCTGAAGGGCCGACAACCCCAGCCATGGCTTTTACACACGCCTCTATAGTCATGTTGGGGTGAGTGTAGCTCTTGACCCCATTCTTCCTCGTAAGGAGGGTAAAAGGTGACGGGGTAACAGGAGGACTCGTGGCTGCGGCCGTGGCCGCGGCTGCCACGCTCGCGTATGTCCTCGCTGCCCCCGCCACCGGCGAAGATGTGGTCGCCATAATGGACGGGTTCTTTAAGGGCTACACTCACCCCAAGTCACAGGCTGAAGGTGTTAATGGCCTCGGTTTTTTTTTCCCTGAGCAGAGGGAGCTCTTAAATTGAAGGCACACCTCTCCCTTTAGTTGATTGAATTGGGAGAGGGGCCTTCTCCCCTCTGCTCAATGGGTATTTAATAAAAAGTTAATTGAGGTGCCTCTTAGAGAGAGAGGCAGAGAGAGACAGAGACAAAGAGAGAGAGAGAGGGGGTAGGAAGGAGGGAAGCCGCAAGGGCAGGGTCGCCACTCAGGATGGTGGGTGGGTGGGTGTTGGCAGGGGGTGCACTCTCCGATGTAATAAAAGTCTTTGGTGGTGGTGGTCTTCTGGTGGGGGGAGAAGATGTCTTCACCTGGGATAGCTGGAGATGCCCAGGCTCAGTCCTGCACCAGGTCTTAACGATGCCCAATTGGATTAAATTGATTAGGGAACTTCACCTAGGCAGCTCCAGCTGTCCCAGGTCAGGCAATGGGAAAGGGGTGTTTAATATGGTGTGTGCGGCCTAGCTTTTACAGAAGCCACACACACACCCCTTAGATGTTCCGGCCCTCTTCTTTTCTTCTTTCCTCCCCCCACCTACAAAACAAAGTCTCTGGGAGAGTGCACCAGAATCACACCCACCTGTAGATGTTGTTCTTTCCTTCCTCCCTCCTTCCAAACAGTTGATGTTTGTTGGTGATGTTTTCTCCCCTCTCTCCCTCTCCTAAAATGGAGGCCAATTGAGGAGGCAGTGTGGAAAGGCCTCTCCTCTGGTGTTAATGGCCTTGGCCTTCCTTTCCTTTCTTTCTCCTCTCCTGTCCTCTCTCTCCAGGCACCTCAGTTGTGGTTGTTGGTTGTTGGTGGTGGCCTGCTGTCTGGTCTCCTTCTCCTTCTCCTCTTCCTGGTCACAGAGACCACCACTCTGCTTCTGCTCACACTCCTTCTCCTGGCTGCTGAGGCTATAACCTGGTGTTGTGCGACTTCTCATTTTTGTCCACCCCAGTCCAACGCCGGCATCTCGCATCATTAACATTCAGCACCAGGCCTCATTAATCTGCATAATCCAGCAGCACCGTCCAAAGAAAGACTTGCATTTATATAGCGCCTTTCACAACCACCGGGACCACCCAAAGCGCTTTCCAGCCAATGAAATACTTTTGAAGTGTAGTCACTGTTGTAATGTAGGAAACGCGGCAGCCAAGCCAAGCGCCCACAAACAGCAACATGATAATGACCAAATAATCTGTTTTAGTGATTTTGGTTGAGGGATAAATATTGTCCGGGACACCGAGGATAACTCCCCTGCTCTGCCAAATAGTGAGAAGTCGCACAACACCAGGTTTTTGTCCAACAGTTTTATTTGAAATCACGAGCTTTCGGAGCGGCTGCTCCTTCGTCAGGTGAAGTGAAGAAATACAAATCGGCACAGCATATATAGACAGAGAACAATGCCTGTGCAGAGTACAATGTCAGACGACTACAGTTAATCTTTCTGACTGCCTTTTATCACACCTCGGCAGAGAGACAATCAGGAAGACATTATATCAAAGACATAGCAAAATACAACTAAGACAATGAGATGGGGTCACAGGGGGTCTAATGTGTCAGATGCTGCAGTCTGTATGGAAAACCAAAAACTTTAAACTTTTTACTTTTTTTTTACTGGAAATCACACCTGTGAACAAGCCAACGACGACTCGAGTCTGGATGACTCTACGTCAGGTGGGGTTACATGTAGCGTGACATGAACCCAAGATCCCGGTTGAGGCTGTCCTCATGGGTGCGGAACTTGGCTATCAGTTTCTGCTCGACGATTTTGCTTTGTCGTGTGTCTCGAAAGCCGCCTTGGAGAACGCTTACCCGAAGATCGGAGGCTGAATGTCCTTGACTGCTGAAGTGTTCCCCGACTGGGAGGTAACACTCCTGCCTGGCGATTGTTGTGCGGTGTCCGTTCATACGTTGTCGCAGTGTCTGCATGGTCTCGCCGATGTACCATGCTCCGGGGCATCCTTTCCTGCAACGTATGCGGTAGACAACGTTGGCCGAGTCACATGAGTATGTACCATGTACCTGGTGGGTAGTGTCCTCACGTGTGATGATGGTATCTGTGTTGATGATCTGGCATGTCTTGCAGAGGTTGCCGTGGCAGGGTTGTGTGGTGTTGTGGTCGCTGTTCTCCTGAAAGCTGGGTAATTTGCTGCGAACGATGGTACTTTTGAGGTTAGGCGGCTGTTTGAAGGCGAGTAGTGGAGGCGTGGGGATGGCCTTAGCGAGGTGTTCGTCATCATCGATGACATGTTGAAGGCTGCAAAGAACATGGCGTAGTTTCTCCGCTCCGGGGAAGTACTGGACGACGTAGGGTACTCTGTTGGTTGTGTCCCGTGTTCGCCTTCTGAGGAGGTCTATGCGATTTTTCGCTGTGACCCGTTGGAACTGTCGATCGACGAGTCGAGCGTCATATCCTGTTCTTACGAGGGCGTCCTTCAGCGTCCGTTGATGTCCATCGCGTTCCTCCTCGTCTGAGCAGATCCTGTGTATTCGCAGGGCTTGTCCATAGGGGATGGTTTCTTTAACGTGGTTAGGGTGGAAGCTGGAGAAGTGGAGCATCGTTAGGTTGTCCGTGGGCTTGCGGTAGAGTGAAGTGCTGAGGTGTCCGTCTTTGATGGAGATTCATGTGTCCAAGAATGAAACCGATTCTGAGTGCCCTGGTGTGGTGCTCCCCCTCAGACTGTGCGGCGCTCCCTCAGCACTGCCCCTCCGACGGTGCCATGGTGTGGTGCTCCCCCTCAGACTGTACGGCGCTCCCTCAGCACTGCCCCTCCGACGGTGCCATGGTGTGGTGCTCCCCCTCAGACTGTGCGGCGCTCCCTCAGCACTGCCCTGGAGTGTCAGCCTAGATTGTTGTGCTCAAGTGTGATGCCAGAGCACTGGAGGACT
This sequence comes from Squalus acanthias, assembly GCA_030390025.1. Lineage (NCBI taxonomy): Eukaryota > Metazoa > Chordata > Chondrichthyes > Squaliformes > Squalidae > Squalus > Squalus acanthias. Next base: position 42,374,487 of record CM059443.1, read on the forward strand.
GCTAACGTGGTACCATTGTTTAAAAAAGGAGAAAGGGATAGACCGAGTAATTACAGGCCAGTCAGCCTAACCTCGCTGGTGGGAAAATTATTGGAAAAATTCTGAGGGACAGGATAAATCTTCGTTTAGAAAGACACGAATTAATCAAGGACAGTCAGCATGGATTTGTTAAGGGGAGGTCGTGTCTGACTAAATTGATTGAATTTTTTGAAGAGCTAACAAGGAGGGTCGATGAGGGTAGTGCTTTGGATGTAGTCTATATGGATTTTAGCAAGGCTTTTGATAAGGTCCCACATGGCAGACTGGTTACAAAAGTAAAAGCCCATGGGATCCAAGGCAAAGTGGCAAGTTGGATCCAAAATTGGCTCAGAGGCAGGAAACAAAGGGTAATGGTCGATGGGTGTTTTTGTGACTGGAAGGCTGTTTCCAGTGGGGTTCTGCAGGGCTCAGTACTGGGTCTCTTGCTTTTTGTGATATATATCAATGATTTAGACTTGAATATAGCGGGGTATGATTAAGAAGTTTGCAGACGATACAAAAATTGGCCGTGTGGTTGATAATGAAGAAGAAAGCTGCAGACTGCAGGAAGATCTCAATGGACTGGTCAGGTGGGCAGAACAGTGGCAAATGGAATTCAATCCGGAGAAGTGCAAGGTAATGCATTTGGGGAGGGCTAACAAGGCAAGAGAATACACAATAAATGGTAGGACACTGAGAAGTACAGAGGAACCTTGGAGTGCACATCCACAGATCCCTGAAGGTAGCAGGACAGGTAGATAAGGTGGTTAAGAAGGCATACAGGATACTTGCTTTTATTAGCTGAGACATGGAAGATAAGAGCAGGGGGGGTTATGCTTGAACTGTATGAAACACTAGTTAGGCCACAGCTAGAGTACTGCGTACAGTTCTGGTCATCACATTACAGGAAAGATGTTTCCAGTGGGGTTTCTAGAGAGGGTGCAGAGGAGATTTACGAGGATGTTGCCAGGACTGGAGAATTTTAGTTATGAGGAAAGATTGGATAGGCTGGGGTTGTTTTCTTTGGAACAGAGGAGGCTGAGGGGAGACCTTATTGAGGTGTATAAAATTATGAGGGACCTAGATAGAGTGGATAGGAAGGACCTATTTCCCTTAGCAGAGGGGTCAACAACCAGGGGGCACAGATTTAAAGTAATTGGTGGAAGGTTTAGAGGGGATTGGAGGGGAAATTTTTTCTCCCACAGGGTGGTGGGGGTCTGGAACCCACTGCCTGAAAGGGTGGTAGAGGCAGAAACTCTCACCACATTCAAAAAGAACTTGGATGTGCACTTGAGGTGCCGTAACCTGCAGGGCTATGGACCAAGAGCTGGCAGGTGGGATTAGGCTCTTTGTCGACCGGCGCGGACACGATGGGCTGAAAGGCCTCCTTCCATGGTGTAAATTTCTATGATTCTATGAAGTCTCTGGAGTGGGACTTGAACTCACAACCTTCTGACTCAGAGGCGCGAGTGGTACCCACCGAGCCACAGCCATCATTACCATTAAAGACTCACCTCTGATTAATGTCCCAGTTTACCACATCTGCAGGAAATGTCTCTGCCTTGAGACACACTGGCTCTCAGTCCTCGAGCAGGAGTATGAGTTAGAGATACTCCGACACATCAGGGAGGGGGAAGAAATTCTGGATTGTTTTCTCCAAAGTACAGTCACACCTCAGAGAAAAGTGTGGGAAGTGGAGTGTATGACTGTCAGCCAACAAGGTTGGGTGAACCGAGTGGAGATAGAGGAGGAGGTCCCGCAGACACTGGCTCCATCAAACAGGTACAATATACTTGATACCCGTGAGGATAAGGAGAAAGACTGCAGGGAGGCCAGCCATAATGCTGACCTAGGCACCAGGGGCCAGAGGGCAGTCCAAAGGGGAGGGGGGGGGGGGGAGGAGCAGAATAGAAACACAGTAGTTATAGGAGATTCAATAATTAGGGGGATAGATAGCATCCACTGCAGCCACAATCGAGAGTCACGAAGGGTGTGTTGCCTACCTGGTGCCAGGGTAAGTGATATCTCAATGCGGCTGGAAAGCAATTTGGAAAAGGAAGAGGAAGATCCAGTTGTCGTGGTCCTTGTCGGGATCAATAACACAGGAAAGAACAGGGAGGAGGTTCTGCTGAGGGAGTAATTCAGAGATTAGCAAGCTTGTAGCAAAAGCAGAGTTGTTTAATGGGAGGTTTTAATTTTCAAAGATTGGGAAGAGCAGAGTAGCTCAAGTCAGAAAGGTAGTGAATGTCTTGAGTGCATTCAAGATAGTTTTATGTTCCAGAACCAACAAGAGGGCAGGCCATACTAGTTTTAGTAATGAATAATTACTTAGGTAATAATCTAACATGAGGGAACATTTATCTAACAGTGATCATAATATGATCAAATTCAAAGTTAGGTTTGAAAAGGAGAAACTTAACACAGTGACTAAGATTCTAGATTTTGGTGAGGCTAACTTTATCGGGATGAGACAGAGACTGACGACAGCAAACTGGTCAAAACTGTTAATGGGTAAAATCACAGATGAACAGTGAAAGGTGTTCAATTTTTTTTTAGCTTAATATAAGGCCAGTATATATTTCTAAGGGACAAGAGCTCTACTTACCAAATAAAACAGCTATGCTCGACAAAAGATGTGAGAGATAACAAAACTAAAGGAAAGTAGGTGAGGAAATTGCAGATGCTTTAACCATAATCTTCCAACGCTTTCTCGATTCAGGAATTGTCCTTTCAGATTGGAAAATTACAAACGTTTTTTAAGAAAGGTGGGAGAGAGAAACCAGGAAATGATGGACCTGTTAGTCCAACATCTGTTGTGGGGAGGTTATTGGAATCAATAATTAGAGACAGAGTGATTCAGCACTTAGAGAAATGTGAGCTGATTAGAGAGAGCCAACATGGATTTGTAAAGGGTAGGTCATGTCTAACGAACCTAATTGAATTTTTTGAGGAAATAACTAATGTAGTAGACAGGGGAATGTCTATGGATGTAGTTTATATGGACTTCCAGAAGGCATTCGTTAAGAGAATGTTTTCTAAAATGAAAGCTCATGGAATTGAAGGCAAATTATTGACCTGGTTAGGAGATTGGTTAGGCAGTAAAAGACAGAGAGTAGGGATTATGGGTATGTACTCGAATTGGAAGGAAGTGACTAGTGATGTCCTAGAAGGATCTGTTCTGGGGCCTCAACTATTCACTATACTTATTAATGACTTGGATAACACACTAGAGAGCCATATATCCAAGTTTGCCGATGACACAAAGACTAATGGCATAGTAAGTAGTGTAGACGGGAGCATAAAATTACAAAGAGACATTGACAGATTAAGCGAGTGGGCAAAAGCTGTTGCAGATAAATTTCAACGCCAGTACGTGTGAGGTCATCCATTTTGGACCAAAAAAGGATAGATCTGAGTATTAGTTAAATGGTGAAAAGCTAGGAACAGTGGAGGTCCAAAGAGATTTAGGGGTCCATTACGCAGATCACTAAAATGTAGTGGTCAGGTACAAAATATAATCACAAAGGCTAATGAAATGTTAGCCTTTATAACTCGAGGGCTAGAATATAAAGGGAGGAAGTTTTGCTACAGCTGTGCAAAGCTCTGGTTAGACCACATCTGGAGTACTGTGTACAGTTCTGGGCACCGCACCTTAGAAAGGATATATTGGCCTTGGAAGGAGTGCAGCGCAGATTCACCAGAATATTACCAGGGCTCCAAGGGTTAAATTATGAGGAGAGATTACATAAACTAGGCTTGTATTCCCCGGAATATAGACGGTTAAGGGGTGATTTGATTGTGGTTTATAGGATTTTGAAAGAAATTGATAGGGTAGATGGAGAGAAACTTTTTCTGCTGGTTGGGGAGTCTAGGACAAGGGGACATAACCTTAAAATCAGAACCAGACCATTCAGGAGAGAAGTTAGGAAACACTTCTTCACACAAAGGGTGGTAGAAGTGTGGAACTCTCTCCCACAAACAGCAGTAGATGCTAGCTCAATTAATAATTTTAAACCTGAGATCGATAGTTTTTTGCTAGCCAAGGGTATAAAAGGATATGGAGCCAAGGCAGGTGGATGGAGTTAAGATACAGATCAGCCATGATCTCATTGAATGGTGTAACAAGCTCGAGGGGCTGAATGGCCTCCTCCTGTTCCCATGTTCCTATGAAAATATCAGCAACACTGATTTCTAGGCTTTGGTCACAAAATGGATCGCTAACAATACAACAGCTTTCCATTACAGTAACTGCTACAAGAGCCGTATGATCATCAGCAGCAGGTGACGGCCTGTTTCACCCTGACTTGTTGTCCAGTGTTTTTGGAGCCAGGATCTAATGTACTTTTTTGGATGACACAGCCAGAGGGTGGTCCAGTCAGATTCAGACAGGAGACTTGCTGTATTTGAGACGAGGAGTAATCTTGTCATTTCGCTTTGTGCTTTCTCAGATCATAATTATTATGCACCTTCATTAATACAGAACTCTTCAAAATTGGGGTTCAATCAAAATTAAAAGTGCATCGATGCGTCACTCAGAAATGCTAAATAGTTTAATGGGAAAGAAATCTTAAATGAGAGCCTGGTATTCCAACGAGGGCAGATGCTGGCAACCAAATAACTTGCATTTAAACTATTGCAGAGCCCATAAATTCTTTTAAAAGGAGAATTAGATAGTTACTTGAAAAAGAGAAATATTAAAGGCTACCCTCTCTGTCCTCACCATAAATCCCTTCCCTGCTTCACTTAGCACTTGGGTCATGTTTATGTAACTCAAGATTCCTTGTGTCTATGTGCATGTGTACCTTATTGGTTACTCCAGACCCGAGCCCTTCTTGGATTCCGTTCTCTCTCCTCTTTCTCCCCTATGCCACTTTTCATCACCCCTTCTACAGAACCATGGCTCCCTTGATCCTTTGCTACTCTACAGCCTCTTTCCCTCCTGACAATCATCTCAGGCTTAAATCCCTCTCAAGCTGGCCCACTGCTTCTCTCTGCACCTCCCTTGGCTGTCCCAGAGCAGCACCTCAAATTGCCCCATCCTTTGCTCTTCAAGAGTTCATCCCTCCAACCTCCTCCCCATCCCACTCAACTCTTGCGCTGCTGCCCCCTCGACCTCACTACCCTTCCATGTATTTTGCACTCTCAAACAAGGACCTTGCCATTCACAAAGTCATCACATTTACTTCGGTTGACATCCTGACACAGATAGAAATATGCCTCCCAGGCAGCAACTCATTGTGTCTTCCAAAAGCTTCTCCACTTTCCACCACCAGCCCTCACGGTCAAGTCCCACCTTCTCTTTTAAGCACCTGGACATCTTCCATCCTACACTTACAAAAAATCCTCATTATAAAAAGGATATAGAGGCACTGGAGAAGATGCAAAAAATATTCACAAGGATGATACCAGAACTGAGAGGATATACTTAACAGGAAAGAGCAGCAGGCTGGGGCTCTTTACTCCAGAAAAGAGACAGCCGAGGGGTGACCTGATAGGGGTCTTTCAGATTAAGATTATGAAAGGGTTTGATAGGATAGATGTTGAGAAGATGTTTCCACTTGTGGGGAGACCAGAACTAGGGGCCATAAATATAAGAGAACATAAGAAAATAAGCAATAGGAGCAAGAGTAGGCCATTCAATAAGATCATGGCTGATCTGATCTTGGCCTCAACTCCACTTTCCTACCCACTCCCCATAACCCTCGACTCCCCGGTTTTTCAAATATCTGCCTCTCTCCGCCTTGAATATATTCAATGACTCCGCCTCCACAGCTCTCTGGGGTAGAGAATTCCAAAGATTCACGACCTCAGAGAAAAAATCCCTCCTCACCTCCGTTTTAAATGGGCGACCCCTTATCCTGAAACTATGTCCCCTAGTTCTAGATTCCCCCATGAGAGGAAACATCCTCTCAGCATCTACCCTGTCGAGCCCCCTCAGAATCTTATATGTTTCAATAAGATCACCTCATTCTTCTAAACTCCAATGAGTATAGGCACAACCTTTTTTTTTTATTCGTTCATGGGATGTGGGCGTCGCTGGCAAGGCCAGCATTTATTGCCCATCCCTAGTTACCCTCGAGAAGGTGGTGATGAGCCGCCTTCTTGAACTGCTGCAGTCCGTGTGGTGAAGGTTCTCCCACAGTGCTGTTAGGGAGGGAGTTCCAGGATTTTGACCCAGCGACGATGAAGGAACGGCGATATATTTCCAAGTCAGGATGGTGTGTGACTTGGAGGGGAACTTGGAGGTGGTGGTATTCCCATGCGCCTGCTGCCCTTGTCCTTCTAGGTGGTAGAGGTCACGGGTTTGGGAGTTGCTGCAGTGCATTTTGTAGATGGTACACACTGCAGCCACGGTACGCCGGTGGTGGAGTGAGTGAATGTTTAAGTTGGTGGATGTGCCAATCAAGCGGGCTGCTTTGTCCTTGATGGTGTCGAGCTTCTTGAGTGTTGTTGGAGCTGCACTCATCCAGGCAAGTGGAGAGTATTCCATCACACTCCTGACTTGTGCCTTGTAAATGGTGGAAAGGCTTTGGGGAGTCAGGAGGTGAGACACTCACTGCAGAATACCCAGCCTCTGTTTTTGTAGCTACAGTATTTATGTGGCTGGTCCAGTTAAGTTTCTGGTCAATGGTGACCCCCAGGATGTTGATGGTGGGGGATTAGATGCTCGCTTGTTGGAGATAGTGATTGCCTGGCACTTGTGTGACATGAATGTTACCTGCCAATTATCAGCCCAAGCCTGAACATCGTCCAGGTCTTACTGCATGTGGGCATGGTTGGCTTTATTATCTGAGGAGTTGATAATGGCACTGAACACTGTGCAGTCATCAGCGCACATCCCCACTTCTGACTTAATGATGGAGGGAAGGTCATTGATGAAGCAGCTGAAATGGTTGGGCCGAGGACATCGCCCTGAGGAACTCCAACTACCACAACCATCTTCCTTTGTGCTATGTATGACTCCAGCCAGTGGAGAGTTTTCCCCGATTCCCATTGATTTCAGTTTTACTCGGGCTCCTTGATACCACACTTGGTCAAATGCTGCCTTGATGTCAAGGGCAGTCACTCTCACCTCATCGCTGGAATTCAGCTCTTTTGTCCATGTTTGAACCAAGGCTGTAATGAGGTCTGGAGCAGAGTGGTCCTGGCGGAATCCAATTGGGCATCAGTGAGAAGATTATTGGTGAGTAAGTGCTGCTGGATAACCTGCTCAACTTTTCCTCAAAAGTCAACCTCTTCAACTCAGGAATCAACCAAGTGAACCTTCTCTGAACTGCCTCCAATGCAAGTATATCCTTCCTTAAATAAGGAGACCAAAACTGTACGCAGTACTCCAGGTGTGGTCTCGCCACCGCCCTGTACAGTTGTAGCAAGACTTCCTTACTTTTATACTCCATCCCCCTTGTAATAAAGGCCAACATTCCATTTGCCTTCCTAATTACTTGCTGTACCTGCATGCTAACTTTTTGTGTTTCATGTACGAGGACCCCCAGATCCCTTTGTACTGCAGCATTATGTAGTCTCTCTCCATTTAAATAATAATTTGCTTTTTTATTCTTCCTACCAAAGTGGATAACCTCACATTTTTCCACATTATACTCCATCTGCCAAATTTTTGCCCATTCACTTAACCTATCTATATCCCTTTGCAGACTCTGTGTCCTCCTCACAACTTGCTTTCCCACCTATCTTTGGATCGTCAGCAAATTTGGCAACAGTACACTCGGTCCCTTCATCCAAGTCATTAATATAGATTGTAAACAGTTGAGGCCCCAGCACTGATCCCTGTGGCACCCCACTAGTTAGTTTGCCAACCTGAAAATGACCCATTTATCCCGACTCTCTGTTTTCTGTTAGTTATCATGATGCGGAGATGCCGGTGTTGGACTGGGGTGGACAAAATTGAGAGGTCGCACAACACCAGGTTATAGTCCTAGCCAATCCTCTATCCATGCTAATATATTACCCCCAACTCCGTGAGCTCTTATCTTGTGCAGTAACCTTTTATGTGGCACCTTATCGAATGCCTTCTGGAAATCCAAATACACAACATCTACTGGTTCCCCTTTATCCACCCTGCTCGTTACATCCTCAAAGAACTCCAGCAAATTTGTAAAACATGATTTCCCTTTCATAAAACCATGTTGACTTGCTTGATTGTATTATGATTTTCTAAATGTCCTGCTACTACTTCCTTAATAATGGACTCCAGCATTTTCCCAATGACAGATGTTAGGCTAAGTGGCCTATAGTTTCCTGCTTTCTGTCTCCCTCTTTTCTTGAATAGGGATGTTACAGCTGCGGTTTTCCAATCCGCTGGGACCTCTCCAGAATCCAGGGAATTTTGGTAGATTACAACCAATGCATCCACTATCTCTGCAGCCACTTCTTTTAAGACCCTAGGATGCAGGCCATCAAGTCCAGGGGATGTCGTCAGCCTTTAGTCCCATTAGTTTGCCAAGTGCATTTCTCTAGTGATAGTTTTAAGTTCCTCCCTCCCTTTTGCCCCTGGATTATCTACTATTATTGGGATGCTTTTAGTGTCTTCTACCATCTAGAGTCTCTGATCAATCCACAAGGGAATTCAGGAGAAACATCTTTACCCAGAGAGTGGTTAGAATGTGGAGCTCACTACCACAGGGAGTAGTTGAGATAAATAGCATCGATGCATTTAATGGGAAGCTAGATAAACACATGAGGGAGAAAAGAATAGGTTATGCTGATAGGGTGAGATGAATAGGGGTGGGAGGAGGCTTGAGTGGAGCAGAAACACCGGTTTAGATGTGTTGGGCCGAATGGCCTGTTTCTGTGCTGTACATTCTATGTAATCATTTACTGCCTCCACCCTCATGTTGGCTTCCTTACTGAAATATCCTCCCATCTCTTTCCTCAGCCACTGTACAAAAGCCTCCTCCTTGGTGATTTCCACTTCAATTTCTCTTAATGCGGCTTCAGTCATCCCTTAATCTCACCTTTTATATAAACTCCTCCACCCACACCCTTGGCTATTCCTCAACATCATCTCCATGGCCTCTCTTCACTTGAGGTCTCGATCACAGACAAGACAATGTCTGACAACTTCCTTGCCTCCTTCACAATGCACATTCCCCCATCCTCCTCCTCCAATCCCACGTTATCATCGCCAGCTCCCTCACAAACTTCCAAGCACTTTACCTTTGGCCCCGTACCCATCACAACCACTCTGGCACTGCCGACATGCTTAATCGCTCCCTCGTCTCTGCCTTAAATGTCCTTGTTCTCAGCAAAACAATTCAGTCCCCAATTACTCCTCCTGATATAGCCCTCATCCTCATTCCCGCAAGTCAAAGGGGCACAAATTTGATGTACCTAGCACACAACTGCATTATCACATCAAGCTTCACTCTCCTCAGCCAAAACCGCCTCACTTCAGAATCATCCGAGGGCAAGGCTTCTCTTTCCCCACGGCCAACCATGCCCTTAAAACTCGAATCCTTCCCTCCTACCCTCACTTCAAAGATCAGATTTCAGGAGCTCTTGGATTTTGTCTTCAAGAGTGAGACCATTCGTGCAGCTGCCTCAAACTCTTTCTCACACCTCCCGCCACCTGTGAAGGAATAGACTATAGCCTTTTTTTTAGAAAAATACACTATCTTATGAAAGAATTCTGGCCTTGTTGAAACAGGACAAGTTGTTGACCCTGAATAAATAACATAGAAACATAGAAGATAGGAGCAGGAGTAGGCCATTCGGCCCCTCGAGACTGCTCCGCCATTCGATGAGATCATGGCTGATCATCTAAACTCAGTACCCTGTACCTGCCTTCTCCCCATATCCCTTGATACCTTTAGCTTTAAGAAATATATCTAACTCATCCTTGAATATATTTAATGACTTCGCCTCAACTACCTTCTGTGGTAGAGAATTCCACAGGTTCACCACTCTCTGGGTGAAGAAATTCTTCCTCATTTCTGTCCTAAATGGTTTACCCGTTATCCGTAGATTATGACCCCTGGTTCTGGACTCTCCGACCATCGGGAACATTCTTCCTGCATCTAGTTTGTCCAGACCTGTCAGAATTTTATATGTTTCGATGAGATCCCCTCTCATTCTTCTATACTCCAGTGAGTATAAGCCCAATCGACCCAATCTCTCCTCATATGTCATTCCTGCCATCCCAGGTATCAGCCTTGTGAATCTTCGCTGAACTCCTTCCATGGCAAGAACATCCTTCCTCAGATAAGGCGACCAAAACTGCACACAGTACTCAAGGTGTGGTCTCACCAAGGCCCTGTACAACTGCAACAGGACATCCCTGTTCCTATACTCAAACCCTTTCACTATGAAGGCCAACATACCATTTGCCTTCTTCACCGCCTGCTGCACCTGCATGCTTACTTTCAGTGACTGGTGCACAAGGACACCCAGGTCTCGTTGCACTTCCCCTTCTCCCAATCTATTGCCATTCAGATAATAGTCTGCCTTTCTGTTTTTGACACCAAAGTGGATAACCTCGCACTTATCCACGTTATATTGCATCTGCCACGCTTCTGCCCACTCACCCAACCTACCTGTCCAGATCATCCTGGAGTTTCTCGCTATCCTCCTCGCTGCACACACTCCCACCCAGCTTTGTGTCATCTGCAAACTTGGAGATATTACATTTAATTCCCTTATCTAGATCATTAATGTATATTGTGAATAGCTGGGGTCCAAGGACCGATCCCTGCGGTACCCCACTAGTCACTGCTTGCCACTCGGAAAAAGACCCATTAATTCCTACTCTCTGCTTTCTGTCCGCCAACCAGTTCTCTATCCAAGTCAATACCTTGCCCCCAATTCCATGTGCCTTAACTTTACCCGCTAATCTCTTATGCGGGACCTTATCGAAAGCCTTTTGAAAGTCCAAATACACCACATCTACTGGTTCTCCCTTATCTATTTTCCCAGTTACATCCTCAAAAAATTCCAGTAGAATGGTCAAGCACGATTTACCTTTTGTAAATCCATGTTGACTTTGTCCGATCCTGTCACTGTTTTTCAAATGCTCAGCTATTACATCCTTTATAATGGACTCTAGCATTTTCCCCACTACCGATGTCAGGCTTACTGGTCTGTAATTCCCCGCTTTCTCTCTACCACCCTTTTTGAATAGTGGGGTAACATTAGCTACCCTCCAATCCATGGGTACAGTTCCAGATTCCATCGAATGTTGGAAGATGATCAGCAATGCATCTACTATTTCTAGGGCCACTTCCTTAAGTACCCTAGGATGTAGATTATCAGGCCCTGGGGATTTATCGGCCTTCAATACCGTCAATTTCCCTAACGCCATTTCCCTGCAAATACTGATTTCTTTCAGTTCCTCCCTTTCATCAGACCGTATGTTCTCCAACATCTCTGGGAGCTTATTTGTGTCCTCCTTTGTGAAGACAGAACCAAAATATGCATTTAATTGGGCTGCCATTTCTTTGTTCCCCATTATAACTTCCCCCGCTTCTGACTGCAAGGGACCTACACTTGATTTCACTAATCTTTTTCTCTTCACATATCTATAAAAGCTCTACAGTCAGTTTTTATGTTCCCAGCAAGCTTACTTTCATATTCTATTTTCCCCTTCTTAATTAATCCCTTTGTCCTCCTTTGTTGAATCCTAAACTGCTCCCAATCCTCAGGGCTACCGCTTTTTCTGGCCAATTTATATGCCCTCTCCTTGGATCTTATGCTATCCCTAATTTCCCTTGTTAGCCACGGTTGAGTCACCCTTTTTGTTTTATTCTTATGCCACACTGGGATGTACAAATTCTGTAGTTCATCCATGCAGTCTTTGAATGTTTGCCATTGCCTATCCACCGTCAACCCCTCGAGTGACATTCCCCAATCAATCCTACCCAATTCGCGCCTCATACCATCGTAGTTTCCTTTATTTAAATTCAGGACCCTAGTCTCTGATTCAACTACTTCACTCTCCATCCTAATGAAGAATTCTATCATATTATGATCACCAAGGGGCCTCGTACAACAAGATTGCTAATTAATCCTTTCTCGTTGCATAATACCCAGTCTAAGATGACCTGATCTCTGGTTGGTTCCTCGACATATTGTTCCAGAAAACCATCTCGTAAACATTCTAGGAATTCCTCCTCCACAGTATTTTTACTAATTTGGTTAGCCCAATCTATATGTAAATTAAAGTCACCCATGATGACTGCTGTGCCCTTACTGCATGCTTCTCTAATTTCCCTTTTAATGCCGTCCCCAACCTCCGTATTACTGTTTGGAGGTCTATATACCACTCCCACTAACGTTTTCTGCCCCTTGTTATTTCTCAGTTCTACCCATACAGATTCCGCATCATCAGAGCTAATATCCTTCCTTTCAATTGTGTTAATCCCTTCTTTAACCAGCAATGCTACCCCACCTCCCTTTCTTTTTTGCCTATCTTTCCTAAATATTGAATAACCCTGGATGTTGAGTTCCCAGCCTTGGCCACCCTGGAGCCATGTTTCTGTAATCCCAATCAAATCGTATTCATTTACCTCTATTTGCGCAGCTAATTCATCCACCTTGTTCCGAATGCTCCTTGCATTAAGACACAAAGCCTTCAGGCTTGTTTTTTTAACGCTCTCAGACCTATATGAATTATTATTTACTGTGACCATGTTTGATTTAAACCGTTGAGTTCTTTGCCTTCTACTTTTGTTTTTCTCCTTCCTGTCTTTAGCTTTTATCCTTATTTCCCTTTCCTCTGTCTCCCTGCTCAGGTTCCCAACCCCCTGCCACTTTAGTTTAAACCCTCCCCAACAGCACTAGCAAACACTCCCCCTAGGACATCGGTCCCAGCCCTGCCCAGGTGCAGACCGTCCCTTTTGTACTGGTCCCACCTCCCCCAGAACCGGTTCCAATGTCCAAGGAATTTGAATCCCTCCCCCTTGCACCATTCTTCTAGCCACGTATTCATTTGAAATATCCTCCTATTTCTACTCTGACTAGCACGTGGCACTGGTAGCAATCCTGAGATTACTACCTTTGAGGTCCTCTTTTTTAATTTACCTCCTAACTCCCTATATTCTGCTTTTAGGACCTCATCCCGTTTTTTACCTATATCGTTGATGCCTATGTGCACCACGACAACTGGCTGTTCGCCCTCCCCCTCCAAAGTGTTCTGTAGCCGCTCCGAGACGTCCTTGACCCTTGCACCAGGGAGGCAACACACCATCCTGGAGTCTCGATTGCGGCCGCAGAAATGCCTATCTATTCCCCTTACAATTGAGTCCCCTATCACTATAGCTCTTCCACACTTTTTCCTCCCAGCCTGTGCAGCAGAGCCACCCATGGTGCCAGGAAGTTGGCTGCTGCCGCCTTCCCCTGATAAGTCATCCCCCCCAACAGCATCCAAAGTGGTATATCTGTTTGAGAGGGGGATGGCCACAGGGTACCCCTGCACTACCTGCCTGCACCTCTTACTCTGCCTGGTGGTCACCCATTCACTTCCTGCCTGTACACCCTTTACCTGCGGTGTGACCAACTCGCTAAACGTGTTATTCACGACGTTCTCAGCGTCGCGAATGCTCCAATATGCATCCAGCCGCAGCTCCAGCGCTGCAATGCTGTCCGTCAGTAGCTGCAGCTGGATACATTTCCCACACACATGGTCGTCAGGGACACCTTATTGAAACAGAAGAATGGGATGGCTCCGAGTAGTTGACCTTTTGGGAACACCACAATAGTCAACCCTGGCTATGTGATATAACTTAAACTTCGTAAAGATGGCACATAAGATAAGGAACATCTGCCCTCGTAAAGATGACACATAAAATAAGGGACACCTGCCTTTCACACCTTTTTATATGGTGAACCCAGAACACCGGGAGATGGGGCAGATTCTGGAATATTACAAGCTGATGTGGCAGTAAAGAATTGCAGAGGTCAGCAGAATGATGAAGAGTGATAATTAACTTGCATCAGCAAAAACCTTAAAGGAAATACAACTGAAAAAGGGTATAAATATTGAAGTCTCAAATGAGACAGCAGACTCGCTTTAATCGGGCAAGGCGATTCTCGACTACAGAGGCGGCTCTGTGGTCTTCCACTCTTTGTACCTCGGGGATCAAAGGTATTTTGATATTGATGGATATCCTGTATAGAAAACTTTAAGAACTGTAATACTGTAGCAAAGTTAAGATTTAAAAGTAAGATTCTCTGTTAATAGATGGTATTTTTTCTCTTTTTAGAACTGTTAACGTTGCAATTGACTGATTCACCAACTGTAAATTGCATGTCGGTTCTTTTAATATCTATATATTTTTAGAATTGTTTCACGTAAGTCTTCTGTATCAATAACTCACGAACTCGATCTCTGTACACTCTTTGGTGGAGAGTTACATTTCTGAAGGAGATCTCCAGACCCTCATAATATCCGGGACGTTACAGTCTAGCTAAACTTATTAAAAGTGCTATCTGGAGGACGGTAACATTCTTGGGTTGTTCCTTTCGGGAGAGATAGCCCGAACCTTTAGACCCAGTTAAGTGTCTTTAGGATTCGGCTACCTCAAACTTTAGATGAAAGTGAACGTCTGAGAAATACACCTGATCCGGGGTAGCCCCAAAGGGGCTAGGACTAGTAAATATCCTTTCACACCCATAAGTCTTTCAGGGCCCCCATTATTTCTTTTCGCAGTTTCTTGCTCATCTGCCCCCTGCCCTCTCTAGGTTCATCTTATCCATGAGATCCAAACTCCTGCTCCCTGGATCCTCTTCCCACTCAACCCCTGACCACCTCCCTTTCCTGCCCCATCTCTGCTAGCTGCCATTGCCAATAGTTCTCTTTCCTCGGTTACCACCCATCTCCCCTTCAAAACCACCAGCATTGGGAAGACCAGCCCCACCACTGACTTCATCCCTCTTCCTGGCCACTCCTTACTGAGTCAAATGGATGTGGGTTCAAGCCACACTCCACAACATCAGTACATAATCCAGGCTGACATTGCTGAACCAGACCATTCACTATCTTAGTGTCCTGCATGACCCTGAGCTAAGCTTTGAACCCCCACACCCTTATCCATTACCCATACCGCTTATTTTCTTCTCTGCACACTGCCCACTTCTTCTTCTACTAAAGCCTCATCACCACAGAAACTCTTAGCAAGCCTTTCTCACCTCCTGACTCAACCAAGTCAACGTCTGCTTTCTGGCCTCCCATTCTCCACCTTTCCTAAAGTCCAACTTTAGGATTAGATCAGGTGGCTCATAAGGAGAAAAACACCAATCACATTTTCAGGACATCTCAAAGTGTCTCACAGCCAAGGAATTACTTTTAAGCGCTGCCACTGTTACGCAGGTAAATTCACAGAACAAGGAGCTGCAAACAGCAATGAGGTGACTGGTTTAATCGGTGCTTCTGGTGGTATTGGTTGAGACACATATATTGGCCAGGAGATTGAGAACACTCCCTGCTCTTTGTCAAATAGTACCTCAGGATCTTTTACTTCAACCCGAACAGGCAAATGTCTCATTGGAAATGCGATCCCTCTGACAATGTGCCACTCCTGGAGTACTGCAATGAAATGTCAGCCTGGATTATGTACTCACGTTGTGGAGTGTGGCTTGAACCCACATCCATTTGACTCAGGAGGTGAGAGTGCAACAACTGGCTCTTAAAGTAGTCAAGGATGAGACATACTCAAACCATTATCATAGAATCATAGAAATTTACAGCACAGAAGGAGGCCATTCGATCCATTGTGTCCGTGCCGGACGAAAAAGAGCAATCCAGCCTAATCCCACTTTCCAGCTCTTGGTCCGTAGCCTTGCAGTTTACGGCACTTCAAGTGCATATCCAAGTACTTTTTAAATGCGATGAGCATTTCTGCTTCTACCACCCTTTCAGGCAGTGAGTTCAGACCCCCACCACCCTCAGTGAAAATAGTTCTCCTCAACTCCCGTCTAATCCTATCAATTACTTTAAATCTCTGCCCCCTGGTTATTGACCTCTCTGCTGAGGGAAATAGGTCCTTCCTATCCACTCTATCTAGGCCCCTCATAATTTTATACACCTCAATCAAGTATCCCCTCAGCCTCCTCTGTGCCAAAGAAAACAATCCCAGCCTATCCAATCTTTCCTCATAACTAAAATTCTCCAGCCCAGGCAACATCCTCGTAAATCTCCTCTGTACCCTCTCTAGTGCAATCACATCTTTCCTGTAATGTGATGACCAGATCTGTACGCAGTACTCTAGCTGTAGCCTATTCAGGCCAAGTTTGAACAATAGGTGGGGGTGGGCCACAAACCATTCATAATTGTCCATTTAATAGCAGCAAAGATTTTGAGTTAGTCCTGATCTCGATGAGTAAGCTGCTCACTTGGAAATTATGAGACCAAACATTTAGTAACATTCCGACTATTACTTGGACTCTTGTACAGATAAAGTAAGTGTTGCCTTTGAAGTTTGGGCGGAGGTGTACACATCCTGTTGCTGACTGGTTACTTTGCTGTGTAAACCTTTGGCATTGACGACAGCTGTAGTTTGGACAGGCCGCGTCCTGCTATTGATTTAGTCACTAGCGCGCTGTTGGGACCAAGATCAAGTAGTTACTACAAGTTTGAAAGTGGAAGAGTGTCACTTCATGGATTAATGATGTTGTTTCACAGGGATAAGAGCCCTAAATCACTTACATGGTGCTGAGAGTACATAAGTGTTACCTGGTGAAATTGCACTTTGCAGTATGTATTACACCATTGGATTGTATACTGACATAAATATACAAAGATTCGCTAAAATATTTAACATGCACCAATTCCCTTTAAGAAACATGAAACACAGCAAAAACAAAACTAATACAAAAGCAAACTACCGTGGATTCTGGAAATTGGAAATAAAAACAGAAAATGCTGGAAATACTCAGTAGGTCAGGTGGCATCTGTAGAGAGAGAAACAGAGTTAACGTTTCAGGTCGATGACCTTTCATTAGAGAAGCAACAGGTTTTAAGCAAGTACAGAGGCAGGGAAAGCAGGGCGGGGAGGAAATAACAGAAGGGAAGGTCTGTGATAGGGTGGAAGGCAGGAGAGATTGAATGACAAAAGGGATGATGGTGCAAGGCAAAAGGAGATGGTGATGGGACAAGAAACAAAAGATGGGTCTAGAGGAGATGTAAATGGGAATATCAGAATCAACAGCTGCCGTCTGAAAAAATGGGGGCAGAGGTTATGATCTGAAATAGTTGAACTCAATGTTTAGTTGGGAAGCCTATAACGTGCCTAATCGAAAGTTGAGGTGATGTTCCTCGAGCTTATGTTGAGCTTCATTTGAACAATGTAGATGGCCGAGGACAGATTGAGTGGGGCAGAGAATTAAAAATGACAGACGACCAGAAGCTCGGGGTCACGCTTGTGGACTGAACGGAGGTGTTCTGCAAAGTGGTCCCCAAATCTGCGTTTGGTCTCCCCAATGTCATAGAGTTATAGAGCACAGAAAGAGGCCCTTCGGCCCATCGTATCCGCACTGGCCATTAAGCCCTGTCTATTCTAATCCCATTTTCCAGCACTTGGTCCGTAGCCTTGTATGCTATGGCGTTTCAAGTGCTCATCTAAATGCTTCTTGAATGTTGAGGGTTCCTGCCTCTACCACCCTTTCAGGCAGTGAGTTCCAGATTCCAACCACCCTCTGGGTGAAAAAGTTTTTCCTCAAATCCCCTCTAAACCTCCTGCCCCTTACCTTGAAACTATGCCCCCTGGTTATTGACCCCTCTACTAAGGGGAAAAGTTCCTTTCTATCTACCCTATCTATGCCCCTCATAAATTTGTACACCTCAATCAGGTACCCCCTCAGCCTTCTCTGCTCTGAGGAAAACAACCCCAGCCTGTCCAGTCTCTCTTCATAGCTGAAGCGCTGCAGCCCAGGTAATATCCTGGTGAATCTCCTCTGCACCCTCTCCAATGTAATCACATCCTTCCTATAATGTGGCAACCAGAACTGCACACAGTATTCCAGCTGTGGCCTAACTAGCGTTTTGTACAGCTCCATCATAACCTCCCTGCTCTTATATTCTATGCCTTGGCTAATGAAGGCAAGTATCCCATATGCCTTCTTAACCACCTTATCTACCTGTCCTGCTGCCTTCAGGGATCTATGTACATGCACACCAAGGTCCCTCTGATCCTCTGTCCTTCCTAGGGTCCTACCATTCATTGTGTATTCCCTTGCCTTGTTAGTCCTCCCAAAATGCATCACCTCACACTTTTCAGGGTTAAATTCCATTTGCCACTGTTCTGCCCATCTAACCAACCCATCTATATCGTCCTGTAGCCTGAGGCTTCCCTCCTCGCTATTTACCACTCCACCAATTTTCATGTCATCTGCGAACTTACTGATCATACCTCCTACATTCATATCTAAATCATTAATGTACACTACAAACAGCAAAGGACCCAGCACCGATCCCTGCGGTACAGCACTGGACACAGGTTTCCAGTCACAAAAACAACCTTCGACCATCACCCTCTGCCTCCTGCCACTAAGCCAATTTTGGATCCAATGTGCCAAATTGCCCTGGATCCCATGGGCTCTTACCTTCTTGACCAGTCTCCGATGTGGGTTGTCAAAAGCCTTACTGAAGTCCATGTAGACTACATCAACTGCACTACCCTCATCCACACACCTAGTCACCCCCTCGAAAAATTCAATCAAATTGGTCAGACATGATCTCCCCCTGACAAAGCCATGCTGACTATCCCTGCCTCTCCAAGTGGAGACTAATTCTGTCCCTCAGAATTTTTTCCAATAATTTCCCTACCACTGACGTTAGGCTCACTGGCCTGTAATTCCCTGGTTTATCCCCACTACCCTTTTTGAACAATGGTACTACGTTAGCTGTTCTCCAGTCCTCTGGCACCTCCCCTGTGGCCAGAGAGGTTCTGAAAATGTGTCAGAGCCCCTGCAATCTCCTCCCTTGCCTCACACAGCAGCCTGGGATACATCCCGTCAGGGCCTGGGGATTTATCCACTTTTAAGCCCGCAAAAACTGCTAGTACCTCCTCCCTCTCAATACTAATTTGTTCAAGTATATCACAATCCCCCTGCCTGATTTCTATGCCTACATCACCCTTCTCCATGGTGAACACAGATGCAAAATATTCATTTAAAACCTCACCTACATCTTCCGGCTCTACACAGATTGCCACTTTGGTCCCTACTCTTTCCCTGGTTATCCTCTTGCCCTTAATATACTTATAAAACACCTTGGGATTTTCCTTTATTTTGCCCGCCAGTGTTTCTTCGCTCTCCTAATTTCTTTTTTAAGTACCCCCCCTGCACTTTCTATGCTCCTCTAGGGCTTCCACTGTTTTTAGTCCTTTGTATCTGCCAAAAGCCTCCCTTTTTTTCCTAATCCATTCTTGTATATCCCTTGACATCCAGGGTTCCCTGGGCTTGTTGGTCCCACCCTTGACCTTTACGGGAACATGTTGTCATTGTACTCTCTCTATTTCCTTTCTGAAAGACTCCCACTGCCCTTATGTGGATTTTCCTACAAGTAGCTGATCCCAGTCCACTTTGGCCAGATCCTGCCTTATCATATTAAAAATCGGCCTTCCCCCAATTTAGAACCTTTGTTTCCGGTCCATCTTTGTCCTTTTCCATGACTACCTTAAATCTCACCGAATTATGGTCACCGTCACCAAAATGCTCTCCGACTGACACTTCTACCACTTGCCCGGCTACATTCCCTAGAATTAGGTCCAGTACCGCCCCCTCTCTTGTAGGACTTTCTACATGCTGGCTGAAAAAGCTCTGCTGGATACACTTTAAGAATTCCACACCCTCTAAGCCTTTCACATTCTGACTATCCCAGTCAATATTGGGGAAGTTGAAATCCCCTACTATTATTACCCTATTATTTCTACACTTCTGAGATTTGCCTACATATCTGTTCCTCCATCTCCCCCTGACTGTTTGGGGGCCTATAGTACACTCCCAGCAAAGTGCTTGCCCCCTTTTTGTTTTTAAGTTCTACCCATATGGCCTCATTAGAGGAACCTGCTAAGATATCATCCCTCCTTACAGCAGTAATTGACTCCTTGATTAATATTGCGACACCCCCTCCTCTTTTACATCCACCTCTGTCTCGCCTGAAGATTCTATACCCCGGAATATTGAGCTGCCAGTCCTGCTCCTCCCTCAACCATGTCTCTGTGACAGCAACAATATCATACTCCCATGTGTTCATCAACACCTTCAATTCATCTGCCTTACTCGCAAGACTCCTTGCATTAAAATAAATGCCATCCAGCCTTGCCATCCTCCCTTGTGCCATTACATATTTGCTCTGCCTTCCAGGCTGACTTGTTTTTTCCTCTATATTTGGCTGTGCATCACCCCCTACTATAGCTCCACTCCATATCCCATCCCCCTGCCAAGTTAGTTTAAAACCCCCCAACAGTACTAGCAAACCTCCCCGCAAGGATGTTGGTCCCGTTCCGGTTCAGTGGCAACCCGTCCGACTTGTACAGGTCCCACCTTCCCCAGAAGCAGACCCAGTGATCCAGGAAACTAAAGCCCTCCCTCCTGCACCAACTCTTCAGCCACGCATTCATCTGCTCTATCCTCCTATTCCTATACCCACTAGCATGTGGCACCGGGAGTAATCTAGAGATTACAACCTTTGAGGTCCTGCTTTTTAATCTGCTACCTAGCTCCCTAAATTCTTGTTGCAGGACCTCTTTCTACCCATGACGTTGGTACCAATGTGAACCATGACCTCTGACTGTTCGCCCTCCCCCTTCAGAATGCCCTGCAGCCGTTCAGTGACATTCTTGACCCTGGCACCAGGGAGGCAACATACCATCCTGGAGTCACGTCTGCGGCCACAGAAATGTCTATCTGTTCCCCTTACGATAGAATCCCCTATCACTATTGCTCTCCCACTCTTTTTCCTGCCCTCCTGTGCAGCTGAGCCACTCGTAGTGCCACAGACTTGGCTCTTGCTGCATTCCCCTGAGAAACCATCTCCCCCATCAGTATCCAAAACAGAAAATCTGTTGGAGGGGGAGATGGACCCAGGGAACTCCTGCACTACCTTCCTAGTTCTTTTACTCTGTTTGGCGGTCACCCATTTCCTGTCTGCCTGTGCACTCTTTACCTGCGGTGTGACCACCTCGTTAAACGTGCGATCCATGAAGATCTCAGCTTCGCGGATGCTCCACAGTGACTCCAGCCGCAGCTCCAGAACACTGATTTCAAGTAGCTGCAGCTGGAGACACTTCCTGCACGTGTTCGCCCTGGACACCTAAAGTGTCCCCGACTTCCCACATAGCACAGGAGGAGCACTCCACGCAGCTGAGCTGCCCTGCCATGTCCGACCAACATGTTGAGGAGACCACATCGTGAGCAGCGAATACAGTATACTAAAATAAAATATGTACAAGTAAATCGCTGTTTCACCTGGAGTGTTTGGGGCCCTGGATGGTGGGGAGGGAGGAGGTAAAAGGGCAGGTGTTGCATCTCCTGCGCTTGCATGGAAAGGTGCCGTGGGAAGGGGAGGGTGTATTGGGGATGACTGTGGAGTGGACCAGGGTGTCGTAGAGGGAACAATCCATTCCTAATGCTGAAAGGGAAAGGGAAGATGTGTTTGGTGGTGGGATCACGTTGGAGGTGGCGGAAATGGCGGAGGATGATCCGTTGAATGTGGAGGCTGGTGGGGTGGAAGGTGAGGACAAGGGAAATCCTATCGTGGTTCTTGGAGGGAAGGGAAGGGGTGAGAGCAAAAGTGCAGGAAATGGAATGGACAGTCAAGGGCCATGTCAACCACGGTGGAGGGGAATCCTTGTTGAGGAAAAAGGAAGACATATGGAAGGTGGCATAGTCAGAACAGATACGATGGAGACGGAGAAATTGGGAGAATGGAAGAGAGTCCTTACAGGAAGCGGGATGGGAGGAAATGTAGTCAAGGCAGCTGTGGGAGTCAGTGGCTTAAAGTGGATGTTTGTTGATAGCCTATCCCCAGAGATGGCGACAGAAAAGTTGAGGAAGGGAAGGGAAGAGTTGGAGATGAACCATGTGAAGGCGAGGGAAGTGTGGCAATTGGAAGCAAAGTTGATGGAATTTTCCAGTTTGGGGCGAGAGCAGGAATCGGCACCGATACAGTCATTGATGTACCGGAAAAAGGTGAGGGAGGGGACCAGAGTAGGACTGGAACAAAGAGTGTTCCATGAAAAGGCAGGCATAGCTAGGGCCTATGCGGGTTCCCATAGCAACACCTTTTATTTGGAGGGAGTGAGTGGAGTGAAGGGAGATGTTGTTCAATGTGAGAACAAGTTCAGTCAGGCAGAGGAGGGTGGTGGATGGGGACTGATTGGGCCTCCGTTCAAGGAAGAAGAAGTGGAGTGCCCTCAGGCCATCCTGGTGGGGGATGGAGGTGTACAGGGACTGGACCTCCATAGTGAAAAGGAGGTGGTTAGGGCGAGGATACTGGAAACTGTTAAAAGTGGCGTACGGCGTCGGTAGAGTCGCGGATGTAAGTAGGAAGAGACTGGACAAGGGGAGAAAAAAAAGAGTTGAGGTAGGAAGAAATCAGTTCTGTGGGGTAAGAACAGGCTGAAACGATGGGTCTACCAGGGCAACTCTGTTTGTGGATCTTGGGAAGGAGGTACATAAGAAATAGGAGCAGGAGTAGGCCATTCAGCCCTTCGAGTCTGCTCCACCATTCAATGAGATCATGGCTGATCTTCTGCCTCAACTCCATTCACCGGCCCTATCGCCATATCCCTTGATGCCCTTACTAGTCAGAAATCTATCGACTTCTGTTTTGAATATACCCAATGACTGAGCCTCCACAGCCCTCTGGGGTAGAGAATTCCAAAGATTCACCACCCTCTGTGTGAAGAAATTTCTTCTCATCTCAGTCCTGAATGGCCTACCCTTTATGCTGAGGCTGTGGCCCCTGGTTCTAGACTCCCCAGCCAAGGGAAACATTCTCCCAGCATCCACCCCATCAAGCCCTGTAATAATTTTGTATGCTTCAATGAGATCCCCTCTCATTCTTCTGAATTCAAGAGAATACAGGCCTAGTTTACTCAATCTCTTCTCATACGACAGTCCCGCCATCCCAGGAATCAATCTCGTGAACTTTCGTTGCACTCCCTCTATGTCAAGTATATCCTTCCTTAGGGCAACACGGTGGCATAGTGGTTAGCACTGGTGCCTCACAGCGCCAGGGACCCGGGTTTCAATCTGGCCTCGGGTGACTGTCTGTGTGGAGTTTGCACATTCTCCCCGTGTCTGCGTGGGTTTCCTCCGGGTGCTCCGGTTTCCTCCCACAGTCCAAAAATGTGCGGGTTAGGTTGATTTGGCTATGATAAATTGACCCTTAGTGTTAGGGGGGGATTAAATATGTGGGGTTACAGGGATAGGATGGGATATGTAAGGGGGAATTAAATACGTGGGGTTACGGGGATAGGGTGGGATATGTGTCGGTGCAGGCTCGATGGGGATTCTGTGTGAGAGAGCAGGGACAGGGTACGGGATTTGGATGATCAGCCATGATCGTATTGAATGGTGGAGCAGGCTCGACGGGCCGAATGGCCTACTCCTGCTCCTAGTTTCTATGTTTCTATGTAAGGAGACCAAAATTGTACACAGTACTCCAGGTGTGGTCTCACCAAGGCCCTATATAATTGGAGTAAGACTTCTTTACTCCTGTACTCAAATCCTCTTGTAATGAAGGCCAGCATACCATTTGCCTTCCTACTGGCTTGCTGCACCTGCACATTCACTTTCAGTGACTCATGTACAAGGACACCCAGGTCCCTTTGAGCATCTGCATTCCCCAATCTTTCACCGTTTAGGAAATACTCTGCCGTTCTGTTTTTTCTACTGAAGTGGATAACTTCACATTTATCCACATTATATTCCATCTGCCATGTTCTCGCCCACTCACTGAGCCTGTCGAGATCCCCTTGAAGCCTCTTCACATCCTCTTCGCAACTGACACTGCCACCTAGCTTTGTACCATCAGCAAATTTGGAAATGTTACATTTAGTCCCTTCATCCAAATCATTGATAGAGTGTGAATAGCTGGGGCCCAAGCACCAATCCTTGCGGTACCCCATTAGTCACAGCCTGCCATCCTGAAAAAGACCCGTTTATCCCTACTCTTTGTTTTCTGTCTGTTAACCAATTCTCAATCCATGCTAGTATATTACCCCCAATTCCATGTGCCCTAATCCATGGTAGAAGCAGACTGTGGGGGACTATGAGGTTGGAGGCTGTGGAGGGAAGATCTCCAGAGGAGATGTGGTTAGTGACAGTCTTGGAAACGATGGTTTAAACATAGAAGATAGGAGCAGGAGTAGGCCATTCAGCCCCTAGAGCCTGTTCCGCCTATTTAATGAGATCATGGCTGATCATCCAAATTCAGTACCCTGTCCCTGTTTTCTCCCCATATCCCTTGATCCCTTTAGCCTTAATAAATATATTTAACTCCTTCTTGAATATATTTAATGAAATGGAATCAACTGCCTTTTGTGGTAGAGAATTCCACAGGTTCACCACTCTCTGGGTGAAGAAATTCCTCATCGCTGTCCTAAATGGCTTACCCCTTATCCTTAGACTGTGATCCCTGGTTCTGGACCCCCCCGCCATCGGGAACATCCTTCCTGCATCTAGTCTGTCTAGTCCTGTTAGAATTTTATAAGTTTCAATGAAATCCCCTCTCATTCTTCTAAACTCCAGCGAATATAAGCCCAATCGACCTAATCTCTCCTCATACGTCATTCCTGCCATCCCAGGTATCAGTCTGGTGAATCTTCGCTGCACTCCCTCCATGGCAAGAACATCCTTCCTCAGATAAGGCGACCAAAACTGCACACAATACTCAAGGTGTGGTCTCACCAAGGCCCTGTACAACTACAGCAAGACATCCTTGCTCCTGTACTCGAATCCTCTCACTATGAAGGCCAACATACCATTTGCCTTCTTAACCGCCTGCTGCACCTGCATGCTTACCTTCAGCGATTGGTGCACAAGGACACCCAGGTCTCGTTGCACTTCCCCTTTTCCCAATCTATTGCCATTCAGATAATAATCTGCCTTCCTGTTTTTGCCACCAAAGTGGATAACCTCAAATTTATCCACATTATACTGCATCTGCCATGCATCTGCCCAATCACCCAACCTGTCCAAATCATACTGGAGTTTCTCTGCATCCTCCTCACAGCACACACGCCCACCCAGCTTTGTGTCATCTACAAACTTGGAGATATTACATCTAGTTCCCTCGTCTATATCATTAATATATGTTGTGAATAGCTGAGGTCCTAGCACCGATCCCTGCGGTACCCCACTCGTCACTGACTGCCACTCGGAAAAAGACCAGTTTATTCCAACTCTTTGCTTCCTGTCTGCCAACCAGTTCTCTATCCAAGTCAATACCTTACCCCCAATCCCATGTGCTTTAACTTTACACGCTTGATGTTCGGTGGTGGGGTCATGGTCCAGGTGGAGGTAGGAGGTGGTGTTAGAGAGTTGATGAGGTTGGTTCGCTAAACAACAGAGCCACCTTTGTCAGCAGATTTAATGACAAGGTTAAGGTTGGATCTGAGAGAACAGAGTGCTGCAAGTTCAGAGGGAGGTAGGTTAGAGTGAATGAGGGGAGCAGAGAAATTGAGATGGCTGATGTCTCATTTCCCAATGAAAAGATCTAGAGAGAAGAGGCCAGGGGAGGGATCCAGGTGGAACGCAAATTCTGAAGATGGGAGAAAGGGGGGGGGCGCGCGGGTGGGAGAAAGACTCCTGGCCAAAGAAGTGAGCGCAGAGGCAAAGGAATAAGAGCTCAGCATCATGCCGAGCTCGAAATTCATTGAGGTAGGGGCATAAGGGGATGAAGCGGAGGTATTTTCTGAGGACTGATCGTTCAGGGTCAGAGAAGGGAAGGTCAGAGGTGATAGTGAAAACGTGGCAAGGAGTGAGATTAGAAAAAGGGATAGGACAAAAGGAAAGTGAAGGAGAAGGTGGTTCCAGAGGGATGTTGGTGTCCAAGAGTTGTTGAAGCTTGCGACCCTTGACACCTGAAAGGAAGAAAAAACGTTTTTTTTGTTAAAGCGCCGGACGAGGTGAAGGATGAAATGGAACTCCGGACCAGGACAGCTTTGAGATGGAGTCGGTGCTGCTGAAGAGGAAGGTCGAGAGTGTGCATGTGACGACGCATGGCGTTGAGCGTGGATCTCAGGATGTGGCAAGAGCAGTGGTTCGAGGAACGCTGAAAATCCTGAGATATCTGTAATCCTGGGTGGATCCGAAACACGAAGGGTGGAATTTCAGTTGGAATCCACGTGGAATAAGTCGGAGCCGGAGACAGTTGCTGAGTAAAGAGATGTGGCTGTCAAAGCGAGACGGGAAACAGAAAGCAATGAAGATGAACATGGTAAGAGAGACAAACGGAAATCCTGGAGAGAAGAGCAGAACTTCAAGGTGGGCATTCCTGGAAGAGAAGCGGCAGTGAATTAAACACGAATACAGTAAACAGAGTCTGTGTCCACTATATCACAAGTAATAAATTCCAGATCTTAGCTATGTTGTTTTCATCACATCACAACAGTGACTACACTTTACAAGTACTTCATGGGCTGTAAAATGCTTTGGGACGTCGCGAGGTTGTGAAAGGCGCTATATAAATGCAAATTTTCCTCCCACTAAGTGCAACTCATCACCAAATAGCAGAGGCATATTCGCGTGACTTCTCCTATTATCCAAGTGCTCCCCCTAGTGGCTTGTTGGGTAACTACATTATACCAGGAGCAATAGACCAGAGGGTAACTGGATCGATTTGAGAATCTACGTTCAGTTACTGTAGCTCTAGCAAGGGGAAGAAATAAAGCAACACGTTTTCTCACTCCTGATGTAGTGATGTGTGGGTGTGAGGAATCAGGCAAGGCTCAGCTGTGATACCATCCATGTTCAAATAGCCTGAGGGGAGGCAAGCTGGCTAAAAACAATTGAAAAGCTTACATGACCTCTGCTCATCAGAAGCATTACTTTGAGCTTTGAAATAACCCAGCAACCCTTCCACTACACACAGGGGTATTGCACAGTGACCATTATGGGCCAGATCTGCTTTACAATTGGTCAATGATCAAAGGGCACCAAAGTGAAGAATCTAAAATTAATGAACAGAATCTGAATCGTAGCCCTGTGAAGGATACTTTTACTATATTTACAAAAATGCTTATGTTTAAAGTTGTTCTTAGCGCTTCTCTAATGCAGCTGGTCTCATCTCCCACAAGATCAATGGAATTAAAAGACCAGACAGTGAGCCTTTTATTCCAATCACTGTCCCTCCACAGACATCCTATGAAAAAGAGTGGGGCCAGACTGCCTTTCCGCTCTGCTTGCCTACCCATTGAGACTGGCACGCTCGGCAGACTGAAATCCAAAACGGCATTTTAAAGAACGCTTCTGGAAATAACAAATTAATAAGATTTGCCTAGGAAAAACCCAATGCTGAATTACAACAGGAACTCAGCGTTAGTAAAAACCATCACCGATTAGCTATAGCTGAGGAACAGGCACTGCATGTCACATTAACATCGACTTCAGCCCCATTGAGATGCGGGGGGGGGGGCCAAGGACTTGCATGCAAGTTCCCAATTAGAACCATCAGTGAGAGAAAGTACTGAACAGACACCTGGCTCTTTTGAATTTTTTTGGGGTGGGGGGGCGGGGGGGGGGTTCAGGGGTAGAAAATCAAAGAATCTCACAATGTTGCTTGTGTGCCTACTAGTGGCCAGCTTCAGAGTACATATATAGAATTTACAGCACAGAAAAAGACCATTCAACCCAACTGGTCTATGCCCGTGTTTATGCTCCACACACGCCTCCTTCCCACCCTACTTCATTTAACCCCATCAGCAATCCTTTTATTCCTTTCTCCATCACGTGTTTATCTAGCTTCCCCTTAAACGCATCTCTGCTAGTCACCTCAACCACTCCCTGTGGTAGCAAGTGCAACATTCTAACCACTCTCTGGGTAAAAAAGTTTCTCCTGAATTCCTTTTTGAATTTATTACTATCTTATAATTATGACCCCTAGTTCTGGTCTCTTTCCTCCCCCCCCCCACCCCCCTCCATTTTCTCTACATCTACTTTATCAAACCCCTTCATAATTTTCAAGACCTTTATCAGGTCACCCCTCAGCCTTCTCTTTTCTAGAGAAAAGAGCCCCAGCCTGTTCAGTCCTTCCTGATGGGTGTAAACTCTCAGTTCTGGTAGCATCCTTGTAGATCTATTTTGCACCTTCTCCAATGCCTCTATCATTTTTGTAATATAGCGCCAATGGACACCTGGGTGTGAATCACTTGCTTGCCTAGGAATGATGCGTAGCACAGGAAACTCAAGAGTAATTTTAACAGAAAATCTCACCAAAAAAAAGGCAGCACACCTATTAGTTCACGTAGGCATCAACTTGCCAATTGCCTCAGTCAGGTTTCATTTCAATACTGACCTTATTTTTCATTTTTGGACACAGGTTTTTTTCCTCCAAATTCAATGAAATTAATTTCCTGTTGCCCTTTTCAAATCTATTTTCCTTCTTTACGTCTCTGTCTCATGCCAGGACAGTCAAGAGGAGTGCCACTCTTAATCTGGACTCTCGGACGTGTAGAGGGGCACTGGCAAATGACTGACCTTCCAACTTTTCCTTTCTGGGCAACGCATTGACCTCCACTCGGTGTCTCCCAAGAGTGCGAGGGAGGGATGAGAAGGCTTGCTGTGTGGAGTCTCAGAACCTGCAACTCTGCCAGGTGACGTGTTGATCACATTCAGACCATTTCCATTTGAAAAGCCTGCGTTAAGGACTTAATGGTTATTTCCTGAAACAAAATTTGTTAAAGATATCTTACTTCAAAAAAAAACAAACTGAAAATGTGTGTCAGGACAATTTTAAATCAAAATAGCAATCAAGTATTGGCTGGAATTATTAATTCTGACTCTAAAGTAGCTGAAAGGATGACTCCCAAATTTTTCTCGGCTAAAACTATTTTGGATGTCAAGGCCTTGGAGAGGGTGCAGAGAAGATTTACTAGAATGGTACCAGGCATGAGGGACTTATGTGGAGAGACTAGAGAAGCTGGGATTCTTCTCCTTAGAGCAGAGAGAAGGTTCAGGGGAGATTTAATAGGTGTTCAAAATGATGAAGGTTTTTTTTTGATAGATAGGGAGACTCTGTTTCCACTGGTAGGAGGGTCAGTAACCAGAGGACACAGATTTAAGATAATTGGCAAAAAAGACCAGAAATTTTTAAACGCAGCGAGTTGTTACGATCTGGAATATACTGCCTGAAAGGGAGGTGGAAACAAATTCAATTGTAACTTTCAAAAGGGAATTGGATAAATACTTGAAAAGGAAAAATTTGCAGGGCTATGGAGAAAGAGCGGGGGAGTGGGACTAATTGGATAGATCTTTCAAAAGCTGGCACAGGCACGAGGCTTCCTTCTGTGCTGTATGATTGTGTGTTAATTCCTCCTACCTCAGGCTCAGCTACTTTCCAAGCCAGTTTTCCTAATGTTGTCATCCATATTCACCAATTAAAGAAAATAATTTTTGTACAATTATCTTTTCTTCTCTCCTATCTCTGTGGTTGGAAGGTCTTTTGAAATTCACGGGCTTCACCTCCACATGAACAACAACCAGTTGGGCAAACTAGCAACCAGCAGTCACCAACTTCAAGTGAAAAGGGCACAAAACTGTTGACCGTCAGGGGAAAGGGAGAAACCACACAAGAGAATATTAAGAGTTTATATTCGATGTCATTATTTCTTTTGGGAAGGGGGTATTAGTGAGATTCAAGCTTTAAATGGAAAAATACCAATTTACAGTACTTATTCTGTAAATTTAATTCAAAAGGGACATTTCAAAGAAAGATGTTTGTGTTTCCAAGGCTGCCCTGTATCGATTGGTTTCCTCACACAGATGCACTGGGCCACATTCACCAATGAGACCCTTCTTAGCAAAATCCAAACCCAGGTGGCCATGACTGAGCTCGAATGGGATCCATTATCCCCAGTGGTGTGAGCATGCTCTGAGGGATCCTTCTGATAAAATAATCCCAATGCAGCTGCTCTGTTTGCTCAGTGAGCCTTTAACAGAGTTAAATAGAAGCAATCTACATACAATGACCATTGATAGCACCAAGTGACTTCCTCTTTCAATTCCCCCCTCCTGAATTATAAATTCTCTCACTGCTAACTTACCTGACGAAGGAGCGAACTGCTCCGAAAGCTTGTAAAATTAAATAAATCTGTTGGACTATAACCTGGTGTTGTGCGACTTCTCATTTTTGAATTATAAAACACTGTAGTGTAATTGCAGAAACCAGCAGCCTTTCTGTACCTCACCCAAATGGTAATTTTTCATGTCGGAACCGTGGCACTGTCAGCCTATTCTATCACAGGGGGCATCACAGTGGAGTTTGATCCTGGGCTCACCCAGTGTCCACACTACCGGAAGGCATCGCTAGAGATAGTAAACAAAAAACAAAATCCAGGCCAATTTCCCCCTCCCCAGCCCAGCACAATGAAGTGAAGCGTAGCAATCTCCTTACTGCCCTGGTCAAGATAAGACGGAGTTCCAAGCAGGAACCTTGTTGGTCTCTGGAGCTCAGCTACTCACTGCTGAGCCTTTGGAAGAGCTCTCTATTCTCCATTAAATTCATTACATATCCCACATCCCAGTGGAAGAAATCAATAGTTGTGAAAATTGTTTTAAAGAAAAGTTAAACAATCTCCAAAAATACATAGAACATAGAGTAATGGGGGGAGAGAGAAAGAAATAAGGAAATAAAGCATGGCAGACAAAGAGAGGGAGTTGGAACAAATCCGAGAGAGACAAGCAGAGAGTTAAACAAGTGATGCAATCCAGTGAATTTCCCTAATTTTTTCACATTATGACTGAAGGCAGCAACTCACGTCAGGGCACAGTTCCAAGAGGTCTCTGGTGCCTCACCTGGATTTCCTCCATCCGCAAGCCTGGTCAGAATTGGGAAATCAAGCCACATCCAGTCACCTACAAACGCACACATTTTCCAGTAGGAGTAATTGGTTAACTAACAGGAACCCTGCTCAATATATCCTCGCCTGGCTCAGGGGCATGGAGACCAATTGTGCATTCACTGCCATAGGGACAGATCATTCCTCCAAGTGCAGACCATGGATGAAAACCAGGATTTTCCTGGCCTATCGTTCAACACCACCCACACCTCAGAGCGCATATCCACTGAGCCATCAGGAGGGATATGGTTTTTATTAGAGTTTGAAACTGGAACAAGAGCAGTGCAGCTCCAATTCAACCAAAACATTTCACACCATATCAAAGTAAACTTACTGTGCTCACATCCATGGCTGATTACACGTGAAATAGAAATCAGTGGAAGAATCCACTTCAGAATTAAACACAAAATTGATCAGGAGTTTACAGCTTGGGAAGAGAAACACATTTGAGTTTGCATTAACTTCTAACCTATGTAATTAGTCAGATGATTAAAAGCGCACTGTGATCTGCTTCTCTACTGTAAGCAAGTACAGATTCACCATAGAAGTCTCTTCTGAATAAAAGGGGACAGGTTTTTTGTGCAAATTTTTTTTTTTATTGTTTCCACATTTATATCACAACGTGTCCACTTAAAAGGACCAAATAGCAAAGTCATTCCTTCTGCATTGTGAGGAACACAGAAGTCTAATTTCTGTACATTCACTAAGGCTTCTTGTTTTTGCGGTTGTGGTATGATGGATTCCATAAGGCAAACAATATCTAAAGGAATGGTAACAAGTATATCTCCAGCATACAAACAGATTCCTTTTGAAATTTTTTTTTTGAATTTTTTTTTTAAATCAACTTCTCACAGTACAAAGTTGCAAACTAGTAGCACCCTCTTTTTTTTCCACTTTGGGATTTGGAGAAGCGAGAACGTTTGTGGAGATCAAGCAAGAGGAGAGCAAAGCGGAGAACAAAATTATAAAGTCAACGTTTGAATTTTGGCTGGTGGCGGGAGAATTAAAAAAGCACAAACCAAATCTTTGACTTCCTAAAATAGATTTTTTTTTTTTTTTAAACATTTTTAAACCTAGATCGTGAAGACCCAAGGATTTTATCCCCTGTTTAAACAGAAGACGACAGCAACTCCCGGCATGTGAAGACCTATGGAATGTTCGGTATGACGCTGTACTGTGCAAACGTTCACAGCCTGACATGATTTTTCACTTTAAAAATACGTCCCAAAAAAAGAAAAAAAGAGAGGATGCGTGATGTAAATAAAAGAGATCTACAGTTTTTGCACATTTGTCTCACAGATATCTCACTGCCAAATTAAAGGGTTTTTAAAAAAAAGAGAAAATGAAATCAAATAAATAGATGCATACTTTTTAAGGTAACATTATTCATTTAGTTTTGATGCCACATAAAGCTCCTGTACCTGCCCAAGACCGTATTCCAGCCTATTGTAAAGCGCTGGAACCTTTAATAAGCCTCTATTCTCTCCTACAGACAAACCGCTCCGCACTGGGCTCGTCGACCCCTGGTTAAGACCTGCCATAATCAGAGTGGGGAGTTGTTTATACAACAGAACCAACCACCCCTCCTTTTTTCCTTCACAACCTTCTGTGCTCCTTTCCCTCCTTCGCAATTTTGGTTAAAACACTGATAGCAGCAAACTGCAGAAGAGAGGGGGGTTAGGGGTGGGGGAAGGGACGTACACAGATGGGCTGAGAAACAGAACCTTCAAAACCTTAACCTGCATCCCGGAGGCTTCTGCTCATTTCCAGTAAGTGGGAGCCACTTGTTTGCCGCCAGCTGACCTTAAACCTCAAAGCACGCCAAATGGGCACTAGCGCTCAGTCTAGACAGACGTATGGCAGTATGTGCAATTGTCCCTGATCACCATGAGGGTCCAAAGATATGCCCTGCGTCCAATCATACCATTTGCCCTGGTTGTCCAAGCAACCGTTCACACCTGCCCAGTGTTGTTGGTGTATTCGGTGAACGTCCGAATCTTTGATCTCCCTACTGACTCCGGGAAGTTCTGAGGGAGAGTCGGTAGGTACTAATACGTGGACCTCGCGGGCCTCTGTACTAGTGCTATACCTGTGGCTTTCGTGCTGTAGAAACTCAACAATGTGACCTCCTGGGGGCTGCACTCCCGAGGATGAAAGAAGGCAGCTCTGTCTCGATAAGTATGACTGAATAATTTCGTTTTTGGATAACTCCTTCCAGTTTGTTTGATCTAAAGTACTTTGCAAGTTTACCCTCTGTTCCTGTACAATTTCGGTGGTTCGATGGGGCTCAGGTGGAACCGGGCTTTCAGCCTGAGATGAATCCTTGTGGGTTAAAGGTTTGATCTGCCCCGTAGCAGGGTCGAATGTAATTCTACGCTCTTTCAACCGTACAGGTTTTACACTTTCATCGATTACTTGTCCGTCTAAGTTCACCTGATAGTCTCTAGGCCTGTATTTTTTCTTGGATGACTTTTTGCTATCATAACCAAAAGAGGCACACTCATTGGAGGACAACTCTCCCATCGCTGCATCCAACTCATGACTGTGCAAGGATTCCCTGCGATGTGAAGTTGATGAATTGGGGCTGTGCGAGGGGTACGGCGAGTCCTGCTGCTGTAGTGTTGACGCAGTATGGTGCTGCAGTTGGTTTTCACCAAGGGTTTCTAAACCAGGTGCGTGTCCCAGCCGATCTAAGGGGCTTTCGGTCTCTGGTGGGTGCAAGCCTTTTGCCTGGGGTGGCAGAGGTGGTGTCGTGGCTAGTTGCAATACAGGCACGGGGGATGGCACCTGAATATTGTTCTTGGGTAAGTGAGGCGTTGTCCTATCGGAATCAGGACCTGCTTGAGCAGACGTTCCTGTAAAGCTCTGGGACGGGCTAGATACAGAGCCCTTGGGTGCATATGTCGTGGAGGGTTTCCCCAGCATCTCCTGTTTAAGAGTCCTTGGGCTAAATGATTGACAGCGGGGGCTACTGGGTCGATAACGCCCTCCACAATCATCCGTTTTTCCATGCTGCTGCAGAATAGCAGTCTTTAGTAACGAGGAAGTGCTTGGGTTTCTTACAAGTCCTGGAGAACTGGTATGGGGTTTCACAGCATTGACTGGTATCTTGCTATGCTTGTCATTTTCATATGGTGCCTGGTGCTCTGGTCTGCTTTTGCCTGGGATGGTGTGGGTGTTTGTAGATGCCATATCTGGAGGACTTGGGAAATTTTCAGGACTGCCGCGGATTCCATTGGAAGGTGGTGGTGTAGAGTTCTGCAGCTGCTCATTATTGGCCTTTGGGACTTTGGACGGTGGCCCCTTCATGCCATCCCGGTGTTCCCCTTTCCGCTTCCGATTGCCCTGCTTGTCAGCAAGCAGAGAGTAGGAGTTGTGCACGTCATTCTTGCTTTTCAGATCTGGGACTGGCTTGGCTCCCCCTGTTGCAGTGCTGGTGGCCAGCGACGGCAAGTCATGCTTGTAGGCATGAGCTCCACCATTGGCTGAGCCAGGGGAGTTGGGAAGCGCTCTGGGCACAGACTCAATCTGGCCGACTGGCTCGACCAGCAACTTTTGCCAGCTCCGCAGCAGTTTCTTGGCACGCTTTGCAAGCTCCTCATTCTTGGTTTTCTTCCGTACATCATTGATGAGCTTCCCCAGCCTCGTTTCCTGGAAAGGCAAAGAACTGAACGTCAGTAACAAAGTTCGGGCTTGAATAACCCTGCAGACATTAAGACGATTCAACTCCTCCAACCCTCAGCATAGACCCCCTCTCACAATCATTTGTTTCCCCTATCCAGCCTTCCACTGAATCAAGAATGGACATCTTTTTGAATATTGCATCGCAGTTAGCAACTGTTGCAGCACAAGGTCTCAACAACTTGCATTTATACAGCACCTTTAATGTAGAAAAATATTCCACAGTGCTTCATAGAGGTGCAATCAAGAAAAAAGACTAGTCGAGTCTACTAGTCCTCAGCAAGCCCTTTAGTTTAATTTATAGTTTCTTACATTTATAATGTCCTCTCACTCCTGAATTTGTATAGTATCTTTCTATAATCCTCCGTAACAACTTTATTTACTAGTAGAATTGCATTTTCCTGTAATTTTTTCTATTGAGAAGAGGTCTAGCTTCATTAACCACTGTTCATAATTAAACAAAACCTTGCATTGTTTTGTTGCATCTATTGCTCGGTGTCTGGATCTTTAGATAAAGGTAAATGTTCCATGGGATCTCAGTAATGCTTTGTTTTAAAAAATAAGCAAATCTCCCATGGCAATACTCAGTTAGATGATGCACTGTTTTGTATATTTTGTTTAAATATAGAAGTGTGTGATTAATGCTGTAAAGTCTAATTGGTTACTGAGTGAATTCATACAGGTTAATTAAGAGTGCAGATATTCAGGCACTAAGCTTCAAATGCAACAGAAATATATGAGTGCAAAAGAGGAGTGTGATGGACAGGAAATGTGCACTAAACATACTACAGTCTGCACCGCTTACAGTGGGCACATAAGGTTAACGCGATTTGCCCGCTAAAAACTTTGGACAGTAAAACCATCATGGGCCAGACACGCTGCAAGTGTTGTGTCCCTCACCATAATGCAGGCAACAATTATTCAGTAGCAACTGTCTGTAATATATTGCCTCACCACCTTATTAAATAGTACTTGAAACTTCTGTGTAAATTTTTGAAAGACGTTTACAAAGGCAGCAGCAGCAGTTCCACTTCAGGAAACTGACCGGCTCACAGTTCGTAGGCAGCAACCAACACGGCCGCGCACCCGGGGGCACCGGGCGCCCGCCCTGCGGCCCCAAGCGCCCGCCCTGCGGCCCCAAGCGCCCGCCCTGCGGCCCCGGTGGCTCTGACCTCTTATTGTGAATTGCACAAAATGAGTACATTTCAAATGATGAGGAAGCCAGTCTTCACAGTTTAAATTTAGACGGTGAAAGGAATAAATTAACGATCAGAGTCATTAAACGTGAGGTACAGAAGAATAAGTAATTAAGGTAATTGCACTTTAACGAGGTCATAGAGCTTAGTGTATTGCCCAAAACAGCTGATGCACATCATATGCTGTAAGCGGCACCTTTGTAATTAATTTCTATGGTGATGGAAAATGGTTATTGTGAACTGCCCAGTAGACAGTTGCCAGCCAAAAGTGTGGGAGACACATGTGGTGGGGACTGTACTAAGGAATTACCTGTGGCCCTGCTCAAGTTTAGTTTTATTAGAACAGGAGCATTATACCACGCAATATATAATGCGTCGTTCTGCTGCTGGAGTGGAGGTGCTTTTACATTTAAGGTCACAAATTCATGGATATTAAGTAAACACTGACTGAGTTTATACATAAGTCAGTTAGGAGGCTTGCGACATGCTGACTCGTGCTTTCTGTTGTTGGGGATGCTCTCTGTACGTCGCAAATAACTGCTCATTTCTTTACACTTTTTAAAGTTGTTCATAAGTTTTATGAGACCCCCCCTTTCAGAGATTCATGTCCCACGTGTGCCCCCCTCTATGAAACAGTATTTTTGCATAATTAATGTTTGTGTCACTATCTCTGGTAACCCAGAATACTTCAGCAGTTTGGTCACTTCATCTGTTTTAATTCTGCTCCTTTATACTGAAGTCCAATCATATCATTTGAACTCGTGGGTCGGGAAATCCCTCGGAGCGGCTCCTGCTTCACTGGAAATGTGGCCGAAACCTCGCTTACGTGTGGAAACGGGACTTCTACTGAAGTAACAGCAGCGAAGCTGGAGCATCTGAGGAATATCCCGGCCAGTATGACAGTGTAAGCAATTCCACTGAAAGGAAAACTGCGAGCCCCTCCCCGCTCTCCGGGTTGGGGGAGCATTCCCTGTGCAGGATGAACAATCCTCTACAGAGGGTTTGTAGTCAGGTAGCTTTGAGGGGGGTGTGTGTAACAGGAAGTAATGAATCGTTAGGAGATAAAATAATTTTTTAAATGTAAACATTGAGGATCCATGGCTGCGGATGCAATTATTAATTTACTTCTCAATTTAAGATGACACCACGCAAGCAGCAACACTAAATCCAAGCAGGGCAAAAATAAACTTTGCAGAAAGGGGCAGAACACTGGGTAATAAAGTATTTTTGAGGCTGAGATCGTTTTTAAGAGGTCTACTTATCTATTTCCTCTAAACATC
Source organism: Squalus acanthias (assembly GCA_030390025.1). Classification (NCBI taxonomy): domain Eukaryota; kingdom Metazoa; phylum Chordata; class Chondrichthyes; order Squaliformes; family Squalidae; genus Squalus; species Squalus acanthias. The sequence continues at coordinate 42,411,675 of CM059443.1, forward strand.
AGGGGGCCAAAGTGCTCATGAGGTCTTCAATGCAGGAACAGACACTTCACAGAGCTACAGAACTCAAGGCACTGACGTTCTATGTATTTCTCTATGGCAGCGGAGATCTCGGGGCTCATGAGGACTTCCAAAAAGAAATTTATAGCGCACAGAGGTACAACTTCTTTGGTTAATGGAGTGAAGCATTTAAACTGCAGAGTATTGAGTTTGAGAGAAGTCAGGAATCTGCCTGAGCTGAGGGGATTGCTGCAGCACTACCAATGGAGAAAATACATACTGCAGGAATGACCTTTAGCGAGTTACAGCTGGCATCCTCCTCGCAGTCCACAATCTGGGAATCGCTGAGTTACAGGGTGCGTTATTTTATAAAGACAGGAGCAGTAGTTTGGGTTCCTCCAGAAACACTTGGCTCTGAATTTCATCACCCTTGACCCAAACATGGATGCAAGAGCTAAATGCCAGAGGAGAAGTGAGAGTAGCTGCCCTCGACATCAAGGCAGAAACCGACAGTAGCAGCAAGGACCCTTAGCAAAAATGGGGGTCAAGGGGAAAATCCTCCAGTGGCTGGAGTCATACCTGGTACAGGAAAATGGTCGCAGTTGTTGGAAGCCAATCATCGCAGCCCCAGGACATTATTGCCCAAGTTCCTCAGGCAGTGTCCTTGGCCCAACCATCTCCAGCTGCTTCATCAATGACTTTCCCTCTGTCATAAAGTAAGGACTGGGGCTGATGGTGGACAATTCCACTGCGTTCAGCTCCATTCACAATTCTTGAAATAACGAAGCAGCCTATGCCAGCCTACAGCAGGACCTAGACAACATCCAAGTGGCAAGTAACATTTATGCCACAAGTGCCAGGCAATGACCATCTCAAACAAGAAAAACACCTAATGACCTCAACAGCTCCAGCACCAGGTCCCCCACCATCAACATACTGGGGCATCATTGTTGATCAGAAGCTGCAGTGGACCAGCCTCATCAATACATAGGTACAGAGGCTGGGAACTCGACACCGGCCAGGACAGAGCAGTGTGCTTGATCTGTGCCCCAACAATATCCACCCACCATACCATCATTGCACTTTGGCTGCAGGATGTACCATCTAAAGGATATGCTACAGCAACTTGCCAAGTTTACTTCACAGAACCTCGTGACTTCTACCATCTGGGAGGACAAGGGCACAAAATGATGGGACGATGATCATCTTCAAGTTTTCTTCCTAATCATACATCAACCGAACCTGAACATATATCACCATTCTTTCATCACTGCTGGGGCAACATCCTGGAGTTCCCGACTAGGGATGGGCAATAAATACTGCCGTGCCAATGTTGCCCATGTTCCAAGAATAAAACAAAATTCAACGGTAACAATACCAGCAATGAATGAAGAGAGACTAGAGGGCTTAGGACATGGAATCCCCAGACAGAAAAAGGTGGTGGAACTAGAATCAGCAAACGCCTTTTAAAGGAAAAGTTCATAACTATTTGATAAAGACAATTTTTGAAGCATAACCGAGGTTAAATGGATAGCTGCTTGAGAGTTGGCCTCCTTCTATGCTGCAAATTTCTATTACTCAAAATGACAACAGATTCCAGCAGTACTCATGTCCCCTCCCTGATCTCCTCTTCCGTTACATAGATGACTGTCGATGCTGCTTCCCGTTCTTGCCTTTAATAAAAAAGCCCGATTTGCTGAGTGTTTTCAACTTTTGTTTTTGATACATTTGTTGCTCACATAGTTGCAAAGTTTTACCAATAGATGGCGCTGCTGTGCTTTATAGTAGCAACCCGTGTAACAGGAGCAAAACAACACCCACTTGCATCTATATAGCGCCTTTAATGTAGGAAAATGTCCCAAGGCACTTTGTAGAAGCCCAATTTGGCAAAAATTGACACCAAACCAAGAAGGAGATATTAGGACAGGTGACCAAAAGCTAGGTTATAAGGAGAGGTGTGGAGAGGATTAGGGAGAGAACGCCAGTTCTTAGGGTGTAGATAGCTGAAGGCACGGTTGCCAATGGTGAGGCCAAGAGAATGGGGATGCACAAGAGGCCAGAGTTGGATGAACACAGAGTTTTTGGGAAGGGTATTGGGTTAGAGATAGGAAGGGGCAAAGCCAGAGAGAGATTTGTACACAAGAATGAGAAATTAAAATGGAGGCATTGCCAGACTGGGAGCCAATGTAGGTCAGCAAGAACAGAGATGATGGGCGAACAGACTTGGTGCGAGTTTGGATACGGGCAGCAGAATTTTGGATAGCTCGTTTACGGAGGGTGCAAGGTGAGAGGCTGGCCAGGAGAGCATTGGAATAGACGAGTCTGGAGGTAACAAAAGCATAGATGAGGGCTTCAGCAGCAGATGAGCTGAGGTAGGGGCAGAGATGGGTGATATTACAGAGATGGATGTTATTTGTGACTTCGATTAAGCCGTTTCAGTACTGCAGCAGTGATGGAAACCTGATTGGAGAGGTTCGAACATGGAATTGCGCGAAAGATGGGCATGTATTTGGGAGGCAATAACACGTACAAAGACTTCAGAGAAAAGGAGGTTTTCAGACGGGTCAAAGATGGGTTTTCTGATGGGGGCGAGCTTGGAAATGTAGTAAACAGTGAGAAAGATAGCAACAGACTTCAGGAGGACATAGACAGACTGGTTAAATGGGCAGACACATGGCGGATGGAATTTAAGAGACAAGTGTGAAATGATGTATTTTGGAAGCAGAAATGTCGAGAGGCAGTATAAACTAAATGGTACAATTTTAAAGGGGGTGCAGGAACAGAGACACCTGGGGGTTCACAGACAAATATTTGAAGATGGCAGGAAAAGTTGATAAAGCTGTTACTAAAGCATGCGGATCTTTGGCTTTATAAATAGAGGCATTGAGTACAAAAGCAAGGAAGATATGCTAAATCTTTATAAATCACTGGTTAGACCTCAGCTAGAGCACTGCATCCAATTCTGGACACTACACATTAGAAAGGACGTCAGGGCCTTGGCAAGGCTGTAGAGGAGATTTATGAGAATAGTACCAGGAATGAGGGGATTTCAGTTATGTGGCGAGGCTAGAGAATCATAGAAAGTTACAGCATGGAAGGAGGCCATTTGGCTCATCGTGTCCGCGCCGGCCAACAAAGCTATCCAGCCTAATCCCACTTCCCAGCTCTTGGTCCGTAGCCCTGCAGGTTAGAGCATCCCAAGTGCATATCCAAGTACTTTTTAAATGTGGTTAGGGTTCCTGCCTCCACCACCCTTTCAGGCAGTGAGTTCCAGACCCCCACAACCCTCTGGGTGAAGACATTTCCCCTCAAATCCCCTCTGAACCGTCCACCAATTATTTTAAATCTGTGCCCCCTGGTTTTTGACCCCTCTGCTAAGGGAAATAGGTCCTTTCTATCCACTTTATCTATGCCCCTCATAATTTTATACACCTCAATAAAGTCTCCCCTCAGCCACCTCTGTTCCAAGGAAAACAAACCCAGCCTATCCAGTCTTTCCTCATAGCCAAGATTCTCTACTCCCGGCAACATCCTTGTAAATCTCCTCTGTACCCTCTCTAGTGCAATCACATCTTTCCTGTAATGGGGTGACCAGAACTGCACGCAGTACTCTAGCTGAGGCCTAACTAGCGTTTTATACAGTTGAAGCATAACCCCCCCTGCTCTTGTATTCTATGCCACGGCTAATAAAGGCAAGCATTCCGTATGCCTTCTTAACCACCTTATCTACCTGGCCTGCTACCTTCAGGGATCTGTGGACATGCACTCCAAGGTCCCTTTGTTCCTCTACGCTACTCAGTGTCCTACCATTTAATGTGTATTCCCTTTCCTTTTTAGCCCTCCCCAAATGCATTACCTCACACTTCTCCGGATTTAATTCCATTTGCCACTGTTCTGCCCACCTGACCTTCCTGCAGTCTACAGCTTCCTTCTTCAGTATCAACCACACAGCCAATTTTAGTATCATCTGCAAACTTCTTAATCATACCCCCTATATTCAAGTCTAGATCATTGATATATACCACAAAAAGCAAGGGACCTAATACCGAGCCCTGTGGAACCCCACTGGAAACAGCCTTCCAGTCACAAAAACACCCATCAACCATTACCCTCTGCTTCCTGTCTCCGAGCCAGTTTTGAATCCAACTTGACACTTTGCCCTGGATCCCATTGGCTTTTAACTTCGTGACCAGTCTGCCATGTGGAACCTTATCAAAAGCCTTGCTAAAGTCCATATACACTACATCAAACGCACTACTCTCATCTACCCTCCTTGTTACCTCCTCAAAAAATTCAATGAAGTTTGTCAGACACGACCTTCCCTTAACAAATCCGTGCTGACTATCCTTGATTAATCCGTGTCTTTCTAAATGAAGATTTATCCTGTCCTTCAGAATTCTTTCCAATAATTTTCCCACCACTGAGGTTAGGCTGACTGGCCTGTAATTACTCGGTCTATCCTTTTCTCACTTTTTAAACAAGGGTACCACATTAGCAGTCCTCCAGTCTTCCGGCACCACACCTGAAGCCAGAGAGGATTGAAAAATGGTCAGGACCTCTGCTATTTCCTCTTTTGCTTCGCTTCACAGCCTGGGATACATTTAATCCGGGCCTGGGGATTTATCCACTTTTAAAGCTGCTAAACCCCTTAATACTTCCTCTCTCACTATGTTTATTTCATCTAATATTTCACACTCCTCCCCTCCGATAGCAATGTCTGCTTTACCCCTCTCCTTTGTGAAAACAAGACGCAACGTATTCATTAAGAACCCGACCGACGTCTCCCGCCTCCACACAGATTACCCTCATGATGTCCAATAGGCCCTACCCTTTCTTTAGTTATACTCTTAATATATTTATAAAACATCTTTGGGTTTTCCTTGAGTTTACTTGTCAAGAATTTTTCATGCTGTCTCTTTGCTTTCCTAATATCATTTTTAATTGCACCCTTGCGCTTTCTGTACTCCTCTAAAGATTCTGGAGTATTTAGTCCTCGGTATCTGTCATACGCCTCCCTTTTTTTCTTTATCCTACCCTGTATGTCTCTAGAATCTGGGATTGTTCTCCTTAGAGCAGAGAAGGTTAAGGTAAGATTTAATAAAGGTGTTCAAAATTATGAGGGGCTTTGATAGAGAGAAACGGTTTCCACTGGCAGGAGGGTCAGTAACCAGAGGGCACAGATTTAAACTAATTGGCAAAAAAGTCAGGAGGGAGATGAGATTTTTTTTTTTTTATAAACACAGCAAGTTATGATGATCTGAAATGCACTGCCTGAAAGGGTGATGGAAGCAGAATCCATAATAACTTTCAAAAGGGAATTGGATCTCAAGCTAAAAAAGTATCCGGGGCTATGAGGAAAGAGCAGGGGAGTGGGACAAATTGATAGCTCCTTCAGAGACAGCACAGGCACGATGGGCCAAATGGCCTCCTTCTGTGCGGTGTGATTCTATGACGGCAGATGTGAAAGAGAAGCACAAGTAGCTGAGGAGAGGGAACCATTTACAATGTCAACTAACATGGGGGCCAGGAAAGGAAGTTGAGTGGTCAGCGGTTTTGTGGGAATAGGGTTGAGAGAGAGCAGGAGGTGGGTCTCATGGACAAGATGATTTGGAGAGGGCATGAGGGGAGATAGGAAACAAACTAGAGAAAGATGCGAGTTCAGGACTAGGGCAAAGGGGAGGGATGAGAGAGAGGCAGCTGAACAGATAGTCTCAATCTTAGTGACAAAAGTTAGTGAGCTCCTTGCATTTGTTGTTGGAGCTGAGGGTGGAGGGGGCAGGGGTTTAAGGAATGATTGGCAGTGAGTAATAGAAGCCGGGGCTAATCTTTGCATTCCAGGATGATCCTGGAACAGTGAGCAGTTTTGATAGAGGAGGGCATGGCCCGATAGTTCTTTATGTGGTCCAGCCAGATCTGGCGATGAATCGCTCAACCAGTTGTGTGCGATATACATTCATATCTGCGCCCCTTGGACTTAAGGGAGCAAAGATAGTGGCAAGGGAGAATGATCAGGGAGAGTGCAGGGGTTCTTTCTACTAGGATCAAAAAGGCATTAACGGCATAGGTGAGGGTGCGATTGAGTAGATCGACAGTTGCAGAAGTATCATGGTGAACAAAGTGATGTGGCAAGTGACTTGATGGAAAAGTTTATTTCTAGGGGTGGACGCAGAAAGAAGGGAAGTTTAAAGGGGGTTTGAGTGCTGAGGGATACAAGGAAGTGATCAGCGATGGCCTTGTCCGTGATTGAGATGATGGGAATACAGAGACTATGTGATATGGCAAGGCCAAGGTGGTGGCCATGCTTGGGTGGGCAGTAGAGAACAAAGATGTTAAAGGAGAAGCGAGGGGGTGGAAACAAGATTAGGTGCTCAAAGGAGAAGGTGCCAGGAGTAGGGAGGAACAGATCAAGCTGATATTTGGTGATAAGGGCCAGTCACTGTGGCAGTTTGGGTGGGGCAGGTGCTGGAAGGTATAGTCAGGCAGGGGGGACGCTTCAGTAAGGGAAGATGTCATCACCCATGAGTCACGTTTCAATCAAGGCCATGATATCAATTCAATCATCCGCAGCAAGGTAATGGAGGGCAAGGACCTTATTTGCAAGTGAATGGACATTCTGGAGAGAGGCGTTATCTGTTAGCAGAGTCCACGTGATCAGTGGTGGGAGATGTTGGCAAGATTAGCCCACAGCGGGCGCATTGCGTGGGAAGGTCGGAGAGAGAGGTGGATGGGGCAGTTGGGGTTGCTGCTTGTATGGAGGCAGTGATGAGTGCCTCAATGGGCCCTTGGGAGAATGCCGAGAGAGGCACAGAGGAAAACTGTGGGTTTATCGACGAAGGTATCAAGACTGGAATGGCGGCAGGAGAGTAGGAAGGTAAAGGAATTGTGAAGAGTTGGGGTAGGGATTGTTTTTTTTTGGGGGGGGGGGGGGGGGGGGAGAAGGGGAGAGAGGCAAAGTACACGAGGAAGGGAAGGAGACAGGAGAGAAGGGCCCAAAAGTGGTAAAGAGAAAAGAGATAGAAGTAATGGGCTCGGGTCCAGAGTGGCAGCCAAAATACACATGCGAATAGTCAGAGAAAATTCAGGTTACATAGACATGGCAAAAGATTAGGATGGAAAAAGTGCTGGTTGTAAATGTAGAATAGGGAGAAAACAATAAGAGCGAGCCCAAAGTTAAGTCTGAGGTCCACGGTAGGATGAAGTTCATGTACAAATAGGGTGGAGCACCGACAAACTAAAGTTCAGGTTCAGAGACAAGTGTCCGGGTGCTGTTTGAACTGCAACACTAGAGGTAGTCTCTTGGAAAAGAGAGAGCCAAGGAGGAATGGAGAATTGATGAGCCAGCAAAGGTTGATCCAGAGATTCAGCGGAGGCGAGTAGTGGCCTCAGTGATTAGTAGCGCACACCAACGGACACAGTATAGCAGCGGAGGAAATGAAGAGGGAACAGCGCATGTGCTGGAAGATCAACAGTCCATCCCAGTGTGCAGGCACCGGCAAACATTTGCATTGCAAAGTACAATGTGAAAACCCAGAAAAATGAAACAGTCGAGTTACATTAAATTAGGAACAAATACAGGAGAGGAACAAATACAGGAGCAAGAAATTCATCAAGTACCCAGGGATATAAGGTGAGACGAGTTATAAAGTTGGAATTAGTGGAAAAGTGGTGACTCATTTGTTGAGACTTTGTTGTTTTTGCAGGGAGAAAGGGGGGAGGAAAGATAGAGATCTGATTGATTCATTAGGACCACATGATCATTAAGTCTCTTATGATTGGCCCAATAACTAAGCAGCTAGGAGTATCAGACACTATTCCCTGTGTTTCTGGACCACTGGCGAACTGTGGTCAGCTCACCAATTCCCTCCCATGACTTATTTACTCATTACAAACTTACATAAAAAGGGAGGGGGAAAAAAAAGAGATCGAGAAAAACTATGAGCTAGCAATTGAGATGAGAGTGAGAGAAAGTGTGAGCGCCATGTGGAGAAATAAGATAGCAGTGTGGAAAACAAAGGAGGCACAAAGAATTGGAGAGTGAGAGACAAGCAGAGACACAATTATGGGAAGAGGCGCAATATCTTTTTTGTTTTGAGCAATCCCACGGTGACTGCACACTGGGATGTACTGTTGATCTTCCAGCACATGCGCTGTTCCCTCTTCATTTCCTCCGCTGCTATACTGTGTCCATTGGTGCGCACTACTAATCACCGAGGCCACTATCTGCCTCTGCTGAATCTCTGGATCAACCTTTGCTGGCTCATCAATTCTCCATTCCTGGAGGTCAATTGTCAAGAGTGAGACGACTGTTCTTGGTTACTCCTCACCGCTTAGATACTCAAACTTTGTTGTGGACAAGTTTCAGAATGAAGTATGTGGCACATCCGATACAGTTAAAAAGAAAGTTACCATGCAACATTGCAGCTACCAATACAAAACCATGGACAGGAAAATAAAAAGTATGGCAAGAAATCCATTGGGGCAGCAATGTGTGAAAAGGTGACTAGGAATACCAGTGCGACCAGGGTGAAGAAATGTTCACTGTTCAATCTAAACAATAGGGGACAGAAATGCCACAGGGGGCCAATCCACCGGCAGAAGTGTGGCAGAGCAGGACCCCTGTCCGCCCACATGTTTGGCTGCTGACCCCAGCTCAAATTACAGAGACAGTATCATTTGCTGGGTTGGGGCAAGCTGCAAAGGCACGTCAGCAGCACCCCGCACCCCAATCCAGCCCTGTTGAGGCCCACAAGCGCTCTGCTCGAGGTACCTCTAGATCGAGGATAAACAGTCACTTTCGCAGTATTCGGCTTTAAAGAAACCATTTTGCCTCGAGACACAAGGTAATCAATCCCCTGTGGGATCAATTATTTTAGTCTAGTTAAGGCCTCAAAGGGACTCAGTCATCAGCTCCAGATGGCAAGAATTCCACTCAGGGCTTTTAAGTTGGTAAAGGGCGGAATTCCCCCGAGTCCTGTGCGGCCCTCTGTTGCTTTAATAATTTCAGATTTTTCCGCCTCTATTGTCTCCTTTTCACCATGAACGTCCAATTCCTCTATACCTCCATCCTTTACTAGGATAGTTATCAGGCTCTCTGCTTTTGCCCTGAATAGCCCAACCAGTCCCTGTCCACTGCCACCCTCCTCCACCTGGCTTAACCTGTTCTCATCTTGAACTTCACTCACTTCCTCCAAGTAAATGGTGTCACTATGGGAACCTGCACAGGTCCCAGCTATGTCTGCATTATTGTAGGATATGTGGAACACTGATTGAATTCTACTCAGGGCCCCTACCAGACTTCTTCCTTTGTTAAATGACTATTGTGCTGGCACTGCTTCCTATTCTTGCTCTAATTTGGAAAATGTCATTAAGTATGCATCTAATTTCCCTCCATCCCTCACCATCACGTCAATCTCATTAGAAGCCCATTCACTCCCACAAGCCCCTTTGATAATGCTTCTTCCCATCCAGACGCCACCACTTTCTCTCAGTTTTGTTGTCTCCATCACATTTTCTCCAATCACTACACTTGAGTTTCCAAAATGTCTTCCTATTCCTCAGTCGAAATGCCACAGTGGTTAGCAAGACTCTTGACATTCTCTGCCCCATTTCCCAGGTCTCTGCTCTTTAATTCTCCAGATCGGAACAAGAACAGGACACAGCACCAATACAGTCATCAATGCAATGGAGTAAGAGGTCTGGGGAAGGGCATGAATAGGATTTAAAGTCCTACGATAAGACAAGCAAAGCCAGGATCTGTGCTGGTTTCCACGGTGACATCTTTTATCTGCTTATCTTCACCTTCCATCCCACCAGCCTCTGCATTCACCTACAACGCAATTCCACTGCCAAGCACATTTCCCCTCCGCCTACTTCTAGTTGTTCTTCCTTCCCCGGCATGTCTCCATGCAACCACAGGACAGATAACACCTGTTCATTTACCTCCTCCGACACCACTATTCAGGGCTGCAAACACACTTTCATTTGTGTACTTCCTTTGCAGGAGACCAAATACAGAGTAGGCGACAGCTTCATCTCTGTTCTGTTCACAAGCATTTTGTTTCAAATCATTCTCGAGATGTGGGCATTGCTGGCAAGGCCAACATTTGTTGCCCATCACTAGTTGCCCTGAGATGGTGGTGTTAGGCCTTCTTCTTGAAGTGGCTTGATACAACTGAGTCCACTTCAGAGGGCAGTTAAGAGTCAACCACATTGGTGTGGGACTGGAATCACAGAGGACAGACCGGGTAAGGATGGCAGGTTTCTTTCCTTAAAGGACATTAGTGAACCAGTTGGGTTTTTATGACAATCTAACAGCTTTATGATAACTTTTACTGATACCTGAATTCAGATTAACTGCCATGGTGGGATTTGAACTCACGTCCTCGGAATTGTTAGTCGAGGCCCCTGGATTACTTGTCCTGTAACATAACCACAATGCTACCATACCCTGTGTGACCCTGACCTCTTTGTGGCTCACCACTAACTCCCACTCTTGCTGAGATCTTGATCTTTAGCCTCCTACACTGTTCCAATGAAGCTCAATGCAAATTTCAGGAACAGTATTGCATCTTTCTGCTGGGCAATCTGCAGCCCTCTGTTCTTAAAATGACATGACTTCAGATGTTAACTATGTTCTCCATTTTCTGTGCTTGTGATGTTGGGCAGGTCTGTCGGTATTGGAGGGAAGATAGGCTGACATTTAGGATGTAGACCCTTTGTCAGAGCAGTGCTGGTGGGAGTTCTGAGCACACTTGCAACTAGTGCAACCACCGTATCTTGCTAACATTTTCTGGTTTAATTTCAGTGCGACTGCATTTACAGCTTTTTTACTTTATTTTTCTCATTTTTAATTAACTGTGTCTTTTCAGCCCCCACTATTTGCACATTCTTTGATTCTTTTTATATATCTTCCCAGTGCCTCACTGGTGATCATAGAATGCTACAGCATAGAAGGAGGGCAATTTGGCCCATCGTGCCTTCACCAACTCTTTGGTAGAGCTATTCAACCAGTCCCACTCCCCTGCTCTTTCCCCATAAACATGCAAATGTTTTCCCTTCAAGTATTTATCTAATTCCCATTTGAAAGTTACTATTGAATCTGATTCCACCACCCTTTCAGACAGTGAATTCCAGATCATAACCTGCTGTGTAAAAAATTGCTTCCACATGTTGCCTCTGGTTCTTTTGCCAATCCTTAAATCTGTGTCCTCTGGTTACTGACCCTTCTGCCACTGGGAACAGTTTCTCCTTATTTACTCTATCAAAACCCTTCATGGTTTTGAACACCTCCATCAAATCTCCTCTCAACCTTCTCTGCTCTAAGGAAAACGAGTCCAGCTTCTCCAGTCTCTCCACATAACTGAGGTCCCTCATGCCTGGTACCATTCTAGTAAATCTCTTCTGCACCCTCTCCAAGGCCTTGACATCCTTCCGAAAGTGTGGTGCCCAGAATTGAACACAATATTCCAGCTGAGGTCTAACCAGTGTTTTATAAAGGTTTTGCATAACTTCCTTGCTTTTGTACTCTATGCCCTGATTAATAAAGCCAAGGATCCCATATGCCTCAACATCCTGCCACCTTCACAGATTTGTGTACAAACACCCCCAGGTCTCTCTGTACTGCACCCCTTTTAAAATTGTACCATTTAGTTTCCTTGAGATTTCCGGCATGCTGTCCTCTTCCTCTACTGTAAATACTGACGCAAAGTAATTATTCAACATGTCCGCCATTTCCTTATCATTGACAATATCACCGATATCAGTTTTTAAGGGGCCAACATTGCTCCTGACTAACCTCTTTTTCCCTAATATAATTGTAAAAATTCTGTATTGATTTTGATATCCCTTGCAAGTTTCTTTTCATACTCCCTTTTTGTAGCTCTTACTATCTGTTTTGTGACCCTTTGCTGTTCTTTGTATTTTTTCCATTCGCCAGGATCAGTGCTATTTTTTGCATTTTTGTATGTTTTTCTTTTAGTTTTATGCTGTGCCTTACCTCTTTAGTCGTCCATGGCTGTTTTTTTTTTACAAGTAGAGCTCTTGCCCCTCAGGGTTCTGTATCACATTAAATTCTTTTTTGAACATCTCCCACTGGATCTTTTGTCATTTTATCCATTTACAGATTTGACCAGTTCACTGTGGACAGTCTCTGCCTCATCCCATTGAAGTCGTCCTTACCGAAATCTAGAATCTCAGCACACAAAAAAAAATCTAGGCTGACACTCCAGTGCTGTACTGAGGGAGTGCTGCACTGTTGGAGGTGCTGTCTTTCAGATGAGACGTTAAACTGAGGCCCTGTCTGCCTCCTCAGGTGGACATAAAAGATCCTATGGTACTATTTGGAAGAGGAGCAAGGGAGTTATCCCCAGTGTCATAGCCAATATTTATCCCTCAATCAACATCACCAAAAAAAAGAGATTATCTGGTCATCATCACATTGCTGTTTGTGGGAGCTTGCTGTGCACAAAATTGGCGGCTGTGTTTCCTACATTACAACAGTGACTACACTTAAAAAAAAAAAGTACTTCATTGGCTGTAAAGTGCTTTGGGCGTCTGGTGGTCGTGAAAGGCGCTATAGAAACAAAGGTGATGGGGAAATATCTGCACATGGACCTCCAAGGGTTGACTATACATGCAAGAAGGCAAACCACACCTGGAAAACAGCTGAATTCCAGAGGTGAGGTGAGAGTGACTGCCCTCGACATCAAGGCAGCATCTGACTGAGTGTGGCATCAAGGAGCCCTAGTAAAACTGAAGTCAATGGGAATCAAGGAGAAAACTCTCCACTGGCTGGAGTCATACCTAGCACAAAGGAAGATGGCAGTGGTTGCTGGAGGTCAATCATCTCAGCCCCAGGACACTGCTGCAGGAGTTCCTCAGGGCAGTGTCCTAGGCCCAACCATTTCAGTTGCTTCATCAATGACCTTCCCTCCAACAGAAGGTCAGAAATGGGGATGTTCACTGATGACTGCAGTGTTCAGTGCCATTCACAACTCCTCAGATAATGAAGCAGTTCATGCCCTCATGCAACAAACCTGGACGATGTTCAGGCTTGGGCTGATAAGTGGCAGGTAACATTCGCGCCACAGAAGTGCCAGGAAACAAGTATCTCCAATAAGTGAGAGTCTAACCACCGCCCCTTGACATTCAACGGCATTACCATCGCCGAATCCCCCACCAACATCATCCTGGGGGTCACCATTGACCAGAAACTTAACTGGACCAGCCATATAAATACTGTGGCAACAAGAGCAGGTCAGAGGCTGGGTATTCTGTGGCGAGTGTCTCACCTCCTGACTCCCCAAAGCCTTTCCACCATCTACAAGGCACAATTAAAGAGTGTCATGGAATACTCTCTACTTGCCTGGATGAGTGCAACTCCAACAACACTCAAGAAGCTCAACACCATCCAGGACAAAGCAGTCCACCTGATTGGCACCCCATCCACCACCTTAAACATTCACTCCCTCCACTACCGGCGTAGTGTGGCTGCAGTGTGTACCATCTACAAGATGCACTGCAGCAACTTGCCAAGGCTTCTTCGACAGCACCTCCCAAACCCGTGACCTCTACCACCTAGAAGGACAAGGGCAGCAGGTGCATGGGACCACCACCACCTTCAGGTTCCCCTCCAAGTCACACACAATCCTGACTTGGTAATATATCGCCGATCCTTCATCATCGTTGGGCCAAAATCCTGGCACTCCCTCCCAACAGCACTCTGGGTGTACCTTCACCACACGGACTGCAGCGGTTCAAGAAGGCAGCTCACCACCACCTTCTCAAGGGCAATTAGAGATGGGCAATAAATGCTGGCCTTGTCAGCATCACCCACATCAGGAGAACATTTTTATTTATTTTTTATAAACGCCAAGAATCGTTTTTGGTGCCGGGCACAAGAGAAATATCTGGGCAAAGTCTAAAAAAGGGTATAAGAACATAAGAACATAAGAAATAGGAGCAGGAGTCGGCCAATCGGCCCTTCGAGCCTGCTCCGCCATTCAATAAGATCATGGCTGATCTGATCCTCGCCTCAAATCTAAAGAACACAAGAAGTAGGAGCAGGACCCGGCCACTCAGCCCCTGGGCCCGCTCCGCCACCCACAGGGCCTCGACCGATCCGAACTCAGCCTCATGTCCAATTTCCTGCCCGCTCCCCGTAACCCCTAATTCCCTTTACTTCTAGGAAACTGTCTATTTCTGTTTTAAATTTATTTAATGATGTAGCTTCCACAGCTTCCTGGGGCAGCAAATTCCACAGACCTACTACCCTCTGAGTGAAGAAGTTTCTCCTCATCTCAGTTTTGAAAGAGCAGCCCCTTATTCTAAGATTATGCCCCCTAGTTCTAGTTTCACCCATCCTTGGGAACATCCTTACCGCATCCACCCGATCAAGCCCCTTCACAATCTTATATGTTTCAATAAGATCGCCTCTCATTCTTCTGAACTCCAATGAGTAGAGTCCCAATCTACTCAACCTCTCCTCGTATGTCCACCCCCTCATCCCGGGGATTAACCGAGTGAACCTTCTTTGTACTGCCTCGAGAGCAAGTATGTCTTTTCTTACGTATGGACACCAAAACTGTACGCAGTATTCCAGATGCGGTCTCACCAATACCTTATATAACTGCAGCAATACCTCCCTGTTTTTATAATCTATCCCCCTAGCAATAAAAGCCAACATTCCATTGGCCTTCTTGATCACCTGCTGCACCTGCATACTAACTTTTTGATTTTCTTGCACTAGGACCCCCAGATCCCTTTGTACTGCAGTACTTTCCAGTTTCTCGCCATTAAGATAATAACTTGCTTTCTGATTTTTCCTGCCAAAGTGCATAACCTCACATTTTCCAATATTGTATTGCATCTGCCAAATCTCTGCCCACTTACCCAGCTTGTCTATATCCCCTTGTAGGTTTTTTATGTCCTCCTCACTTTCTACTTTCCCTCCCATCTTTGTATCATCTGCAAACTTTGATATGTTACACTCGGTCCCCTCCTCCAAATCGTTAATATAGATTGTAAAGAGTTGGGGACCCAGCACCAACCCCTGCGGAACACCACTGGCTACTGGTTGCCAGTCCGAGAATGAACCATTTATCCCAACTCTCTGCTTCCTGTTAGATAACCAATCCTCCACCCATGCCAGAATATTCCCCCCAATCCAGTGATTTTTTATCTTGAGTAATAATCTTTTATGTGGCACCTTGTCGAATGCCTTCTGGAAGTCTAAATACACTACGTCCATTGGTTCCCCTTTATCCTATTAACTACTTGTGAATAGATTCTAAATATTGTCTATCTTGTCTCTTTTGGCTACTGTGTCTTATTTAACTCGTCAATAAATGCAGTTTTAGCCATAATGGAGACAGCATGTTGTCTTTTAGAAGGGGCAGGATGGTGAGCATCACACCTATTCTCCATTGAACACACCACAATGGCAAGCTGTTAACTCATACACGGATTTCTGTTTGTAGGAAACCCATTCTGCTTATAGAAACTGCAACCCAGCAGTGAACCCAAGGCAAAACAGTTGGGAACAAGCCCTAACTGTAAAAGACCTCTCCGAAAATCATAGTCGCAGTAATCCTCAATCAGTGGGCAGTCTCAGTGTGAGAGGCTACTGACCTTGATACAGCTCCTCCAACATCTCAGGCTGCCAGTGATGTAATTGAGTTGCAGTGCAAATAAGTGGGTGAAATATGTTTAACCAACCCTTTACAGGCATCAAGTAGACCATTTAGAAATTTTCTGGCAAGTCATCTTTCCCACACCTTCTCCAGAATCCATCTGAAATCCCCATACTAAAGTTGGCCTTCCACATCTTGAAGATTAGATAGGCCCACCTTATCCATAGAAAGCAATACAACGAAGCCTCGAAGCCAGTTTACCCTTGTAAAAAGAATCTACCAAAAAAAAACCTCCAAAAATCGGCTTCTGGCAACAGAAAATTGTAGACCTGGACATATTAACTACCTTTATAGGGGAATTTATACTGGACCATGACAAAAATTGACTAATGTCCCTTTTCAAAAGAGTCATGCATTTATTTTGTTGTCCTCATTTTTGCCTCTCCCATGATATGTTCCCACCTCTCCCACGTTGACACCACTCCCTGCAGCTGGAGGAAAAAATATTCCTAGCCATGGAGCTCGACATAACTGCTGCCAGAGCAGTTTCACCAATGAAGAGGAATGAGGCGGAAAATCCAGTGCGGATTTTCACTCCGTCCCCAGAGCTCGTCACTACTGTTGGATGTGCCATCGAACAAATGTGACAAGTCTTGTGTTGCAATACAAACAGGAGGACTTCATTCTTCCTCCCAGCTCTCTTTTTTTTAAGGCTCCCTTCGACTCTCACCATAATCAGGCCAAGATGGCAGGCAACATACACGCAAGGCTCTGCCAATGCTGCTCTCTTAAATCTCACTAATTTATGCGACTGCCTCAGACAACGAGAACACTGGAGGTGAGTATTTAAACAAAACAACCTCAGTGCCATTGAAGCCACCAAGACTCAGCTTGGAGGGGATTTTCCCGGTGTTTCTGACTGCTGGGTGCCAATGGCGGCAAATGTAAGTAACTGCTTCAGCACTTGGGTTAGCCCTGCCACTGAAGATCTAGTTACAAATGGATAGCGTTCTGAACCAATCTGTACAGGACATCACTGCACTTTTGACATTAGTGGCCCCCACAGATCTCCTAAGAATAGACACGGCAGCATCAACTGCACAGCTCAATGCATTTGCAATTATTTCAAACTCTCAATTACTTGGAGGACCTGTGCTTGTGTGAACCTTACAAAAGTGCAGTTATCATTGTTGAATCCACCCCACAGTATAAACAGTGAAAAGAGCAGTAACTCATTACATCATGAGCACTTGGTACAAAGCTGCTCTCCACTTCGTAACCATCTTAGAGTCAAGCCTGCCAATACATACAAGTGTAAATGTTTATACAAATTGAAAAACTGGCCTATACTAGATGTGAAAGACAGTATTTGAGGAAATATCCCGACCCACGACATCTCACTTTATCAACTTGGTGGTCTTTAACAGGTAAAGCATCAATTTTGTGAAGCTGCAAGTGTAAAACCAAAAACTACAATAGACTTAAACTTTACTTACATGTAGTAGCACAATAGCCCTCAAAATGTTCTCCCTGAATGCTCCCCATACTCCCTCTACTCTCCTCTGACCCCACCCGAGCAGTGTTCAGGAACTATTTACCTCAAGGGCCTCTTTGGTAATGGGATACTTCTCCAAGCTGGAGATCACCTCCAGCACCGCCACCATGTTACGGATCTGGAAAACAGAAACAGAAAACATTAGAAACATTAGTGATTACACCACTCACATTGGTGAACGGCAGTTGACATTCATGCTTTACAGAAGACCGTCCCAAGGTTAAAAAAAGGGTGCAGAGCAAATGTAAACAGAACAGAAAGGCACAGTATTTTGATTTCCAAGTTAGCATTCAAATCATGAGCAAGTGCTCTGCTTGCAAGATTTCAAACCCAATGTTTTAAAACAACTTGCATTTATATAGTGCCTTCTAATGTTGTAAAATGCCCCAAGTCGCTTCACAGGAGCATTATCCCATTATTTAGTCCTGCTATTTGCTCGGTTAGCAGACTCTCTAGGAATGTACTGGGAGCCTTTGTATAGCAGATAACAGGTCATCATGAAGCATAGATACATAAGTCACTATTCATGGGAGGCTATTTTTATTCAAACAAACAATCACATTTGAGTGACGGAGACACAAGTTGGTCCTGGTAGCCAGGCAACTCAGACAAGACGGGGAGGCATATAAAAACTACAGCTTAATTCTTAGGATCTGTACCAGTACCAATCTAGATGTTTTATGCTGTTTTAGTGAACGGCGGTACTCCTGTCAATTCAAATCAATTTGTTTGCTCAAATTTTTTTCAATTATTCAGTAATTCGAATTAAGCAATTTAAAAAGAACAGCACAGGAGGGTTTTTTTTTGCACAATTTGAATTCAAAGTAGGCAACTTTGAATTAAGAGAGACTATATTTTTTATACTACCGCCTACATAACAGCGACAACTCCTCAAGTAGTAATTCACTGGATGTGAAGCACTTTGGGGTTTCTGAAGGACATAGAGGCAAGTTATTTCTTAGTGCCTCATAGGCCAATAATTAGGAATGTGTGCGCAGTCTTCTAAGAAATCAGAAACTGGTCAGTTAAAAAAAAACACAATCTAAAAATCTGCTCATCACAGTACAATCCAGCTAAACACTGAAGCAAGTTTATCCTGCAACTCCCACACACGCTCCTTCCTGATCTCAGTAATACACTCAGAGGGAGAGATGTCAAGTCAGACTCACTCCCACACGCTTCCTCACGGTGAGGTTTCAGAGTATCAGGAGCAATTGGCTGGTATGCCATCACAGCCAAATGAATGGTGCAAAAATACTGAGAGAGTGAGAGTTTCCTTCTCCTCTGGGAGTTTCAAGGCAGCCCCTGCAATAGGCACTCAGATAGGTGTGGTTCCGCACTCAAGTGGGGCATGTTAAGACAGTGCAGATATGCGGAGTCGGGACAAGTAGCAGAATGGATTGCTGGCTGGCATCAGGACAGAAAGCAGAGAGTGGGGGTAAAGGGTAGCTATTCACAGTGGCAGAAGGTGGGTCGTGGTGTTCCAGAAGGATCAGTGCTGAGACCACTGCTGTTCACAATTTACATCAACGATTTAGACTTGGGAATCAAAAACACAATTTCTAAATTTGCAGATGACACCAAATTTTGGGGGGGGGGGGGGGGGGGGGGGGGGGCGGCAGAGATAGTCAATACTGAGGAGCACTTCAACAAGTTACAGGAGGACATTAATAAACTTGCAGAATGGGCATATAATTGGCAAATGAAGTTCAACACAGATAACTGAGGTATTACATTTTGGTAGGAGGAATTAGGGAGCCACTTATCACTTGGAGGGTGCAAGTCTAGGTGGGGTAGAGGAACAAAGGGATCTCGGAGTACAAATATACACATCACTAAAAGTTGCCATGATGCGGAGATGCCGGTGTTGGACTGGGGTGGACAAAAGTGAGAAGTCGCACAGCACCAGGTTATAGTCCAACAGTTTTATTTGAAATAAAAATGTTGGACTATAACCTGGTGTTGTGCGACTTCTCACTAAAAGTTGCGACACAGGTTAGCAAGGCGATAGAAAAAGCAAACCAAGCACTCGGGTTTATTTCTAGAGGGATAGAATTGAAAAGTAGGGAAGTTATGCTGAACCTGTATCGAACCTTGGTTAGACCACACTTAACTGCTTACAGTTCTGGTCGCCATATTATGAAAAGGATATAGAGGCATTGGAGAAGGTGCAGAGAAGATTTACAAGGATGATACCAGAAATGCGAGGGTATACACATCAGGAAAAAAGGCTGAGGGGTGACCTAATAGAGGTCTTTAAAATTATGAAAATTTTTGATAGCGGATAGAGAGAGAATGTTTCCACTTGTGGGGAAGAGCATAACTAGAGGCCATCAATATAAGATAGTCACCAAGAAATCCAATAGGGAATTCAGAAGAAACTTCTTTACCCAGAGTGGTGAGAATGTGGAACTCGCTACCACAGGGAGTGGTTGAAGCAAATAGTATGGATGCATTTATGGGAAGGCTAGACAAGCATATGAGGGAGAAGGGAACAGAGGGTTATGGTGACAGATTTAGATGAGGAAAGACGGGAGGAGGCTCGTGTGGCCCGTTTCTGTGCCGTATATCCCATGTAATCCTATGTAAGATAGAGCTTTGCTCCACTTGGGGCCCCATGCTACACCTGATGTACAAGTCTTTGATGGCCACACTACTTGCAATAAATGAATTGTTCCATTTTCCTGCACCAACATCTGTCACTTTAATGAAAAGGAAATCCGCCAAAAATAGTGAGCACAAGAGTACTAGTTTAACAAAAGGATTATGCGAGACTGAAACCTGCTTTGTGTTGATTTCTCAGATGTTGCCTCATATTTTAGAATGATTTTTTTTGGAGTTTCTAACAATGAACACATTTTATGACGCAAATCTCAATTCATTTGCACCAACTCAACAAGCACGTGAATATACTAATCATCATTTAAGAAACCCATAATTAACCTACAGATGCTACAACAGTATCCACAAACAGAGCTAAAGAAGCCATAGAAACATCAATATCCAATTATGAAATCTCACAGTAAGCTACTCAGTATGCAGCAGAATATGAGTAGAGACCAGCTCCCCACCTATGCCAACACTCTGCAATGAGTTGTCTAATCAGCCTGCTGGTTACAATACTGATGCAACTGGATTAGACCGAGCTTTTTGGGCAGCAGACAGACATTGCTGTAGGAGCACATTATATAACCAAGCAGACAGACGCCATGATTTCCAAACAGTATTACACACAGGACAGCATTAGACATTAACATTTCGGTACTCTTAAGATAAACATTCGGTACCAAAGATAATGAAGCAGTATCAGGCGACACAGGAGACATTATGGAAAAATATCAATGTCCAGATGCTGCCATATAAGACAAGAAAAAAAACTTTCTAAAAACAGGTCGGATGGGAGAGAGACAGACACTGGATGGGAGAGACACAGACACTGGACAACACCAGACAACCACAGATTCATACTTTGATAGGTGTCATGCAATGGCAATCAGGAGCAGGGACCCTGGTTGATGGTGTTTTTTTTCGTTCTCCCTAGCTTGGGAGACTGAGGTCAGGTGCTGCGCTGGCTGAGGTCAGGTAACAGCACAAACCAGAGATTGAACTGGGATTCTTGGTCTGAATGCCTCACACCTGCACTATCAGGTGCATTTCTGCAACAGCCTTTGTTGGGTGTGGGGGGGGGGGGGGGGGGGGGGGGGGGGGCGGCGCTGGTGGCTCAAGATAAAATCATGAAGCTTTAAACCACCCCCCCACTCTCCAACGCCCCCCCCCCACCCCGGCCACAGATTCCTTATACATGTGCTATTCCTTGGATGATGTTAGAGCAGGAGTGTCCAAGCTTGTGCCTTCATGGCACTTCGCAGATGACTGAATGCGCTGGGTGTCAAACACCCTGAACCGGGAAGGATGCTGATCTTCATTGCTTGCCGAGACCGAAACACCCAATTTGGAGACCCATCCTTGCGGCAAGCTGCCAGCAAGGGAGGAGAAGAGAGAATATTCAAACAGGTCAGAGAATAATTAAGGAATATTTCCCCCTTTTCTTGGGGGTGGGGGGGAGTAGGAAGATGATCTTATAATTTTATATATTTTACTCTCCACCTCCACAGTTTCCTTTCAACAAAATGAGCCATTGCTCTAATATGTCAAAAAAACTTCAATCCCTACCATAGCCATCTCTGGAAGCTGGAAAGTTCTTATCAAGGGGCAGGTTACAGACTCTTTAGGGAGTATTAAATGTGGCAATATTTACACTGGAGCTTACAATCTGTGCATCTCTACATAAATCAATTCTCTTTGAGCACGTCAAATCAATGCTGCATGCAGTTTAAAAAAAAAATCCCCCAAATACCAAAACAGTTATTATCGTCAACTTTACTGAGAATTTTTAGCAAAGGCTAAAGTGCTGATAACTGGGGATTTCCTAGTACCATATCAGCAATGGTTGCTGAGCAGCTGATGCTGAGGACTACGCAGGCTTAGAAAGATTATCTCCTCCTGTAATACTTAGTCTATCCTTGTTTTTAAAGGCGCCCCACAACAGGATTTCAGTTCCTGAAAATATTTCTTATTCCAGTTAAAGAAATATGAAATAGGTTCTGGTTTCCAATTAGTTTCAAAACCTGCTCTTGCACTTGCCAGGAAAGTGTTCATTATTTTCAACCCTCTAGATGTTATCGAAAGGGATGCCTACACACTTACAGGTGTGTCACAGCCACTCCACGATATCAAAGCAAAATATGCCCCCGGCTACTTCTAACCACTTTTTAAACTGTTGGTGCAAGGGGCAACTGAAACCAGTACCTTCCTTTATATTTAGGATTGTCAATTCAGAATATATTCCCCTTTAAGTAATCAGTTTAAAGGAAGCCACATACTGTAATAAGTCTCTATCACCAAAATTACAAGATTTCATTTGAGTGGGGTTTGATGGTTTTGGATAATTCACAACTCTGCAATAGGACAAAAACTGTAACTTGAAGAGTTGGACAGGTAGGAGAACAAGCCTGGGCTCCATCCATGAACAAGGAACAGATAGGTCAAACACAACAATAACTCTTAAATTCTCGTGAACCTTTACAGAAAAGCAAACTTGGGAATGAAACAGCAGTGCATCCATATAGAGTCTTCCTCAATTCACTCCCAGGTTGCGCTCCTGAACAAGTATCGGTGGTGGAGGTGTGTTCAAATTCAATGTTTACCTAAGCTGCTGTGGGAAATCTCCAGGTGCAAGTCTCAGCATGGTTCATCTGGTCTCTCTCTCACACAAAAACATGCTATAAATAACTAAAGGGCTCATATCTACACTGTGCTGCCTATCAACTGTGGAAAATTCTGCCCAAATTGCATCTCACCAGAGTACCACCCTGGGAGTACAGATGTTTACTTCACAAGCATCCGGGTGGGAGGGGGGGCGGGGGGACCTCAAAACCCCTGAAAATTCCTGATTTTAACTTTAGGCCAATTCCCTTTCTCCTATCCCCCACCGAAATTAATACCTTCTTGCATGTATGTACTATAAACTAGGGAGCTACAAGTAAAAGGGTGTGTTGGCTGAAGACCACATGTTTGACTGCACTGCTGGAGTGTCAGTGAATGGGTTATATTTTCCTTATTTACACAATATCTAATCTATTTTCATCCCAATTTCAGTATTAATATTGGAAGAGCAAAAAAAATCCCTCAAACAGCTGACTGCTGATCAGCCTCCAAGCTCAGGTCCAGGTGTTACTGGCTGGGATTCCTTATGGAGCTCGGATACCATCATGGGTCAATGTCAACAACATTACTAACTGGTGTAAAACAGGTCTCCACCACTGGGGAGCTGGGCAGAATCTGGAACAAAGCTAAAGGATACTTAACGCAAAATGACCCCGAGCTTCTGGTCGCCTGTCATTTTAATTCTCCACCTCACTCCGACCTCTCTGTCCTCGGCCTCCTACACTGTTTCAATGAAGCTCAACTGCAGCTCGAGGAACAGCACCTCATCTTTCGATTAGGGACTCTACAGACTTCGGGACTCAACATTGAGTTCAACAATTTCAGACTATAACCACTGCTCCCATTTTTCGGACGGCAGCTGTTGCTGATGATCCTGCTATTCCAATTTACACGACCTCTAGATCCATCACCATCTCCTTTTGCCTTGCATCATCATCCCTTTTGTCATTTCATCTCTCCTGCCTTCCACCCTATCACAGATCTTCCCTTTTGTTCTTTCCTCCCCTCCCCCCCTGCCTCTGTACTTGCTTAAAACCTGTTACACCTCTAGCTTTTTCCAGTTCTGATGAAAGGTCATTGACTGGAAACGTCAACTCTGTTTCTCTTTCCACAGATGCTGTTAGGACCTGCTGACTATTTCCAGCATTTTCTGTTTTTACTCCTATAGGATACAGGTTGAGCGTCCAAAATCCGGAGTTCCGGAACGTAAAATGTTCCGGAATCCGGACACCCTGTCAAACCACAACCTGGGCCCAGGCATTTCCGGACTCGGAACGTGTTTCTGATGTCCGAAGTCCGGAAACGCCCGAGCCCAGGTTGCGATATTTCCAGACTTCGGACATCAGAAACACGTTCCGAAGTCCGGAAAAATACGAAAACCGGCTTGGCCTCGGTCCCGAGGTTGCCGGATTTGGGACGCTCAACCTGTACCTGCTACTGCTACTTTAAAGATATCCAGGTTTAAAAACAGTAAATACATTAAGAATAATTGTGCTAAATGTTAAAAGAAAAAAAGGTTTTGCTGGAGCCTGAAGTCAGTTTCATGGTGGGTCAAACCAAAAGGCATCATTGCCAATTTACTCTTCTCCTAGCTACAGCAGCCCAACCCTATTAATTTTCAAAGCAGCTCACAAACAAGCTGATAATAATGGAACATGAATTTCTCATTTTTAATCTTCCAACTGCCAACACAGTTTCTTTATAAAAGGCTGACCATAGGTCAATCATTTAACTGATTTGTTGTTCATTATTTCACATGGAATCCCCTCGTGTCCATAATATACTGACCACGGTTTAGTCCAGCCATTATAGCAATATAGAAACATAGAAACATAGAATCTAGGAGCAGGAGTAGGCCATTCGGCCCATCGAGCCTGCTCCGCCATTCAATACGATCATGGCTGATCATCCCTGCTTTAATCCCCACAGTACACATATCCCACCCTACCCCCGTAACCCCACGTATTTAATTCCCCCTAACATATCCCATCCTATCCCCATAACCCCACATATTTAATCCCCCCTAACACTAAGGGTCAATTTATCATAGCCAAATCAACCTAACCCACACATTTTTGGACTGTGGGAGGAAACCGGAGCACCCGGAGGAAACCCACGCAGACACGGGGAGAATGTGCAAACTCCACACAGACAGTCACCCGAGGTCAGATTCGAACCCGGGTCTCTGGCGCTGTGAGGCACCAGTGCTAACCACTATGCCACCGTGTTGCCAATATGTAACCTTGCTGCTTCCAATCTCATCTCTACTGTATTCACAATCAACCCAAATGACAAAGTTCCCACGGTCACTCTGAGGAGATTGGCCTGCATCACCTGACGGACCAATCAGATTGCAGAAAATCATCTGTCGGACCAATCGGCAGTAGGTGTAGGCGGTTCCTGTACTGACATACAGGAATCTGTTCTTGTAAAATTGAAATAATGAACAAAAAGGGATATTCTAACCACCTTCACAGCAGGAGCATTTTAAAACAACGAGCAAAATCAGAAAATAACCACACAGAGGCACACATTAATTTCACCACAAACACACGAGATTAGCAGACAAACTAGCTTTTCATCCATCAGTTTTGAGCAGTAACGGCCACCGTTGTCAGATTCAATGACACAAACACTAAATAAAAACGCATTTTTGCATTTAAAAGCACGCCCTATTACGAACATCTAATTTGAAGTAGATATTGAGGTTGTCACCAAGTATACAGGTAGCCTTCACCACACACTTCCCCCGGTCGAGGCGACTTGCAGCTTCCAGAAATTCAGGAAGGCTGCACTCAACCAGAAGAGTTGTCTTCTGGGTAAATCACCGACAAACACTATTTCTTGTGTCACACAGACACAAAAGTGGGAGAGTTGACAAATGGCGAGGTAGATTGAAAACGACTTCGGGAAAACAGGTTAGAAGAATGGACAGACAGTCGCAAACGCAATTGAAGGAGTGCGAAGTAATACATTCTGGGAGGAAAAATGACAAATGGGAGTAAACACTCAAGAAAGACACTGAAGGGCGGTGTTAATGAACAGACACCCCTAGGGGCTCAAATATCTAATTCCCTGAAAGTGCGAATGTTGGTAGATAAAGCTCAACCGCATTTTGGATTTTACAAATGGGCGCAGAGAGTATTGAAGTAATATTTGTACAAAGCATTGGTTCAACCAGAGTACTGCATGCAGTTTCAGGCACCCCATGATGGAAGGATATTAAAGCCATAAGGAGCACACAGCTTGATTCTAGGAATGGTAAAGTATAGTTGTAAGCAGAGACACGAGATACCCTGGACTATTTCTCCTGGACCAGAGAAGGCGAAGAGGAAATTTATTAGAGGTTTTAAAAATTATAAAGGGGTTTGATAGAGTAACTGGAGAGAATAGGAGAAATACGGTTTCCTCTCAATGGTAAGTCAGTGACAAGGGGGAATCAATTTAAAATTGTCACTAAGTGAGTGGGGAGAGATTAGGAGAAACCTCTTTACTCAGAGGGTTGCCCGAGCATGTTTTGCCACGTGGAATTGGAGAGGCTGAGATTAGTCTGTATTTGAAGAAGAAAAACTGGATAAATATTTGAAACAGAGGGAGATACAGGGCTATGGGGACTGCAAAGTGGTGGGATTAGTTATGGATTGCTCCAAAGGGTCAACACAGACAAGATGGGCCGAACAACAACTTTCATTTATATAGTGCCTTTAATGTAGTAAAACGTCCCACGGCGCTTCACAGGAGTGTCAAACAAAATTTGACACCGAGCCACATATGATATTCGGGCAGGTAGGCAGTTTTTAAGGAGCATCTTAAAGGTGGTGAGAATGGTAGAGAGGTGGAGCGGTTTAGGGAGGGAATTACAGAGTTTAAGGACTACGCACTGAAGGCACGGCCACCAGTGGTGGAGCAAAGAGAATTGGGGATGCACAGAGCTCTCAGAAGATTGTAGGGCTAAAGGAGGACACAGAGATAGGGAGGGGGTGAGGCCATGGAGGGATTTGAGAACAAGGATGAGTACTTTAAAATTGAGATGTTGCCAGACCAGGAGCCAATGTAGGTCAACAAACATAGGGGTGATGGGTGAATAGGACTTGGTGTGAGTTAGGATACGGGCAGAGTTTTGGATGAGCTCAAGTTTATGTAAGATGGGAGGCCGGCCAGGTGAGCATCGGATAGTCGAAGATAGAATTAACAACGGCATGGATGAGGGTTTCAGCAGATGAGCTGAGGCAGGGGCGGAGAGGGGCCATGTTATGGTGGTGGAAGTAGGTGGTCTTGGTGAAGAGGAGGATATGGGGTTGGAAGCTCACGTCAGGGTCAAATAGGGAGCCAAGGTTACGAACGGCCCAGTTCATCCTCAGACAGTGGCCAGGGAGAGGGATGGAGTCGGACGCTAGGGAACGGAGTTTGCGGCGGGGACTGAAGACAATGGCTTATGTCTTCCCAATATTTAATTGGGAGGAAATTTCTGGATGTTGGACAAGCAGCATGACAAATCAGAGGCAGTGGAGGGGTCAAGAGGTGAACAGACTTATTGTGTGCTGTAAACTTCTCTGCTTCCAATCCATCCTTGGGCACCTCATTCAAAGCTTTACAACCCAAACAACTTAACCCCAATCACCGGACTAGCTGGAGAAGGGCAACCTTGCAAGCAACACCGAGAGAGAGAAATGAACTGTGTCAAATTTTATAAAATATAGCCTACCTACGCAAGCCCAATCCCTGCCTCTTTACCTTAACCTTCCACCTAGAACCACTTGATCCCCACACACCAGCACTACCATACATACAGCCAATCCTGATGTACAGGGCAGTGCCAATAACCAGTTAATAGTTCATCCAAAACCCTGATCGCACCTTACCTAATCCCCAGCCTCCATCCTCACCCAGATCAACGTCCTTTGTGCCCACACTCCAGCAGCCTCCATCTCCACCTCCTCCCTAGCTTGCAGCTTTCACCTAAACCCAGTGCCCCCGTGAAGGCCCCAACCCCACAGCTCCCCCACATCCTCCAACCTCAACTAACAACCACGCCTCACTCACTGAGCCCAGACCTAGCCTACAGACTGTGAATTTACCCTATCCCCACAGCTCGTTCTCATCCCTACACAAGGTCTGTTGTCCCACACTCATCTAACTCTCAGCCACAGCCTGCACCTTCGACCCAGACCAGCTTCTCCCACGCCTGATTCTGCCACACACTCAGCCCAGTCCGGCCTCGTCTCATCCTCAGCCTGCAAGCAATGCTTCAGGAGATGCATTTGTACTACTTAAAAGAAATAATATACCTGTTAAAAGTGGAGTATGCAGCACTTTGTATCCAGTACCTATCAAAACAAGCCTACATTAGGTTAACATGGAATAAAGAATACACAGGAATAATTAAAAGATAAAACTAGCTGAGAGGTTCAGATGGTGCACAGACAGGCAGACACACCTAGTTTACAACTGCTGCCTAAAGCTCTGAACTGAAATACAACTTTTCATTTTAGGTCATCTTATTTCTTGTATTTTATTAACGGGAGTGATTTATTTTAATTTCATGTCAATAGTACTATCAGGGTTTGCCAGTGCATTCAGGGGCCAGTTAGAGAGAAATTATATAGTTTAGCATAAAAGTTATAAGAAAAATGTTGGAGCTTGAGCAGAGTAATTCGATGGCCAGTAAAATTAGATGCGAGTGTTTGATAGACAAAATCTTCCCGCACCTCTGTTGTTTCAACACTTTAAAAAAAGTTTCCTGGGAATATCAGTTGGAAAGTCCAAAAATGTGCGGGTTAGGTTGATTTGGCTATGATAAATTGACCCTTAGTGTTAGGGGGGGATTAAACATGTGGGGTTACGGGGATAGGATAGGAAGGGATATGTTAGGGGGAATTAAATACGTGGGGTTACGGGGATAGGTGCAGGCTCGATGGGGATTCTGGTGAGAAAGCAGGGACAGGGTACTGCCCCTCAAATATTAAAAAAGGGCAATCACAATTAATTCTAAAATAACAAAAAGATATAGGTGAGAAATAAGTTACTGAAGAGATAAATTACTAGAGGCAGCAAAGGTTAAAATTTACTCTCTCTCAAAAGGCACCCTCCTAACCATTACAGCGATTCTCTCGATCCTGCACATTTCATAAGTCAGGGTTCAATTTCAGTGCAGTTTTTAAAATCAAAATCATGGCCCGGATTTTCCATTCCCGTCGTAAGCCTTGTAAAAGGCCCCGCAAGTTCCGGGTTTCTGCATGCGCTAAAACCCGAAACTTGCGATGTCAAGGTACACCTTAACAGATCATCTGCACCGTCCCAAAAATCACTTTCGCTGGCACAGAGTTGGGCTATTTGTCCACTACTGCCCACGAAACCATTAGGCCTTGTAAAAGCAGGCATAGGGCCTGCTTTCACCAGCATAAGGGTTAATATAAATGTTAAATGTAAAAAAATTTTAATTGTACACAAACATTTAAAATTAGTTTATGTAAATTTTGGCCTGGATTAAAATGTTTACAATTATTTAAAAAAAATTTTTTTTATTGTAAATGATTCATCAAAGGGACTTTTAATTAAATTTATAATGAAAACATTTGTTTTTATTCCAGTTGTATAAATTATTTAATTATTTGGGAATTCTGTTCGTAAATGGAATCCCTATAAGCAGATGAGGAATCCTCCTTTCTAATAGGAGGACCTGGCCCACGCGATCCCAGCGACGCTTCCGAATCTCCTGTGTCCAAGGGCCTTTACGCAGGCCCAGGGACCAAAGTCTCTGAAGCTCGGTAGCCAGCAGGTAGGTGCAGATTTTCTTTTTTAAATTCCGGCCCATTCTCTTTACAGTAGGCATAAAAGTGGTTTTCAAACATTTCTGGCTTGGGACCGTCTGCAAATATTGATATTCCCGGGGTCCCCATCCTAACTTTCAAAAAACTATTGCCAATCACCATCATTGCAGAAAAGAGTGTTCAGAAGCAGAGCAAACATGCTAATAAGTCACTATTACAGAAAAAATTCTATTATGGAGAATTCCTCAGACAATGCTCGTGATGCTCAGTACTGTACATCCAAGCCCAGAGCAGAAATCTGGTGACTAATGGACTACCTATAGTCTGTACACCACAGCTTGAAAACCTAGGATGCAGAAAGTGTACACCTTCCTTAAAATTAGTCTCTGATGTAGCACTAAGCTATGCTGACTAGGTAGTCTTAAGTTCAACTCTTAACCTATGTGGAGTTAGCTGGTCTCAGACAATTGAGGTGTTACAATTGACCTCAGTGTCCTGGGCTTGGAGGTTTGTGTGTGGGTGGGGGGGGGGCTGTGTGGCAAGAGATAAATCAGCCAACATTCCCACTTCTGACTGCTGTTCAGTAAACCCTACTGGAAAGTGCAGGTGTGGATGACAGCTGTGATGCCCTCCACAGTTAAATAGCCTACCGATTCTCACTATCTAGACTCACATGAACTTGCATTTATAAAGTGCCTTTAATGTAGAAAAATGTCCCACGGCGCTGCAGAGGCATAACCTAAAATACTACTTGGGTAAGGTACTGGAGGGCTGGTGGTGCCCATGGAACCGCACACTAGATTGAATCAATGCCCTCAGGAAAGGAGAGGAAAACATACTCGTGTAAAATCTATTACATTCAAACTAGCGATAGAACTTCAACATTTTTCAAAGTTAATCATATAGCCATACTGTGGGGGTGTCCAGTCCCCTCCCTAATTTGATCCTGAGCAGGAAAAACTGAGCAGTCCCAGGGATGTTAGCTGAGCAGCTCCTGATTTGAAAAGTACTGCTGTACCTCGTGGACATAGGCAGGCATACACCATATAAGGATGGACACAGGTTGCACAGCACTTCATTTAGTCTCCCAGAGTGGTTGGAGTGACAATTTAATTGACGGTAACAAATGAAGCAGTGTTTGGGGCCTGCACACAGTTCAATGGTGACGCTGACTAGAAAGGGGAGTCTTCCTGTGGAGGAGTGGTGCTTGCGTTGGTGTCAATATGCAAGGACTCTGATTGCTTTTCAGTTACAGAATGGACTCAGTGTGGAGATCAGATCAGCTCTCAGAAATTCAGCACTTATAAATTTCAATGGCCAGACTGACAGGGAACATCCTGCATATAAACACATAACACTGCAACGAGGAAAGAACATAACAAAGACTGTGGAGTGCGTTTTGGTTCATGTGGGCTTCTGTTTCCTGTGACCACTGTGACTGAACACACACAAGGGACAGAAACCAGCCAAATATCAGAAGTGAGAGAGAAATCAACCACAGGGATCAAACAGGAATCACAGAAAAAGATCACCAGAGACAAAAGATATTCAAGTGAAGCAGAGAGAAGTGGAGCAATATGAGGGAACAAACACTGATGACACTTCAGTGCAGTACTGAGGGAGTGCTACAATGTCAGATGTACTGGTGTGTGGGATCACTATTAGGAATCTATAGTCAGCAGCGAAAGGAGAGGCTCATCCAATCAGTCTGCAACAGGTTCACAGTAACATTTATTACACGAGAAGCATGCCAAGATTGTGGCAAGTATACAGTGCAGTGTGTGTAATCTGGTTTATTATACTGTCTAAATGTTCTAACCACCCACAGCCTTAAATTCAAGCAATCTAGAGACACACAGTAGCTTGCATCAAAAATTCCTGCATTTCAGCTAACATTCCAAGGAGTGCTCAGTTTTTTAATTCTATGCAGTGATCAATATATAAATTGTACACCCACTTTAAAAATAGGTTTGACTTTCAGCATTTCTATTATAGGGAATACATTGCTGTCAAGGATTTGAGGTTTCATTTAGCTTGGAAAATAGTCAACCCTTCTCCTGCCCGAGCTAACAGAAGGAACTGTAGCCAGCATGTGGAATAGTACAACTGCCCATAAGACACCTACTGAACCCATGTGGGTTAAAATGCCAAATTTCTATCATTTATTCCAGTCAGAATCTATATTGAAGAAAACTGTATTAAGTTCTTTTATGAACTGTGTATACATTTTGAAACAGCGCTCGTCCACCCTCATCAGAATCACAATATGGTTGAATGTGGCAAAATGAACATACAAGACAACACTTAGGAGGGAACTGCAGCCATGGAAAAGGTTGGCAGCAGTGGTGAAAAGATATCACTATGATGAAAAACTTGAAATATTGGGCTTGTATTCACGGGAAGATTAAGAGTGTCCAAAATTATGAAAAGTGTTTGAGAAAGTAGACAGACAATGAAAGATTATTTCCATTAATCGGTGAATTGGTAACGAGGGAGCATAAATTTAGGATTAGTACTATTAGTGAGGAGGGGGAACTTAGAACTCATGAAAATAATTATTTGAATATGTAAAAATATCAAGTAACTATTGAAGCTAATTCGATCAATGTTAAGAGGGGGAAAAATATTAAAAGGTGCAGGGAAAGAGCAGAAAATTGATAATGAAATAGACACAATGGGCCAAAATGGCCTCCTTCTGTGCTTCCAATGAACACAAGATTCCCATATCATACTAGATTTGATTTTCATTAAAATCAATTCTTGACATTCAAGTTTTTGGTGTTATAAAAACCTTTTCCTATTTCAACAGCTACATTTTTGCCAAATTAAAAAAATAGTTTCACAAAATATATTCTTTTTTGATGTAATGGAGAAGGAAAGGAAAGCAAACATTGCAGACCAAATTAAACACTCTTGTGTGCTGAAGAGAAGCAGAGAACCAGATCTCAGTATTCAAAGACCTGAAATGTAGGGAAATTGGGAGTCAACAATTGTTAATTTTTAGCTGATAATCAGCAAAAAAAAATTGGGAATGATTTTCATGACTGGGGGCTTATGCAGGAAATCTAAAAAAAACCTGCATCCTATATATACTGAAATCTCATGTTACATGAGTACAGTATACATCAATGCTATTGTACTATTGTTGATGCAGGATTATCATGTTAAACAATATTGAACAGTATGTGTGCGCCTTGTAAATAAAGGAGCATCACTCCTATATCTATGGGACTACGGGCAATAATCACTAACCTCACCCCGAATGCCATGAAAACATTCATCCACACCATCATCTACAGACTCAATTTCTCTAGCACTCTCCTCGTTAGCCTCCCAAACTTCAACTCATCCAGAACTCACCATCTACATCCTATTCCACTCATCACCTGTTTTCACTTGCCTACCAACACCTCATCCTACAGCACATTTATTTCCAAATTGTCGTCCATAAATGCTTTTCCCACCTCCTACTTCTGCACCCTTTTTCAGCCCTAATTCCCAAGTCGCACGCACCACTCTAGACACAGATCTTCTGTGAATCCCTCCTCGTGTCCCACCTTCAGAGGCAAAGCCTTCATCATCACACCCCATAACTCTAACTTCCTCCCCAAAACTCTCCACTTTGATGCGTCTCTCTTGAAACCTACCTTTTCGCCTGCACTTTTGTTCACCTTCTCTAAAAACCCCTCCTAAATTCCATGTTAGGTCCCTGGTTTCGTCTCTGTAAAGTGTCTGATTATTACAGAATGGGAGAGACTACAATTAATATTTATTTATATTTGTTGATTAACAGGCTGGTAACAAGTTTAAATGGCTTCTTTATCTCTGTTTATCTGTGCTGGGAAAACATGTGTCTTGGTTAAAGAGCATGACACTTCAGTGACATTCATTAAGCTAAGGTGAAAATACCTATTAGAGACAAC
Organism: Squalus acanthias; assembly: GCA_030390025.1. Taxonomy (NCBI): domain Eukaryota; kingdom Metazoa; phylum Chordata; class Chondrichthyes; order Squaliformes; family Squalidae; genus Squalus; species Squalus acanthias. Next base: position 42,444,775 of record CM059443.1, read on the forward strand.
ATTTATCCAAGTGATAGAAATAATTAATATGGATCATTGGCGCGCTGGTCTTCCCAATTTTACAGTCTATTTCATGTCCTATTGTACCAAGCCTTTAGAGCCAAAAGCTGTTGTGGCTGACTCAATAATGTGGCCCTGGCTCACAGACACACATCGTGCTCTGGAAATAAACCACGGGCTGGAAACAAGCTTGAGGGCATCATCCTGGTGTCTTTGAAGGTCTATCTTTGATCGCCAGCATTGTAGAAGCGGCTCGATCGGTATGCGAGTGCCACACTTTCCCAGTTCACTAGTTCCTTTTCCCGCCGTACTGCTTCTTGGGTTGAGGCAAACGGAGAACTCGGTGTACCGCTCGTCAAGGACAAAAGTTGCAGACAGTACTGCAGAGGGTTCTTCACTTTTATGGTTTTGAAAGAGATACTTTGAGATTATGTAAGAGATCGTTTAGTGAGCCTCAGCGTTGCCAGGCAGTTTAACAAGCTGGTACTGTTGGAAAAACAATGTAGAATTTCATGTAGAAGCTTTTCCTCACACATCCATGTTCCAAGTTATGGGGATTATTACATTTTTGAAATGTTTATTATTTTGAAATAAGATTAAAATGTTGGTGAGAAAATAGAGTTAATCATAGATAGATAGACTGTTTGCCAGTTGGAGAGATCGGGAGAGTACAAGGCGTCTATAAGCACCGTGAGAGGTTGACTGTTTATTCCGAGCATACGTTACCTTTGTGCAGAAGGTTACAAATCAGACTTATGGAAGCAGCCTTTTGCGCAGGATATAGAAAAAGTTTCCGGCAAGAGGCCAAATCATGAGGTTTTACTGTGTTAAAGGCACTATACAAGTACAAGTTGTTGCTGCGCAGGATAGTACAGTATACACGAGTGCTCCAGGAGATATAGGATCACAGCATTGCTGCACAGGATAACACTGTATACTATATGCTTGTAGACGGTAGAAGATAGTGCACCGTTTTATTTTAATTTATTGTTTTCCATATATAAAGCAGCACTGTACTGTCATGCATGCACTAGAGATTTAAAAAAAATCATACACAGTATACCTATTAAATTTATCCAGTAGACAGAGACAACAATATACACAGTAACAGAATTAGGGTTATACTAGGACAGCTCTGTTGTCTTAATTTTACACTAATTCCAGCGGTCTCGTGGGAAAGAGGGTCTGAAACTCGGTCAGCATTTTCTAACTGTGCTTAAAGTGAAGGCCACACCTGAAGGCTTTCTGGGAAACTTCTCTTTAAATTCTGGGAGTGATTGTTTGATTGCACTTGGCCAAAAATGTTATTTTTACCCAACACAGCAATTGCAGAAAAATCACTACAGACCATGTTGCAGAACTAAAGTTTGCACCTTCAGCAAGGACCCGAGATTGTTTTGCCACAGATTTTGTCCCAAGATCACTTACATCAGTGAAAGTATTTAATACAACTCCTCCCCCCTCTCCTGAAGAAAAGCACACACACCCCGACAGTTTTCCGCTGCCTTGCCTGCTTCATTGGTCATTCTTGAAATACAAGCTAGACAAAGTGCATCTGACCATGGGAAACATCACAGCCAACCCCAAGCCTGTCCTTATCCAATATCTACACCTGTACACTTTACAATAGGGGGTCAATGGATATCAATCACGAGCAGAACCTCGGTCTGATTTTTCTCTAACTTCTAGCCTGGGAACTTGATGGGGAAAATGTGTAAACTGTATAAAATAGGATTATTTGAGGCCAATTACTGTGCCCACCACTGCCCATTCCATATTTTGAGAGAATCAAAATTTAGCTCTTTGCACCATTATTTTATCTACAAAGAAAAAGCAAGTTTTGAACTGAGTGTTTTCCACCTCATGAAAGTAGCTATTGATCACTTTAGAAAGATCTTTAAGCTTTATGTGACATCTATTAGCTAAATTATAGATAAGGAAACAAAATGGGGTCTTCAATTGCTTATAAAGAGCCTTTTCCCATAATAAAAGAATTACCCTTTGGTCATCTGCAGAGTACATTAAGTACAATCGGAGGGGGAAATAAATGGTCCATGTACACTATATACACAACACTTACATTTATATAGCACCTTTAACAAATAAGCATCCCAAAGCATTTAATAGAGGCACAATTTTAAAAAATGAACACCAAACCCAAGGAGATATTAGAAAGCATGAAAAAAAGCTTAGTCAAAAAGGCGGCTCAGATAGTCATAGGGCTGCCTTCAGTGTCTAGTCTCTGAGCTCAAGAAATCCCTCCCTAAACCTCTCCGCCTCTCTCTCTCCTCCTTCAAAATGCTCCTTAAAACTTACCATCTGTCCTAATATCTCCTTATATGGCTCAGTGTCAAATTTTGTTTGACAACGCTCCTGTGAACTGCCTTGGGATGTTTTACTATGTTAAAGGCGCTATATAAATGCAAGTTGTTGCTGTTAGAGAAATGGAGGGGCAAGGATCTTGGAGGAATTTAAACACAAGGGTGAGAATTTTAAACATGAGGCATTAGGGGTGTGGGAACCAATGTAGTCAGCGGGGGTGATAGACAAGTAGGACTTGGTGCAGAGCTGTGGAGAAAGGGAGGCGAACCAGGAGAGTATTGAAATAGTTAAGTCTGGAGTTGAAAAATAAATGGATGAAGGTTTCAGAGGCAGTTGGGCCGAGGGAGGAGTAGAGGCAGGCAATGTTACAGAGATGGAACTAGGCAGTCTTTGTGCTTGAAAGGACATGAAGGTAGAAGATTAGCTTGGTGCCGAATAGGATGCAAAGGTTGCCAACAGTCTGGTTCGGCCAAAGATAGTGACAAGGGAAGGGAACAGAGTCAGTGGAAAGAGTATGGAGTTTGTAATGCGGCAGAATACAATGGCATTGGTCTTCCAAATGCTTAGCAGGTGGAAATTGCAGCTTATCAAAGACTGGATTTCAGATAAGCAGTATGACAGCACAGAAGTGCTGGAGAGGTTGAGAGAGGGGCGTGAGATAGAGCTGGGTGTCATCAGCGTACATATGAAAGCTGAGCCAGTGTCTGCAGATGATAAAAGAGGAAGCATATAGATGAGGAAGAGTAGGTGGGCCAAGAATAAACGCTTGAGGTAAAGGTCCAGTGGCAGGAGGAACACCATTGGTGGAGATGCTCTGGTTACGATTGGAAAGCTAAGAGTGTATGAAGTTAGACATTTGCTTAAAAAAAATCCTTGGGGAATTTTGAACTTGATGTATTTGGCAGTACTCTGGTAAGAAAAAAATGAACACAACTTCAGCCATTATGCAAAGACAAAGGCTGCAAGCAATCTTTGCCGCCTTTAATACCAAAATGACCTTGATTACGTCCCTCACTAAAAAAACCTTGGACGACTATACAGAAAAAATACTTTAACATAGGCTAGCAAATTGTAAGCAATCTGCTTTGAAGTATTCCTTCCTTCAACCTGGAATCTGTCCAATTTTCTCCCTACTCCCAGCTCTATGGCGAAGTTAGTTGAACGATGAATAGCTCTGCCTCATGCAGGTCTGCAATTTGCTAAGAGCAAAGTTGCACTTTGTGACAGACTTAGCACTATTGGGAGCTCCTGAAAAAACAATGTATTGTCAGACTCAGTAATTGCAGTAAGGCAATCAGTGTCTCGGCCTCAGAATAGCAGACACGACTAAAACTCAATACCGATGTAACTAACTTTGTGAATACAAGCTTTGATCCAGAGGCTACAACGCCCACTGTTGTCTGGTAGCCTTGAATGGCATCGATAGCAGACCTGTATCAGTAGAGAACAGGGCCAAAAATAGACATGTGTGTTGGTCTCAGCAACTTTAATTAAATATATTAGAGATACAACAGAGAACAGACCTCTGCACATCAGATCATCATGCCCCTGGGGTAAGAGTAAACAAAGAAACATAGAAGATAGGAGCAGGAGTAGGCCATTCGGCCCCTCGAGCCTGCTCCGCCATTCGATGTGATCATGGCTGATCATCCAAATTCAGTACCCTGTACCTGCCTTCTCCCCATATCACTTGATACCTTTAGCTTTAAGAAATATATCTAACTCATTCTTGAATATATTTAATGACTTGGCCTCAACTACCTTCTGTGGTAGAGAATTCCACAGGTTCACCACTCTCTGGGTGAAGAAATTCTTCCTCATTTCTGTCCTAAATGGCTTACCCCTTATCCTTAGATTATGACCCCTGGTTCTGGACTCTCCGACCATCGGGAACATTCTTCCTGCATCTAGTTTGTCCAGACCTGTCAGAATTTTATATGTTTCGATGAGATCCCCTCTCATTCTTCTATACTCCAGCGAGTATAAGCCCAATCGACCCAATCTCTCCTCATATGTCATTCCTGCCATCCCAGGTATCAGCCTTGTGAATCTTCGCTGAACTCCTTCCATGGCAAGAACATCCTTCCTCAGATAAGGCGACCAAAACTGCACACAGTATTCAAGGTGTGGTCTCACCAAGGCCCTGTACAACTGCAGCAGGACATCCCTGTTCCTATACTCAAACCCTTTCGCTATGAAGGCCAACATAACATTTGCCTTCTTCACCACCTGCTGCACCTGCATGCTTACTTTCAGCGACTGGTGCACAAGGACTCCCAGGTCTCGGTGCACTTCCCCTTCTCCCAATCTATTGCCATTCAGATAATAGTCTGCCTTTCTGTTTTTGACACCAAAGTGGATAACCTCGCATTTATCCACGTTATATTGCATCTGCCACGCTTCTGCCCACTCACCCAACTTGTCCAAATCATCCTGGAGTTTCTCGGTATCCTCCTCGCAGCACACACTCCCACCCAGTTTTGTGTCATCTGCAAACTTGGAGATATTACATTTAGTTCCCTTATCTAGATCATTAATGCATATTGTGAATAGCTGGGGTCCAAGGACCGATCCCTGCAGTACCCCACTAGTCACTGCTTACCACTCGGAAAAAGACCCATTAATTCCTACTCTCTGCTTTCTGTCCGCCGACCTGTTCTCTATCCAAGTCAATACCTTGCCCCCAATCCCATGTGCCTTAACTTTACACGCTAATTTCTTATGCGGGACCTTATCGAAAGCCTTTTGAAAGTCCAAATACACCACATCTACTGGTTCTCCCTTATCTATTTTCCCAGTTACATCCTCAAAAAATTCCAGTAGATTAGTCAAGCACGATTTACCTTTTGTAAATCCATGTTGACTTTGTCCGATCCTGTCACTGTTTTTCAAGTGCTCAGCTATTACATCCTTTATAATGGACTCTAGCATTTTCCCCACTACCGATGTCAGGCTTACCGGTCTGTAATTCCCCGCTTTCTCTCTACCACCCTTTTTGAATAGTGGGGTAACATTAGCTACCCTCCAATCCATGGGTACAGTTCCAGATTCCATCGAATGTTGGAAGATGACCAGCAATGCATCTACTATTTCTAGGGCCACTTCCTTAAGTACCCTAGGATGTAGATTATCAGGCCCTGGGGATTTATCGGCCTTCAATCCCGTCAATTTCCCTAACACCATTTCCCTGCAAATACTGATTTCTTTCAGTTCCTCCCTTTCATCAGACCGTATGTTCTCCAACATCTCTGGGAGGTTATTTGTGTCCTCCTTTGTGAAGACAGAACCAAAATATGCATTTAATTGGTCTGCCATTTCTTTGTTCCCCATTATAACTTCCCCTGCTTCTGACTGCAAGGGACCTACACTTGATTTCACTAATCTTTTTCTCTTCACATATCTATAAAAGCTCTTACAGTCAGTTTTTATGTTCCCAGCAAGCTGACTTTCATATTCTATTTTCCCCTTCTTAATTAATCCCTTTGTCCTCCTTTGTTGAATCCTAAACTGCTCCCAATCCTCAGGGTTACCGCTTTTTCTGGCCAATATATATGCCCTCTCCTTGGATCTTATGCTATCCCTAATTTCCCTTGTTAGCCACGGTTGAGTCACCCTTTTTGTTTTATTCTTATGCCACACTGGGATGAACAAATTCTGTAGTTCATCCATGCAGTCTTTGAATGTTTGCCATTGCCTATCCACCGTCAACCCCTTGAGTGACATTCCCCAATCAATCCTACCCAATTCGCGCCTCATACCATCGTAGTTTCCTTTATTTAAATTCAGGACCCTAGTCTCTGATTCAACTACTTCACTCTCCATCCTAATGAAGAATTCTATCATATTATGATCACTCTGACCCAAGGGGCCTCGTACAACAAGATTGCTAATTAATCCTTTCTCGTTGCATAATACCCAGTCTAAGATGACCTGATCTCTGGTTGGTTCCTCGACATATTGTTCCAGAAAACCATCTCGTAAACATTCTAGGAATTCCTCCTCCACAGTATTTTTACTAATTTGGTTAGCCCAATCTATATGTAAATTAAAGTCACCCATGATGACTGCTGTGCCCTTACTGCATGCTTCTCCAATTTCCCTTTTAATGCCGTCCCCAACCTCCGTATTACTGTTTGGAGGTCTATATACCACTCCCACTAATGTTTTCTGCCCCTTGTTATTTCTCAGTTCTACCCATACAGATTCCGCATCATCAGAGCTAATATCCTTCCTTTCAATTGTGTTAATCCCCTCTTTAACCAGCAATGCTACCCCACCTCCCTTTCTTTTTTGCCTATCTTTCCTAAATATTGAATAACCCTGGATGTTGAGTTCCCAGCCTTGGCCACCCTGGAGCCATGTTTCTGTAATCCCAATCAAATCGTATTCATTTACCTCTATTTGCGCAGCTAATTCATCCACCTTGTTCCGAATGCTCCTTGCATTAAGACACAAAGCCTTCAGGCTTGTTTTTTTAATGCTCTCAGACCTATATGAATTATTATTTACTGTGACCATGTTTGATTTAAACCAATGAGTTCTTTGCCTTCTACTTTTGTTTTTCTCCTTCCTGTCTTTTGCTTTTATCCTTGTTTCCCTTTCCTCTGTCTCCCTGCTCAGGTTCCCAACCCCCCTGCCACTTTAGTTTAAACCCTCCCCAACAGCACTAGCAAACACTCCCCCTAGGACATCGGTCCCAGCCCTGCCCAGGTGCAGACCGTCCCGTTTGTACTGGTCCTACCTCCCCCAGAACCGGTTCCAATGTCCAAGGAATTTGAATCCCTCCCCCTTGCACCATTCCTCTAGCCACGTATTCATTTGAAATATCCTCCTATTTCTACTCTGACTAGCACGTGGCACTGGTAGCAATCCTGAGATTACTACCTTTGAGGTCCTATTTTTTAATTTACCTCCTAACTCCCTATATTCTGCTTTTAGGACCTCATCCCGTTTTTTACCTATATCGTTGATGCCTATGTGCATTTAAGGGGGAGGATGGGGGGAGGGAATTCTTGATTTGCTTGAATAGACAGCTTAAATATGTTTCAAACTGATCGTGGACAAGGAACTTAGAAAATGTCGAGCTCTTTTTCCGTTACCTTTGTCTCCCACTTGCCCACTTCTTTGGCCAGGAGTCGCTTTCAGAATTCTCGTTCTACCTGGACCCCTCCCTCTGGCCTCTTACCCTCTCTAGGTCTTTTCATTGTGAACTACTGGCGTGACATCAACCGTCTCAGTTTCTCTGCTCCCCTCATTCACTCCAACCTACCTCCCTCTGAACTTGCAGCACTCCGTTCTCTCCGATCCAATCCGAACATTGTCATTAAACCTGCTGACTAGGGTGGTGCTGTTATTGTTGTTTGGCGAACCGACCTTTACCGTGCGGAGGCTGAACACCAACTCTGACACCTCCGCCTACCTCCCCCCTGGACCATGACCCGACTACCAAACATCAAGCCATTGTTTCCAAGACTGTCACTGACCTCATCTCCTCTGGAGATCTTCCCTCCATGGCTGTCAACCTCAGTCCCCCAACCCCACTTCTACCTCCTTCCCAAGATCCACAAACAGGACTGCCCTGGTAGACCCATCGTTTCAGCCTGTTCTTGCCCCACGGAACTGATTTCTTCCCATCTCGACTATTTTTTCTCCCCTTGTCCAGTCTCTTCCCACCTACATTCGCGACTCTTCCGATGCCCTCCGCAACTTTAACAGTTTCCAGTTTCCTGGCCCCAACTGTCTCCTTTTCACTCTGGATGTCCAATCCCTCTACACCTCCATCCCCCACCAGGACGGCCCGAGGGCACTCCGCTTCTTCCTTGAACAGAGGCCCAACCAGTCCCCATCCACCACCACCCTCCTCTGTCTGGCTGAACTTGTTCTCACATTGAACAACTTCTCCTTTGACTCCGCTCACTTCCTCCAAATTAAAGGTGCTGCTATGGGAACCCGCATGGGCCCTAGCTATGCCTGCCTTTTCATGGGATATGTGGAACATTCTTTGTTTCAGTCCTACTCAGGTCCCGTCCCTCACCTCTTTTTCCGGTACATTGATGACTGTATTGGTACCGTTTCCTGCTCTTGCCCTGAACTAGAAAATTTCATTGACTTTGCTTCCAATTTCCATCCTTCCCTCACCTTCACATGATCCATCTCCAACTCTTCCTTTCCCTTCCCTTCCTCGACTTCCCTGTCTCCATTTCTGGGGATAGGCTATCGACAAACATCCATTATAAGCCCACTGACTCCCACAGCTACCTGGACTACACTTCCTCCCACCCTGCTTCCTGGAAGGACTCTATTCCAGTCTCCCAGTTACCCCGTCTCCGCCGCATCTGTTCTGATGATGCCACCTTCCATACTAGTGCTTCTGATATGATTTCCTTTTTTTGTCAACCGAGGATTCCCCTCTACTGTGGTTGACATGGCCCTCAACCGTGTCCATTTCATTTCCAGCACTTCTGCTCTTACCCCTTACCCTCCCTCCCAGAACCACAATAGGGTTCCCCGTCCTCACCTTTCACCCCACCAGCCTCCACATTCAACGGATCATCCTCCGCCATTTCTGCCACCTCTAGCGTGATCCCAACCACCAAACACATCTTCCCCTCCCCTCTCAGCATTCCGAAGGGACCGCTCCCTCCGCAACACCCTGGTCCACTCCTCAATCACCCCCAACAGCCACTCCCCTCCCCATGGTACCCTCCCATGCAAGCGCAGGAGATGCAACACCTGCCCTTTTACCTCCTCCCTTCCCACTGTCCAGGGCCCCAAACACTCCTTCCAGGTGAAACAGCGATTTACTTGTACTTCTTGCAATTTAGTATACTGTATTCGCTGCTCACGACGCAGTCTCCTCTACATTGGGGAGACCAAACGCAGATTGGGTGACCACTTTGTGGAACACCTCCGTTCAGTCCATAAGGGTGACCCCCGAGCTTCCGGTCGCCTGTCACTTTAATTCTCCGCTCCACTCCCACTCTGACCTCTGTCCTCGGCCTCTTGCACTGTTCCAATGAAGCTCAATGGTAGCTCGAGGAACAGCACCTCCTCTTTCTATTGGGCACTTTACAACCTTCTGGACTCAACATTGAGTTCAACTATTTCAGACTATAACCTCTGCCCCTATTTTTTCAGGCAGCAGGTGTTCATAGAATCATAGAAAGTTACAGCACGGAAGGAGGCCATTTCGGCCCATTGTCTCTGCGCCGGCCAACAAAGAGCTATCCAGCCTAATCCCACTTCCCAGCTCTTGGTCCGTAGCCCTGCAGGTTAGAGCATCCCAAGTGCACATCCAAGTACTTTTTAAATGTGGTTAGGGTTCCTGCCTCTACCACCCTTTCAGGCAGTGAGTTCCAGACCCCCACAACCCTCTGGGTGAAGAAATTTCCCCTCAAATCCCCTCTGAACCTTCCAATTATTTTAAATCTGTGCCCCCTGGTTTTTGACCCCTCTGCTAAGGGAAATAGGTCCTTTCTATCCACTTTATCTAGGCCCCTCAATTTTATACACCTCAATAAGGTCTCCCCTCAGCCTCCTCTGTTCCAAGGAAAACAGACCCAGCCGATCCAGTCTTTCCTCATAGCTAAGATTCTCTACTCCCGGCAACATCCTTGTAAATCTCCTCTGTACCCTCTCTAGTGCAATCACATCTTTCCAGTAATGTGGTGACCAGAACTGCACGCAGTACTCCAGCTGAGGCCTAACTAGTGTTTTATACAGTTGAAGCATAACCCCCCCTGCTCTTGTATTCTATGCCGCGGCTAATAAAGGCAAGCATTCTGTATGCCTTCTTAACCACCTTATCTACCTGGCCTGCTACCTTCAGGGATCTGTGGACATGCACTCCAAGGTCCCTTTGTTCTCTACACTACTCACTGTCCTACCATTTAATATGTGTATTCCCTTTCCTCGTTAGCCCTCCCCAAATGCATTACCTCACACTTCTCCGGATTGAATTCCATTTGCCACTGTTCTGCCCACCTGACCAATTTATTGATATCTTCCTGCAGTCTACAGCTTCCTTCTTCAGTATCAACCACAAAGCCGATTTTAGTATCTTAATCATACCCCCTATATTCAAGTCTTGATCATTGACATCTTGGTGTTGATGATTCTGCCATCCCCATTTGCAACATTTAACCACTCCTGCCTTCCACCCTATCACAGACTGAGGGAATTTAAAAAGGTAGGTTCGATTTATATTTTGTTTTCAGGGACTTAACTTAATAAAGTAATATAAGGGTTAAGTCATGGCAGGAAATCTCGGAACCGTGTCGTGCTCCTCCTGTGCTATGTGGGAAATCAGGGACACTTCCAGTGTCCCTGACAACTATGTGTGCAGGAAGTGCGTCCAGCTGCAGCTCCTGACGGACCGCATGGCGGCACTGGAGCTGCGAATGGACTCACTCTGGAGCATCCACGATGCCGAGAACTTTGTGGATTACTCATTTAGTGAGTTGAACACACCGCGGGTAAAGGCTAGGTCAGACAGTAAATGGGTGACCAAGAGGCAGGACAATATTAGGAAGGTAGTGCAGGAGTCCCCTGCGGTCGTCTCCCTCCAAAACAGATATACCGTTTTGGATACTGTTGGGGGAAATGACCTACCAGGGGAAGGCACCAGCAGCCAGGTTCATGGTACCATGGCTGGCTCTGCTGCACAGCAGGGCGGGAAAAAGAGTGGTAGAGCTATAGTGATAGGGGACTCAATTGTAAGGGGAATAGACAGGAGTTTGTGTGGCCGCAACCGAGATTCCAGGATGGTATGTTGCCTCCCTGGTGCAAGGGTCAAGGATGTCTCGGAGCGGCTGCAGAACATTCTGGAAAGGGAGGGTGAAGAGCCAGCTGTCGTGGTGCATGTAGGTACCAACGATATAGGTAAAAAGCGGGAAGAGGTCCTACAAGCAGAATTTAGGGAGCTAGGAGCTAAATTGAAAAGTAGGACCTCAAAGGTAGTAATCTCTGGGTTGCTACCAGTGCCACGTGCTAATCAGAGTAGCATGAACAGGATAGCGAGATTAAATACGTGGCTTGAGCAGTGGTGCAGGAGGGAAGGATTCAAATACCTGAGGCATTGGAACCAGTTCTGGGGGAAGTGGGACCTGTACAAAAGGGACGGTCTGCACTTGGGCAGGACTGGAACCGATGTCCTCGGGGTAATATTTGCTAAGGCAGTTCGGGAGGATTTAAACTAATATGGCAGGGGAATGGGAACCTATGTAGCGAAACAGGGGGAAGTAATATGCAGTCAGAAACAAATGTTAGAAGGGTGAGAAACAATAAGGGAAATCCGAGTAAACAAAGGCAAGAAACACAAAGGGCCATACTAAATCATAAGTCTAAAAGGACAAAGGGTGTTAATAAAACAAGCCTAAAGGCTCTGTGTCTTAATGCAAGGAGTATCCGTAATAAGGTGGATGAATTGACTGTGCAAATTGATGTTAACGGATATGATGTGATTGGGATTACAGAGACGTGGCTCCAGAACAATCAAGGCTGGGAACTGAATATCCAGGGGTATTCAACATTCAGGAAGGATAGAATAAAAGGAAAAGGGGGTGGGGTAGCATTGCTGGTTAAAAAGGAGATTAATGCAATAGCTAGGAAGGACATTAGCTTGGAGGATGTGGAATCAATATGGGTTGAGCTGCAGAACACCGAAGGGCAGAAAACGTTAGTGGGGGTTGTGTACAGACCTCCAAACAGTAGCAGTGAGGTGGGGGAGGGTATGAAACAGGAAATCAGAGGTGCGTGCAAAAAAGGCGCAGCAGTTATCATGGGTGACTTTAATATGCATATAGATTGGGCTACTCAAACTGGAAGCAATACGGTGGAGGAGGATTTCCTGGAGTGTTTAAGGGATGGTTTCCTAAACCAATATGTTGAGGAACCAACTAGAGGGGAGGCCATCCTGGACTGGGTGTTGTGTAATGAGGAAGGACTAATCAGCAATCTTGTGGTGCGAGGCCCCTTGGGGAAGAGTGACCATAGTATGGTGGAGTTCTACATTAGGATGGAGAAGGAAACAGTTAATTCAGAGACCATGGTCCAGAACTTAAATAAGGGCAACTTTGAGGGTATGAGGCGTGAATTGGCGAGGTTAGATTGGTAAGCGATATTTAAGGGGTTATCAGTGGAAGGGCAATGGCAGACATTTAGAGATCGCATGGATGAACTACAGCAATTGTACATCCCTGTCTGGCGTAAAAATAAAAAAGGGAAGGTGGCTCAACCATGGCTAACAAGGGAAATCAGGGATAGTATTAAAAGCAAGGAAGTGGCATACAAATTGGCCAGAAGTAGCAGCAAACCCGGGGACTGGGAGAACTTTAAAACTCAGCAGAGGAGGACGAAGGGTTTGATTAGGGCAGGGAAAATAAAATATGAAAGGAAGCTTGCGGAGAACATTAAAACAGACTGCAAAAGCTTCTATAAATATGTAAAAAGAAAGAGGTTAGTAAAAACAAACGTAGGTCCCCTGCAGTCAGAAACAGGGGAAGTCATAATGGGGAACAAAGAAATGGCAGATATATTGAACAAGTACTTTGGTTCGGTGTTTACTGTGGAGGACACAAACAACCTTCCGGAAATAAAAGAGATCAAAGGATCTGGTAAGAGGGAGGAGCTGAGGGAAATCCTTATCAGTCGGGAAAAGGTGTTGGGGAAATTGATGGGACCGAAGGCTGATAAATCCCCAGGGCCTGATGGTCTGCATCCCAGAGTACTTAAGGAGGTGGCCTTGGAAATAGTGGATGCATTGACGATCATTTTCCAACATTCCTTAGACTCTGGATCAGTTCCGAAGGAGTGGAGGGTGGCTAATGTAACCCCTCTTTTTAAAAAAAAGGAGGGAGGGAGAAAGCAGGGAATTATAGAACGGTCAGCCTGACATCGGTGGTGGGTAAAATGATGGAATCAATTATTAAAGATGTCATAACAGACCATTTGGAAAGTGGCGACATGATAGGTCCAAGTCAGCATGGATTTGTGATAGGGAAATCATGCTTGACAAATCTTCTGGAATTTTTTGAGGATGTTTCCAATAGGGTGGACAGGGGGGAACCAGTAGATGTGGTGTATTTGGACTTTCAGAAGGCCTTCGACAAGGTCCCACACAAGAGATTGGTGTGCAAAGTTAAAGCACATGGGATTGGGGGTAATGTGTTGACGTGGATTGAGAACTGGTTGGCACACAGGAAACAAAGAGTAGGAGTAAATGGGTACTTTTCAGAATGGCAGGCAGTGACCAGCGGGGTACCGCAGGGTTCGGTGCTGGGGCCCCAGCTGTTTACATTATATATTAATGATTTGGACGAAGGGATTAATTGTAATATCTCCAAATTTGCGGATGACACTAAATTGGGAGGCAGTGTGAACAATGAGGAGGATGCTAGGAGGCTACAGAGTGACTTGGACAGGTTGGGTGAATGGGCAAATGTATGGCAGATGAAGTACAATGTGGATAAATGTGAGGTTATCCACTTTGGTGGTAAAAATAGGGAGGCATACTATTACCTGAATGGTGGCAGATTAGGGAAAGGGGAGGTGCAACGAGACGTGGGCGTCATGGTACATCAGTCACTGAAGATGGGAAGGCAAGTGCAGCAGGCAGTCAAGAAAGCAAATGGCATGATGGCCTTCATAGCAAGGGGATTTGAGTACAGGAGTAGGGAGGTGATGCTACAGTTGTACAGGGCCTTGGTGAGGCCACACCTGGAGTATTGTGTGCAGTTTTGGTCTCCTAACTTGAGGAAGGACATTCTTGCTATTGAGGGAGTGCAACGAAGGTTCACTAGATTGATTCCTGGGATGGTCAGACTGACATATCAAGAAAGACTGGATCAACTGAACTTGTATCCTCTGGAGTTCAGAAGAATGAGGGGGGATCTTATAGAGACGTTTAAAATCCTGACTGGTTTAGACAAATTAGATGCGGGCAGAATGTTTCCAATGTTAGGGAAAACTAAAACCAGGGGTCACAGTCTAAGGATAAAGGGGAAGCCATTTAAGACTGAGATGAGGAGGAACTTCTTCACCCAGAGAGTGGTGAATCTGTGGAATTCTCTACCACAGAAGGTTGTTGAGGCCAGTTCGCTAAATATATTCAAAAGGGAGTTAGATATAATACTCCGAATGGGGTACTGAGGTAGCATGTTCAGCCATGAACGCATTGAATGGCGGTGCAGGCTCGAAGGACCGAATGGTCTACTCCTGCACCTATTTTCTATGTTTCTATGTTTTTGTTCTTTCCTCCCCTCCCCCCTTTCCCTGTCTCTGCACCTGCTTAAAATCTGTTACATTTCTAACTTTTTCCAGTTCTGACGAAGGGTCACAGACCTGAAACGTTAACTCTGGTTTCTCTCTCCACGGATACTGCCTGACTTGCTGAGTGTTTCTAGCATTTTTTGTTGTTATTTTAACTTAGAAACTGACAGCACTATTTTCTTAGATAATGATTGATATCCAGCTCTACCAGACTGGGGCTATAATTATAGGGGAATATCTTTTAAATTACGTTAAGGAATCTATAGTGGGCAAACCTTTGGAAAAGCATAACTTGTTAAAGGATAATCAGCAGGGAAGGTCAACTAACTGAGTTTTTCCTAAGTTATTACTAACACGATGGAGAATAAAAATGCAGGTGGCAGGTGACATAATATAGTTGGATTTTCAGGAAGCTTTTGACAAGGCTGTAGTAAAGAGTCATGGAATAGGGATAAAATATTTCCCTAAATTAACTATTAGCGTAACAACGGTAATACGGGAAAGTGTAAATAACAACCTTTCGAACAGGAAAGAGGTGATGCTGCAGTCGACCTTGGTAGTTTTGCAAAATATATACACACCTGTATATCTCCAGGGCTGTAATTTTTAAGCAAAGTCTCTAAGCTTGCAAATACCAAGAGAGGAAGCAGTGCAAGTAAATATATGGTTTGTTTAAGTAACTGACCCAGTAGGTGGCAGGTGTCGTTCAATGTAGATAACAAACAAGTGGCATACGAGTAAAAAAAAAGGTGGTGTGTGTTAAATAGATCAAAAGATCGGGGGGGGGGGAGAGTTTATAGATACATCTATGAAACTGTTATCACAGTGCTTAGCTGCAATAAAAAGTCTGAAAAACAACTATTCACCATTACTTTCTGCCCAACTTTGTCAAACTCTTTTGAAACTCCATATACACAACATCAACCTTCTCTGTTACTTCAAAGAACTCAATCAAGTTAGTCAAACACAATTTGCCTTTTACAAATCCATGCTCACACTCATTTATTAGCCCATACTTTTCCAAATGCCAATTAATTTTGTTCCGGATTATTGTCTCAAAGTTTCCCTACAATAGCCGGGTTTATCCCCCTCCACTTTTTTTTTTAAGGGAGTGTAACATTTGCAATCATCCAAACCTCTGGCACCACCTGCATGTCCAAGGAGGATTGGAAGATTGTGGCCACAGCTTCCGCAACTGCCACTTTTACTTCCCTCAGTAACCTTGGATGCATCCCATCTGAACTGGGTGACTTTTCTACTTTAAGAATTGCCAACCTTTTAAGTACCTGCTCTTTATCTATTTTTATCCTATCCAAAATCACTGCTGCCTCCTTTACTGCGACATTGGCAACATCCTCTTCTCTAGTGAAGACAGATGCAAAGTACTCATTTAGTACCTCAGCCATGCCCTCTGCCTGCACAAGATCTCCTTTTTGGTCCCACTCTTCCTTTGACTACCCTTTTACTATTTGTGTTTAAGACAGACTTTTGAGTTTGCTTTTATACTAGCCGCTAATCTATTCTCATGCTCTCTCTTTGCCCATCATTCCCTTTCTTAAATCTCCTCTGTACTTTCTATATCAGCGTGGTTCTTTGCTGTATTATGAACTTTACATTTGTCACTACTTTAAGAAAAATAGAATATCCATTTTAGAGTTTATAAATTAATCTCAACCTAGGTAGTCCTGCCATTATGCTATCTCCAGATGTGACTGATCGGATACCAAAGCTCACTGCATCGAATGCTGTCCCCTCTATAGATTGCAACTTAAACCAGATCACAATCCAGATGGCAGCCCTCAGCTCCCCCTACAGCGGGATCCTTCAATGTTCAAACTACAGTCTGCGTGTCTCAACAAAATGGGTCTTCCACTGACATTGATGAACAAAAACTAGATTAATTGGATTGCTCTGCCAAAGAGCCGGCACATGCACGATGAACCGAATGGCTTCCTCCTGTGCTGTATCATTCTATGATCATCTATGTTGATGGGTAAAACTGTTTAAGGATACAAACATTTTAGCTAATTGACCGTGTGGTGCTTCCCATTGTGAAGAAGCTACAATAACATGTGAAAATAAACAGGCTGATGGTAGCACATTAACACTTGCAGTCAGCCATTGTTTAATTTCTAATGTTTAAATGTTCAGTGTAGAAATGTAACCTGGGAGTGAACCCCTTGTAAACTGAATTTAAGCTTACCACATGTGACAAAACAAAATTCTACAGGTCATTTATATAAAAGCGAGTGGACAATCAAGACAAGTATTTATATAGCTATTAATGTAGGAAAACATCCCAAGGCACTTCACAGGAGTGTTATAAAACAAAATTTGACACCGAGCCACATAAGGAGAAATTAGGGCAGATGACCAAAAGCTTCGTCAAAGAGGTAGGTTTTAAGGAGCGTCTTAAAGAGGAAAGAGAGGTACAGAGGTTTAGGGAGGCATTCCAGAGCTTAGGGCCTAGGCAGCTGAAGGCACAGCCACCAATGGTTGAGCGATTAAAATCAGGGATGCTCAAGAGGCCAGAACTAGAGGAGTGCAGATATCTCCGGGGGGGGGGGGGGGGGGGGTTGTGCTGCTGGAGAGATGGGATGGGGCGAGGCCATGGAGGGATTTGAAAACAAGGATGAGAATTTTAAAACAAGGTGTTGCTTAACGGAGCACCAATATAGATCAGTGAGCACAGGGGTAATGGGTGAATGGGACTCGGTGCGAGTTAGGACATGGGCAGCAGAGTTTTTGATGACCTCAAGTTTATGGATCGTGGAAGGCTGGTCAGGAGTGCATTGGAATAGTCAAGTCTAGAGGTAATAAAGGCATGGATGAGAATTTCAGCAGCAGATGAGCTGACTCAGGGGCGGAGTCAGGCGATGTTACGGAGGTGAAAATAGGCGGTCTTAGTTATGCTGCGGATATGTGGTCGGAAGCTCATTTCAGGGTCAAATATGACACCAAGGTTGCAAACAGTCTGGTTCAGCCTCAGACAGATGCTAGGGAGAGGGATGAGTCTGTGGCTCGGGAACAAAGACAATGGTTTCGGTCTTCCCAATATTTAGTTTGAGGAAATTTCCGCTCATCCAGTACTGGATGTCGGACAAGCAGTCTTGACAATTTAGAGAGAATGGAGGGGTCAAGAGAAGTGGTGGTGAGGTAAAGCTAGGTGTCCTGAGCGTACACATGGAAACTAACGCTGTGTTTTCGGATGATATTGCCGAGAGGCAGCATGTAGGTGAGAAGTAGGAGGGGGCCATGGAGAGATCCTTGGGGACACCAGAGGTAACGGTCCGGGAACGGGAAGAGAATCCATTGCCGGTGATTCTCTGACTATGATTAGATAGATAAGAATGGAACCAAGCGAGTGCAGCCCCACGACGGTGGAGAAGTGTTGGAGGAGGATGGAGTGGTCAACCCAGTCAAAGGCTGCAGACATGTTGCGAAGGATGGGGGAGGGGGGGGGGGGGGGTAGTGCCCAACATAACAATCATATAGGATGTCATTTGTGACATTGATAAGAGCCGTTTTGGTACTGTGGTGGGGCAGAAACCTGATTAGAGGCATTCAAACATGGACTTCCAGGGAAAGATGGGCACGGATTTGGAACTGGAGAGGAAAGGGAGGTTGGAGATGGAGCAGTAGCTTACAAGGACGGAGGGGTCAACGGTTGTTTTTTTTTGGAGGAGGTGGGTAATGATGGCAGATTTGATGGAAAGGGGGACAGTACCTGAGGAGAGAGAACCGTTAACAATATCAGCTGACATGGGAGCCAGAAAAGTTCAAACTCTCCTGTGGATAAAGACAGCACTATACACAGACTAGAAAGTCCCAGGTTTGATTCCCAGTCTGTAAAGAGTTAGCTGATTGCAGCCAGGGGGAAGCAGTTAGGCACTGCAGTTCCCCCTACCCCAGGCTAAGCATCGAGACCAAAAAATAAATCAGCCAGGGTCTCGACTCCTGACTGCTACCCAGTGACCCTGGTAGGAACGTGGATGCGAGAGCATCAGGTGAGAGCAGGGTAAGACTCGACTGCGATACAGACCATTGGCGAATAGCTTGCCTCCTAGTCTGTGCCTCACACATGGTCCTTTTGAAGAAATACCAGAAAGCTGGCAGCACCGTGGAACCATACCACATCACGAGTTGGCACCTTCCAGAAAGAACAAAAAGACAGCTATAGCCAGATATAGGGGCACCAAGTCACTTGGATTTTGTTAGTAGATACCAATTTTACCATCTATAATTGCAACTGCATTCCATTTAAAATTACTACATGATAAACACTTTTGAAGGATGTGAGAAATTCTGGAAAACTATTTCATTGTGAAAACTGATTAGAAAGAAAGACTTTATGTTCTTATATAGCACCTTTCACGGCCACCGGATGTCTCAAAGCCCTTTACAGCCTATGAAGTACTTTTGGAGTGTAGTCACTGTTGTAATGTAGGAAACTCAGCAGCCAATTTGCGCACAGCAAGCTCCCACAAACAGCAATGTGATAATGACCAGATAATCTGTTTTAGTGTTGATTGAAGGATAAATATTGGTCAGGACACCAGGGATAACTCCCCTGCTCTTCTTGTAATAGTGCCATGGGACCTTTTACGTCCACCTGAAAGAGCAGACGGGACCGCGGTTTAACGTCTCATCTGAAAGATGGCACCTCTGACAGTGCAGCACTGCACTGGAGTGATGCCTAGATTTTTGTGCTCAAGGCCCTGGCGTGGGACTTGAACCCACAACCTTCTGACTCAGAGGCGAGTGTGCTACCCATTGAGCCACAGCTGACTGTTGATTAGATAACCCTTTTCCCATAGTACAGTATTTTAAGTAACTATACTTACAATGAGTTGACTCATTATCCCAGGACCAATTCTATGATTGATTTGGAAATGCACCTGCCTATCAAGAGTGCTCCAGCTCCAATTCCCACTACAAAAGGAGCCTTGTTTTCATTTTGATTACAAGCTATTAAAAGTGCATGGAGGAGGACTGGTACATTCTGGCACAGTCCTTTGTGATAGAGAGTACACGACAATTGGAAAATATTCAAGCCATTTCTTATTCTCGCTTTCAAATGCCTTATATAAATAGAAGTTGTTGTTGTCTTGTTCTGAAATGACCCTAAAGGGCCCAATTCACTTTGGATCACACTCTGGAACACTGCACTGATTGAGCAGGAAAGGCAACATACTGTACTAACACAAATGAATCCATAACTTTAAGGAAGTACGCAAGGAAAATGACAACATGCTGTCTTGGTGCATATAAACAGTTCCACTGGACTCTCCAATGTGTAGTAAGTAGTTTATCACTGTCTGAACTCTAAATGCCTCCCAACCCAATTTCTACTAGCTCCAATCAGAAGGTCAGCCAAACCGTAGAACTCGCACTTAATTTTTGCCCACGAGTAGATTTCAAAGTTACCCTTACAGCAACAAGATAACAAGGCCAGTCTGGTTCATTATCCTTCAGGTCTCAGCACTATACCGAAACAATCAATTTCCGTTAAAAAAAAATCTTATAAACAAAACCAACTATTCATTAAGAATACTCAAGTGTGGCACCAGCACTAAATTTTAAAATGTCTTTCAGCAAAGTACATAGAATTTCAATACAGAGCACTGCTGATATGAGCAATTTGTTGCCACAACTAGCCTTTAATGGTTTACAGTAAAATTATTCAGACTAAATTATGAAACTATTCTTTTGGAGGGACGGGGGATTCTAGATACCATCCGGTAATCTGCACCATCACATTCAGGAAAGCGCATCTTCAGCCCTAGGCTCAGTACCGATGTGGCGGCCCATGCAATACATCAGTAGCTGATATATGCAGCAAGAGATTCCTGTTACAATCTCGTAACTAGATATGGGACAATAAATGGTTTCTCTGGATTATGGGGACACGAGGTTCACTTATGGGAGCGACTGATGATGCTGAACCAGCGAAAATATTTTGCACAAATACCCAAAAATTGACAGGCTCTTAAAAAAAATCAAAGAGCTGCTAAATATTCTTGACCCACAGGATGTTTGTATCTGAATTGAATGGCTTGTTCTCTCCCACCCCCACAGATATCTGATGTAGACTAGGATGTCTGGTTATTGTCAAAAACAACATTTTCCTGAGTAAATGTGGTTTTTAACCCTAGTCATACCTTGACAGAAGAAAAACTATTCAGACATAGGAGATTTCTTATTTGTCACCAGATTAACTTATATTTGCAGGTAGCCAATTAAAGCTGCCTCTCTTCTTGGTTTCATGAGACTGCTTTTGGGATCAACGTGCAGTATATACTGATTTACAAGATTCAGTCTGCCTCCTATATTGCCAGAAAAACTCAAATGGATTATACCTCCAAAAAAAGTAATGAGATTATAGACATTCTTATAATAGTGATTAATGCAGTGAGAGACATTTTGTTACAGGTGCATCATGATGTGCCTATCATATGGTTGCCAGGATAAATTCAGCCACCCTAGACAACCTACACCAGTCACTAGAACCAGCTTTATGCAAATTAGATATAGGTGGGCCAATGGGCATTGTTTCATTAAAACAAGATCACAAATTAATGACAAATTTTAGACTTGCCTTGGTCCAAAATCCACTGATGTTTAGATATATATTCAAACACCCACACATGTTTAAGTGAATTTGGCTTTCAACTTACATTTTAAGGCAAGTTTAACTGCTCACCATGCTGCTCAAGAGAAGCACCTAGTAACTGCACTGGACCTAGCAAGAGATCAAATCTGTGCTCATCAGTTATCTAACAACAACCAGGTGAGTATCTTCCTTGGGTGCAGAGCAGGATAGGCGGGGTCCCTTTAGTTGAAGATGAATCAAAGATGACATGCCTGGTGATGAAAGTTGGAACCAAGTCAAGCGTCTATGACAAACTTGGTAATCCAAGCCAGGCAGATCCACCGTATTCCAGGACATTGTTAATCAACCAGCTGACCTGACTTACTGTTAGAAGCTGGAGGGGTACAGCAGTCACAGAGTTGGGATTTTTCCCACTTGGCCCCAGATAAGCCCGCTGCCCAAAGCCCTAATGGGTAGCGTGGTCCCAGCAGGAGGCTTACCAGGGTTCTGCTCTGGTAAATCACGCAGGTTTAGCTTCAACTTTAACATTACCAAGATAACATAAGAAATAGGAGCAGGAGTAGGCTATACGGCCCCCACGAGCCTGCTCCGTCATTCAATTAAGATCATGGTTGATCTTTAGACCTCAAGTCCACTTGCCCGCCCGATCCCCATATCCCTCGATTCCAAAAATCTATCCATCTCAGCCTTGAATATACTCAATGACTGAGCATCCACAGCCCTAAAGGGGTAGAGAATTTCAAAGATTCACAACCCTCTGAGTAATGAAAGTTCTCCTCATTTCAGTCCTAAATGGCCGACCCCTTATCCTGAAACTATGCTCCCTAGTTCTAGACTCTCCAGCCAGGGGAACAGCCTCTCAACATCTACCCTGTCAAGCCCTCTCAGAATCTTGTATGTTTCAATGAGATCACCTCTCATTCTTCTAAACTCCAGAGAGTATAGGCCCAATTCTACTCAATCTCTCCTCAGGACAACCCTCTCATCCCAGGAATCAATCTAGCGAACCTTCGTTACACTCCCTTTAAGGCAAGTATATCCATCATTAGGTAAGGAGACCAAAACTGTACACAGTACTCCAGGTGTGGTCGCGCCAAAACCCTGTACAATTGTAGCAAGACTTCCTTACTCTTGTACTCCAACCCCCTTGCAATAAAGGCCAACATACTATTTGCCTTCCTAATTGTTTGCTGTACCTGCATGCTAACTTTCTGTGTTTCGTGTACAAGGACACCCAAATCCCTCTGAGCACCAACATTTAATAGTTTCTCACCATTTAAAAAACATTGCTTTTCTATTCTTCCTACTTAAGCAAGATGTATCCATGTTAGGAAAATGTGTGCATTCCCTACTGGGCAAACAGAAACTCTACAGGTGGGTGTAGATTTCTCAGTAGCTTCAATTACAGAGTCAAATATGGTGATTGGTTTCCGCATGTGTCAGGCATCCACGGACCCAAAAAAAAGCTACGATTAAATTTTATGGTCAAGTTCAATGAAAAATTAAACGTATTCTTCCTAAACAATTAAAAAATAAAGCTTTGATGCTAAATTTTACTTTGACATGTTGCAATAGTGCATCCTATGTTACATTCTACTCATAGACTTGAAATGTATTTGTGATTAAAATTAATAAAACAAAGCAGCTTCCTGTAATCTGTTTCCTTCCTGAATGAAGTCAGTGCATCATTTAACTGCTTCATACCATATGGACATTGTTTAGTTATTTCCAATCTACCCAGGTGTAATAATAGACAGATTTTTATTAGGCAAGGGTATCGTGGGATATGGAATCAAAGGTGGTACAGATGAGCCATGATCTAATTGAATGGCAGAACAGGCTCGATGGGCTGAATGGCCTACCCCTGTTCCTAATGTGGAAATTTGACACTTCCCGAATATGCCAATGATTGGTATATTTGTACTACTTCAGGCCAGTCCCACGTGGAGCCTGGCACTACTATTCTCTGCTTTTCTAGAATCAAGTCTGTTGCTTCCAGAGAGCACATTACTAAACCCACTGAAGAGATGAAGAATCAAGTGAGAAAGATAAAGTACTCATCTTGTGAGTGAAGCAAAATTCCATCTACCAAGGTGCCCAGTCCTTTAAATGGCCATGTTTGCTCCCTCTTCCTCCCCCTTCGTTAGTCAAGCCCCCGATACCAGAAAATTAGCTGAAACTCTCAATTCCTTTTTGGAGGGGAATGAGAGAAACTTAAGGGACTGGAAAAGAAAGACATCGTTCTATCCAGGAAAAGAAGTTACCAATAGGAGCTAATAACCCTACAATTTCACAGTTGGGTGAACTGCCTCTCTTTGTACAGAGGGATAAAATGATTTTATGAATTGTAAATGTTAAAGGATTTTCTTTGTAAATCAAACATTCAAAAAATTTTAAATAGTAAAAATACAAGTCTTGTCCTCAGCAGTATTGGTTCACATCATGTAAAGCAATTTCGACATTCAAATGCCAAGCATGCCTCAAAATTGCCTGTGACTCTAGCTTTCTGTGCATCTATCAGATCTTTGCTTTCACTTATAAACTAAAAATCTTCCCTTCGCCTATCTATCTCTGGTGCTGAAAGTGTAGTGGCAGTAAACAGCTACAGCTCACTCAAAACATGTACATCAACAGAGCTGGAAATGCTGGAATCTTGATTTCTCAGTATTACTGTGCTAAATTCCACTCCAAATTTCTGCTGCCACTGCACATGTGCAAGTCACAGGATTTCACTGCATATAGCAGAGGACAAACAGCACAAGTATATCTCACTGCTTTGTGGCATTCCCCGAGTAGAACACCATGAAACATAAATGCATGGACAACAAGTCAGCCACACTAATTCTCTTGGCTGTTATTTCTGGATCTTCCTCTCTGTGCTTTTTCCTCCCCTCCTCAGTTTCACTGCTGTAAATGTCGCTAGGAGGCAATTCAAACAATTCCCCATGACTCAATACAGCCGCACTGACGTTAGGAACAGGACATCCTACACTTTTATTCTGTGCGATGTTGATCAGGTCGCCTCAATGTATCTGATGATCCTGCATTGCGGACGAGCCCAGCGAGCACATGGTCCTTTTGGTAGACGCATCCATTTTGATCGCTGCAGTTTGGTAAAGATCTGTCTGTCCAATGCCTCAGTGGGGCCAGGGGTGCTATTGAGCAGCATGCCCAAAATAACATACCGATTCTCTGTTGTAACTAGCTGATTGGAAATAAGTGTCATTGGCATCACTTGCAAGGCTGGAGCGGTAACTATTAGTTCTCTTTTGGGAAAGGATCAGTGTCAGATTCCTGGGATGCTCCATTATAATTTTTTTTAAGGCAGCATGTGCACAGCCTCTTTTGTGAGGCAGATTTCAAGACTATACTACTTCTCTAGGCCAAAATAAAACAAAAAAGAGCAGGCTTTTTCCATGCACCAATGGCTAAATCAATATAAATGTGAATGACACTTCAATTAGAAATTTTAGAATATACAAAATATTTTAAAATAAATTTAAACCAAACAAAAAGTAAAAGTACCAATTTCTTACTTCAGTTAGAAAATGATAACGATTTTGAATGCAGCAGCCCATCACAACAACTTGCATTTACACAGTGCCTTTCATGTAGTCAAAACATCCCAAGGTGCTTCACAGGAGCGTTATCAAAAAAAAATTAACAAGCCAACATAAGGAGATATTAGGACAGATGACCAAAAGCTTGGTCAAAGAGGTAGATTTTATGGAGCGTCTTAAAGGAGAAGAAAGATTGAGAGAGGCAAAGAGGTTTAGAAAGGGAAGTCCAGAGCTTAGGGCCTAGGCAGCTGAAGGCACAGCCACCAGTGGTGGACCTATTAAAATCAGGGATGCGCAAGAGACCAGAATTGGAGGAGCGCAGAGATCTCGGAGGGTTGCAGGCAATGTTCCCTATAATTTTTATTTTTGGTACGCAGCCCCTTTAAATTTGCAGTATCTTTTCCAGTGGAACAGCTGTGCGCCCGGGCAGCTTAGGGAAAAACATTGGTAGTAGGGCTGGAGGAGGTTGCAGAGATAGGTTGGGGTGAGGCCATGGAAGGATTTGAATGTAGGATGAGAATTTTTAACTCAAGTCGTTGCCAGACCAGGAGCCAATGTAGGTCAGCGAGCAGAGTGGTGATGGGTGAATGGGACTTGGTGAGAGTTGGGATACAGGCAGCAGAGTTTTTGGATGAGCTCAAGTTTATGGAGAGTGAAAGATGGGAGACCAGCCAAGAGAGCATTGGAATAGTGAAGTCTAGATACCCAAATATACTACAACATCTAATGCAATATTCTGCTCAAGGCTTCCTCCCTACATCATATAAATATGCCTTTCTGTAGCTCTTTAATATAGCACCACGAGAGCTCAGAGACCTGAAATTCTTGCATATTGGCAGCATTACATTATAAAGTTAATTGTCCTCGTGCAACCCTTCTTTTTCTCAAGTCTCACAACCC
This sequence comes from Squalus acanthias, assembly GCA_030390025.1. Classification (NCBI taxonomy): domain Eukaryota; kingdom Metazoa; phylum Chordata; class Chondrichthyes; order Squaliformes; family Squalidae; genus Squalus; species Squalus acanthias. The sequence continues at coordinate 42,470,437 of CM059443.1, forward strand.
AGAATTTTTGAAAATGACATAATTGGAGAGTTGCTGAACACCGCAATCCAGCAGAGAGCTCCAAAAGCTCTGGATCCTGAGCTTGGCACAGATAGCCAAGTTTTGACAGGCGCACACACCTAGAACAAATGGCAGATAGGTAGCTCCCTCTCTCACAGGCAGAAATGTGAATCAAAGCTCAGTACACAAGATACAAGTGCAATTAAACTGCCTTTTTATACTAAGGTGTGGACAGGCCAGAGATTTATTTAACGTCACACTGCTCCTCTCATTGCCCATTTGTATATCACACACCTGACAAAAGGAAGCAGAGTGCTTTTGACTTTATGAATGTTTACATAATACTAGATGTACAAAGCATCCAGTGCACATATTCAGCTCCATCTGCATTCAACACTTGCCTGAACACCAGGTACTACAGTATGACAGTTAGTGTTTGGAAACTTTCTGCACAAAATGGTTACTGATCGTTTCACAGTGATAAATAAAAAGCAACATACTGCAAATGATTTAAACCAAACAAACAGAACATTCTGCAAAAAAAGTCAATTAGCATCTGTGGAAAGAACAAACAAGTTCTGGGTACAGACTCATCAGAACTGCAGAAATAGAAAATGAACAAGGTTTTAAACAGAACCATAACAAAGGGCAGGGGGAGCAAAAAAACCAAGAGGAATGACCTGCAACTGCAACCCACTTAAAAAAAAAAACAGGACACGGTTAGATGGCCAAGATGATTTTTACAATCAGATGATGAAGAAACATTAGAAGTCCTAAGAGAAACAAACCTGAATAGGCAAAGCAATGGGAAGCAAGTCAGATTTGAAACTGAAGCTGCCAAACTGCCCAAAGGAAAGCAGGCGAACAACCAAGGGAATGAACCCCCCCCCCACAACCACCAAACACATCCAGTAGTGTGCTCTGACGAAGGGTCCCTGGTCCAAATATCAATCCGCGCACCCCACACGCTCCATGGTGTCAACAGACTCATCAGGTTTAATGTGATACAAAAAGAAAATACTGCAGATGCTGGAAATCTGAAATAAAAACAGAAAATGCTGGAAATACTCAGCAGGTCAGGCAGCATCTGTGAAGAGAGAAACTGAGTTAATGTTTCAGGTCGATGAAACGTTAACTCTGTTTCTCTCTTCACAGATGCTGCCTGACCTGCTGAGTATTTCCAGGTTTAATGTGATCACTGTTTTGGGGGCTACGGTGTATTTCAAAGTTGGTGGAGCCTCATACAAAGCAGGCAGGAATCAAGGAGAGCCACTCATTTGTTAAACTACTGCACAGCAGGGCGTTGAAAAATATGCAGACCAAACGCAGATTGGGTGATCGCTATGCTGAATACCTCTGTTCAGTCCGCAAGTGTGACCCTGAGCTTCCGGTCGCTTGATATTTTAATTCTCCACCACACTCCCACTCTGACCTCGGTCTCCTGTTCGAATGAAGCTCAACGGAAGCTCAATGAACAGCACCTCATTATTTCAATTAGGCACTACAGCCTTCCTGGCTCAACACTGAGTTCAACAATTTCAGATCATAACCACTGATCCCATTTTTAAGACAGCAGGTGTTGGTATTGATTCTGCTGTTGCCATTTACACCTCCGAGACCCATCTTTTGTTTCTTCACTTGTCCCATTACCACCCCCTTTTGCCTTGCACCATCATCCCTTTTGCCATTTAAATCACTGCTGCCCTCCACCCTCTCACAGACCTTCCCTTGTGTTTTCTTCTCCTCCCCTCCCCCCTCCTTTCCATACCTCTGCGCTTGCTTAAAACCGATTACATCTGTAACATTTTCCAGTTCTGACAAAAGGTCACAGATCTGTTTCTCTCTCCACAGATGCTGCCTGGCCTGCTGAGTATTTCCACCATTTTCTCTTTATATTGCATCAGTTGGTACTTTAGGTTGAACTACAGAAACAAAGTCACAACACCAATCTTTTCCACACCCTTAAGTAATAACTTGCCAATTGTCCCTACTTTTTCCCCATATTGCCCCTTTCTTTCCCATACTGCCCCTCAACACCCTCAGATCTGGTGGTAGGCAAACTATAAGCTTCCCTCAAGACAAAGTCACACTCAGTTACTGGAATGCCCTACAAGATAGCGCTTCTAATGCAACTAGTCATTTAAGCTCAGCGTTCTAACAATCACCTCTGCATAGTCAGAACAATTTTTAATAGCTCATTTATAATTTGAATGCATCCAAGACCAAACAAAATCACAAAGCTTGTTTATTATTGGCCAAAAGCCAATCTAAAATACAAGTATAAAATCCTTAAGCTGACTGGTACAGCCAGAAAAGAACAGAGTTGAGAGGGTTGGGTGAATGCACAGTGCTTCTGGTGTATGAAGTGATGAGCCTTGGTGAACATTTAATTACATCTGTAAACAGCTACACAGATTCTCTCCGGTTTTACTACCTGATGAGAAAGAACAATATGTCTAGGCTAAATTAACCATCACATAAAGAGAAAAGAAAATTTGATTAAACAGTTGTTGCTAACAAGATTTGGAAGTTATCCAGGCTGTGTTTATATTACAGAACCTCCTCTTAGGCATTCAGCTTGAATCCAGTGCTTTGAGACATTTTTCTGGCCATCAGATACTCTCAAGTTCAGGAAGGTCCATAAGTGGGCAATGATCAGGTAACCACATTGCTCGCTTGCACAGGTAGGGCTCTCAGTACCCAGTCTGTCCACAGGCACAAAAGTAATTGGCAATGTTTAAGTTGTTCCTGCTGCACCAATGACTTCATAGGCAGTTGTGGAAAAACATCCCATAAGGTGATCATTGTGGCTCCAGAGGGAGCAGCAACGCCTCGTTTACCTTACAGCTGAAGTTGGGGCTGGTAAGGCAAGTGTAAAAGAGCTGACGTAATCTCCAAAATTGAAATTCAAGTACCATGGGTTAATGACATAGAAGCAGAAAAAAAATCTCTCGGTCAAAAAGGCTGTGAAATCTCACGGCTGTCCTGGCAGTTGTATCTAATGATGTGCTTCTCTTCAGGAGGTTTGACCAATTTGACCTTTGAGCTCTAAACTATCTCCTTTGGTTAAACTGCTCCAATAACTGACAAGTAATGCTTCCTTACATCCATATGAACCTATCCATTTTCAGTTTATCGTTATCTCCCCTTGTTCTGCGATTCTGTACCAAATCAAGTATCAACTGATCCTTGAAATCTCGAGCCGTATTAATTTGAATACCTCCATCACATTCCCCCAGCCTTGCCCTCGCCAATAAAAAGTGTTTTCATACTTTTACTTCTCAGTTTCCTAGTTATTCTAGCAGCTCATTTCTGGACAATTTTCCAGCTTAGCTACCACCTTCCTGTAGTGAGGGTTCCAGAACTACACACAATACTCCAGGTGTGACCTGACCAACACTCTACACTGGCACGATAACCCCCTTCGATCTGCACTAGATTTCTCTTTTTAGACAACCCAACATCCCAATTACTTTCTTGACAGAAGCTGGACAATTGGATGGATGCCATGGGATTGATCTGATGATTTTTGATTCCTTTACTGATTGTAGGATTAATGGGAAATCCCCAACAATCTCTCTGCTTATTATGTATCCCTACGTGTAATTCAACACTTGTTTAAACTGCATCTGTTAAATGTCCGCTCACCTTTCCCTCATATCTTCCACCATATTAATCACCACTGCTATTTACACTCCTCCCGATTATTTATGATGTTAAGTAGCAGTCCCAACACCAAGTCCTGCGGGACCCCACTTCTAACACCCCGCCACCAAGAATACCCATTTACACAGACCCCGTTTATTAGCAATTACAATCTAATTGTGCTTATTCAGTTCTGTTGCCGTTGTCATTCCTCCTATTGAGTACCTCCAACAATGATATCAGCATTAATGTTTACACAAAAATATATAGAAAATTCAACTTTGATAGTTGGGGAGGGAAGATGAGAAATATTAGTTGATATTTGGCATACATTTTTCTTTACAATATAAAAAGGGCAGATTGTGGCACAAGCTCCAAGGCAGCAGTACCAACAGCAGGCAAGTCATAATTTGAAGTAAAAACCACTACTCTTAACAGAACTAAAAATCGACACACTGCCCCTTGCACAAACAGGTGTGCATATGCTGGAACATCTGTAAGAAGCCTGCACAAACAGCTTTCTGCTTGTGGGAGGGAGTATAGCACAAACAGATATTGTGCGTTTTCAAGCATGGGCTAGCCCGCACTCCCATCACAAACAAAAACATAATAGTGAAAAGGCACAGACCTCTACCCCAGTAGTGTGTTCTGATGAATGGCAACTGGCAGAGGAACCTGCAACCTTGGTACTGGCCCACGTTTCTTCTCCTTCCAGAGCCGGCGGACCCTTGCCCTATCTTGACAGCGGCTCCCATTTTAATTTCAGACCTAGCTACAAAGTTTCAATCCACCTTGCTGTCTCTTCCTGGAGTTACCTGCCACGGCTTTAGCTAGTCACATGTTGTTTCCCATATGACTTCAATTTCTTTTATGCTTCTTTCGAATATCACCTGTCATTTAACAAGCTCCCTATTTTCTTTTAAGTAGGTTGAAGGTCATTCCACCATTAAGTCCTCTTGTGCTTTTAACTCCCTCTTCCCCATTTCTTTCTATTAAAATGCTTGCTCACGTTTCATTCTCAGTTTTTGATGAAAGGCTTCATGCGCAATTTTAACCTGTCTGTTCTCCTAACTACTACTTCGTATGGCTAATGTAGAGCACCAACTATAATTTTACATTTAGGTGGTTAAGCCAGATAACTGCGACAGGAGTAGCGGAGCGGATTGCTGTGATGCCTCCTTCGTATTTGTGAATTGGGCATGGAGTCGTTATCTGTTCCAAGGTCTGTTCTGGGTGACCATAGTCACACACTGGAGAGTTTTTAATTCTCCATTTGTGCATCAAGTATCCGCATCTGCCATGGTTTGTGCGCATGCGGTTTAGGGTTGCCCATAAGCTTCGCGGAAAATCGAAGCCAGGGATCTTCCACGAGGTATTTCTTTGTGACTTCGTGAACTCCATTCGGCTTTCCATCAGGGTTGAAGTCGCACTGTCGAAGGTTAAGCGCATGGGTCCAAAAGGGCTTGTGTGACTTCAAGCGCTGGTGAGGGATGTTGTTGAGATCCTGGTGGATGGGGAGATGTTAGTTTCCCACGATTCGTTGGACTTCCTGGAGGGTTGCGGCATCGCGGTGAATGGATGGGGGGGGGGGGGGAGGATGATGCGAAGTGCGACAGCGCAGCCAGAGCTTTGGGGTCGACTTGCGGGTTCCAGTGATGCACCGTATTGCAGTGTTCAGTTGGGCATCAACAAGTCAAGTATGGCAGGGGAGTTATCCCCGGTGTCCTGGCCAATATTTATCCCTCAACCAGCATAACAAAAACAGATTATCTGGCCATTATCACATTGCTGTTTGTGAGATCTTGCTGTGCGTAAATTGGCCACCGCGTTTCCCACATTACAACAGTGGCTCCACTTCAAAAGTACTTCATTGGCTGTAAAGCGCTTTGAGACGTCCGGTGGTCGTGAAAGGCACTAGAGAAATGCAAGTCTTTCATTTACTTCTGGTCTATACCCATAGATGCTGACTGACTGCTGAATATTGTCAACATTTTGTTTGTGTTTCAGATTTGCAGTTTTTTTTTTAATTTGTCCTGTTCACATGCTTTGTTTATCCAGTTGCAGTGTATGTGCAGCAGTAACTCCTGTTTAGCAGAGATACTGAGATGACAGCTGGGAGATTTTCAAAACGTTTTTGTAGTGATATCATTAGCTCATCAGCTCATTTTCAGCTCCTCACTATTGATAGCTATTTGTTGACTGCCAATTTCTCATTGAAAAGTTTAAAATTGCTGACTGACAGTTTTCAGTATCATGCGCTACATGTTTATTACTACATTACATGACTTCGGTTATGATGATGTTGTCAGTTTAAAAAAAATACAAAATTTCAGCCAATCAAGTATACGATGACAGACATTTCCATGAGTTGTAGCGTGACACAGGATAAATGTGTGCTAGACTATGAATACACATATGTACACACACCTTGAGGATTGTTTGACAGAAAACAGTAGGAATGAACGGGCCATTTTTGGGATGGCAGGGTGTAACTAGTGGAGTGCCGCAAGGATCAGTGCTTGGGCCTCAGCTATTTACAATCTATATCAATGACTGAGATGAGGGAACTGAGCGTAATGTATCCAAGTATGCTGACGATACAATACTAGGAGGGAAAGAAAGCTGTTAGGAGGATGCAAAGAGACTGCAAAGGTATATAGACCGATTAAGTGATTGGGCAGGAAGGTGGCCGATGGAATATAATGTGGGGAATTGTGAAATTATTTGGTGGGAAGAATAGAAAAACAGAATATTTTTTAAATGGTGAGAGGCTATTTGGTATGCAGAGGGATTTGGGGGTCCTTGTACATGAATCACAGAAAGTTAACATGCAGGTATTGCAAGAAATTAGGAAGGCAAATGGTATGTTAGCCTTTATTGCAAGGGGGTTGGAGTACAAGAGTAAGGAAGTCTTGCTGCTTTGGTGAGACCACACCTGGAGTACTGTGTACAGTTTTGGTCTCCGTACCCAAGGAAGGATATACTTGCCTTAGAAGGGGTGCAACGAAGGTTCACTACATTGATTCCTGGGATGAGAGGGCTGTCCTATGAGGAGCGATTGAGTAAAATGGGCAGATATTCTGTGGAGTTTAGAAGAATCAGAGGTGATCTCATTGAAACTTATAAAATTCTTAGAGGGCTTGACAGGTAGATGCTGAGAAGCTGTTTGCCCTGGCTGGAGAGTCTAGAACTAGGGGTCAGTCTCAGGATAAGGGGTCGGCCATTTAGATGAGGAGAAATTTCTTCAATCAGGAGGGTTGTGAATCTTTGGGATTTTCGGCCCCAGAGGACTGTGGATGCTCAGTTGATGAGTATATTCAAGACTGAGATCGATAGATTTTTGGGCACCAAGGGATATGGGGATACTGCAGGAAAGTGGAGTTGAGGTCGAAGTTCAGCCATGATCTTATTGAATGACAGAGCAGGTTCAAGGGGTATGGCCTACTCCTGCTCCTATTTCTTATGTTCTTAAAGCCAGTCACAACATTCCTCAATTGGGAACTGCCAAACTTCACCTGACAAAAACAACTGCAGAGTTGTATTTCCATGTATTATGGGATCTCGCCCCAACATTGCCCTCAATGTATTCAAGAACTGATAATCTGTTCATTGGAGCAGTCTCACATTTCTACAAATTTTCAGTACCGATGAGGGAAAATGCCACGACCTAAAAAGGAAGTACTTTTCTACCTTTGAATCAGGAGTTTACATATGCTTCAACTTATATAATCAGCCATGGTCTCCACTTTCCTCATGTGGGTCAGAATTGATTCACTTGCCCCAGTAAAACACAGTTCGTGAAGAACCAGGTCATTACCAACCCCGAGGCTCTAATCATCACCCTTCACTTTCCTCAGTAAACTACAGCAACTCGAAGTTGCTACCCTTGCCTCACATAGATGCAGCAGCCTAACATTCCAATCCATCAGCAGCCATATTTGGCAGAGATATTGTCAGTGTTACTGTGAAAACACTGGAAGGAGAGAGAAAAAGAGAACACATAGCCAATCTCATTTCACATTAACTACACCCACTAAGATGGCAAACAGTAGGGTCAAAATTAAATACATTCAATTAAGGAGGATCACAGAGTAAGGAGAACATATGGAGTAAAAATGTGAGGGGGGTGGGGAAGAGACCAGATCAGTGAAAGCAACACACTGCGCTGTCATAAATTAGATTTTAATCAGTTATTTATGCTGCTGCATAATGGAAGGTATCGGACCAGAGCATTGCCAGTTACATGATCGATATCAGAACACACTCCCCGCCTGGTCTCAGAGGCAGTGTTTTCAGCTCCTTCTTTTGCTAATGCCTTACAAGGAACTGTTGCAGTCAAGTGCTCTTCAGCCAATGGAATGCAAGTAGTGAGCAGCTGCCTGACTGCCCTGTCAGCACAGCCAATACTCTCAGTTCAGACCATCATCAGGAGCTCCGTTCAACTCAGTTGTTTGACTCATTTAATAGAAAGAACCAACTTGTATTTATATATAGTGCTTTTCACGCCGCCAGAATGCCCCAAAGTGCTTCACAGTCATTGAAATATGAGCTATGAAAGTTGTATTCAATATTTCAGAATGTCATTGAAGTGAAATACATCTATTAGCACTAGTTAAAGCTAAAGGAATATGACCGTCACAAACAAGCAAAGTATTCCCTTCTTATTCAGGACAATGTCAACAATCCTTGACCTTGTCATTCAAAAGCTATTCAAATTTTCTGTTGAGCAAGATTACAACTAAATGCTTACATATACTATATGTAAGGCTCCTAGCAACTCAACACTAAAAGAGGAACAGGCTGGTAGAACAAATTGGTGCCAAAGCAGATTTAAGATGTGGGGTTTGAGCCCATCATTTCAATCTGTTGCATTGGAAGCACCGATTGGAGGCTAGGCACCTCCAGGGAGGGCGAAAAGAAAACATGGAAACTAACTAGGTTACAAATAAAGTTAACTGAAACATATTTCACACTGCTTGAAAAGACATTAAATCCATGTACAGAAGTGGTCTTCTGGGTACCCTAACTTCTGAAAGACAGCATCACCCTCAACTGAAAACAGTACCATCACTGCAGAAAGTATACAGAAAAGGAGATAACATGCTAGAAAGTCAAATACAGAAAATTACAGAACTCAGATAAACTGATCACGATCTGATGATATTGTGGATCCACAGGGTTCCAGGACTGCAGCTTGAAAATCTATGAAAAAAAATGATCTTAACCACAGTAATGAATTAAAGCCTTCACTGACCATATTCTTTGAAAAAAAGACAACTAATCTGTTAATATTTTTATTTGAGCAGAACTGCTATAGCTTTAAGTGTCTTGGCATGTTTTTCTAAATTAAAGACGCTATATAAATGCAAGTTGTTGTTCTAAATATTCCTCATTGCAATGCCAATAACTAGCAAAAGCACCTCATTCTAACAAAAAGTTAACCTGTCGCTTTCAAATATTGAGTAACTTGCTGTGTATTGCTAACATTTTCATTACTGTGCAGTCCCAAATGTGGAAGTAACAATGCCCATCAATACCTCGTGTTTAATGCAAAATTTATTACACATCAAAAATCTGGTAGCTGTCAAAGGTCTAAATCACAGATAGGTAAATACCACATTCCTCATGAAGTAGTGCTACCATCTTGCAGCAAGTAAAACTTGCTCTGGTGAAGGCATACAGGCACTATCAAATGCCAGATCAGGTCAGAATTTTGACTTCTTAACCTGCTGGTCAATAATCCGACAAATAATCATTGAAACATACAAAATTGTTACAGGGCTTGACATGTTAGATGCAGGGACGATATTTCCCCTGGCTGAGGGGTCTAGAACCAGGGGGCACAGTCTCAGAATAAGGGGTCATTCATTTAGGACTGAGATGAGGAGAAATTTCTTCACTCAGAGGGTGGTGAATCTTTGGAATTCTCTACCCGAGGGCTGTGGAAGTTCAGTCGTTGAGTATATTCAAGACAGAGATTGTAGATTTTTGAATATTAAGTGATATGGGGATAGTGCAGGAAAGTGGAGATGAGGTAGAAGATCAGCCATGATCGTATTGAATGGCGGAGCAGGCTCGAAGGGCCAAATGACCTACTCCAGCTCCTATTTCTTATGTTCTTAAAGTAGATTTATCAGCTGTCCATGTGGACTGATTTAATCCATTACACACTGACAATAGGAAAATTATACCATTGACAGAATTTTTCTTAACTCAGATGTAACTACGCTGAATCCATCGACAGAAATGCACAAATCAGGAATTGTAGAGCCAAACCATCTAACTTAGGTGCAATATCCCTTTTGGGCAGCTAAATTTAAAATAATGATAGGACCATGTGGATAAGCTATTCAAACCAGACATGTTAGAGAGGACCAGGGGACCAAGTAGAAGTTATGTAAGCAAGAACTAGGTTACATGTTAGGATGTACCTAGTGTCAGCCATGGCTCAGTGGGTAGCACTCTCGCCTGAGTCAGACGGTTGTGGGTTCAAGTCCCACTTCAGAGACTTGAGCACAAAAACCTAGACTGACACTCCAGGGCAGTACCGAGGGAGTGCTGCACTGTCGGAGGTGCCGGCTTTCGGATGAGATGTTAAACTGATGTAAAAGATCCCATGGCACTATTTCGAAGATGATCGGGGGAGTTATCCCCAGTGCCCTAAGCCAATACTTATCCTTCAATCAACATCACTAAACACAGATTATTATCACATTGCTGTTTGTGGGCGCTTACTGAGCACAAATTGGCTGCCACGTTTCCTACATTACAATAGTGACGACACTTCAAAAAAACTACTTTAACTGTAAAGCGCTTTAGCACATCCTGAGGTCGTGAAAAGCACTATATAAATGCAAGTCTTTTTTTTAAAACCTGTTTTTGCAGAGTGTTGTTTACTTCTGGAAAAAGTTCCCAGCATGTGCAGTGTGTGGATTCTCTGCAAGCATTCAAGAGGGAGCTGGGCGAGTTCCTGAAGGTGACCGCATAGCTGCATATAGAAGGTAGATTTTTTTCCCTAAATTGGCCTATGCTTTTGGCCTACAGTGGGGTGCAGATAAGGATGATGTACAGAAGTTACACCATGCCTTAATAGGACATACTCAATAATCTTTACTTGACCTTTTTGTGAATAAACAAATGAACTTGCATTTATATAGCACCTTTCACTACCTCAATGTCCCAAAGTGTTCCATAGCTCTGTAGTCACTGTTGTAAACGCAGCAGCCAATTTGCACACAGCAAAGTTTCACAAACAGTAATGAGGGATAATCTGCTTTTGGTGGTGTTGGTTGAGAGATGAATATTGGCCAGGGTATCTATAGGTGTTAGCCGTGGCTCAGTGATAGCACACACGCCTGAGTCAGAAGGTTGTGGTTTCAAGTTGCACTCCAGAAACACCACATAATCCAAGCTGACACCTCAGTGCAGTACTGAGTTGGAGGTGCAGTATTTCAGATGAAACGTTAAACTGAGGTCCCGTCTGCCCTCTCAGATGGATGGAAAAGATCCCATGACAATATTCAAAGATCAGGCAAGTTCACCCGGTGTCCTGGCCAATATTTATTCCTCAACAAACATCACTAAAAAACAGATTATCTGGTCATTATCACATTGCTGTTTGTGGGAGCTTGCTATGCACAAATTGGCTGCCGCGTTTCCTACATTACAACAGTGACTACACTTCAAAAGTACGCCTTGGGATGCCCGGAGGCCGTGAAAGATGTTATATAAATGCAAGTTGTTCTTTCTTCTATCTTCGAATAGTACCACCTAAGGGGGGCAGACAGGGCCTCGGTTTAACGCCTCATCCAAAAGACAGCACTTCTGAAAGTGCAGCACTCCCTCTGTAATGTCAGCCTAAATGATATGTTCAAGTCTCCGGAGTGGGGCTTGACCCCCGCTCCCCCCCCCCCCCCCCCACAACCTTCTGATGCAGAGGCAAAATGCTACCCGAATCAAATCGAAGACTTTATTTAACACAAATAATGTGCACTTACTCAATACAAAAATGTTTCTATTCATCCATCCCAAATCCCAGAACTTGCTGGTAACTCCCACTGAAATAGAACTGATCAGATTCAAAGAAAAAAAGTTACTTCTACTTTGTCCCAACTTTCAAAGGGAATCACCCTATTGCAGGAATTCAAGAGCCAGGCTTAGCACCTATCAGCTTGCAATTCAAGACCTAAAAATCTTTACTCTTTGCAAACTATATGTTCTATTTTACAAACTATTCTAACCAGTAAACCACATACAATTTGAAAATTCCATAGTGGTGCAGTTAGGATGTGCTCTTCTGAACTTGGTACATTGGGCAATGTCAAGGGAGTTTGACTTTTTTTATTCATTCACGGGATGTGGGCGTTGCCAGCAAGGCCAGCATTTATTGCCCATCCCTAATTGCCCTTGAGAAGGCAATGGTGAGCCGCCTTCTTGAATACAACCGAGTGGCTTGCTAGGCCATTTCAGAGGGCAGTTCAGAGTCAACCACTGTGGGTCTGGAGTCACGTATAGGCCAGACCGGGTAAGGATGGCAGTTTCCTTCCCTAAAGAACATTAGTGAACCAGATGGGTTTTTACAACAATCCAGTAGTTTTATGGTCACCATTACTGATAATAGCTTTTTATTCCAGATTTATTTAATTAATTGAACTCAAATTCCCCAGCTGCCGTGGTGGGATTTGAACTCATGTCACTGGATCATTAGTCCAGGCCTCTGGTTTCTAGTCTAGTAACATAACTACTATGCTACCGTACCCCCATCAGTTTGCAATTCAAGGCCTAAAAATCATTACTCTTTACAAAAGTACATGTTCTACTTTACAAATTATTCTAGCCAGTAAACCACATACAATTTGGAAATTCCATAGTGATTCAGTTAGGATGTGCTCTTCTGAACCTGGCACATCAAGCAACGTCAAGGGAGTGTGACTCTGCACTGGACTATGCTATACCTGACCAGGGAATGCTTGATGCCGCTACTAGATGTCTGAAATGACAGTGGCCCATTCTCTGGCTTGCGGAGCACAAAATTTACCAAAACCAGAGTTTACACTACCGCAGTTGTAAGTTTGAAGCTTTTCCCTAATGCAGTTCTAATTCAATTAATTGTGTATGAAGTGTCAAATTGCTTTGAGCTTAAAAGGAAATAAGATATGAACTAACCTGCCCACCCTCCAAGATGAAGCTTGAAGCAAATAGGAATTTATTCAAACCCCCTTTATACTTTGGTACAGCGAAGACCACCATAGCAAACTTGTACTAAAGGCAAGGGTCACCAAGCAGTTAAAACCCACAAACTGAATTTATACAGAGCCTGTAACGTAAAGCCACGTTCCAACGTGCTTCAGATGAGAAAAGGAGTGGCTGCTGAGCCTTTGCAGGAGGGTTAGGAAATTAGCATTGGTTGTCTGAAGTGATGCGGTTTGAGAAGGTAGAGAGGGAGATAGGCAGGCACAGTTAGAATGAAATTTGAATGAACAAATTTGAAGAGACATCAACACTTTTACATGCTACTACTAGTCAATTGTGCATCTGTTCTGACAGAGCCAGAGTTGACCTTCTATACCATGATACCGTTGCAAATGTAGGTTTTAACGGACTCTTTTGAAATTTGAGGGAAAGCCCCTAAACAACAATTGCATGCTCGATTAAAAAAAAAACACTTGGAAATTTCCACTACAATTTTTAATCATGGGGCAAAATGACAAGGAGCCTGGTGACTTCAGACAAGCCCTGCAATGACTGATTTACTGTGCAGTTGGAAGAGGGTTTCATTTCACCAGAATTTTTACAGAAAAACCATAAAAGCAAAGCTTAAAATGAAATACATTATATAGTACCTTATCACTTAACTGAAATGTCTCAAACTGCTTCACACAATGAATTACTTTTGGAATGCAGTGACTTATGTAAACAAAATCTTCTATTGAAAGCAGCTATTCGGAAATAAAGACCAAGTATTAAATCCACAATTTCACAACCACTGCTGACCAGCTCTGGTGCTGTGTCGCCCTTCCTACACAGTAATAATGACATGCAGAGGGTTTCAGAGGGAGCTTCAATTGGGTTTTTTTAGTCACTGACGGCAGGATAACTGTCACTTGCTTTTTATTCTCGTCAACCAGAAAAGTTATAATCAAAGCAAGACTGACTGATGCAAAATGAAAAATCATTGGACCTTAAACCTCACTAGCCGAGAACTGCAGCAAAACAGAGAAAGCCACCAATCTCTTGGCGAGGCATACGCAAAGCAGCATTGAAGAGTTCAGTTCTACTTCTACAGACTCCAATGTCCTTAAGACACATCCACACTGCATCAATGAGACTGGAAGGACCAAGTTGATCAGATCAGTTTTATGTTAAAGGCACTTTTACCTGGAGTGAGTGCCATCAACTACATTCTCAAATATCAAGGAAGAAACCTCTGGAGTTCTAACAACACCGTAACCCCAGACTTTTGTAGGTATTGTGATCTGTGATTACATTAGGCAACTACTCTTCAGGTCTGCTAAACATGCACAGTTAGTTCGGTGCCTCTGCATGTATGCATCATGACACAGGCACTTAGAGGCACAGAACTGGCAAAGCTCATTTACTTCTAACATTAAACAAACAGCTTAATCTCATCAATTAGCAACTCTGGCTAAACCTCAAATTTAAACTGTCACATTGCAGTGTTTGCATTATTAAAAGTTTGAATAATGGTTCCCTGTCTCCTTCACTTATTTTTGCCTAGAGCTAAGCAGAATCTATTGTAGTCTACAACCATACATTCTGACACCAGTGTTCTCCACAGATAATAGGTCTCTGTCCCAGGAAAGGGCTTCAATAGGTCTACAGGAGCAATGTCATATCGGAATATAAAATTAGCAAAGAAGGGGGAAATGCATGCAGCATATGGGCAACTGTAAGTGTGTAATGGAAGTTACAGTATGATTTGCCACAAGTAATTCTAGAACATTCCGTGGGTCGTAGAACAGGAGTGTCCATATTGTGGACTGAGCGCCCAAGCAATAACCACCAAACCCGAGCAACTCGGTTCTTATTTGTATTTGAACTGCTTAATTGATTAATTTTCAACGCTTGAATTTTGTGGGCCTGGAAGTTTGGCAAGGGCTGTTTTTAATGCTGTTAACTGGTGGATAAATTCTAAATTCCAAGATCTGTTGAGACAGAGGACAACTAATGACAACATGGATGTAAGCTGTATAGGTGGCCCTCAAGGCTCCATGGTATACACACAGGCACAACATTTCGGTACTCCTGTTAAAGAATATTCTAGAACATTCCCTACCACCACCAAAACACACACACAGCAACAAAGAGTCACCCAGGCTTGTGTACATGAATAACGAATAAACACTAGCTTCACGCTTGGAAACTAAATCCAGAAAGCAAAATGAGACAGTATGTCTAGTGTATATTACACCATAACCCAAAAGCACATACTTCAGCAATACAGCCAATATTTGTTACCTTTGGCATCTCACTACACTGCTCAAAATATCAATGTGAAGGGTAGGAACTCTTCAAAAACACACAGAAAACTGGCACAGTGTCACTTACTCCTAAACATTGCTGCTGTGGCACAAGAAACACACAAGTAAGCTGGACACATTTTGCTTGCACTGTAAGTGTAGCTGTTACCCAAGGATGTCCTTCTGTTCACATTGCCAGTGCTTTTTAACCACAATTTGTTCCTAAAATACAAACTATTTATTTTAAATGACCCTAACCTGAGCTCCACATGCAAGACGATAGCAAAATACTGCGGATGCTGGAAATCCGAAACAAAAGACGCTGGAAAAACTCAGCAGGCTAGGCAGCATTCGTGGAGAGAGAAACAGAGTTAACGTTTCTGACGAAAGGTCTTCGACCTGAAACGTTAACTCGGTTTCTCTCTTCACGGATGCTGCCTGGCCTGCTGAGTTTTTACATATGCAAGATATGGCAGTTATGTACAAACCCAACTAGAGTTAAAGTGGTCAAAAATTTATACCAGGTTCCCTGATAATTCTACCAACATTCCAATAGAAAATATTTTGCACTTTACAGCAAACTTGTGTCTATATAAACAATGCAAGATTGCCACAATCAGCTTTAGCATACTGCAGTTGTGGACAGAGTTCACAGTGAAATGTAAAACACAACGCACGGACGTAGACAAGAAAACCCCCCCAAACCCAACAGCTCGTCCCTGATACTACTATGGTGCTATACTGTTCAAAATGTTAATATATTTTGCTAAAATCTTTTTACTCTTTGCTCTCACATTCTTGACTCCTTCTATATGACTGGAGGTGGTCATGGTTCTCCAAAAATGCTTTGGAACCCACCCTATTAAACTGAGTCAGATTCCACAAGAGTGAAAGCACTGGCACCTTATTTGCATGACAGTGCAGTTACCAAAATCAGGGCCATTACAACAGCAATGAGATCACGAGACTGCAGCCAGACGTAGCATGGCCAACAGAGAACAGCGAGGAAGCACATTAGCTTGGAGCTACAACACGTGTTCTATATTCAACGGCTATCTCAGTCTTGCTAGTGATCTTCATGTCATTTTGCCAGATCTATATAGCAGGTTGACATTATATATAGTACTATTTCTCATCCCTCAAAGGTCTCAAAGCACTTTACATACAACAAATTACTTTTAAATGCAATGACTGTTTTGTAAGCAAATGTGCAGCAAGATTCCACGAACAGTTGTTGAAGAGCAACGTTGGCCAAGAAATCAGACAGCTTCCTACATTTCTTTGAATAGTGCCGGGATCCTGTTGTACTAGAATAGAAGGGCCTTGTCTCTCATCCCAAGGGCGGCACCTCCAACAATACAGCACTCCATCAGCACTGCACTTCATTGCTAGCCAAGATTATGTGCTCAAGTCCTGGAGTTGGCTTCATCCCACATGCTTGCAGCTCAGAGCCAAGCTGGCTGAAATGGTTATCATAAGAGGCTGTGGAATCCCTTCTATTTTTGGGGGGAAATTCCACAGCAGTGCAATGAACAGCCCACTTCCTTGCTCTATTTCCTTTAAACTTGTATAAAAAAAATCTATCTTCCTTTGCTGTTCCTTCCTAGAGTCCCGTACACATCCATTTACTGCAGCACTAAAGTAGGCATGGATTGGCACAAAACGAGCCAATCCTCACATCTGCTTCCCAGAAATAGTAACCACCAGCCAATGGACTGTGATCTGCATCCCACTTGCTCCGTGGCACCATGAAATGGTGCCCCAATGCCCTGCTGATACCGAAGGTTGTCACATTATGCCCAGTATGGTATGGTTTGTTCTTGACCAGAACTAGTTGCAGTTGGTTAAATATATTTGCACAGTGAAAGGGGCTGGTCAAATGGCTGGGGAATTAGTCATTTGTCTATTTCTGGACAGAAATCGTTAAACTGTTACATCAGTCTGGCAAAACTCCATAGCTTTTAAAAATTTATCAGCAAAACAATGGTAATCCATATTCTTGTGGGGAAAAAACAGCCAAGTGATGAAGTGAAACTAAATATATAATCTATTTCCCATGTAAAGCTGTAATGTTGTTCGTTTGAGTGTTCACTTAAGTCCAGGATGCTGTACATACAAAGCATAGAACACAGTACTGATTAATTTGCAGCATTTTAGTGAGAAAATAAATTATAGCAGTAACCACATAGGGTACAATACACAGTCTATTTGTACATAACTGTAACCAAATATATGCAATGGTGCAGTGTTGCTACTAGGAGGTCAGTAAAGTTCAATTACGGGTGTGTAAAATGTTCATACCGTGTCCACTTGAACTGTATACACAGCAGCCAATTACACATTTTGTCCTTCCAAGTATGGATACAGCATTTTGAGCTATACAATGCTTGGATGGAGAATCGATGGTGATGAATTAAAAGCATACAGAAAGTGTAATGTCATAAGTTCATTTTTTTTCTATTGTGTATTGGCACCAGTATGCCAAAAGAAGTCCAGCGACAACATTGGTGAGCAATGAGAAAACTAACTCTCATTTAAGGTATAACTGAAACCTTTCAGTGAAACAGGAACTATATCTCTGGGAAATGGGTGGAGACCGAAAAGTTTCTATCATTCAATTAGCAGGAGATTCAGTCATCAGGTATTTACTTAATTGCTATCGACTATACGATGATGTTGATGGCACTGCTGATTGCTGCCTTTTTCCTTGATGCCCTTAGGGACGAATCAGCACAACACAAGCCTCAACTCTGTAATGGACTAACCCCTTCCTTCCCAGGGCCTTCAAAGTAAGGGCCAACTGCAGCACACTTTTATAGCTCTATATTTCAATTAGTCTTTTTTTATTTTGAAATACTGCATAGCTAATCATCCCAATATAGATTGGATGCAATTCAATTATTGTCATAGAGTCATAACGACACAGAAGGAGGCCATTCGGCCCATCGAGTCCGTGCCGGCTCTCTGTAGAGCAATCCAGTCAGTCCCATTCCCCCGCTCTATCCCCGTAGCCCTGCAAGTTTATTTCCCTCAAGTGCCTATCCAGTTTCCCCTTGAAAACATTGAGTGTGTCTGCTTCCACCACTTCCGTCGGCAGCGAGTTCCAGGTCACCACTCGCTGCGTAAAAAAGTTTTTCCTCACATCCCCCTGTATCTCTTGCCCAAAACCTTAAATCTGTGTCCCCTAGTCCTTGTACCATCAACTAGTGGGAACAGCCTTTTCCCGTCTAGCTTATCCAAACCAGTCTTAATCTTGTACACCTCTATCAAATCACCCCTCAACCTCCATTGCTCTAATGAAAACAAATCCAGGGTCCATGTAAAAATAAATTCCACACCCACCAAGATTTTCATAATTACAAACAAAAAATGCTGGAAATAGAAGGAAGCGAAGAAAAAAGATGGATTCATATATCGGATGTCAGACTTTCATCAGATTTGGAAAATAGGAGCTAAGCACTTTTATGGAGCTGGAAAAAATGTAAAAATCAAGAGACAGGTACAGCAAACCCACCACAGAACAATTAATAGGCAAAAGGAATTAAAGTCTTGTCAAATTTCTCTGTTCAAATCTCAAAGCATGATCCTGATCACCCTGTGGCTCGACTCTCGAGCTCCGTCACATTCAGTGTTCACAACTCCTCAGATAATGAAGCAGTCCGTGCCCGCATGCAACAAGACCTGGACGACGTTCAGGCTTGGGCTGATAAGTGGCAGGTAACATTCGTGGATAGAAGTGTCAGGCAATGACTATCTCCAACAAGCGAGAGTCCAACCACAGCCCCTTGACATTCAATGGCATTACCATCGCCGAATCCCCCACCATCAACATCCTGGGGGGTCACCATTGACCAGAAACTTAACTGGACCAGCCACAGAAATACTGTGGCAACAAGAGCAGGTCAGAGGCTAGGTATTCTGCGGCAAGTGTCTCACCTCCTAACTCCCCAAAGCCTTTCCACCATCTACAAGGCACAAGTCAGGAGTGTGATGGAATACTCTCCACTTGCCTGGATGAGTGCAGCTCCAACAATACTCAAGAAGCTCGACACCAGCCAGGTCAAAGCAGCCCGCTTGACTGGCACCCCATCCACCACCTTATACATTCACTCCCTCCACCACCGGCGAACCGTGACTGCAGTGTGTACCATCTACAAGATGCACTGCAGCAACTCGCCAAGACTTCTTCGGCAGCACTTCCCAAACCCGCGACCTCTACCACCGAGAAGGACAAGGACAGCAGGCGCACGGGAACACCACCACCTCCAAGTTCCCCTCCAAGTTACACACCATCCTGACTTGGAAGTATATCGCCATTCCTTCATCGTTGCTGGGTCAAAATCCTGGAACTCCCTACCTAACAGCACTGTGGGAGTACACTCACCACATGGACTGCAGCGGTTCACCACCACCTTCTCAAGGGCAACTAGGGATGGGCAATAAATGCTGGCCTTGCCAGTGATGCCCAGATCCCATAAGCGAATTTTTAAAAAAAATTCACGCCAAAATTTCTACCTTGGACTTCTCACACCGTTCCAACCAAGCCCAGCAGAAACTTGAGCCACTGCACCCTCTGATGATCAACCAACAACTGCAGACTGTCTCTTCAGTTTTTCCTGTCCACCGTTCACAATTCCCTTCCATTGCGGAAATGTCCTTACCCTCTTTTTATCTTTTCAACACCTCTTCACTGCTCGAGCTGCCACGACCGTTGCATTTTACAAACGTTGCCATTTAAAAAAAATCATTTACAGGCCACCAAGCCCAATAACTGCTTCGTTAGGTTAGGAATCAGCATATCCAGCACCTGTTAACCT
Organism: Squalus acanthias; assembly: GCA_030390025.1. Taxonomy (NCBI): domain Eukaryota; kingdom Metazoa; phylum Chordata; class Chondrichthyes; order Squaliformes; family Squalidae; genus Squalus; species Squalus acanthias. Next base: position 42,490,379 of record CM059443.1, read on the forward strand.
CTGCCCCCTCACCCCACTTGTTCAGTTTTATAAAAGGGGCTCTCCCACTTTCTGGTCCTGAAAAACAGTCCACACCAAAAAGTGGTCACACTAGAAAAAGTCAAGGATGCAAAAAGATTATTCAGCCCATCAAAGCTTACCCCGCTCTGGTACCCTCTCATCGTACCATCCACAAGTGTCAGCTTGACTCAGTTGGTAGCGCTCACCTTTGAGTGAGAAGGTTGTTGGCTCAAGCCCCACTCTACAATTTGAGCATATAATCTAGTTTGATACTTCTAGGTGTCCTTCTCTCAACCATTACCTCCAAAACAGTTGAACCAGTCAGTCATTCAGTTCATTGCTGTTTGTGGGTTCTCGCTGTGCACAAAATGGTTGTCATTTTATCTGTGACTGCAATTCATTGCATGTAAAGCACTTTGGTGCATTTGAGAGGCATCATATGGTACTGTGATAATCAAAGTTCTTTCGATTTTTTCCCCATTTGACTTTGATCAGCCAGGTAGCTGACGTAAGAAAACCCCTGAAAATGCCCAAGTCTCTCCAAACCAAGCTAAAAATTCCACACTGGTAAGAGTTTCTGTTTGCCAGATACGGAGTGCTTTCTGCTTGTCCTGCAAGGATCACCCTACTTGTTGGACATTGCCTTGTAAGGTTTTCTGGAGCCAAGTGGGAAGAAACCCAGCTCCCAGTGATAAGTCCACCCCTCCAGCCCCATGAATGACCCAGGCATGGCAGTCAATGTACAGTTCTTTGTGGTAATGCAGACCTGCCTGCCTCAGACATCAGTGTGCTGGCTTGCTTCCAATCTTGTATGGCCAGACATGTCATCTTGGAGCCACTTCAACCCAAGGAGATCCTACCAAGGAACAGTCAGCACTCGTCAATTTTCTCTCTCTACAGGTGTATTTTCTGTTTTTATGATATTCCACATTCATAGCTTTATCTTATTATTTCTAAGTACAGTCCATCTGTTGCTTAATTTGCATGTCAGAATACTGATCTGTTGCATTTTCAAGACTGCATAACATCTTGTTCCTATTTTTATAGGACAGCATCATAATTTAATTCAGGCTCAACTACAGAATCAAATGGTGAAGAAATGCCAATTATCACTTGTGGGCTGACAGCTAAAATGCAATATTTCTACTGTTGGTATGTTTAAATGGTTTTGTGACATCACCCAATGCTTGGTTATGTTTTGCACTGTGACAGATTTTTAAAATTGGCAACATTTTAAAAACAAGACACACAAGTGCGCAATAAAACTAAGATGCATTACATCCTCCTGCTGGAATAACTCATTTACTACTTCCACAAGTTGGACTAAATTATTGTATTTCAAAATGAGGGCATGAAAATAGTTTCCAGTTTTACAAATTAATGTCTTTTATATGCAGTTTCATAACTTTCATAGCAATGTAAAATTAAACTATTTATGCATTATCAATATTTAACTCAATATTGTCAGAGATGGCCACTAGACAGGGATCATAACTAAAGTCCCCCATCACTGGTATCATCCATGTGAATCTACACTGTACATTTTCTATGGTTTCAATGTCTTTTCTATAATGGAGTGTCCAAAACTGCGCACACAACTCTATACCTGTGACCTAACCATCACCTTGTTCAAATTTATTGCTTCTTTACTCTGCGCCTCAATTTGTGTGTTACAGCTCTGTCTACCTGTACTTGCATTCACAGGGAATTATGTATCTGATCTCTTGGGTCTCTCATCCACACACTTCAGTGCTTTTCTATTGCGTGGATACTCCCATTCCATATTTTTCTCCTAAAATGTATCCTCTCACATATTAAATTGCATCTGCTATTTGTCTGCTCATTCTACTAATTTGCCTATATACTCTAAGCTTTGCACAGCCCACCTTGCTGTTTGCCAAACAACCTACTTTTGTGTCATCAATACATTTCAATATCCTGCTCCTTATGCCCGTGTCCAAATCAGCTGCATATACTGACAACAAAAGTGGCCCAGCACTGACCCCTGGGGTACACCACTTCCAACCCTTCTCTAATCTGAGCAACAAGTATTTACCTTAAATCTGTTTCTTATAAATCAACCTACTCTCTAACCACGTCACTACATTTCCTCACCATATACCTGAATTCTTGTAACAAACCGCCTGAGAGTCATCTCAGAGTTCCTTCTGAAGATCTTGTTTAACTAGTTGATCAGTTTGATATTTGGTGATCCTAAATGCCAGCTTTGCTGCTAATGCAAAGTCCATCAATTGTGTGGTGAGACATTTTCATGACTAACAGCTATATTGCAGAGACCCGTAGCACCTTCAACAGAAGGCAAATAAAAAAAGAGAAGCTAGATCTCTCGAGAGGACTCTCAAAAACGGAAGGAATCCTTATTCAGGAGGTATCGGGGTGAAATAAACCAAAAGAACCGTTACTGGTCCCAAAATAAAGTAAAATCTCAGCCCCACTTACATCATAGACCAGTTACAAACATTTGATGCAAAACTAATTTTCCTGCTGTTAGCAACAATGCATTTAGTGGTTAGAAACCATCAGCTAACTGCCTGCTTGGGCCACAGTGCACAAACCGAGAGGTGGAACATCATGAACAGAAAATCTTCACCTCAAAATACATTACATTAAACCACCTATTTCCACCTCCATAACATCGCCCATCTCCGCCCCTGCCTCAGCTTATCTGCTGCTGAAACCCTCATCCATGCCTTTGTTACCTCTAGACTTGACCATTCCAACGCACTTCTGGTCGGCCTTCCACGTTCTACCCACTGTAAACTTGAGGTCATCCAAAACGCTGCTGCCCGTATCCTAACTTGCACCAAGTCCCGTTAACCCATCGCCCCTGTGCTCGCTGACCTACATTGGCTCCTGGATAAGCAACGTCTCGATTTTAAAATTCTCATCCTTGCTTTCAAATCCCTCCATGGCCTCACCCCTCCCATCTCCTCCAGCCCTACAACCGACCCCCACCCCGCCCGAGATATCTGCGCTCCTCCAATTCTGGCCTCTTGGGCATCCCCAATTTTAAGGACTCCACCATTGGTGGCCGTGCCTTCAGCTGCCATGGCCCTAAGCTCTGGAACTCCTTCCCTAAAACTTCCCGCCTCTCTATCTCTTTTTCCTCCTTTAGGACGCTCGTTAAAACCTACCTCTTTGACCAAGCTTTTGGTTATCTGCCCTAATAGCTCCTTGTGGCTCGGTGTCAAATTTTGTTTGATAATGCTCCTGTGAAGTGCCTTGGGATGTTTTACTATGTTAAAGCCGTTATATAAATGCAAGTTGTTGTTTTGCAAGGAACGGGGAAGGAGGAGTAGGGTAAAAAATGGTATTCGAACAAAAATTATTATCCCATTCTGTTGCGGAGTGCATCATGCCTCCATGATGACGCGGTATTGATTAAAGAAACTATTACAGCTGTGAGGAGGGATGATATGTTGGAGAGATCATCAAACGAGGCCATATGGGTCGAATTGAAAAACAAAAAAGGGGTAATCACACTGCTGGGAGTGTACTACTGACCCCCAAACAGTGAGAGGGAGATAGAACAACAAATATGGAGACAAATTTCTGAGAAGTGCAAAAACTATAGGGCAGTAATAGTAGGGGATTTGAACTACCCCAATATTAACTGGGATAAAATTAGTGTGACGAGTATATAAGGTGCGGAATTCCTAAAATGCATCCAGGAGAACTTTTTTTAGCCAGTATGTAGCAAGCCCAACAAGGGAGGGGGCGGTCTGGACTTAGTTTTAAGGAATGAAGCTGGGCAGGTAGAAGGCGAATCAGTGGGGGAGCATTTTGGTGCTAGTGACCATAATTCTGTTAGATTTAAGGTAGTGATACCCGCTCTGCTGCATGCCTCAGAGACATGGACCATGTACAGCAGGCACCTCAAAGCACTGGAGAGGTACCACCAACGCTGCCTCTGCAAGATCCTGCAAATCCATTGGCAGGATAGGCGCACCAACGTCAGTGTTCTTGCTCAGGCCAACATCCCCAGCATTGAAGCTTTGACTACGCTCGATCAGCTCCGATGGACGGGTCACATTGTCCGCATGCCTGATAAGAGACTCCCAAAACAAGCGCTCTACTCGGAGCTCCGGCACGGCATGAGAGCCCCAGGTGGGCAGAGGAAATGCTTCAAGGACACCCTCAAAGCCTCCTTGAAAAAGTGCAACATCCCCACCGACACCTGGGAGTCCCTGGCCCAAGACCGCACAAAGTGGAGGAGAAGCATCCGGGAAGGCGCTGAACACCGAGTCTCTTCGCCGGGAGCATCGGAAGCCAAGCGCAGGCAGCGCAAGGAGCGCACGTCAACCCAAGCACCCCACCCACCCGCCCCTTCAACCACCGTCTGCCCCACCTGTGACTAGAGACTGTAGGTCCCGCATTGGACTCATCAGTCACCTGAGAACTCATTTTTAACGTGGAAGCAAGTCATCCTCGGCTCAGAGGGACTGCCTAAGAAGAAGGAAGGAAGAGTTATGGAAAAGGACAAGGATAGACCAGGAATAAAAATTCTAAATTGGGGAAAAGCAAATTTTGCTAAGCTCAGAGGGGATTTAGCCATAGTGGACTGGAAACAGCTACTTGAAGGTAAATCAATGTCAGAGCAGTGGGAGGCATTCAAGGAGGAGATCCGGAATGTTCAGACCAAATATGTGCCCTTAAAGAAAAAAGGTGGGACTAACAAATCTAGAGCCCCCTGGATGTCTAGAGACATACAGGGTAGGATAAAGAAAAAAAAGGGAGGTGTATGACAGATACCGAGGGCTAAATACTCCTGAATCTTGAGGAGTACAGAAAGTGCAAGGGTGCAATAAAAAATGATATTGGGAAAGCAAAGAGAGAGCATGAAAAATTCTTGGCAAGTAAAATCAAGGAAAACCCAAAGATGCTTTATAAATATAAAGAGCAAGAGGATAACTAAAGAAAGGGTAGGGCCTATTAGAGATCATGAGGGTAATCTGGGTGTGGAGGCGGGAGACGTCGGTAGGGTGCTTAATGAATACTTTGCATCTGTTTTCACAAAGGAGAGGGGGGAGGAGTGTGAAATATTAGATGAAATAAACAGTGAGAGAGGAAGTATTAAGGGGTTTAGCAGCTTTAAAAGTGGATAAATCCCCAGGCCCGGATGAAATGTATCCCAGGCTGTTAAGCGAAGCAAAAGAGGAAATAGCAGAGGCCCTGACCATCATTTTTCAATCCTCTCTGGCTTCAGGTGTGGTGCCGGAGGACTGCTAATGTGGTACCCTTGTTTAAAAAAGGAGAAAAGGATAGACCAAGTAATTACAGGCCAGTCAGCCTAACCTCGGTGGTGGGAAAATTATTGGAAAGAATTCTGAAGGACAGGATAAATCTTCATTTAGAAAGACATGGATTAATCAAGGATAATCAGCACGGATTTGTTAAGGGAAGGTCGTGTCTGACAAACTTCATTGAATCTTTTGAGGAGGTAACAAAGAGGATAGTGCGTTTGATGTAGTATAGATGGACTTTAGCAAGGCTTTTGAGAAGGTTCCACATGGCAGACTGGTAACGAAGTTAAAAGCCCATGGTATCCAGGGCAAAGTGTCAAGTTGGATTCAAAACTGGCTCGGAGACAGGAAGCAGAGGGTAATGGTTGATGGGTGTTTTTGTGACTGGAAGGCTGTTTCCAGTGGGGTTCCGCAGGGCTCAGTACTAGGTCCCTTGCTTTTTGTGGCATATATCAATGATCTAGACTTGAATATAGGGGATATGATTAAGAAGTTTGCAGATGATACTAAAATCGGCTGTGTGGTTGATACTGAAGAAGGAAGCTGTAGACTGCAGGAAGATATCAATAAATTGGTCAGGTGGGCAGAACAGTGGCAAATGGAATTCAATCCGGAGAAGTGTGAGGTAATGCATTTGGGGAGGGTTAACAAGGGAATACACATTAAATGGTAGGACAGCGAGTAGTGTAGAGGAACAAAGGGACCTTGGAGTGCATGTCCACAGATCCCTGAAGGTAGCAGGCCAGGTAGATAAGGTGGTTAAGAAGGCATACAGAATGCTTGCCTTTATTAGCCGCGGCACAGAATACAAGAGCAGGGGGGGGGGGGTTATGCTTCAACTGTATAAAACACTAGTTAGGCCTCAGCTGGAGTACTGCGTGCAGTTCTGGTCACCACATTACTGGAAAGATGTGATTGCACTAGAGAGGGTACAGAGGAGATTTACAAGGATGTTGCCGGGAGTAGAGAATCTTAGCTATGAGGAAAGACTGGATAGGCTGGGTCTGTTTTCCTTGGAACAGAGGAGGCTGAATAATAAAATTATTGAGGTGTATAAAATTATGAGGGGCAGAGATAAAGTGGATAGAAAGGACCTATTTCCCTTAGCAGAGGGGTCAAAAACCAGGGGACACAGATTTAAAGTAATTGGTGGAAGGTTTAGAGGGGATTTGAGGGGAAATTTCTTCACCCAGAGGGTGGTGGGGGTCTGGAACTCACTGCCTGAAAGGGTGGTAGAGGCAGGAACCCTAACCACATTTAAAAAGTACTTGGATGTGCACTTGGGATGCTCTAACCTGCAGGGCTACGGACCAAGAGCTGGGAAGTGGGATTAGGCTGGATAGCTCTTTGTTGGTCGGCGCGGACACGATGGGCCGAAATGGCCTCCTTCCGTGCTGTAACTTTCTATGATTGACTCTCTGGAAAAGCTATCTACTTCGTCCCATTACTCTGCCACTGCCACATAACCATTTAACTTTTTCTTTTTCAAATATTTATTTCCCTTCTAAAAGCTATTATGATTCTACTTCCACCACTGTTTTTGGCAGGGAACTCCATGGCCAAACAACCCTCTATAATAAACAGGTACTCAGGTGGTAAAGCTACTGCAGAGTAGCCAACGATTTAAAAACAGCCTCAACTTGAACACTAGCTAATACTTCTATGCCATTTTTATCCTCCTCTCCTTATGGTCTTTCCATACTATTCCCAGCCATGAACTAAAAAGCAACTCGCTTTTAAGCCTCATTCCATATGCCTGGCCTCTATAGATTAATATAACTAAGTTCAGGTTCTCTAGTTAATCACCAGAGCATACTAGTTTCCTACTACTGTATTTCATTTTGATGGGGCTACCACTGTACTGCCAATTACTATTTCAATACAAACCCAATTTGGAGCTGCCATGCAAGTGGGATACTGATCTACATGAGCATGCCACCTATCTCCTTGACATCAGTAGTTTATTTCATGTCTGGGAGTGCCTTACCAGTACACACTCCCATGGACCTTCTGTCCTTACATCTGAAAGACAACCACAGTTATGCAAAGAAAAACAGTAGCATTACAGAAAATATTAGCATACAGCAACACACGTGCCAACACACAAAAAAATGCACAAATCTGGTAACACTGACAGAAGCCTGATGACACCTCAAATTTGCTGTAATCCCCTTGTTGGAAAACCCGAACTCGACATTTACTAAGGACCAGTATTAACAAACTCAGAACAGCAAGTGTCCATCAGATATACTATCTCAAATGAAAAGCATAATTGATCCTTATGTTCTACTAAAAATGTGCGCTGAAAGTGGCTCCCAATTTAATGGGAATAGGTCAGGGTTCATGGCTTATTGTTGTTTAGCATGTGTTGTATATTTAGGTGAACGATTCAAAAGCAAGTCAACACAACTTCTTTGCCAGCTGCCACCGAGCCGAGCCTCACTATACAGAAGCTTGCTGATGCACTTATTAACCCTTTATAAGTTTCAATACACTTAACAGAAGGAAAGACTTGCAATTCTGTGACAGTTATGATTGAAATCAAGCACATCCAAGGAAGTCAACAGATTCACTGTATTTAAACACGTCTAGAAAACCCCAAAAAACCTGAATTCCAGCTTTAACCTCAGTTATTTGCGATCTAGGTTACAAGTTTTTCACTGGATTGTACAGAGGACAAGTGCTGAGTGGTTGATGTGACAACGTAGCTGAAAGGGCAATAATGCAGATTGTGACCTAGGACCTCAAAGTACGTGGATCGCATCATGTGACAGCAGATTAAATAACCTTAGAATACTGTAAGCTTTTGTAACCGTGTTGCATACCAAATACAACGACAGTAAAGAAATGTCTAATGCTATAAATCTCGCCGTTCCACTTGTCTGCACTTTCATACTCGTTCTCGTCACTTGCTACGGCCCTAATTCACTCTCTGTAACTGTAATTTAGCCCTTTGGAGTCTTTGCTGGGCCACAAATTGTGGCAAGTAAGTAAATTCTGGTTAACGGGTAACAAATTTATACTGAATTCCAAAGGAGTATTTTTGCTCCAGTCCTTTTTAAAAAAAATAAAAAACACTAACCAATTATGTAGCTCATGAACAAAAATGGTGCATCAGTGAAATGGGTTGCAATGTCTGAAGAGATTAAACTCCATTTGTATAACAAGCTAGCTGCTTAACTGAACAAGTGGAATTTTTAATACTGACAAAATCATCTTTCAGTATATTCCATTTTAAACTCCATCAAATGGCCAGATGTGTTGGTCCACACGTGCAAACAGTTGTTTGCCACGTCCCATTCTTCAGTTTCACACAATGCAAATGATTTCCCTTTAGTCAATAATAGATTCAGCATCTCTCCTCTGACCAAAGTGACAAAAAGAAACATGTTCATTTATATAAAATCAGGCTATTTTCTTTCTATTCCTCTTTCACAAGGTGACAAGAAATGTTTCATACAGCTCAAAGTAAAACTGCCACACACATCCAGATTGGCCAAAATTAACCTCCGAGAATTACAAGTGTAACAAGGCTGGATTTCAGGTTAGTCAGTCATGCTCAACAATAGCACATGCAATTCTGTCAGCTAAAAAAAACTGCTTCTGTAGTAAACAAATTCCAGAAAGCGCTTCAATGAGAAGGGCACAATGGACCAAATATTCCCTCAGCAGCTAAAATTCACCATTCATATATAGGAGGCATCGGGAGGAGGAGTGGGTGAGGAGGCAGATATCACTGAACAAATACTCTCAAATTTTGGAAACAAAAGTCCATGAGCTTTTCATATTTGATATTGGAAGTGAAGACCAGGAGCTGGTTCGTGGTGGAGCAAAGGAATTTGTACTTGCTTTGCAGAATGGCCGAAGACCAACAGGATGGTTCGGAACAACAATCGGCCACAACTGGAATATTGTGTCTAATTCTGGGCACCGCACTTTAGGAAGGATGTGAAGGTTTTAGAGAGGGTGCAGAAAAGATTTACAAGAATGGTTCCAGGGATGAGGGACTTCAGTTACATGGATAGACTGGAGAGGCTGGGGTTGTTCTCCTTAGAGCAGAGACAATTGAGGGGAAATTTGAGAGGTGTTCAAAATCATGAGGAGTCTAGACAGAGTAGATAGAGAAAAATTGTTCCCATTGGCGGAAGGGTCGAGAACCAGAGGACACAGATTTAAGGTGACTGGCAGAAGATCCAAAGGCAACATGAGGAAAAACTTTTTTAAGCAGCGAGTAGTTATGATCAGGAATGCACTGCCTGAAAGGGTGGTGGAAGCAGATTCAATCGTGGCTTTCAAAAAGGAATTGGATAAGTACCTGAAAGAAAAATATTTGCAGGGCTACAGAGAAAGGGCAGGGATTGGGACTAGCTGCAGTGCTCTTGCAGAGAGCCGGCATGGGCTCGACAGGCCGAATGGCCTCCTACTGTGCTGTAACCATTCTATGATTCTAACCGTGCTGAAGATGGTCGTCAGATTTGATGCATGGTCAATGCTGAGATTCTAAGATAACCTAATAAGATTCGGCATACAAGAAGAGTACATTGATGTCAACTGCAGTACATACAAGATCAACCCAAATCAACTCTTGCTCTCTTTCATTGATACAAACAGTAATAGGCAGGCACACGGTCACGGATCCGCAATTGGCAACGGTCTCCTCACTCAGATCTATACTGAAGTCTAAAACCCAAAGATGCCGTGGCAGCTCAGGGTACTGTTTACTACTAATTCCCCACAGAAAGAGACTCTTGCCCTCATCTGGGTCACTCGGGTAAGGGATTTCCCAGAAATCTAATACTGCACATTCCACTTGTTTCACATCAGGACCCATTTTAGCGACAAAGGACAGGAGGCACTTAATCGAACACCTCACAACAGGAAAATTTGGGGTCACAATCCATTGGAACTCCAGATGTTACATTCTTTATATTGGTCAATGCTGTTGATAGCAGGAGACGCAAGTGTCTACTGCAAGGAAAAAGTGACAGTTATTAAAAGTGGCAGAGGCATTGCCATGTTAAAATGTCGACTTCAAGCTCTCAGACCTTTGTCATAGTGAACCCCACCAAAACACAGCTCTGCCCCATGTAAACTGCATTTACATTCCTGCTAACTGCATAATTAATGGTGCAACTTCAATATTACAAATCAATCTTAGATTGAATTTCTCTTCTAATTAAAACCATTATACTACCTACAGTAGTTTAGATTTTGGTTTACAATTATTTTCCCTGCACTACCCACCTAATTCCCCACTTCAGCTGTAGTTAACACTGCACTATAAATTACAATTCTACATCTACAAACACCAGAGCTATAGGATCGGTACTGGAACTTGCAAGAAAACAACGTATTTTCAAACTAAATGATATTCAGAAAAGCATTCTGTAAAATGAGAATGAGAAACTCTACATTTTACAAAACAGACCCAGTACCCCACACCATTTCTGTCTATTCACTTCAAATATTCAAACTTCATTTATGCATTCACTACACTGTAGAACAAAAGAAGTGTAGATCTAATAAATGGATTAACAGAGATTAATTTATTGTGCAAGTGCTGTGGTTGAACAGTACTCAATTTCAGTTCTGGTAATGCACATTGCAAGTCCAAAGTGGCTGAACATACAAACGCATTTCTGCAACTTTCCCAGTTGGAAAACTTGAACACAACCAACATATTTCCCAGTTGATTTCAGACAGTATCTTACACGCAAAGAACACCTGAAACATGTAGAAGTTGAACACAACAAATGGCAAACAGCTTCAGTACTGTTCAGGTCTTGCAATGTAGTTTCTAAATAAAATCAGACTTAGTGAGTAACCTGCGCCTTTTCTTTGAATCAGGAATGCCACAGGACCTTCCTGTTCAAAATCCCAATAGCACAGGGTGCTCACAGTTAGATGTTACAAAATTGAAAACTGAAGCATGCTCTAAGGAGATTCTATGCAGCACTATGAGCAAGAATGAGTCACAAGGCACAGACTTAATGGGAGCTCAGTATTCTCTGCAAGTACCACCATGTCTAACAGATACTAGGGATGCAACAGCAATTACAGCTGCAACCAGTATTAAGTGGAAAATCACTTCTAAATACATCAGACCTCCCATTTATTCTGAAAACCAATTTCTCAGATCTAACCGCCCCTTTGTGAGGTTGTGTCTAGTCTTCACTCATTAACTCTCGTCACCGTCAGGAACTTGGGGAATGACCGACATTAAACTCAATCTTGGACATTCTTATAAATATAGAGTGAGATCCACGTCTGTGCAGCTTTTAAGTGATAAAAATAGATGCCGCATGTAGCAATCCCATTTGTTGCTATGCAATTTCTTCAGTTTCCATGTATATGCAAATTGTTTACTTGCAAATGAAAAGCTTAAGAAACTGAATTGCTTTATGTCAAAAAGTAATATACTGAGGCCTACTTCATTGTAACTTCAAAAGGGACATTGTACATTCTGTGCATAACTGGGTACATGTTAAATAGACCGTGCGATTTTTGGATTTGATACGAATTCTGGTAAAAACAGGTTGTGAAATCAGTTTTAATTAAATGCTTTTTTGGGGGTCAAAAATAAGACAGTTTATAATTAAACAAAACTTCAGGCTTACTCAGCAAAATAATTTTGAAAGAAACAAAATACTTCAGCTTAAGCTATGTTAAAAGGAACTAATGTGGACCATTAGCTACACCTTGAGGATATCCTGTCCCATAGAACTTTGTTTGGCATTTGTTCATTATGCAGGCGACTGAAATGCACTTTATGTGGTTGTTGCCTATCGGTAGAGTGATGAAGTGCTCCCCGTGCCAAAAAGGGAAAGCATCTGTATGCATCACATCAGAACTGCAGAATGACGACAGAGTGGAGGTTTAAAATCGGGTTGAGCATTAATTTTGGAATGGCTTTTTCAGGCCCAAGATCAGAAAGTCAAGTCTCAAGGTGCTTTTAGGTTAACACTGGGCTGCCAGGAGAGCGGCACTCAAGTGCTGACCCCTGAGCTGCAAGTGTTGCTCTCCCCTTTTTACTTCACCAGTGCATAATTGTGCCTGTTGGAGGGCCTCACATTTTGTGGCACCTTCAATGAATGCTCTTAGAACCCAGGAAAGGTTGGCACCCGAACACCATCAGCCATGAAGTTTGCATCCTTTGGTTTCTTGGATGCACCACACGCTTGCTGCCGATGGAACACATTACTGAATAAGTGCCTTTAAAGACTTAATTCCTTTCATTTCTTCCTAGCTCAGGTGACTCAACCTTCCCATTTTCAATTAGGCAGTAAAGTGCGTTAATATATTAAATGGTCAAGAAATCACCATATGCCATATTTATAGTCAATGAGCAGATTTATTCAGGCAAGGTAGGAGAAAGAAACAAGACCGCCATTGTCCCATCGCCCACTATGAATAGTTAGAGCAAAATTCCACATCAACATTGGCATAAAACAGACCCACCTGTGAGGAGGGCTATGTCTTATAACTGTTTCCATTTACAGACACTTCCCAATGGTAGGAGAATCCTGACCCCAATTTCATTATTGTCCCATCAGAAACTGATTTGTTGAGAGAAACACTAAATAATTCCAAACCCATAGACATGACGAGCCCCATTTTCTTTACAATACAAGACACAAAAAAAACCTAAACACAAATCAACCATCAGCAGAATTAAGCAACTCTGGAATGTCCCTAAACCAACTGGTGCCTTCTTGCTCCCCTCCCGCGAGCTCGCCTATAAAAATAAAATGCCAAAAAACCACACTTCAACCAATATGCTTCTTAACTCAAGGTTACAACCAACAGTCTCAGACCTATAACTGCTAGTACTTTTACCCAGTGTTTCATAACTCAAAATGCTCTCTTCAGACACAAACCAAATTTGGAGATACACTGTGTTGGAACTGAACATAGTGTGAAAATTTCACACACTATCACATCTAAAAGAAATCTAATTTTTCAAGGAGACAAAACAGTTTACTTAAGAAACACAGAAAATGTTGGAAACATTCATGTCAGTCAGCATCTGTAGAGAACAGACAGGTTAACGTTTCAGATGTGGACCCCTCTGACCCTTGCTCCAGTTCTGACGGAGTCCGCATCTGAAACTTTAACTTGTTTGTTCTCTCCATAGATGCTGACTGACCTGAGAATTTTCAGCATCCGCGTTCTTTCAAATTTCCAGCATCTGCAGATTTTGCTTTTTGTTTAAAACAATTTCTTTAACCATTCCTCATAGTACCCAATACAGTAAGACCTCACTGTGACAAACTGGCCTCTACTCAAACTGCAGATTTAAAGAAAGCTGTCCACTCATGGTATATCTCACACCACTTGAACTTGCTATGACCAATGAGAGAACAGCACAGAGATTAAAACCCAGTAGCATTACAGACATAACAAGCATCCCGATAAATAGAGGAGCATGACCTGCAGATGGGGAATTCATTGGGCTTTTTAGCAGGCCTGAGCTCATCATAAGGGAGGTTTTAATTAGCTTGGACTGTTCAAATCAGGGACAATTAGTCTAGCACTTTCAAAGAGGCAAACTAGTCAGACTAGATAGTTAGTACTATAAGAACATGTATATAAAAGTAAATGATAAAATTAGTTTAGTATAGAAATTGTGAACATTTATTTTCCTTTTTTCAAGTTAGCATAGTCTAACATCTATTGTAAATATACATATTTTACTGTTATTTACTTGCTTATTCATCTACTACTCAGTAACATTTGTTTGGCAGTTAAAGACTAAAATAACGGCTTGCTAATATTCCTCTGTTGCTTTTGAAGACGCAAGAAGAATTCTGTGGGGGCACTAAAGAAATCTGAAGATAGATTATCGGTTTGTTAACCTGGGCACGCCTTAAAAATTTACCTAGATACAAGGAAGAGAAGATAAATTTGAGGCAGTACGGAAGACCAACCTACAAGAGGAGTCTTAAATATAGTAGCCAAAATATCTGAAGTAAGCACAGTAAAGTATAGGTATCAAGCACCTATTCTGCGACTTCCTTATCACCAATGTAGAACTTGGTCAAAACTTTCTTAAAACCTAAATATCTGATGATAATTGCACCTTGGCCACAATATATTACTTGATAAAGACCAGGTTAGCTAAGCAGAATCTTCCCTTCCTGAATCTACACTATTAGGTGATGACTATTGGGTCCCAGCCCTGCGACCTCTACCACAGAGGACAAGAACAGTATTATGGGATCATGACCTCAAACGCTCACCATCCTGACCTGCACAATTAGATCACCCCTCAACCTTTTAAACTCAAGGGAATACAAGCCAAGCTTGTATAGGATTACACAGGATTACATAAAATATACAGCACAGAAACAGGCCATTCGGCCCAACCAGTCCATGCCGGCGTTTATACTCTACTCGAGCCTCCTCACATCTTTCCTCATCTAAGTCTATCAGCGTAACCCTCTATTCCCTTCTACCTCATATGCTTGTCCAGCCTCCCCTTAAATGCATCTATACTATTCGCTTCAACCACTGCCTGTAGTAGCGAGTTCCACATTCTCACCACTCTTTGGGTAAAGAAGTTTCTTCTGAATTCCCTTTTGGATTTCTTGTTGACTATCTTATATTGATGGCCTCTAGTTATGCTCTTCCCCACAAGTGGAAACATTCTCTCTGTATCCACTCTATCAAAACCTCATAATTTTAAAGACCTCTATTAGGTCACCCCTCAGCCTTCGCTTTTCAAGAGAAAAGAGATCCAGCCTGTTCATCCTTTCCGGATATGTATACCCTCACATTTCTGGTATCACAGAATCCCCACAGTGCAGATAGAGGCCATTTCGGCCCATCGAGCCTGCACCGACACATATCCCACCCTATCCCCGTAACCCCACGTATTTAATCCCCCCCTAACACTAAGGGTCAATTTATCATAGCCAAATCAACCTAACCCACACATCTTTGGACTGTGGGAGGAAACTGGAGCACCCGGAGGAAACCCACGCAGACACGGGGAGAATGTGCAAACTCCACACAGACAGTCACCCGAGGCCGGATTCGAACCCGGGTCCCTGGCGCTGTGAGGCAACAGTACTAACCACTATGCCACAGTGTTGCCTCAAATCATCCTTGTAAATCTTCTCTGCACCCTCTCCAGTGCCTCTATATCCTTTTCATAATATGGCGACCAGAACTACATGCAGTACTCCAAGTGTGGTCTAACCAAGGTTCGATACAGGTTTAGCATAATTTCCCTACTTTTCAATTCTATCCCTCTAGAAATAAACCAGAGTGCTTGGTTTGCTTTTTTTATGGCCTTGCTAACTTGTGGCACAACTTTGTGATTTGTGTAATTGTACTCAGAGATCCCTTTGTTCCTCTACCCCACCTAGACTTGTACCCTCCAAGTGATAAGTGACCTCCCTATTCTTCCTACCAAAATGTAATACCTCTCATTTATCTTGTTGAACTTCATTTGCCAATTATTTGCCCATTCTGCAAGTTTATTTATGTCCTCCTGTAATTTGTTGCAGTCCTTCTCAGTATTGACTATCCCCCCCAATTGGTATCATCCGCAAATTTAGAAATTGTGTTTTTGATTCCAAAGTCTAAATCGTTGTGGAACACCACTACCCACCTTCTGCCACTGTGAATAGCTACCCTTTACTTCCACTCGCTTTCTGTCTTGAAGCCAGCTAGCATCCATTCTGCTACTTGTTCCAACTCCACATTCTCTGACCTTATTCATTAGTCTATTATGGGGTACCTAATCGAAGGCCTTTTGAAAGTCTAGATAAATTACATCTACTGCATCACCATTGTCTACTCTGTTACCGCTTCAAAAATGTCAATAAGGTTGGTCAAGCAAGATTTTCCCTTTTGAAATCCATGCTGACTATTCATTATTATACTTTTCGTTTCTAGATGTTCTTCTATTCTCTCCTTTAGTAGGGATTCCATTATTTTTCCTACCACCGATGTTCAGCTGACTTGTCTATAATTCCCTGGACATGTTCTACCCCGCTTCTTAAATATAGGTATTATGTTACCTATCCGCCAGTCCTCTGGCACTACACCTTTTTCTAATGAATTATTAAATGTGTAGTAATGCCTCTGCTATCTCTTCCCTAGATTCTTTCAAAATGCGTGGATGCAATCCATCCAGACCAGGGGTTTTATCCTCTGAGTTTGATTAGTTTATTTAATATATCCCATTTAAAAAAAATTTTAAATGCACTTATCTCATTACTCATATCATCCAATGTCATGTCCACCTGTTCTATCTCCCTGGTAAATACCGAAGCGAAATAATGATTTAATATTTCTGCCATTTCCCTATCGTTACCTGTGGTATTGTGCTGTCTATCCCTTAATGGCCCTATTCCCATCCCAACCTTCCTTTTTTTTTATTGATGTGCCTGTAAAATATTTTACTATTTTGTTTTATGTTCCTTGATAATTTAATTTCATAGTTCCTCTTTGCCTTCCTAATTGTTTTTTTGACTTCTCTCATAATCCCTTTGTATTCTCTCTTATCATGCACTCCTCTGCTGTCTATGTCCTTAATGTATGCCTCTTTCCTTACCCTCAATTGTTCCCTTGTGTCTTTATTCATCCATGGAGTCTCATTAGTGTTTAGTTTGTTGTTTCCTTATAGCGGGATATATTTTTCCTGCACTCTGTTTGAACACCGTTTTAAATGTTTCCCATTGTAGTTCTACATCGCTGTTGGTCAATATTGTTGCCCATTTTATCTTCCCAAATTCTATTCTCAGCCCCTCAATCAGCTTTTCTCCACTCTATTAACCTGGTTTTTGTCATACTTATGTCCTTCTCTATTATCATCTTAAAGCGTATTATATTATGGTCACTATTGCCTATGTGTTCCCTTATGCAACCTATCCTCATAATCTAACCCTCTTAGCCATAGTATCATTCTGGTGAATCTGCGCTGTACCCCTTCCTGAGGTGCGGTGGTAAGAACTGAACCTAGTATTCCAGTTAGGGGTCTGACCAAGGCGCTATCCAACTGAAGCATCACTTCCAGCCCCTTTGAGATAAAGGCCAACATTCCATTCGCCTTTTTGATTCGTTTTTGTACCTGTCCGCTAGCTTTTAGTGATTTGTGTAAATGGACACCAAAACCTCTGCTCCTCCACAGTCCATAGTTTCGCACCATTCAGAAAAATACTTCTGATTTGTCTTTCTTGGATCCAAAGTGGATGATCTCACACTTCCCCACATTGAACTATATTTGTTACAGTTTCGCCCACTTAATCTGTATCTGTCTATGTCTATGTCCCTTTGTAACTTCCTGGTCCCATCTGCACAAATTACTCGACACCTCCTAACTTAGTGTCATCTGTAAACTTAGATTTACAACTCAATTCCTTCATCCAAGTTAATGATAAATATGGCGAAAAGCTGAGGCCCCATCATAGATCCTTGGGGAACACCACTTTTCACTTCCTCCAACCAGAGTATGTACCCATTTTTCCAACCGTCTCCTACCTCCCAACCAATTTCCAACCCATGTCGCAAAGTTGCCTTCAATTCCATACGCGTTCACTTTTGCTAATAATCTTGTACTCAACCTTATCCAATGTTCTTGATTCGGGAATTGTGCTGTTGGCTTGCAAATGTCACTCTATTATTTACGGAGGAGTTGCTTCTTAATTTTAAGTTACTGGAATCTGTCATCAAGGAAACAGTGACTGAGCATTTAAAAAAAAAAATTCCAGACTTCTGGAAGTCCATATAGACATCCATAGACACTCCTTTATCCATCATGTTCGTGACCTCAAAAAATTCAACTAGATTAGTCAGACATGACTTGCATTTCACAAATCCATGTTGACTCTCTTTGATCAGCTCTTAATTATTTAAATGCTCAGTCACTCTGTCCCTGATGACAGATTCTAGCAAATTCCCCACAACTGACATTCAACTTACAGGTCTGTAGTTACCTGGTTTCTCTCTCCCTCCCTCCTTAAATAATGGAGTAACATTTGCAATTTTGCAAGCCAACAGTAAAATTCCCAAATTATGACAACGCATCTGCAATTTCCTTATTTATTTCTTTTAATGCCTTGGGATGGACCCCAGGTTAAGATAGTCCTGGAGATTAATCTACCTTAAGTCCCATTATTTTCTCCATTACCTTTTATAAACTTATGAAATCCAGTAAGTTCCTGCCGTTGATTTATTTTTAGTTTCCCTTGTACCGCTGGTATTTTATACTCGTCCGCTACTGCAAAGAGGAATACAACTATTCATTTACACCTCACCCTTGTATTAAAATGTCTAAAAAGAAATCAATGGCATCTCGAAGAGAGAAGACTAGTAATATACATTTCTCAGTATCAAATTTATTCATCCCAAAGAAAATCAAATTTGCAGTAATAGCGTGGAGGACGAATTCATGGAATGTATACAAGATATTTTTCTAGATCAGTATGTTGTGGAACCAACTAGGGAACAGGCTATTTTAGATCTTGTGGTGTGCAATGAGAAAGGGTTAATTAATAACCTTGTAGTAATGGGACCCTTAGGGAAGTGTGACCATAATGAGATAGAATTTTATATTAAGTTTGAAAGTAATTTAGTTAAATCCAAAACTAGGGTATTAAATCGAAACAAAGCAAACTACGTGGGTATGAGGGGCGAGTTGGCGAAGGTAGATTGGGAAACTACATTAAAAGAAATGATGGTGGACAAGCAATGACTAGCATTTAAGAATTAATACATAATTTACAACAAATATACATTCCTTTAAGGCACAAAAACCCCACAGGAAAAGTGGTCCAACCCTGGCTAACAAGAGAAGTTAAAGATAATATTAGATCAAAGGAAGAGGCTTATAATGGTACCAAAAAGAGGAGGATTTTAGAATTCAGCAAAGGAGGACCAAGAAATTGATAAAGAATGGGAAAATAGAATATGAGAGTAAACTAGCGAGAGACATAAAAACAGACTGTAAAAGCTTCTACAGGTATGCAAAAAGGAAAAGATCAGTCAAAGTAAATGTGGGTCCCTTACAGGCTGAGAGGAGAAATTATAATGGGGAATAAGGAAATAGCAGAGAAATTAAACAAATACTTTGGGCTGGATTTTCATTGACCCGTGGAGGCGGGTTTGGAGGCGTGTGGGGTGTTAAAGTTGCAGATTCGGGGGTCCCGAACCCATCCGCCCCCAACCCGCCTCCATGCCAGTTTCGCTGGAGGCGGGTACCCAGCCTGTGCTGGGAGCCGCCTCCCCGAGGCGGGAAGGGGATTAGTGACAATTAACTGCCTGTTAACAGGTAGTTAACAGGCAGTTTTTTGCCTAATCCCTGTTTTAAAAGCTGAAATGTGGGCTTCCCGACAGGTCCCAACCACGCCAAGTTAGTGAGGCGACCGTGGATCTGCAGGGGTTGGAGGGGTCGATATGTCCGGTGGGCAGGTGAGTGATGGGTGCATGTGTGCAGAGGTAAGTGTGTAAGTTAAGTGTAAAGTGTGGGAAAAAGCTTTACTTACCTTAACTTCCTCCTGCAGGTGTCAGCCCTTCAGGTCTCGGGAGTCAGAAATCTCACCGGCACAGAAAGCAGAAAGGCCGTGGTGCTGTCAAAAGTTTCAGCCTCTGTTTTCTGTGCTGGAATGATTTCTAACTCAGCCTGAGAAGAAGGACTCAAGTTAGAAGACAGAATGTCAGTGTTTGACAGCTTCACAGAGCTGTCAAATGCTGATATTTCATCTGTCAAAAGCTCTTGACAGATGAAATGTCAATCTGTGACGTCACCTGTTGCCGGGTGGCCCTTAATTGGCCTGCTGAGCTCGCTGGGTGGGCTCAACAAGGTCAATCAAGTGAAAATGCAGTGGGTTGGCCACAAGTCGATGGAGGCGGGACTACAACCCAAAAAGTGGGAGTCCCGCCTCCATCACGTCCCCAGTATCAAAATCCAGCCCTTTGCATCTGTCTTCACAGAAGACGCAAAAAAACTCCCGGAAATAGTAGGAGAACCAAGGGTCTACCGAGAATGGGGAATTGAAAGATATTAGTATTTATAAAAAATAGTATTGGAGAAATTAATGGGACTGAAAGCTGATAAATCCCCTGGACCTGATGGCCTACATCCTAGGGTTTTGAAAGAGGTGGCTATAGAGATAGTGGATGCATTGGTTGTCATCTTCCAAAATTCCATTGATTCTAGAACGGCTCCCACGGATTGGAAGGTAGCAAATGTAACCCCACTATTAAAGAAAGGAGGGAGAGAGAAAACAGGGAACTACAGACCAGTTAGCCTGATATCAGTAGTAGGGAAAATGCTAGAATCTATTAAGGACGTGGTAACAGGGCACTTAGAAAATAATAATAGGATTGGGCAGAGCCAACACGGATTTATGAAAGGGAAATCATGCTTGACGAATCAGTTAGTTTTTTGAGGTTGTAACTAGCAGAATAGATAAGGGGGAAACCAGTGGATGTGGTGTATTTGGATTTTCAGAAGGCATTTGATAAGGTGCCACACAAGAGGTTATTAAACAAAGTTAGGGCTCATGGGATTGGGGGTAATATACTAGCATGGATTGAGGATTGGTTAACAGACAGAAAACAGAGTAGGAATAAACAGCTCATTTTTGGGTTGGCAGGCTGTAACTAGTGGGGTACCGCAAGGATCAGTGCTTGGGCCTCAGCTATTCACAATCTATATCAATGATTTGGATGAGGGGACCAAATGTAATATATCCAAGTTTGCTGATGATAGAAAGCTGGGTGGGAATGTAAGTTGCGAGGAGGATGCAAAGAGGCTTCAAGGGGATATAGACAGGCTAAGTGAGTGGGCAAGAACATGGCAAATGGAATATATTGCTGGTTAAAAAGGAGATTAATGCAATAGCTAGGAAGGACATTAGCTTAGAGGATGTGGAATCAATATGGGTTGAGCTGCAGAACACCAAAGGGCAGAAAACGTTAGTGGGGGTTGTGTACAGACCTCCAAACAGTAGTAGTGAGGTGGGGGAGGGTATGAAACAGGAAATCAGAGGTGCATGCAAAAAAGGCGCAGCAGTTATCATGGGTGACTTTAATATGCATATAGATTGGGCTACTCAAACTGGAAGCAATACGGTAGAGGAGGATTTCCTGGAGTGTTTAAGGGATGGTTTCCTAAACCAATATGTTGAGGAACCAACTAGAGGGGAGGCCATCCTGGACTGGGTGTTGTGTAATGAGGAAGGACTAATCAGCAATCTTGTGGTGCGAGGCCCCTTGGGGAAGAGTGACCATAGTATGGTGGAGTTCTACATTAGGATGGAGAAGGAAACAGTTAATTCAGAGACCATGGTCCAGAACTTAAATAAGGGCAACTTTGAGGGTATGAGGCGTGAATTGGCGAGGTTAGATTGGTAAGCGATATTTAAGGGGTTATCAGTGGAAGGGCAATGGCAGACATTTAGAGATCGCATGGATGAACTACAGCAATTGCACATCCCTTTCTGGCGTAAAAATAAAAAAGGGAAGGTGGCTCAACCATGGCTAACAAGGGAAATCAGGGATAGTATTAAAAGCAAGGAAGTGGCATACAAATTGGCCAGAAGTAGCAGCAAACCCGGGGACTGGGAGAACTTTAAAACTCAGCAGGAGGACGAAGGGTTTGATTAGGGCAGGGAAAATAAAATATAAAAGGAAGCTTGCGGAGAACATTAAAACGGACTGCAAAAGCTTCTATAAATATGTAAAAAGAAAGAGGTTAGTAAAAACAAACGTAGGTCCCCTGCAGTCAGAAACAGGGGAAGTCATAATGGGGAACAAAGAAATGGCAGATATATTGAACAAGTACTTTGGTTCGGTGTTTACTGTGGAGGACACAAACAACCTTCCGGAAATAAAAGAGATCAAAGGATCTGGTAAGAGGGAGGAGCTAAGGGAAATCCTTATCAGTCGGGAAAAGGTGTTGGGGAAATTGATGGGACTGAAGGCTGATAAATCCCCAGGGCCTGATGGTCTGCATCCCAGAGTACTTAAGGAGGTGGCCTTGGAAATAGTGGATGCATTGACGATCATTTTCCGACATTCCTTAGACTCTGGATCAGTTCCGAAGGAGTGGAGGGTGGCTAATGTAACCCCTCTTTTTAAAAAAGGAGGGAGGGAGAAAGCAGGGAATTATAGACCGGTCAGCCTGACATCGGTCGTGGGTAAAATGATGGAAGCAATTATTAAAGATGTCATAACAGACCATTTGGAAAGTGGCGACATGATAGGTCCAAGTCAGCATGGATTTGTGATAGGGAAATCATGCTTGACAAATCTTCTGGAATTTTTTGAGGATGTTTCCAATAGGGTGGACGGGGGGGAACCAGTAGATGTGGTGTATTTGGACTTTCAGAAGGCCTTCGACAAGGTCCCACACAAGAGATTGGTGTGCAAAGTTAAAGCACATGGGATTGGGGGTAATGTGTTGACGTGGATTGAGAACTGGTTGGCACACAGGAAACAAAGAGTAGGAGTAAATGGGTACTTTTCAGAATGGCAGGCAGTGACCAGCGGGGTACCGCAGGGTTCGGTGCTGGGGCCCCAGCTGTTTACATTATGTATTAATGATTTGGACGAAGGGATTAATTGTAATATCTCCAAATTTGCAGATGACACTAAATTGGGAGGCAGTGTGAACAATGAGGAGGATGCTAGGAGGCTACAGAGTGACTTGGACAGGTTGGGTGAATGGGCAAATGTATGGCAGATGAAGTACAATGTGGATAAATGTGAGGTTATCCACTTTGGTGGTAAAAATAGGGAGGCAGACTATTACCTGAATGGTGGCAGATTAGGGAAAGGGGAGGTGCAACGCAGGCAGTCAAGAAAGCAAATGGCATGATGGCCTTCATAGCAAGGGGATTGGAGTACAGGAGTAGGGAGGTGATGCTACAGTTGTACAGGGCCTTGGTGAGGCCACACCTGGAGTATTGTGTGCAGTTTTGGTCTCCTAACTTGAGGAAGGACATTCTTGCTATTGAGGGAGTGCAACGAAGGTTCACTAGATTGATTCCTGGGATGGCCAGACTGACATATCAAGAAAGACTGGATCAACTGAACTTGTATCCTCTGGAGTTCAGAAGAATGAGGGGGGATCTTATAGAGACGTTTAAAATCCTGACTGGTTTAGACAAATTAGATGCGGGCAGCATGTTTCCAATGTTAGGGGGAACTAAAACCAGGGGTCACAGTCTAAGGATAAAGGGGAATCCATTTAAGACTGAGATGAGGAGGAACTTCTTCACCCAGAGAGTGGTGAATCTGTGGAATTCTCTACCACAGAAGGTTGTTGAGGCCAGTTCGCTAAATATATTCAAAAAGGAGTTAGATATAATACTCACAACTAGGGGGATCAAGGGGTATGGCGAGAAAGCAAGAATGGGGTACTGAGGTAGCATGTTCAGCCATGAACGCATTGAATGGCGGTGCAGGCTCGAAGGACCGAATGGTCTACTCCTGCACCTATTTTCTATGTTTCTATAATGTGGAGAAATGTGAAGTTATCCACTTTGGTAGAAAAAAATAGAAAAGCAGAGCATTTTTTTTTTAAATGGAGAGAGATTGGGAAATGTTGGTGTTTAGAGGGACCTGGGTGTCCTTGTACACGGATCACTGAAAGTTAACATGCAGGTACAGCAAGCAATTAAGAAAGTATACGGTATGTTGGCCTTTATTACAAGAGGATTTGAGTATAAGAGTAAAGACGTCTTACTGCAATTATATAGGGCCCTGGTGAGACTACACCTGGAGTAGTGTACGCTGTTTTGGTCTCCTTACCTAAGGAAGGATACACTTGCCATAGAGGGAGCGCAACAAAGGTTCACCAGACTGATTCCTGGGATGGGGGGATTGTCCTGTGAGGAGAGATTGAGTAGACTAGGCCTATATTCTCTAGAGTTTGGAAGAATGAGGGGTGACAGGGTAGATGCAGGGAGGAGGTTTCCCCTGGTTGGGGAGTCTAGAACCTGGGGTCACAGTCTCAGAATAAGGGGTCAGCCATTTAGGACTGAGATGAGGAGAAATTTCTTCACTCAGAGGATGGTGAATGTTTGGAATTCTCTACCCAAGAGGGCTGTGGAGGCTCAGTCATTGAGTATATTCAAGACAGAGATCGATAGATTTTTGGATATGAAGGGAATCAAGGGATATGGGGATAGTGCAGGGAAGTGGAGTTGAGGTAGATCAGTCATGATCTTATTGAATGGCGGAGTAGGCTCAAGGGGCTGAATGACCTACTCCTGCTTTATGTTCTTATGAAAATCCATCTCTATATATACACATGGGTATTTAGATAGAATAAAACCAACATATAGCTAAAAGTCACAGTCACTAACAGAGGTAAGAGGCAACTTCAATACAGGTACTACTGCTGACAGATTTAAGAGCACAACATAGAAAGAAGGGAGATAATTGATAAACTACCCAAACTTGAGGATAAAACCACTGGTCTGGATGGATTGCATCCACACATATTAAAAAAAAAGCTAGGGAAGAAATAGCATCCAAAATTCAATTGGAAAGGGAATAGTGCCAGAGGACTGGCAGACAGCTTATGTGATTCCTATATTTAAAAAGAGAGATAGAACAAGGCCAGCCAACTATAGACCAGTTAGCTTAACGTCAGTGGTAGGAAAAATAAATGGAATGTTTACTCAAAAATGTAATAGAAAAACATCTAGAAACTGAGAATGTAGTAAAGAATAGTCAGCATGATTTCAAAAGGGATGGTCATACTTGACCAACCTTACTGAATTCTTTGAAGTAACAGAAAGAGTAGACAAAGGTAATACAGTAGATGTAATATATTTGGATTTTCAAAAGGCCTTCGATAAGGTAACTAACTCATAGTAGACTCATGATTAAGATCAAAGCATGTGGAGCCAGGGGACAGTTTGCAGAATGGATAGTAAGCCGGCTACAAAACAGAGTGAGGGTTAAGGGTGAATACTGAGCCTGGTAAAAGGTGGGAAGTGGTGTTCCACAAGGATTGTGCTGGGACTACTGTTGTTCACCATTTACACCAACGATATGGACTCAGGAATGAGAAGTCCAAATTCAAAATTTGCGAATGTGACCAAATTGGGAAGTATAATCAATACTCAGGAAGACTGCGACAAATTTCAAGACGACATTAATAAACTTGCAGAATGGGTAATTGGCAAATTAATTTCAATATGGATAGGTGTGAGGTGGTGTATTTTGGTAGGAAGAATAAGGAGGTCACATACTCCTTGGAAAGTAAGTCTCAATGGGATAGAGGAGCAAAGGGATCTAGGGGTACAGATACACAAATCACTAAAAACTGGCGATACAGGTTAATAAGGCCATAAAAAAGCAAACCAAGCACTGGGGTTCATTTCCAGAGGGATAGAATTGAAAAGTAGAGAAGTTGTTAAACTTGTATAGAACCTTGATTAAACCACACTTGCAGTACTGTGCACAGTTCTAGTCTCATTACAAAAAGGATACAGAGGCACTGGAGAAGGTGCAAAAAAGATTCACAAGGATGATACCAGAACTGAGAGCTTTTACCTATCAGGAAAGACTGAACAGGCTGGGGCTCAAAAAAGAAGGCTGAGGGGTGACCTAATAGAGGTCTTTAAGATTATGAAAGGGTAGACGTAGAAAAAGTATTTCCACTTAGGGTGGGTTGGGGGGGGGGCAAAACTAGGGGTCATCAATAAAAGATGAATCCAATAGGGATTTCAGGGGGAAGTTCTTTACCCAGAGAGTGGTTACAATGTGGAACACTCTGTCACAAGGAGTAGTTGAGGCGAATAGCATAGATGCACTTAAGGAAAGCTAGATAAACACATGAGGGAGAAAGGAAGAGAAGGTTATGCTGATAGAGTTAGATGAAGAGGGGTGGGAGGAGGATTGTGTGGAGCATAAACACAGCTGACCCAGAATATCCATGTCACACAAAGCCAAGTTTTTGTATTACTTCTACTCTGGCAGAAATTTACAAGCTTGATTAGAAGTGGAATGGATTGTTTTTTTCTCATTATATACATTTACAGAAGCTCCTTTTGTCCGAAAGATGATGAATTTGCTGCAAACTCTCCATGAATAGCTGGGGAGACAATATTTCACACATCATTTTCAAGAAGAGTCACTTTGTGAACAAGTCTGCGTGCAAAAATTAATTTGCAATTGTCAGGATGCTTGTACACAGCTTTGGTGAACCAGACAGGAAGAACACAAACACAATGACCAAGTTAAGGAGCTACTGACCTGTAAGATTACAAAAATTGCACCTTTGTATTAAAATGCTAATATAGGTCACAAAATTCCCCAATATTCATATGTACATTCTTTCAATAATCTTGCAGTGATCGTATCATAACTGCTGATCTTACAATATAAGAGCTTCAAATTTCCTCCACCCTATTTTTGTCCCTTCTGACATCTTGACCTCCCTCCAACAGCATACCCACCACTCATTGTCGTCACCTCTCACTTCTTCGGAGATGTATCTCCCAATCAGTTGAGATCAAGCATTAATGGTACATTCATATGGAGAACAGTGGCTGCAGTATCACATCAAGCAGGCAGTACCATGTTTATATTACCTGACTCCAACTGTAGTTTTTCTGCCCACGCAAGGACATCTCAGCTTTATATTGCTTTAGTTAAGTGTATGCACTCTTTTGCATTTTAATGTCAAGTTGAATTGCCTGTGTGATACAAGAGCATTTTAAAACATCTAGTTTTAAAAACTGAGTTTCTAATACTGAAAACTAATTTTACCTGTAAATGTTACCACACACACACAACTTCTGGTCTTCACCTTAATCTTCAGAAATCAGAAGAAGCACCCAAGTTTTCCCAAATATCACAAGTAATTTCAGACATTGCGAAACATCTTTAAATCATTCCAATATAAAACAACTATTGTTTAGTGATGTGCCAAGTTACGTCTCCACACAATAAATGAGACCAAACCACAATGAACAGGGTGTTCTGATAAAGGGTACATATCCAAAATATAAGCCGTCTTTTCTCTTTACAGATGCTGATCGACTTGCTGTAATTTTCCAGTAGTTGCTGTTTTTATTTCATACCAGTTTCTTTTCTCAGTATAGAAAAAAAGTCTCCCTCTGGAAGATACGCTCACATCTTTTTAAGAATTTGCTGCTATCATGCAGTGTTTATTCAATGAACACAATAATAATCCAGCTCACATTTATAGACAGAAGAAAATTACTCCAACTGGCTAATACAGCTCTGGTCTCTCCATGAAAGACAAACCGATCGAAAATGTATGACAACTACAGGTTGGAATTTTAATTCTTTTGGAGCCGATAGGTATGCCCTCAGCAAAGAAATACAGCCAACTCAAACGGCACTTTAGATAGAAGTTTGTGGAGTTGAATCCTTGTTCTACAGAAAGCCACAAACAATGCTAAAATAGCCAAAATCAACAAGATTTTTAGGTCCTGCATGCCCCAGGAGATGGTGAAATGCAGGATCTGCGCAGACCTAATTAAAAACTACAAACGGATACCTTTCACTCAGTCCATATAAAACTGACGTGTCAGTTGAGGTTTATACCACGCACTGCCCCAGAACAGAAGCATAGATAAACAATCCGAAGGCTCACGTGTGAAGAACTGATGAGGTACCAGAGGGTAACCCAGCAAGAGTTGTGCTTTAGAGAAGGGGGAAAAGAACTGACTTCATATTGTACATCACACAGGAGATTGGAGATATTAAATGTACAGGGAAGAACTTTCCAGCATTTCAATGCCAAAAAAAATCACCAAGGTCTTTGAGTCTCAGTGCAAGACTGATTATACCACCATCCAACTACTTTGACTTGTCTGTGCGAGTCACAGGCACGGATTGAGCAGGAGGAGTGTGGGAGGGGGTCATGCAATTAAACTTGACAATAAAATGCAAAAGAATGCATTTTAACTTCACTGACCAAGAACTTAACTAAAGCAATACCGACAGATCAGTTTTGTAAAAAAAAGTATTTTGGTAAGATATATTCACAGATACAAATCATACGAACTAGATAAATTCACTGTTGACAAGGGTCAGAAATTAAAATTTGCTGCAATTCAAACCACTGCATGACAATTCAGACCTATTTTAATTTGTATTTATTGAACACAATGCCAAATTTGTTCACTTCAAGAGGATTTCACTGCCAACAGCCCAAGATGCAAGTTTGGAGATATAACTTTATATATGTGCCTGTAACACATTCAGGTCAGTTTTTGACCTTTGTCTCAGACAAGGGAATCACTTAGAAATGTAGATTTGTAAAAATTTATGCTCGTTAAGAATGGTCGGTGCTGGAGATCGGAGCATCCCTTACACCCCAAGAATCCACTGATTGTATCTAGCATTACCACACCAGTTGATCCAGATGCAGAGTCCCCTCTGTCCCAACACCACATCTACTGCGGCAGTGGAAATGTTTCCATTTCCCACACCAGCCACTCAAGATGCCACTGCCAAAGTAGTGTCAATTACTTAAATAAAAACAGAAAATGCTGGAAATACTCAGCAGGTCAGGCAGCAACTGTGGAGAAAGAAAGTGTTAACATTTCAGGTCGATGACCTTTCTTCATAACTGGAAAAAGTTAGAGATTTAACAGGTTTTAAGCATGCACAGAGGCAGGGAAAGGGGGGGAAGGGAGGAAAGAACAAAAGGAAAGATCTGTGATAGGGTGGAAGGCGGGCGATATTAGATGACAAAAGGGATGATGGTACAAGGCGAAAGGAGATGGCAATGGGACAAGTAAAGAAAGAAAAAGGTAGGTCTAGAGGAGGTGTAAATGGGAATAGCATAACCATCAACAGCTGCCATCCAAAAAAGGGGGGCAGAGGTTATGATCTGAAATTGTTGAACTCAATTATAAGTCACTGGTATACTTTCAACTTTTTGATAAAGATGAAAACTCAATGCAGAATGTGTTTTATGGAATCTAGCTATAAATATGACAACTTTTAAACCATTAAGATAGTTGACAAATACTTGATTTTGTTTTAATGTACAACCTAAAGGTGATTTTACAGTGCAATTAGTGCCAATCCAATGTGTGACAGTTCAAGTGGTCAGCAAATTGATCAAACTCAAATGAAACACTTAGTAACGAGTAAAAAAACCCACTTACATAGCAATGGTCACCAAATAAACGTGCCTAGAATATACCAACTAATAAAGTTATACACACCCACTCAGGACAACATCAACTAAGAACCATAGAATTTTATAGCACAGGAGGCCATTGGGCCTACTGTGTGTACCTGTATCTTCCTCAGCTTCAAATATTTATCCAAATTTCCCCTAATAGATGCAACAGTGTCTGCTTCAACTACTCTCTGTGGCAAAGCACTCCATGCTCCAACAACTCTCTGCAGAAAGAAATTACTCATAACTCCCTCAATTTTAAATTGATGACCTCTTGTCACCGACTCCCCAAGCAGAGGAAATAGTCCTTCCCATTTGTTCTATTAAAACCCTTCAAAATCTTAAAATCGTCTTAAAATTCCTTTCCTTCTCTGCTCCAACGTACATAGTCCCAGTATGTCCAATCTCTCCGAACTAGTTTCCCAGTCCTGGCATCATCCTGGTGAACCTACACTGCATGCTATGCACTTTGTAATAATGGGGTGCCCAAACTACATACAGCACTCGGCAATCTACTAATGATTTGTACAAATTACTTCTTTACTCTTGCGCTCTATGCTCTATTTATAAAACCCAACATTTTATGCTCCTTTTTATGGCTTTATTTGCCTGCAGGGAATTATGTATTTGAACACCTAGATATCTGTTCATCTACACCCTTCAACATCCTTCCATTGAGTGTATTCCTCGTTTCCTCCAAAAAAGTATTAGCTCTTAATTATCCATATTAAATAGCATCCGCCACCTGTCTGTCCATTCCACTAACCTGCCTATGTCTCCCTGAAGTCATTTGAGAGTCCTTCTTGCTATTTGCTAAACCTACTGCCAAGTCAGCAAATTTTGAGATTATGCTTCCGATGCCCAAATCTAAATCATCTATATATACACACCTGGAATAAAAGTAACCCCAAGGGCACACCACTCCGAGCATTCCCATTTACCTTAACTGTTTCCCATCCGTTGACCAACCTTCTATCCATGTTGCTACATTTCCTCTTATACCATACATATAAATTTTGTAACAAGCTTCCCGAGATACCATGGCAAATACTTTCTGAAAATCCATACATACCACATCTACACACAATTCCCTATAGCAGGTGTAGGGACCTTAGATGAAAGAAAAATTGCATGTCCCCTCGATGTGATGGTGGAATGGGCGAGTGTCCGTCAGATATCTAGTAACATAGACAAAAGTAGCTTGATGCACTTGGGAGGGTGCAACTCCAAGCATGCAGGGTTGTGCGCTCAAGGCTGTTAAGGGGAAGAAGGATCTGGGGTTATAGTGCAAGATTCGTTGAAGGCCCATGACCAGTGCTGCAAAGCTATTGTGAAAGTGAAGAGTGTTAGGATACATTGCCAAAACAATTAAATATGAAGCAAGAAACACTATCCTATCTTTGCACAAGGCCTTAATCAGGCCACATCTAGAATACTGTGCCCAGTTTTGGTCCCCTCACATGATGAGGCATATTGAGGCTCTGGAAAAGGTTCAGGAGGACCATCGGATTGATACCCAATTTATGGTCCCTTAATTACTAAGACAGACTCAGTGAGCTGGGGCATCTTACTTTGGAAAATTGTAGACTTTGCAGAAATATAATTGAGGTCTTTAAAATAATGGAAGGACTAAACTCAGTCCAAGTGGATAGACTGTTTGAGCTGGTTGGTTAGGGAATGACTAAGAGGACACGAGTATAAATTTACAAAAGCATAGAACTAGGTTTGAAGAGATGCTTCATTTTGCAGAGTCGCCAACCTGTCAACTAAGTTGCCATCATGTGCTGCAGTGAGTGCAGATTTGCTGCAAGCATTCAAAAAGGGAGCTGGGCAAGTTCCTCCAAGTGGCAAACGTCTCTACAAATAGAAGGTAGGTGGGTTATTTGGACATAGTGTCACCCAGTCATTGTGATCTCCTAGAGTGTGTTTGAGCGATTTTAGGGGTCAGAGAATAATTCTGTTTTTCTAAATTGGTCCATGGCTTTATTTCACTTTTTCTGTATCCCAGGAGATTATCTGACTGTGTTGGGGAGAAGAGGAATGAGGGTGGTGTGTGGAAGTTACACCATGCTGGAACAGAACAGGCTCAATAAGTGAACTCGTCCTTTCCAGTCCATTATATATTTGAATGTTCCTAACCTATTGGTCACCTCTTCAAAAAATTCTATCAATTTTGTCAAATATAACCTGCTTTTAACAAATGCATGCTACCATTTCCTTGATTAACCAATGCATTTCGAAATACCCACTAATTTTATCTGTAGTGATGGATTCAAAGAGTTTGGCCACAACTGATATTGGACTAACTGGTCTATAATTACCCAGTTTCTCATTCTCTCCCTTCTTGAACAATGGTACTGTAGTACAATGGCTACTCTCCAATCCCCCAGCAAAACTTACAATTTTGAGGATTGTGGCTCGAGCCTCTATCTCCTCTCTCGACTTCTTTCAACAGCCATGGATGCAACCATCAGGGCTCGAGTTCTGCTGTTTGTTTTCTCTTAAAAAGTTCCAATTCCTTTTCTATAACTATCACTAATAATTGTTCCACATCCTCCTCTAGTTCTATCATTTGTAAAAGCTGATGCCTATAGTTAATAACTTCATCCTCCAAAATGAGACGTCCTCCTTTACTCTCAAGCAGTTCTACCATTTCCAACTATTCTTTTAATTTTTATATGCTTATAAAAGTGTCACCTACTTGGCTGTGCATTATATTGGTTGTAGTTCAATTAAAGTTCTAGGATTTGTTTTCCACTGGTTTCAACATGCATCTTCAAGCTAACATGCTAACCGTTGACAGTCAAGCAGTTTTGTGATCACATGACACTCCAATGTCAGGAAAGCTACCAATTTAGTGTCAAATTATAGGTAATTTTTCACTGTACATTAACAACTTCCAGACCATCAGGTATTTTAATTAAGGTCCATAAAAAGTTAAAGGGAGCTTTTCTTCCCAATCTGAGCTGGTTTTGAACTCCAGCACCAAAGGTGAAAAAGCCACATTTATTTCTCCAATGTTTTCCCTTCATCTTCCTTCCACTCAAAGGCAACAACTTATGTTGGGGTACAGTCCCACTTTTGCTAGCAGCCAGGTACCTTGGTCAAATCTCCGTTCTTCATGTTTGAACTTAAAACAAGAGTGCTGGCAAGCTATTCAACCATTGGGAGCGTCACAGGCCAATGCAATTACCATAGCCACACAGACACTTTTTCCATCAAAGGTTTCCAGATAAGGTTCAGGAACCCTGCATGAATTCCATACTTCCATCTCCACCTCGGGTTGATTGAAACCACTTAACACCTGTAATCCCAGCTAAGACAAAAAGAAAAGCAGTCATGTACTGTCTCATCATATTCCAAAGGCCTTCATAACTAATGAATTGCTTCTGAAGTACTGTAACTGTTCAAGTTTTGAGAGAAATGCCAGCCAGTACACTAGAATTCCATGCTCCTCTTCAAATAACACCATGGGATCTTCTACCAACACCTGAATAAGCAAACTGGGCTTCAGTTTAATTTCTTATCTGAAAAACACCACCTGTAATAATTCCAGTGTATGGCATTGAAATGTCAGCCTGCACCATGGACTCAAGACCCACAACCTTCTAACTCGGACGAGTGCCACCAATCAAGCCACGTTGACACTTTGCTCCATTTACATCCAGTAGTGCTGTAAAAGTTAATTGAAGTGGTGCTACTGCCTCTAGTGGTGCCAAGAGCCATCTGAAGAGGGTATTTCCCTGGCACTTCCAGAGGCGGCAATATGAAGCTTAAGATGGCAATGTTAAATGCAGTTTCTCTTCATGCTACTCCAGTCAGAATGAATACTGCCTAATATATTAAACATATTGGGTTAAGGACCAAGAACATGGGGAGATGCCATCAAATATATTATTTATTTTAATCTGAATGAGAGATCTGAAGGAACCAAATCTCTCAACCCACAATTGCCCTAACAAGTGCAGAGAATTTGCAGATTTGCTTACCTTCTGAGCAGATAACCATCAGGTGCAATTATTTTGCCCTGCATACATTTTTATAGCATTAAACTTCTTACTTTCCACTCACATTTTGAATCCATGCTAGTGAATGGTGTACTGTATGGTATTCTAATTGAGTAAAAGTAACTGGAGCAGAATTTACGCATAATAATTCATAACTTTTACTCGGAAAACAGAAGTACTGGAAGCTCAGGAAGCCTAACAAAAGGTGCAAATATTTTAGTTCTGATTTCGGGTTAACAATACTAATTCGACCTCTGGCACCACGTTCCATCTTTTACATTCCCATTCAGCACCATTTTCTATCAGACGCAGGGTAGAAGTGGCGCTGCAGTCCAATGCTGAGGCAATAAGGCAGGATGTTGCTTTTGTACATTGCAGAGAGCCAATAGGTGAACGGCATTCAAGCTGTCGGCTGCATTTTTGTGATGAAAAAGTGCCTTTAAGGAGCATGCAGTGATCGGACTAAAGTAGTAAGTAACTAGCAGATAACTAATCTCTATAATTAGTCAGCCGTGGCTCAGTGGTAGCACTCTCGACGCTATGCAAGAATGTTGTGGGTCCAAGTCCCACTCCAGAGATTTGAACGCATAATCTAGGCTGGTACTCCAGTTCAGTACTGAGGGAGTGCTGCACTGTCGGAGGTGATGTCTTTCGGATGAGACGGCTTCCCTCTCGGGTGGATGCAAAAAATCTTACAGCACTTGTCGGAGGAAGAGCAGGGGAGCTCTCCCCAGTGTCCTGGCCAAAAGTTATCCCTCAACCAACATCACAAATACATTATCTGGTCATTACCTCATTTGTTTGGGAACTTGTGCGCAAATTGGCTGCCGCATTTTCTACAGTACAACAGTGACTACATTTCAGAAGTGCTTCATTGGCTGTAAAGCACTTTGGGACATCCTGAGATTGTGAAAGGCGCTATATGAATGCAAGTTCTTTTTTATTTTATAAATGGAGGAAGTAAAAACCACCAGGATTTTACTGCCTAGACTCAACTATTCCAATGCTCTCCTAGCCGGCCTCCCACCTTGCACCCTCCGTAAACTTGAGCTCACCCAAAACTCTGTTGCCCGTATCCTAACTCGCACCAAGTCCCGTTCACTTCACCCGTACTCGCTGACCTACACTGGCTTCCAGTCAGACAACGCTTCGATTTTAAAACGCTTATCCTTCTTTTCAAATCCCTCCATGGCCTCATCCCGCCCTACCTCTAACCTCTCCTCCAACCCTCCAATCCTTTGAGATCTCTGCGCTCCTCCAATTCTGGCCTCTTGTGCATCCCCAATTTTCTTCACTCCACCATTGGCAACCATGCCTCCAGCTGCCTAGGCCCTAAGCTCTAGCATTGCCTCCCTAAACCTCTCTATCCACCTGTCCAAATGTCTCATGTAGCTCGGTGTCAAATTTTGTTTGATAAATCGCTCCTATGAAATGTCTTGGGACGTTTTACTATGTTAATGGTGCTATGTAAATGTAGGTTGTTGCTGTAAATCGTCAATATTGTCTCCTCGACCCAAGCGGGATCTGAGACAACAGACCAGATAGAGTTCACAGGAAGGATGTTACAGTCACAATCAATGTTCCCACTAAACTACACAGCAGTCTGGAGGTCCCGTGCAGGCCGCTCACTGGCTTCTCAATGGGAATAACCGCGCTTGCGCGAAAATTTGAATGGACGTGCAGCCAGTTAAAGGGCCCGCGCACAAACAAAAAAATTACAGGGAACATTGGTCACAATGAACATCCAAGACACAAAGACCTACAATAAACCTGAACTGGGGTTTAACTGCATAACAATTGTTACCCACTATAATTATGTGTGTTTAAGACCACTAAAAAAGCAATATGACCAAAGGATCACTGATCTGCAATATGATTAGTGCCTCGTAAAATGAGAACTTCAGATACTTAAACAGTGCTCAAAACCATCAAAGAAAGTGAGAGTTGATCAAAAAATAATTACCTATTTCTTTGGGACGATATGCTTGAAAACGTGGCCAAAACATTTCACAAACTCTTGTAACCTTTGTCTAAGAATAGCTCTACATAATTGCTGGGTGGTGCTAGCCTATTCTTATAAATTCCAGTATCAAATGAAGTTCTGTCACAGTAGCTCGGACTGAAGCATTTTCTGAAGATAGTGCCTCACGCTAGGGTATGATTCCACGGTGCTCAAATGGACAATGTTCAGGTGTGAGCCTGGATAGAAAGTGTCAGGGTGCTTTTTAACAACTTGCTTTTATATTAATATTGGGCACACAGTAACTGGGCACACAGTAACTGAATCCCTCTTTTTTTTTTACCAGGCACCTACATACATGCAATATTCAGCAGGAATCACACAGTCTGGACCTAGGTTGAAATATAGCCGAGATCAGATAAAAAGATCCTCTGTTAGCTGCGCAGGTCTGAAGCTTGGGTGTAATGTGTCTGGAGAGCACAGATCCACTAAAATTGCATTGAGACTGCACTAAATTTATTTCACTCGGGACTGTTAGGTCATTCCATCACTGAGTTGGCATCAAACCTAGAGTGGTGAGATACAAGGAAGGAGCGTCAACATCTGCGTCACCTGGTTCCCACCTTCAGTTTTTAGACAGATAGAATGTGCATTTCCACAGGGACAAACAGAAAATGAAAGTCATGATCACAACTTTTAAACCGCAAATGCACATCTGTTTTTGTGTTGCAATGCAAATGGCATACATTCCACAGCAAGAGCTGCCAAGGCAAAAAGAATTGCTTCTGTACAAAAAGTCATGGTGTAAAGAAGAACTAGCATTTTATGGTGTCTTTCAGGACCTCAGGAGATCCCAAAGCTTTTCACAGCCAATGAAGTACCTTTGAAGTGTAGTCACTGCTGTACTGCAGGAAAAAAGAATCTCTTTAGAGTAATCTGATTGATAAGAGGAGTGTACAACAAACAGCATTATAAAACCACCACAGAGCATGCCTGTGTACTGCAGGCACAAAAGGCAGTGAACTGAAAACAAATCTACTTATTAACTGGGATAGGCAGGTTACAAGGGCAAATGATAATGGTGCAGCAGTATTCATTTCCAACAAACAAATTATGTGGACAACAGATGTAGGGCTCAAAATCTACATGAGTACAGAAACTGTACAGATTAACTTTTCAGTTCCCTCAACAGATGCTGACCGACTTGCTCTGTATTTCCAGCACCCCTTGTTTTTGTTTCAGATTTCCAGCATCTGCAGTATTTTAACTTTTTATTCTTGCTGTTCTGTAGCAGTTTTCAAACTGATTGGTCCCTTCCGATCTCCATGTAACTCTACCCCAGCAAAAGTAGCTGAATTTCATCAAGGGAGGTAAATGAATTGGAAAGTGAGGCAATTCTGGGTCTGTTGACTAATCTTCACACTGTTCAGATAATATATCGAGAGAAAATATAGTTTCCCTAAAGAAATACTTTGAGTTTGAAGGTTGTGGGAAAGCACTTTTGAGACGTCCTGAAAAGCGCTATATAAATGCAAGTTTGCTCTTTCTTTCATTGTTCAAAATATCTGCACAATACTACTGCAAAGAGCTCTAGGGACAGATGGAAATAAATTTTTTTAATAATATATGCACATCCAGACTCTCACTGAATGACCATGTCTCCTTCCACATACACTGAACTAGCATCTCCTTCCAACAATGTATTAATTCACACCCTTGTATAAAAATAAAACTTGGCAAAATTCCAACTAATAAAGGTTTTTAAATGGACATTTCTCACAACCAAAATATATCAACACCTTTCAACTCATCAGCCTCTGAACTTTTCCTTCTGTTATTCCACCGATTGGAAGCACGGAGTTTGCTTTTCAGATTCATGTATGGCCTGAAAATTACTGAAGAAGCTATTGACTAAAATACCAATGGAGACGTCTCCCAACTCAGATTTATTGGGATAACTCTAACCTAATGATATCAAGTATAACTCAGAAATCCAAAGCAACAACTTCAATCAGTAGCACAGCCCAATCACTCACCACTGTTAAGGAAGCATCTCAACAGAGCCTAATTTTTCACCTAAAAATAGATTTTAGAATTACAGCAATGAAAGTGTTATTTTTCTGGAATAGTTACAGGACTGGAAGCTGCCTTGTGATGTGACATACCTGTACAAAGATAAATTTTGACTAATCAGGAGAACTTTCTCTCTTTCTCCCCTCCCCCCCCCATCTGTGAAGGTTGCTGGAGACAGTGCATAGAAAAAAAGTGCAACACGCTGACCTCCTGTGGCAATGCTTGGTGAAATTTTTTAATGCCCATCTTCCTATAATTGTCTGCGCTTATCTCCCACTAATTGTCTCCATTTTCTTTGTCTTGTTCTCTCCCTGCCGATCACGGTCACTGCCCACCCCCACCTTTATTCAATTTTTTTATGCATCTCTCTCTTCTGTGTTATTTCTCCCGTATGTGTGTCACACTCCATAGATTTGAAAGGTAGATCATTTTGTAGACAAGAATAAATTTACTTACTGCTACAGATGGTTATATGCTTACTTCCATTTTTTCGTGTGTGTGTTTAGGGGTTATTTTATAATCAAAACATCCTATTAGAATGGGTTCTCTCAATGACAACACAGGTTAGTTTAGATATCAAGTACAGCAGTAAGAGTTTTACATCAAAGACTGAAATATAATTGGGCTTCCCTCTTCTCTGGTCCCAGCTGCTCCATTCTCCCTGGAATCAGCTCTTATGCAAGTCAGGGGCCTTGATCAGGCACTGATGGCATCACATTGGTGCCAGACCACTTTGATCGGGCAAGATGAGACTCTAGTAAATATGCACTGAAGGCGTCATCATGTGAATGAGACTCAGAACATGTCACAGTAACATGTTGCAAAAACGTTCTAAGATTTCCCAGATGCGTAGGCCCTCATCCTCCCAAAAGTTCCATCATACATGCTGCTTAAAGAGATTAGAAGTTTAGAGTTTAGGGATGGGCAATAAATACTGGCCTTGCCAGCAACGCCCACATCCCATAAAAAAACACATTTTTTTAAAAATCACAAATTTAAGCCCCATTTCCTATGTTTACCTGTGAAAAGGGTGACAAGCAAAGACTGCCAGGGCCATTAATGCCTACCCCATTCACTGGACAATGCAACTTTATCTGCCTTCCCTAACACTAATGATTCGGTGTGCCGAAGAGAAAAAAATGCCCATGATCAATTTCAAGGCAAACCGGGAAGTTTCTCATTGACTCTTTAAGGCAATCAAGTAAGCTCCAGGAAACAATGGTTACCACAATACATCTTCAGTTAACCTTATTAATCTGCATACCCCCTAAATGCTACAATGTCCTCCTCATGCAATAATTTG
This sequence comes from Squalus acanthias, assembly GCA_030390025.1. Lineage (NCBI taxonomy): Eukaryota > Metazoa > Chordata > Chondrichthyes > Squaliformes > Squalidae > Squalus > Squalus acanthias. The sequence goes on from CM059443.1 coordinate 42,529,119, forward strand.
TCAAGTCCCCTGAAGAGGACTGTGAGGTACCCATACTTATCACGTCCTTCAGTAGCCTATTCCAGATTCTAACTACATATTTTACAGCCGCACCTTGTAGTTCTACTTTCCATTTTGATATCTTCTTCAACCTCACTACATCCAATATTTTCATAATTTTATAAACCTAATTCACATCTCCATTTTTACAGTAAATAAATTTAATTCTCCAAGCCTATCCTCGTAACTAAGGGTTCATCCAAGTTGCCAATCTCTGCACTCACTCTAGAGCCTCAATATGCATATCTCCAGAAATGAAGACAATAAGGACTTGATATGTCAAGTGCAGACATACCAAAGCATTTAATAACCCAAGTATAAGGTTATTGGTTTTATAGTCTAACTTGGCAATACTCGCTGGAAAGGCTTTTCCTAAATCTATTCAAATTGCTTGTGAACCTTTAGTGACTAGTAATTGACATCCCCACCAAGATCCTTTTTGTTCTTTTATTGGGCACCCTGCATGGACTAGATAGGCGATGAGTTGTCTGATCCCATGTGGAGAACACAGCATCTCTTCACATTAAATTACATCTGTCATTTACGAGCTTGCTTAGTTTACCTTAATCAGCTTTCAACCTACTGATCTCCTCCTTATTGCCAACCCTAGTATACATTTTTGTCTAATCTGCAAATTGAGTATTTGTATATGCCCTTCTCAAAATAATTAACAAAAGTATGGACAGTAAAAAGATGTAGCAGAGCCATGATAAGCATCTCATTATATCTCAAAACACTTTGTAGACAAGGTAGCATTTTGAAATGCAGTGAATGTTATGCCGGTTATGTCGAGTTTCCACTAACTACTGTACTCAAGTTTTCCGTTTCCTTTCACATAATACTTTCCAATATCTTCCTACAACAGAAATTAAGCTCACAACCTAAAATTCCCAAGGTCCAATTTTAAATAAAATAAGTCGACCACATGAGCTAATTATCAGGAACCATCTTTGGCTGTAAAGAGTTGCTGAATGCCAACCAGCACCTCACACGACCTTCCACTCTGGAATAAACTGAATTGGGTCCTGCAACACTATCAACCTTGCGTCCATTAACTTTAATGCCACTAACACAATCTCCGATATTATTATTTTTAGCAACTACGCTGTAAATCTGAGATTGATCCATTGTCTCTGGAAGTGAAAACATACAAAATACCGATTTCATCCATTAGCTATTTTCTTACTTTTATTTCTAATTTGGCTTTGGATTGCTTGCTGTCTCCTGACAACTAAAAATGTTACCATTACTCCTATTTTCCACTATCCTCTTATCCAATTATCCTTGCTTATACTATTTAAGTGTCTTTAACTGCTTTTTATATTGGTCTCTATTTTCTTTAGAAGTGCCAATTACAATTATACAAATTAAATATGGAACAAGAGATGTAGCACATTGTGTCCTAAAACTAATCTGAAAGAAAGAAAATGCACTCATTTATTTTGATGTACAGAAGTTTTAAACGCCCTGCAGTAGGTTAGAATGCAAAGAGTTAATACTCACGCATTTGAGTTTTAAGCTGCAGAATCCCACCAGTAATGGATAAAAGTTAACCTTCCCCAGTATAAACCACTGCTTTTTCAACAAGTAAATTGGACTTGCTGTACATTGGTCTTTTGGAAGCAGTTTGTCATCAGTCTGCATTAATTGAGTCACGAGATTAGGGCTGTTTGTGGGATATTGCTGTTGCACAAATTCACTGCCATGTTTGCCTACATAAGCCACTGCAATTGAAAGTAATTCATTGTATGTGAAGCACTTCAGTACATTTGAGAGATGTGATATAAATGCAATTCTCTCCTTTTGTATCTCCAACCTCACTATCCATTAAGTTTACTACAGCAATAATTTTGAACTCTGCGTACGACCTTGTGTCCTACACGTTATGTTAAAGGGGATTTTCCACCTGCTTTCAAATCTTTGTGTAATATAATGCAATATTACACCTTAGAGATGAAATACCTGTATCTTTCCCCCAACAAAGTAGTTTCCCAGCAAAAAAAAATAATTAATTTCAAGAAAATTAATACATTTTGTACATATCTACTCTCTTATTCCTGATATCAGTATACATAAAAGAAACCAGCACCATTTCTTTATAGGAATGCATAGCTCCTGCTCTTAGCTTAAAAAAAAACTAAACCTATTATGTCTGGAAGGTATTTTTGGCTTCCACCAATGTCTGAATGGGTAAACAAATTTGATCAATTACGTACAAGACATACAGACTAAAAAAGTTGAACTTTTGATGCCAAGACCAACTGGGTTAACTGATCTCAACCGAGATAGCGATGGGAACACCACAATTGACCTCAACATCCGAGGGCAAGAGGAACAAAACCAGGATCCCTGTTCCAGATCACTATCCAGTGACCTCTACTAGAAACTCCAAGTTTATGGGTAATAGCAGACAAAAGTATCAGACGTGGCTGTGATGTCAGTTACACTCAGTCTCGGCTTGCACATGAAGAGTGGCCATTTGGGAAAATTACTGGAAATCCAGCATGAATCACAATCTTTAGGAGAGATGGTGAAAAAGATCATTGGTAAATATTATAAATTGCGACATGCTAAAGAACAAATTTGTGGCACACAGGGGCAAGTTTATGCAAGAATTCCACACCTTTATTCAATCCACCAAATGAACAATTGAGCCTGTACAGTCCACTGGTGAAACAACTTGATATGGGCCAGTGACAATTTACATTGAGATCCTTTAACCCAGGCTAAAAAGCATCTGTTCTGAACAAGTAAATTATGCCTCCAAAGTGACCACGAAAGACAGACAGTGTAAGCAATAAACATCCAAATCATGTTTAACTGTTAAATGTTTTTAATTTGAATATGATTACACCCAAATTAATAGTTCCATGCAAACTAAACCTTTGATAAAGCCAAAGGTTTGCTGTGATGGTAAAGGGGTATTTTAACTTGTACATAAACTAAGGTTCCTACCACCTTGTTAATATATCCGACAGATCCAACAGAAAGGTTAAAAGTGAACTATACTGTTTGAATTACATATATTTAGTATTTAATGAAGAGAAACAGCATTTCAGGGATTTGGTGAACTTGGAAGGGTAATTTGAAAATATACTTCAGACCCCACAGAGCTGGTTTAAAAATAGCGTCTACGTTGCAAAGTTAGGGTGGTTGTGCACATAAATATTCCTTTCCAGGTTAGCACATGACACACAAGGATAATGAGCTTATGTTCAGCCTTACAGAGAAACCGTAGCATATATAATTGAAAAATTAAAATGTAGGAGTGGAAACAAGAAAATGGAGAACTCTAAAGGTTATTATGGAAGAAAAAAAATGCAATTGAAAGATTTCAACCCAACTGGCATACGATAGTGTTTATGGTACTAGACTAGAAATTCAGAGATCGTGACTTCAGATGGCAGGTTGTGAAAAAGAATTCAATAAATCTGGTGATTTATTGTCTTAAGAAGCCAGTTGGCTCACTAATGCCATTCCTACCTGGTCTTACCTACAGCAAACCAGTTATAAATAAATCACTACCAAACAGAATAAGGAAAAATATTGGACTGACTCATGAACAACCCAGGCATTAAATCAGGATAAAACTTGGGGAGTCCCAGCTCAGCTGACCCTGCAAAGTCCTCCTCACCAACATTTGGGGAATGATGTTCAAGTTGGCAGAAATACCCGACAGAATAGTCAAGCAACAATCTGACAGTCGCATTCAGTCATCCTAGGCTCCTCTTCGATACCCCAGAGGTATCAGTGGTAGAGAGTTGGGTAGACAGTGCTGTAATGCATCGGTTCTCATGAAATTGCTCTATGTAGTTACAGACATTTCACTAGTGCTGAGGAGCATAAACAAATCCATGAATGAGAGAGTGTATCAGCATAACCAATCTCAGTCATGTACAAGTTTTGAGTGCAAGTCAGAGAACGTTTTCCAGCAGTATGCATTAATGGGCTCTATGCCTTATATTGCATGCTCATTACAAGCAAATATTTCAATTGTTTTGTGGAAAGAAGCAAGTTTTTAACGTATGAATGAAAGGAAATTGCGAACTATTCAAAATGTTATACCTTTCAAGTGACCATAAACTCCTCAGAGTACTTACCCATCTCAGTAATGCCCATCATTCTGCATGCCAGCTACCAATAACTTTATTTCCACCCATCACTAGCCAATCAACTCCTCAAATCATTTTAATTAAGTCTGTTGCTCCTGCCCTCCTTATACAGATCTTGAATTTGTTTACATCCAATCTGTTTTCCTACTTGATCATTGGGTACTGAGGGGGACAGTACCATTGCCCACAGAAGCTGTGCTCAGAACATCTCATTGCAGTAGTCACGGAGCCTCACATATGTTTTCACCCTCTCATAGAAGGATTCTCAAAAGCATACAAAATAACCCAAAAGGCCTGCACAGATTATTCAAAAATACCCCTGGTTAAAATACAATAAACCACCCGTGCTCAAACGCTACACCTGCTCAGTGCAATACACTTAAGCATTTCCTCAACCACACTGCTCAATCATATTAATGGCCTTGCTTAACAATGCAGATAGATAAGCTGTGGCAGTTTTGGAAGTTACCGATGATATCTATATTACACTCTTTGCTGTGGGGTGCATACTGATTATGCAGTTATATATTTAGCAGGCAACCTAAAAAAAAATATTGAGGAGTTTGTAAACTTTGCTCTTCCCCTACTTTGTGCCTGAACGTCTCAGTGTACAAGGTGCAATATGCTGCAAGTAGAAGGCAAACTGCTGGATGTGGATTAGCTGGAAGGATTTCCAGATTTATAGGGAAAACTTAACTATCAGGATTGATGTGCAAGACACACAATTCCTTACTGTAAAATACAACTTTTAATGATTAATGACAAAGTAACTTAAATGACTGAAAACTGTGTGCTGCACCACAAAACAGCTGGGAGCATATATAATCCTTTACTCCACCAAATTTTCAATCTCAACCATCTGACTGAAGATGTACCGAAGAGAAGATACTCATCTCTGGGGAATCCCAGCACAACAGCAATGAACTGGAAGAGTCACCTACCCTCTCAGCCACAGTCAATGCTTGGAAGGATGAAGAAATAGATGGAGTCTTAAAAATGACATTACATCAACGCGCTAAAACCCAAAATCGTGATTAAAAAACATTTGACTCAGTAGATACGGAGTGATACACTCAAATGGCAAATTTGACCCTCTGTTTTAAGCCAAGTGGTTCCAGCTGAGGATTTTGTAAGGCAAGGGTATCAAGGGATACGGAGCAACAGCGGGTAAATGGAGTTGAGATACAGATCAGCCATTATCTGATTGAATGGCAGAACAGGCTTGAGGGGCCAAAAGACCTACTCCTGTTCCTATGTTCCTGGACATGATGCGGAAATGCCGGTGTTGGACTGGGGTGGACAAAAGTGAGAAGTCGCACAACACCAGGTTATAGTCCAACAGTTTTATTTGAAATCAGGTGACGAAGGAGCAGCCGCTCCGAAAGCTTGTGATTTCAAATAAAACTGTTGGACTCTAACCTGGTGTTGTGTGACTTCTCACTTATGTTCCTGGAAGCATTACAGTGGGCCACTGCTCACCTGGGCTACAGCGAGAAAAACAATGAACTATTCTGTAAAGTATGCAAGTATAAGAATTGGGTGAGGCCAGAATTGTACTTGGCTGTGTTGTCCCTAAAATTGAGGAGCCTGCTAACATTCACTGTCCAAACTCATTCATGTGCAGTCATTCAACAAAGTGCAGGAGGGCTGCCAGCAATGGTGGAACCCTGCTCAATATAAGTCACCACTTTCTGGCAAGATGAAATGAAAAAGAGACAGGAAGGGGGTGAAAGTTGTTGGTTTTTTTTTAAATATTGCCTCAGCATCCAGAAGAACTGGATTTGTGGAGAGGTTTAAGTAGTTAACTTCTTGCTTAACAACTGCCTACAGTCCCAAGTAATTGTTGAGCAATAAGTTAGCTAGTTTTGTATTAAAGATTTTATATTAAGTAAAATGCTACAAATACTTTTTTTCATTAAAATTTTACTTGTAAATTGTTGTGCTCAATGAGAAATATGTTACTGCTGGGGAATGGAACACTTTCCATTTCAGAAAGCATCAAACACTCCCAGGTCAGGTATAGCAGGTGGGATTGCGGGTAAATCTCAATCTACTCTTTTCTCCAAACTGCACAAGTGCAGTACTTTTTCCAATTTCTCAAGCCTTCCCAAAATTACCAATTTGATGCTGATTAGTTCCAAATTACGAGCAGATTCATACACACTAGCAAATGGATCGAGACAGCCAAACTCATTTCACAGAGGATATTAACAACCCAGCCAGTAAACATAGGAGCTTTAATCTCATCTGCCTGGGCTGGATTTTAATCGGAGTCCCAAAGATCAACGGTAATCCAACCACCAACCAGTCCCCCTCCAAATACTGACTATTTTGCATGTGTGTATGCAAAGATCAACTATGCCCATCCAGTAAGTGGCCGATGTCTGACACTTTAGATTGCTATATTGTAGTGAAAAAAGTGGAGGAACTGAAGGCTGTTTATATGTAGTTCAGTGTGGCTTGGGCACAAAAAAAACCAGGGGGGATAATGTCTCAACAGATAGCAATAGCGCACCCAATGAGCTAAAATCAGCTTTATTCCATGGTGTTAAGTGCAGGACAATCAGAACAAAAAACTGGGAGCAAGGTCCAGGAACAACAGAATGAAAAGGGACAAAAATGTAAATAAAAATGAAAACCTGGAGATTAACTAGGTTAAAATAAGCACAAACGAACAATTCAAGTAACTATAAAATCAGTTTTCTATTTTCAAGGGTATATTACCTTCCAAATTTATTTTCTTCTACCTCTTCCTCTCTCCAAACTTCTGCGCTCAAGGCCACACATGTAACCAAGACATATGAACCAAAGCTTCCACAGACTCCACTGATGCAAGAAATGGCACAACAGTGGCCTAAAGGCAATATGCCCTCTGATTCCCTGCCTGTCTCCCCATAGCAGCAAGGCTGGGAGCAGAATTTCAGTAGAGTTGCAACATACAGTAATTTGCATCCTCATTACTCCATGGCAATATATAAACTTTCTTTCCAAAACATTTCCACCACTGTACCAAGGTGGAAACGGTAGCTGTAATACAAATGCCATAAAGTAATCTATATTAAAAATTTTGCACCTGCATGGGCTGTCAAGTTTTCCCCACTGTGAATTCCTCCATCCACATTTATAATAGAAATATAAAAATGACAGAATTTATCGCTTTAAAACAGGGACTAAATTACAACTGCACGCTCTGGTCTAATTATCCTCCACCCTCTAACTCCACTTCAGTTAAAGATTACACTTGGTTTTGACTCTGTGTGCAACTAACATGCAAAGAATCCAGATACATTTTTTATTAAAGGAAGCTACTCATTACTGGATTTGGAGTGTCTAAACTACAGCCAAATGCGGCCCATGAAGCCCAAGCAGCCGTTTAAAAAATGCCTTAATCCTTTAATTTTGGCTATTTTACTATACTGTAACCTTCTTTAAAGACATTTTCCCCTGGATCCTGCGAGAGATATAGTCACGACAGCTCAAACTCCAGTAACACGAAAGGTCTCAAGTTTGTAATAAGCAAGTGAAACTGGACAATGTTTAGTGAAAATGTAGCACAGCTATAATAGGAACATTCCCATTAATTTGCTTATATCTCCACCTGTGGATCTTGGTCTGCACCCAATTGTGCTAAATACACTCAAATCAGTTAGTTTTGTGGTTCATAGAGAAATCAATTCATCAGTGCCACAACACAGAAACAGGCCATCAAGTATGCGCCTGTGTTTTTCTCCATGAGCCACCTAGTCTAATTCTCCATTCTCCACTCCCCTTGGCTCATGTGGAGCATAAATGCCAGCATAGAACAGTTGGGCCAAATGGCCTGTTTCTGTGCTGTAGCCTATGTACTCACCTGCCTGTTTCCCCATACTGCAATATTCCTCTTTTTCAAGCAACTATCTAATTCCCCTTTAAAAGTAGTCTTAGATGCTCAAGTGTAAAAGAGGACATGAGTTAAATACTTGATACCCATCCTGTACTGTCTCTCCCTTCTGCCTTTACAATTAACTACAGAACCCTCTACATCTCATGACTGAAAATGTAGAGATAAGCGTTGCTAGGTTTGAAACAGCACAGAACTAAAATAAATAAACTGAGTGTACAGCCTTAGACAAAGTGGGTTATGTTGTAACCAAAAAAGAATGAGGTCACACTCACCTGAATCACTACCATAACATTTTTTTTTAAAGACCAAATTGACAACTTACTATATATTCCACAGAAAGTTGTATAAATTTGTCAACTTGATAAAGTGGCAATATGGGAAACTAATTCAATTAAGTCATGATGCGGAGATGCCGGTGTTGGACTGGGGTGGACAAAAGTGAGAAGTCGCACAACACCAGGTTATAGTCCAGCAGTTTTATTTGAAATCACAAGCTTTCGGAGCGCTGCTCCTTCGTCAGGTCACCTGACGAAGGAGCAGCAGCTCCGAAAGCTTGTGATTTCAAATAAAACTGTTGGACTATAACCTGGTGTTGTGCGACTTCTCAATTAAGTCAGGAAGTGGGTAAGCAACTTTGTCTTTGGGCTGATGAATTACATCAGGTCAGCATGACCCACCAATTTGTGATACCCCTCCATTCCCCAACAAATGTACATTTAATTGCACTGGACTCCAAGATACCACCAGCTGACCAGCAGATTTGTACAATGTTGCTAGTCTGACTTATAGCGATTAGAACATTTATTAGGTGGAACTGCAATTATACCGTTCTCCGATTTAATTTCTGTTGCTTGGTTAATTTGAACAAGTTTCGATTTTTTTTTCTCCAGCCAATCGAAAACTCAAAGCACTGAAGCTTGGCATGGTTGCAGAGATGCAACCAAATCAATATCCAGCAGGAAAAATGTTTCACAGGAGGAGGGGTGGCCCAAGGCTAGTAAATGTCACCGTAGCTCTCACAGCAATCGCGTTTGGACAAATTAAATTGCCCATAGCACTCCAGGGGTTAAACAGTATTAAGGGAAATGGGTTAGTAACTGGTACACAGTAAAAAGTAGTCAAAGCGTACAGAAAAACGTTTGAGTCTGCTGCAGTTATTAGCCTGTTTAATGGGATGCTGCAGGTGTTGGAAAGCACCTCAAAATTGATGATTAAGGCTTCAGAATCACATGCTGACAAAAGTTACTGGCACACAGCATAAAAACACACATGGTCTGCCAACAGAAATTAATCAAATATTTTTTGCTCAAACTTCCCTAGTGACTGGGAACCTCCATACAGATAAATGATGGCAAATCTCCACAGGAACATCAGGGAAGGGAGCCCGAAAGTTGCTGGCAGCTGCATTTTCTGGTCACCTCTTTTGCCCTCCTATTGGTATGACTTTCACATTATAAACCACAGGAAGACATGCACCTAAATTTCTGGATGCACCTTTTCAAATTGTAAGGGTTACTACAGAGCTTTTTTTGTTGCAGCACTGAACTCACCCCTTCCTGATTTTCAATTAGATTATTCATTCCTCCTTCGTCTTTAGCCTGAAAGTTTTAAATAAAAAAGGGAAAATTTCCCAGGAAATTAGCACTGAGAATAAAGGATGCTCAGCTGTAAATATAAAACTGTCATTACCTTATAACATTCGGGGACAATCACCAAGTCTAAATTTGCTCTTTAGAAACATACTGGTCAAGTAACTGTCAAGGATGGGAAACCCCACAGTACCTCTCTCAAGCCAGGTTAGGCTGCTAAACACCAAACATAGCTAAAGCTGCTCCGAACTGGACCACACTACAGGTTAAGGAGAATATTATAGTGCTGGAGAGAAAGGATGTCCTGGCAGGGTCAAGGACAAAATCTATTTGGTTAGAGTTAAGAAATAATAGAGGTGCCATTACACTACTAGGTGTATTCTATAGGCCACCAACTAGTGGGAAAAATGTGGAGGAGCAAACTTGCAGAGAAATTACTGAGAGATGCAAGAACTATAGAGTAGTGATAATGGGGGGCTTCAACTATCCTAATATAGACTGGGACAGTAATAGCGTAAAGGGCAGAGAGGGGGGAAAGAGAGGAGGAAGAATTTCTGAAGTGTGTTCAGGAGAACTTTCTTGATCAGTATGTTTCCGGCCCAACGAGAAAGGAGGCATTGCTGGATCTGGTTCTGGGGAATGAGGTAGTCAAGTGGAGCAAGTGTCAGTAGGTGAACATTTAGGGAATAGTGATCATAGTATCATAAGGTTTAGATTAGCTATGGAAAAGGACAGGGAGCAATCTAGAGTAAAAATACTTAATTAGAGGAAGGCAAATTTCAGTGGAATGAGAACAGATCCTGGCCTGGGTAAATTGGAATCAAAGATTGGCAGGCAAAACTATAGTGGAACAATGGGCTACCTTTAAATAGGAAATAGTTTGGGTACAGTCGAGGTACATTCCCACTAGGGGGAAAGGTAGGGCAACTAAAGTCAGAACTCCCTGGATGACGAAAGAGATAGAGAGTAAGATGAAGCAGAAAAAGAGTGCATGACGACAAATATCAGGTTGAGAATAAATCGGAGAATCAGGCTAAATATAGAAAGTTCAGAGAAGTGAAAAAGAAAATGAGGGGCAAAGAGAGGGTATGAGAATAGATTGGTAGCTAACAAAAGATAATCCAAAAGTCTTCTATAGGCATATAAATAGTAAACGGGTAGTAACAGGAGGGGCGGGGCCAATTAATGACCAAAAAGGAGACTACGCATGGCGGCAGAGGGTATGGCTGAGGTACTAAATGAGTACTTTGCATCTATCTTCACCAAGGAAGAAGATGCTGCCACATACATAGTGAAGGAGGAGATAGAGGAGATACTGGATGGGATAAGAATTGGTATAGACGAGGTACTAGAAAGTCTGGCTGTACTTAAAAGTAAGTAAGTCACCAGGATCAGATGGGATGCATTCTAGGACGCTGAGGGAAGTGAAGGAAGTAATCGCAGAGGTACTGGCCATAATCTTCCAATCCTCCTTAGATACAGGAGTGGTGCCAGAGGACTGGAGAATTGCAAATGTTACACCCTTGTTCAAAAAAGGGTGTAACGATAAACCCAGCAACTATAGGCTGGTCAGTTTAACCTCGGTAGTGGGGAAGCTTTTAGAAACAATAATCAGAGACAAAAGTAACAGTCACTTGGACAAGTGTGGATTAATTAAAGAAAGCCAGCACGGATTTGTTAAAAGCAAATCGTGTTTAACCAACTTGATCGAGTTTTTTGATGAGGCAACAGAGAGGGTTGATGAGGGCAATGCGGTTGACGTGGTGTATATGGATTTCCAAAAGGCGCTCGACAAAGTGCCACATAATAGGCTTGCCAGCAAAGTTGAAGCCCATGGAATAAAAGGGACAGTGACAGCATGGATACGAAATTGGCTAAGTGACAGGAAACAGAGAGTAGTGGTGAACGGTTGTTTTTTGGACTGGAGGAAGGTACACAGTGGTGTTCCCCAGGGGTCGGTTCTAGGACCACTGCTTTTCTTGATATATATTAATGACTTGGATGTGGGTGTACAGGGTACAACTTCAAAATTTGCAGATGACAAAACCTGGAAGCATAGTGAACAATGAGGAGGATAGTGATAGACTTCAAGAGGACATAGACAGGCTGGTGGAATGGGCGGACAGGTGGCAAATGAAATTTAACGCAGAAAAGTGTGAAGTGATACATTTTGGTAGAAAGAATGGAGAGGAAATATAAACTAAAGGGTACAATCCTAAAGGGGGTGCACTAACAGAGAGACCTAGGGGTATAGGTGCACAAATCGTTGAAGGTGGCAGGGCAGGTTGAGGAAGCAGTTAAAAAAGCTTATGGGATCCTGGGCTTCATGAATAGAGGTATAGAGTACAAGAGCATGGAAATTATGAACCACCTGTATAAAACACTGGTTCTGCCTCAACTGGAGTAGTGTGTCCAATTCTGGGCACTGCACTTTAGGAAGGATGTGACGGCCTTAGAGAGGGTGCTGAAAAGATTTACGAGAATGATTTCAGGGATGAGGGACTTCAGTTATGTGGATAGGCTGGAGAAGCTGGGGTTGTTCTCCTTGGAGCAAAGAAGATTAAGAGATAGAGGTGTTCAAAATTATGAGGGGTCTAGACAGAGTAGAGAGAGAAACTGTTCCCATTGGCAGAAACGTCAAGAACCAGAGGACACAGATTTAAGGTGATTGGCAAAAGAACCAAAGGCAACATAAGAAAAAACTTTTTTACGCAGCGAGTGGTTAAGATCTGGAATGCACTGCCTGAAAGGATGGTGGAGGCAGACTCAATCACGGCTTTCAAAGGGAGTTGGATAAGTACCTGAAAGAAAAAAATTTGCAGGACTGCGGGGAAAGGGCGGGGGAGTGGGACTAGCTGAAAGGCTCTTGCAAGGAGCCGGCACGGGCTCGACAGGCCAAATGGCCTTCTTACATGCTGGAACCATTCTATGATATGTTCTTCTACACCCCATAACTCAATTTTCTGCCACAATCTTGATTTTAAAGTGGCAAAGTTGAACATAATTCCCATCATTACTTACGTGGGCAGCAATTGGTCACATTCTAAATCAAACACCTCTTCTCGGCATTACTTGTTCGTGCCTTCCTGCTACCTTTTATCCCTACTCTCACTCCTTGGCGAAAGTGAAAGCACTCTAGCACAGAATGACTTCAGACTCCAAAGAGCATTGATAACCATCACCAATGGACCATACACAGGCACAATCTTAAACAACTCTGGCGCACACCAGAACTGGTGGAGAACAAGCCAAAAATAATAATCTTCTTTTACAAATGATCTAGCATACATGGAAAACAAACTTGCAAAACTCAACGATAATCGCCCGTATTTAAGTCCTAATCTTGTTATCGCACATTTCATTTCCCCTTCCTTCAGAATTCCACACTTGCTAAGTAATGCACTATAAAACACCAAAATTAAATACCATGGTAAGCATGAAATTATTTAAGATTTTTTTTTTTTTTTTGCATTGGCTTGGGGGGTGGGGAGGAAAAGAATTTGCTGATTTGGTGCTCTACATGTCTAGCAACAACAAATATTAGTTTGTCCTATTTCAGAGAGGGGAGAAAAAACACTGGATTTCAATACTGCTGCACATCTCGTCCCTGATCATTCCTCCAAGAACAGGTCATTAATAGACTGACACAAACCCTTAGTACAGCTAATTTCCATGTATTCAGACAAATGCTGCAACTAGTACTCCAGGTTTTTAAAGCAATCAAATGGATTCCTGATTCAGTTATTCCAACATTTAATCTCCAAATATCAAAGCTGAATAAAATGTGTACAGGATTCAAAGTTTTTGTCAGGAAATTTACACAAAATTTTACAATGTTTCCCAGTTTCACTGAACTTTGTTCCATGTTGAGATAATGCAGCAGGTCACACGCAAAAAAAGACCAGAAGTTTTTAAGATGGACTGAAGCTTTAAATAGGCTTTGAGACAGAGATCACCAGCAGAGTAGACCACAATAAACTGAGTAATAACTTGACATCTCCCAATAAATAAACATGGAATTACTTCAATAGGTGATTTACGCGATCATGAATTGAGCTTTATCTTGATACATTCTACTCACAAACAAAAGTCAGTCCGTGTTCCCCTTGATGAGAAATGTGACTTTATAGGAAAAGTATCTAGGATGTAACCTGCCCAGGGCAGGCAGAGAACACTTTTTCTCTTGGCAAGTATGTGGGTTACCCTTGTAACTCCTGATCACTCTAAAACCAGTAGAAAATAACACACCAACGGTAGGCCATATAACCAAGGCTGAAAACTAATTACCATTTATTGGGTCGGTAGAATCAATTAGGTATTAGAATACTTGATTTCTCGCCAGTACTTTAAAACTGTTGCATAACAATAAGTCTTGTACCTTAGCAGTTCTCTGCAGTAACTTTTGTAACTTGGACCATGTGTGTCCACGATGAAAAGCTTTTAGGTGAGAAAGGCATTTCATCGAGTCCTGACACTGCTAATCTGATGATATGCCTCTTTCCTTAGAAGTCATTTTGGCACAATAGGAATACTAAAAACAATAGCAAAATATTGCAGATGCTGGAAATCTGAAATAACAGAAAATGCTGGAAACACTCAGCAGGTCAGGCAGCATCCGTGGAGAGAGTAAAACAAGAGAGAGAATACTAAAAAGATACCTTCATAATTAAACAAAATTATTAAAATAGATTTCAAAACTTCACAGCCAAAGACTGTTGGAATAAACCATTAAGAGCTTGGTGATCAAGCTTTTAAACACAAATATTGCCCTGGAGAGCAAAAACATGAACCGGCCTGTTTGTCCTCTATCCCTCATCTATTTAGCAGATCACCTGACTCCAGCATCACTTGTAAACAACAGGGTGAGAAATATTCCATGTCTCACAGCCAGTCCAGAGTCAGATATATTTCCTCAAATGTAATTAGACGCAGAGAAGAAAGGAGACCCAAAGGTATATTATTTGAAAACTTATGGGTGAGGGATTCTGTAGTCCCAACCTACACAACCAGATACATATTTCAACCCTTTAGTCCATACAACGAAGCACAGACATCTCTCCCAGCAGCAGTGTCAAGACTACTTTAAGATGTCACAATACAGAGGAGCCAGAAATTCCAATTTTAAAATCACTAGCTACACAGAATTGTATGTTTTTTAACCTGCATAATTACGGTGAAACTTCATGAAGTCTCACTCACTAACCCACTCCCTCTCACGGCGGGTTTCATAACTATATTCTATCGGTGCAAAAACAGACAAGGTCTGACAACAGCAGGACCCTCTCTCCACTCCCTGGCTGCCTCCAGACAATAGAAGAAACCAGAATCCTCAACAAAAGACATCAAAAGTCCGTAGACAAAAGTTGTTTTTGACTGCAGCCATTAGGATCCAATCAAGAACAAATGCGGATGTATGTGGGCGCGGGGTGGGGAAACGAGGGAGAAAGAGTGAAAATTAAAGAAAAAAAGTTTGTGCATGAAGTTTGTGGACTGGAAATCATTACTAAGCAGTGCAAAAAACAAACCCAATCAAACCATTAGATCTTTTAAGTAATAGTTTGGCATTTCTATTTTCTTCCCAAGAGTGTCACATTAGAAAGATGCAATTATTCCACTGTTTACACAGAACTATTTCCATGTTGTATCAACTTATAATGTTTAAGAGCATTCCAGATCCCCCAAAGAGGTCAACACAATATGTTCATAAAATCATGTTCATAAAAATAAAAAGGAATTCACATACATTCCTTTACTTAAACGCAACATCAGTGGGAAATGTTAGATAATCATCCAAAATCACTATAAATCAGAGTCAATACATTGAAGAAACTCAAACACCAACTTTATAAACATAATACAATGATGAAAATTTTTACAGTAAAGGCACAGAACAGGAACTTATAAGTATTGAGAAAGTAAGATTACCTACCTTACAAAGTCTTCATTCTAAGCAGCATCCTGGACACACTGCTGAAATGACCTGGTACCACAGCACGTTTTGCCGGGGAAAATCTTCCTTAAAGATGTTTTGTGATGTCAGAGTTGCTCTCAGATGACCAACAGTGCTACTGTACAGTATACAAGGCAGTATCAATTTATTTTGCCCCAAAACTATTCCACTCCCTGCAAGATCTGAGGCTACAGTCAGGTGGAATTCTAGAATATGGAGGATGCTCCTCAAAGAATAAAAATCCTCCAATATACATAGTCTTTCTTTCTTCAAATACCACTGGCCATTAACCAAGCAGTACTCAGAACAAGGATAAGGGAGGTCCTAATGGATGAAAATCCAACCATTAGTGCAGATGGGCCAAGAAAAGTATCTGCCACAGTTTCCAAACATTTAGGGAAGGCATGTGGTTGTTCCAGGTAGTGCCTTTATATATATATTTATAGACATCAGGTAGCAATTTCTGCCAAACTATGAGCCAAGCCTTATTTTAGTGATTAAACCTCTGATTTATGAGGATAAAAATTAGCAATATTTCTTGATTCAAAAGGTGATGCAAACTTTGGCAAGAACCTTTGGTTATGCCCAAGCAACCCACGATATGAACAAATCAGGCAAGGCTAATCGATGTCCAGCAACTGGATCTCACTTATACTATGAGCAGAAACCAGCACCAATAATGCCAGTTTTCCAAGACTGATATTTCAAATCAGCAGTGCTAAGAGACAGAGATTTGAAAAGAGTTTTGTACCAGATGTGGATTCAAATTCTAGACAAACCTTGTGAACTAAGACATCAGAGAACATTATCCAAATGAAACCAGAGCAAGAGGATCAAAATTGGAGATGGCAGCCACTAACACGATAGACTAGATTTCAGCCTGAGATCAAGAAGATATACAAGAACAGATATTACATCATGATAGATGAATAATGATGTTAAAAAGGATTAAACAAATTTCTTCCATTCAGAAATAACTCCACTCGGTAAATGATTTTCAGGAAGACAATTCTGCCCGACTGATAACTGCACAGCTTGGTTTGATAATTTTTCCGTCTTATACAAGCAGCAAGTGTGCTGGGCTCAGGTGCAGAACCTAGCCTCACAGTCAAGAGACAGGGTCTCTCTTGTGGCATAACAAGACCAAACACTGGTCAACACCAGGACTTCCAAGAACAATAATTGTGAGGCTAATAAAGTCACAAGAAAATTTTTTCCCTTCCTCTACTTGATCTTCTCTTAATATCCCGAGGAGTAGGCAAATGGAGTTAAGTACAAAAATGTGTTTCCAGTTAAAAAAAATCATGCACCCTCCAGGTTCACATGTCCTTGGCCTTTGAGCGGGTCAGGAAATGGCAACTGCCCAGTACCAAGGAGATCTATCAATAGGTAATGCCAAGTTCAGAAAACAGTTTGCACTATTTCAGCGCAGATCTTCCACTCAGATGGGCTGCCATGCAGCTTAAGGCACCAGCTGTCATAATATCCACCTGATCCACTGTAGTTCATGCAACTCAAGCAATGTTGATCACATCTTGATAAAAAGGCAAGTGCAGGTCTGACCTTGTTTGTGCACAATTAACATGTCCAGAGAAGCACTGGCACCCTTCAGTCAGAAAATGTCGGGAGAACTAGACATACCGTTTTGACCTTCCCAAGCGGACATCTGCAGTCCACCTGCTGTGGGCCCAACTATCACAAAGGTAATGCACCCACCTCCTCCCAGAGAAAGAAGCCATCCCATCAGTCAACGGCATCAGGGTGTTGACTGAAGCTAAGAACCTGGTGCTCCAGAGGCCACCGCTTCAGACCCAGAGTCAAGGTTTAGTCCAACTCCACTAGCTAATATAATGTTGATTTTCAGGAAGACCACTGGTGAAGCAAGTTCACCTGTAGAGATTCCATTTGAAACAAAAATGACTGCCACCAGGGAATAAACATGCACTATTCATTCATTTTTGATCTCACTAGACAACTGGTCGAGAGGCAAGAAAACTTTGCCCAACGCTGTGGAAATAAGGCACATACAAGCTTCTATTTCTTGGGGGGTTTTTTTGGCCAGATGAGACAAATAAGCTGAGCTCCTGGACTGTGTGGCAGTACCTGTAGAACAGCTGTTGGAGCAGTTTCTCCACAAGGTACTCTCTCACAAGCCAGTCATCTAAGTATGGATAGTTTTCAAGAACCACATTGAGCGGTGCCAACAAGAATAGACATTTCATGCAAAGGGGAGCACCATGTACGAGTAGCTGTGACTCAAATACTATTGACGACATAGCTGAACGGCAGTTTCCTGCGTGGAGATTCTTAGTCAATGATCTGGGACAAGTTTACCATCCAAGCTTTTGCTTGAGCTAGAATTTGTCCAAAAATGGGACAGTACCATCCAGACGTTGAGGGGACACAAAATGAGTAAAAAGCAATCTTTTCCAAATCTACATGAATTTGTTCAATTGCTGCAGATGATAAAAGACCACCTAATGAAGGTCCCTCAGAAGAATGATCTGACCTTAAAAATCACAATGGTTCAGTCTGAAAATAGAAGAAAATAGAGTCAATGTTGGCCACATGGAGCATAACCTGGAGTAATGGAATATCAAGAACCACAGTCCAGGCCTCAAACAAGCTTCAGGGCAGGCCGCTCAAGAACTCTGGCCAAAAACATAAAAGGGACAGCTCCTGTGGTCGCTGCCTAGATCTGTAGACAGAGCAGTTGATTCCACAGTGATGCCAGTGCAGCCATGCTGCGGAGCTTTTGCAGTTGCTGCTTATAGCCCTTTAATGCTTGGACTCTTCGTTGACAGTAACGAGATCTGAGCCCCAGTTGGGCTTTTTGCTTTAGAAGCTCATCAGCTGAAACACGACCATGGAATCTGAATTTGGCTGGGCGTGTAGCAAGGGAGGTTAGACCACTGGGTTGCATTCATAACCAGGGGCTGCTACTGCACATCTGTAGAATCTCTAGATGGTGATCCGGAGAGATAGGAGTGTGAACCTCCTCAAAAATCAAAATATGGCGGTTGATGGTTCAATCCGACAGGAATTCCAGAACTGATACATTCAGACTGTGCATCACCCTGGAGTAAAACAGCCTCAATGTGCCATTCAGTGGTGCTTATTCAGCAAAAGATATCATTCTAATTCTCCTACTCCTCTTCCTCTTACCCAGATCCTAGCTTAAGTTACCTACTGGAAATGGAATGGTTCACATGGCCGCTTCTGCAGGCACAACCAGTAGAGAAGGCTGGGGAGGAGAGCCCTGATTGCTTATTTTGCAACTATTGGCTCTGCCAATGAGACCCTGGATGGAAGACATGATGGTGTCAAATCTAGAAGTGACAACTTCTTACCACTCCGAGAAGGTAGCTGTCCTTGCACCTTCCTCAACAGTAGATAACCCCAAAAATTATGACAGTGCCCAGGAATTGCAGAGTGCACCAAGGCAGATGCAAAATAGCTACGTACAATGGTTACTTGCTGGTTTACAGCTGCCAATACAATACAGAGCTCAGCCTCTAAATAAATGGCACCCAAATATATGTCTGATGCTTTGCACTGTAATATACCAATGGGTTCTGCTGCCCCAAAACAATATCCGTACTGTCAGAGGTTGATGACAACGAGCTATGCTGGAGTGGAGAAGGATTGACCAACATACATCACTGACCTTTTGAGGAGCCACCTCCTCAGCACAAATCATAAACAATCTCTCGGTACCAAAAGATGACTTTTCTTTAAATGCTAGGTAATGCGGTGGCTCTCAATGCTGCAGTCAAAACAAAAAGGACAGCATCAGTGGCATCAGATCTGGTCATTGTTGTCAGTCAGGGGAGAGTACGTATACGTAGATCTACTATGCTGGTGAAATCAACTTCAATCCATATCTGAGGACCAGGCAATGGTGGCAAACATAGTTCTTGCTGGTGCCAGTGTTGTTATTGGGTACTACTTCTTGGAACACCACTGGGCTTAATTCTTGAAGCCCAACTTGTCCCTTGTGGCTGCAGTCCCAGGCCTGGTCAGTACCAGAATGGTTTCCAGAGTGATGGCAGCTGACTGTCTTTTTGTGGATTCAGTGCCAGGTTTGACCTAGTATAACTGGGGCTGAAAGTTCCAACATTACAGTAATGACGTCAGATGGTTCCTGGATGTAGCTATTTACTACTGGATCAGAAGTTTTAGCCATCACTTGGTATGATGTGAAAAAGTGATCAGGTCATGCATGCTTCAGGCCTAGACAATGGAGGTAATAAAGGTAAAAGAACACTTAAGCCATGTTAAAGCCTATAGGTGAGTGATGGCCAGAATGGAAGATTGAAGATTTTTTAAAAACTAACTTTTTTTTTTAAAAAAGGAAGTCTGAAGAACTTTGAGGAGTTCAACAAAAATATGTATGGAAATAGGAAAAGATGGCTTATCTGAAGAGTCTGTTACCACAACATTAAGATTTAAAACCAATGGAATACTTGTGAACAGGCAATAATTTTCCTGCATTGGTAAAAACAAACACTCCAAGGTGGCACAGGGATGTATTCAGCCAACAGGGATACCACCGACATTAAAACGCCTTGAAAGGAGGTCACCCCTTGCATAATTTTGACAGCAGAACATCCTCTGGTGCCAGATCACTCAAGCTGTATGTAGAAGATGCAAGCTGTAGAAGAACTGGAGGGAAACTACCTGACACACATCTCTCTCACTATACTAGACAAAGCAAGTTACATAAAAAAACTTCAGCAAATCTGAGTTTGAGGGATAAACTGCAAATTTTGCCTATCCATAAAAAGACTAGCACTATTATTTAAGTTTTACTTTCCTTTATGCAAAGAATAGTAAGAAATCTAAGCGTATAACTGAACACCATGATAACACTTTGCAATTGCTGTTACTCTGAAATTCACAAATTTATTTTCAAAAGAATGAATACATTCTCTGGATGAAAGTTATCATTTAGTTGTTAGCACTAGCCTGCATAGGTCAGGAAGGAATACAGTATTGTCTTTTTATGCAATAACAACTTGGAAACCAACCACATAAAACATTCACCAAATATGAAGCAGCAGAATTCCTCTACTTCATAATGCAGTTGCGACTTCACCATCTAAAATACCAGAAATCAAGAATTATGTAACCCAGCAAGATTGATACGTGAGAATCACGAACAATTTTTACAAGTTAGACTAAAATTATCCTAAAATTCGGTGTTTTCATATCAGATTTATTCCTGTTCTTAATGTTACTCGGGTGCCTCAAGTTATCCATCATTCCAGAAGCCACTTCCTGTTTGCCAGCTTTATCTGCTCTCCCGTATGTGCTTGCCTAACCCTAAAACAATTAGTTCAACATCAAAACGTTAAATTCAATCCCCCAGAACCAACATTAACCACAACACGGATTCATCGCAACTCCCACTAACAATTTGGGAGGAGGGGGGGGGGGGGGGAAAGAGAGATTTGCAGAGAGAAAATAGACTCACTTTGCACCTCCTCTCCATCTTCCAATTTTAACGAAATGTGCACTACGCTACTTTGTGGTTTACCAGATAAACTGATGTACGAAATATCACAAATCAACTCCACGCTTCAGGTAAATATGTTCACTGCCATCTCATAAGGACTGTGTACAGTTAACTTAAAAAAGATGGCAGTAAGGAGTACAACAGTTGGTCACCATTTTAATAGGAGAAACTTCCCAACGATTTAGATAACCAGAAACATTAATAGTTGTTATAAACTTTATATATTTTTTGGGACGAATCATTGTGCGTGTGATTTGTGATAAGTTAAAAACAAGCAGAGCGCGCTGTGAAGCCGTCTTAAAGCTGGGAGCTGCCATGGTTTAGAGGAATCCTGCTGCTACTCCACGCTGGGAGATTCACCCCCCGAGCCCTGCACAAGGAGCAATAGATCTCGGGTTATTCCCATCCGACCCGCCTTACTCCGGTCCTCGGAACACTCACTCATCGTGGGTCTGGGGTCAAAGCCTGCCCCGCTAGGCCGCGCTCTCTCTCTCTCTCACTCACACACACTCTCAGACAGACAGACCCCGGGCCGCCAAGGGCCCGATCCCGGGGCCTGCGTGCAGGCACACGGCCTGGTTCTTACATTGGCATCCTTGTCTATGGCCTGGAGCAGCTGGTCCTTGATCTGCTGCGGGGTGGGTGTCATTTGGCGGCGGTGTGACGGCGGCGGCGCGGCGGTGGGGGGGGGGGGGAAGAGGAGGGGGTTGGGGAGGGGAGGAGGGGGGGGGAAGAGGGAGAGGAAAGGGACGGGGAGCTGGAGGGAGGGAGGCCCCGCTAACAAGAGGCGCAGAGTCTGAGGAAGTAGCTGCGAAGAGCGGCGGCTGCAGCAGGGCCGGTCGGAACCGTCATATTCCGCCGCGGCGCTCTCGGGTGGCTGCGTGTGTCCAGTGTGCGCCGCACTTTTCTCCGGCTGTCTGTCACTGCCTGAAGCGAAGCTGCACCGCACGCCCCGGGCCGGCCGAGCAGCCCAGACCCAGACCCACACTCAACCGAGCCGAGTCGAGCCGAGCCTGACTGGAGAGCCGTGCGCTGCACCATGGGAATCCGGCGCTCCGGCTCCTCGCGCGTCACAATCTACGCGGGAGCGCGTCATCAGCCCCCCTTCCTCTCTCTCCTCCTCCTCCTCCTCTCCCCGCCGCGGCGCGTGCGCACAACAAAATAACGGCGCGCACGGCGCATGCGTTTTCAAACAAATATCCCGGCGCGCGCGCACTCACGTCGTAACATTCCGCGCGCCACAACGTCGGCTTGCGCTTGGATGCGCACGCGCGGTGCTGTGCCGTGCCGTGCCCGAGTCGGGTTTTTTTTTCTGCCTTCCAAAAGCTGAGCGGCACGCGGCCCGGGCAGCCGCCTGCGCGCCATCAGGCTGCCGGTTACCGTGGCAACGAACTGCTTCCCCCAAACTGCGCGGCGGTGAGTCGGGAGCTGGGAGCGAGAGGACAGCTGCCAAAGGTTTATGAGGTGATATTTCTTTGCTAACAGCGACTCCTAAACATCAATACAGCTCTCCCTATCGCGCATGCTGGTCGATCGCCCACAGGGCGTCAAGACCAAGTGTCTTCTCTCTTCTCAGGCAGTCCCTCGGAACCGAGGATGACTTGCTTCCACATTAAAAATGAGTTCTCAGGTGACTGATGAGTCCGATGCGGGACCTACAGTCTCTGTCACAGGTGGGGCAGACGGTGGTTGATGGGGCAGGTGGGTGGGTTGCTTGGGTTGACGTGCGCTCCTTGCGCTGTTTGCGCTTGGCTTCCGCTTGCTCCCGGCGAAGAGACTCGAGGTGTTCGGCGCCTTCCCGGATGCTTCTCCTCCACTTTGTATGGTCTTGGGCCAGGGATTCCCAGGTGTCGGTGGGGATGTTACACTTTTTCAAGGAGGCTTTGAGGGTGTCTTTGAAGCGTTTCCTCTGCCCACCTCGGGCTCTCTTGCCGTGTCAGAGCTCCGAGTAGAGCGCTTGTTTTGGGAGTCTCATATCGGGCATGCGGACAATGTGACCCTGTCCATCGGAGCTGATCGAGTGTGATCAAAGCTTCGATGCTGAGGATGTTGGCCTGAGCGAGAACACTGACGTTGGTGCGCCTATCCTGCCAATGGATTTGCAGGATCTTGCGGAGGCAGCGTTGGTGCTTTGAGGTGCCTGCTGTACATGGTCCATGTCTCTGAGGCACACAGGAGGGTGGGTATCACCACTGCTCTGTTGACCATGAGCTTGGTGCCGGGTTTGAGGTCCTGGTCTTCAAACACTCTCTTCCTCAGGCTGCACTGGCACACTGAAGGCGGTGTTGGACTTCGTCATCGACGTCTGCCCATGTTGACAGTCGGCTCCCGAGGTATGGAAAGTGGTCCACGTTGTCCAAGGCCTCGTCGTGGATTTTGATATGCGGGGGGCAGTACTGTGTGGCGGGGCAGGTTGGTAGAGGACCTTTGTCTTACGGATGTTTCGTGTAAGGCCTATGCTCTTGTACGCTTCGGTGAAGGTGTTGACGATGGTTTGGAGTTCGACCTCCGAGTGTGCGCAGACGCAAACGTCGTCTGCATTCTGTAATTCGATGACAGAGGAGGGGATGACCTTGGATCTGGACTGGAGGCGACGGAGGTTGAACAGTTTCCCGTTTGTTCTGTAGATTAGCTCCACTCCAGCGGGGAGCTGACTGAGGGTGAGATGGAGCATTGCAGCAAGGAAGATCGAGAAGAGCGTTGGTGCAATGACACAGCCTTGCTTGACCCCAGTCCGTACGTGAATTGGGTCTGTGGTGGATCCGTTGGTCAGGATCACGGCTTGCATGTCGTCATGAAGCAGGCGGAGGATGGTGACAAACTTTTGAGGGCAGCCGAATTTGAGGAGGACACTCCATAATCCCTCAAGGTTGACAGTGTCGAAGGCCTTTGTGAAGTCAAAGGCGGCCATGTACAGCGGTTGGTGCTGTTCCCTGCATTTCTTTTGTATTTGACGCGCGGTGAAGATCATGTCCATTGTGCCCCTTGGTGGGCAGAATCCGCATTGCGACTCTGGGAGGAGCTCTTCAGCCACTGGGCGAACGCGATTGAGGAGGATTCTTGCAGACAGCAGGGAAACTCCTCTGTAATTACCGCAAGTGTAGACTTCAGGTGAAAACAGGGTGAGAGGGCGCACAAATATAATTCAGTCCCCATTTTAAGCTCATATTTATTTGTTTATAATACTTCCATTTTATTATTTATAGTCCAATAGCAAAACTTAACGGCAATTATGGAAGTAGAGTTGGTTAGAACCTGGCAGCACAGGCCAAGGAGCTGGGACACCCTGCAGCGCCACGACTGGACGGGTGGTGTAATTACAGTAACAAGTTTACATAGGCAGTTTCTATTCTAAATGTGTTACAACCATAGAATAATGCAGCACCGCAGGTGGCCATTCGGCCCATGAAAGAGCTAACCAATTGGTCCCATTCCCCTGCTCTTTCCCCATAACCCTGCAAAATTTTCCCCTTCAAGTATTTATCCAATTCCCTTTTGAAAGTTATTATTGAATTTGCATCCACCTCCCTTTCAGGCAGTGCATTCCAGATCATAACAACTCACTGCATAAAAATATCTCCTCATAATGGAAAAGTTGACACAGTAGAGTGTGATTAAAAACGTGACAACCAGAATTAATGTTTTGTAGAGAGGAAGTGAGCACAGATGTAAGATTTTTGCTGTATTACTAGTTGATCTCCTCTGACATTACAAATGGGGCAAAACCAAATGTACTCTTTCGGTGAAGCAGAGTTAGAGGATAATTGGACCAGGGCGTGCATAAGTAATTCAGTCCCCATTTTAGAATTGTACATTCTTTCCTTAACTTTAGATAATCTGCTACGGTTAAATTCATTGTATCTAACTGGGTACGCAGCCATCTGCCCATCAATAATTCAGCCCGTGTATACTTAGTAGTGCTGTGTGATGTAGTTCAGTATGATTATAAAACGGAGGACAGCTTGTGAGTCAGGATTCCTGACTGATTTCATTGTCTTCATTGCTGGTTTGAAAATTCTAACAAAACTTTTTGCCTCTCCATTAGAACTGTGCTGATAACGGGATACTAAGATGTGACATATTCCATTGCACTTTACAAATTCTGTCAGTTCTTGGGATGTAAACTGTCTGAAATCAGTTCTTCTGGTACTCCATGAAATGAAAAATCAATTCTCAATGAATTAACTGTAGCACTAGTGGTTATGGATGGTATATGTGGTTTTAACTCTCAGCCTGTCACCACTTTGTAGTGTTTCTTTCATTATTTTATAATTAAGAGATCCAACGCAGGCTCTGCAAACATTGGTTTCTTTTCTAAAATGACACTATCACAAAACTGACACAAACCCTACTTCTAAGGCTGGTCACATACAAAGCTTTAACTAGAGCTCAGTGTCCTCGAGTGACATAAAGTGCATAATTTAATTAAATACCTTTTACAACCCATGAAAGTAACATACTAGACATAACATCATTTATCTCATTGCTTTTATGTGGGACCTTGCTCTGTGCAAATCAGCTGCCGTGTTTGCCTACAAAATAACAGCGATTATACTTCAAAAGTAATTAATTGGCTCTAAAGCGCTTTGGTCATCCTGAGGATGCGAAGGGCACAATATATAAAATTAAGTTCTTTCTTTATTAGAGGGTGTGAGGGGCAGATTCAACCTCCCCCACTCCCCTGATTTTCCAACTTCAGCCATATTTCTGTGGAGAGATATTCATGCTTCACTAACTGGTGTTCGTTTAGTCTCAGCAATAATTCCATTTTCTTCTATTTCAAATTTTAGTTTTATTTTACTTTCACAGCAACAGCCACTTACATTTGTAAAGAAAGAACTTGCATTGATATAGCACCTTTCACAACCGCAGGACATCCTAAAGCGCTTTACAGCCAATGAAGTACTTTTGAAGTGTAGTCACTGTTGTAATGTAGGAAATGCAGCAGCAAATTTGTGCACAGCAAGATCCCACAAACAGCAATGTGATAATGACAGATAATCTGTTTTCTTAGTGATGTTGGTTGAGGGATAAATATCGACCAGGACTCCGGGGAGAACCCCCCTGCCCTTCTTTGAAATAGTGCCATGGGATCTTTTACGTCCACCTGAGAGGGCAGACAGTGCCTCGGTTTTACATCTCATCTGAAAGACAGCACCTCCTACAGTGCAACACTTCCTCAGTACTGCACTGGACTGTCAGCCTAGATTATGTGCTCAAGTTTCTGGGGTGGGATTTAAACCCATAACCTGCTGACTCAGAGACAAGAGACAACCACTGAGCCATGGCTGCCACTAATAGCACCTTTTACATTGCAGGACTCCCAAGGTACTTCACAAAGGGGCTGATCTTACACTAAGCAGGAATTGGGAGCTGTTTCAGAAGGTTACCAAAAGCACGGTTGAAAGATAGGTTTCAAGAAGGCATTGAAAAGCAGAGATGAGACACGGCAGAGGGATTTCGGTAGAGAATACCCAAGTGCAATGCTGTGATGGCTGAAGACTCTGCCACCCCTGTAGAGTGGAAGGAGGATGACACAAAGTAGTTTGAATCCAAAAGAGCGAAGTATAGTGCTATCAGTCTAGTCTTTTATTTCCAAATTTTATTCTAATTTTAGACTCGGAATAAAATTGTCAAATATTTCATTTTTGCTTTCCATGTTTTCATTCTAATCTTTTTGGGAGTTTTTTACCCAACTCAGCAAGCTACAGGAAATGTTGAGAAATAATAAACTGGTGCTTAAATGATAGGTATACTTTTTCTTTTGATTTCTGACATCTGCTCAAAGTCTGTCAATTATTGGGATGGTTATGGTTTAATTTCCATCCCAATTTTAGCTTCAGTCTGATCTCTTCATTTCAAACTTAAACTTGTTCTGTTCCTTATTAAAAATATATTCCTAATTTTTATCTTTGTTGATGAAAATACAATAATTTTTACCAATTTTTGCTCTGGCTCATCTTGTGCATCTCCTTGCTACACTTTTGGGGGTGTTAGTACCTTCTTGTCTTCCAATGGTCCAACAGCTGTTCCCATAAACTTAGTCCACAACTTTCAGGAAGCTGAACCCTTTCCTATACCCTGTCTTTGCAGGAGTGAATTCGTGAGGACTAACAATTACCCCATTTGCAGTCTGCTTACTAGATAGAATCTACTATCATGGAAATATAGGCTCAGAAATTCCTCTTGTCTCCCATCGTAAGACTAACACAATCGAGATTCTGCTTTTATTTGACTGTATTTGGGTAAATTTCAGATTTCTCTGCAGTTCTTTTACATTGCAGGCTATATACACATCCTTCCATCCTTGAAAAACATGTGAGTGGCTTCTGTCTTTCTCATCAAGTTTCCCATCCCTGTCATAAGCCTGTTAAACCTACACTGTACTCATTCTATGGCTTTAATGTCCTTTCTATAATGGGGTGCCCAAAAGACTCAAAATCTCCACACCGGCAAAACCCCAGGAAAACAGTGGAGACCCATAGGAACCATAAGAACATAACCCAGTTGCAGTCTCTCCATGTTTCTGGGAGTTTTCTTAATGGCTTGTAGGGGGGGCAGGGGGACGGGACTTCCTACTCCTCAGGCTCCAGTGGGACCAGGAGTAGTAGGGATGTGATATGTTGAGTGAATGGAAGTGTCCCGACTTCCACACGGGTATATATGGGCCTCACCGGTGAATCCAGGCCAGTTAAGCGGCCTGGATCCCAAAGAGTTCTAAATATTTTTTGAAAATAATTCTTCAGAATGGCCCCTTGATCAGAGCAATGGAACTATTGCTATGGTCGGGCAGAGAGGCCTGAAAGAAACCGCCCCTCTCCTCACGGGCACTGGAATTTCTGGCAGACATGGGCAGGAGGGCACTGGGATTGCTCCTGAAGTGGCACTTGCTAATGAGATCCACTCATTGACTCTGCAAATCTCCAGGTGAATCAGTGCTGGAGGGCACTATCACACAATCTTGGCAGAATGGCCAGGACCTGAGGAATTTCAGAGTCATAGAAGTTTACTACTTCCTGAGCAAAACATTCCATGCTTCAATAACTCACTACTAAAAAGAAATTCTTCTAATCTCTCTCCTCATTCTCTTTAGTGACAATTTTAACTTATCACTTAATTCCAGATAGAATAATCTTTCCTTATTCACCCTCTCAAACCTCTTCAAAACTTTAAAAACCTTTATTAAATCTCTTCAGCTTTCTCTGCTCCAATGGAAATAGTCCCAATATCTCAAGTCTCTCCTCAACTACAGTTTGCCTTTCTTGGTACCATCCTGATGAACCTACGCTGTATGTTCTTGATGGGTTTTAATGCCCTTTCAATAATGGGGTGCCCTAAATTGCACACGGTACTCCAGCTATTGTCCTGTACAAATTTAACATTGCTTTGTTGCTCTTGTACTTTGTGTTCCTATTTATAAAACCAAAATGCTATTGGCCTTTTTTATGTCTTTATCTACCTGCACTCACACAAAATTATGGATTTGAACTCTTGGGTTTCTCTGTTCATCCACATCCTTCAGGGTCCTTCCATTAAGTGTATCTTCTCATTCCTTGTGTTCACACTCCTCCAAATTAAATTGATATGCCACCTGCTAACCTGTCGATGTCTTTGAGGTCTGGTACAGTCTGATTCGCTATTTTCCACAACCCTATACGCTAGTATTTTAATCACCCAGTCAATCTCTTGATTTAACCAGAACTGTTCTTCCTATTACATCACAATTTTCCTTCAACACATATGTTTCCAGTCCTATAAACTTTTTTTGATATGTCCCTAGTATTAGTATAAAAATACTTGGCTATTTTCTCTTTATTTTCATTATTCTCCTCTCTCTTCTATTCATTGTCCCTCTTCCACCCACCACCACCCCCATTTACATGTAGATACTTTTCCTTGGGTCCAGCGCTGTGCATGCAAGACTCATGCACTAGTATAAAAATCTGGCCAGGTGGTTTCTATGGCATCTACTTTATCTTCTCCTGCTGGAATAATTAATAGATTGTCATTGGCCAGAGTTTAACGTTAGCTTGTACGTTTATGTATTCAGAAGATGTTTGTGGCAACCGGCAAGGTTTGGTTAAGTAGGTGGACCGGTTTCTTTCCTCATTTGCTCTGGTAGTGTCCAGTCAAGGTGACATTCCAGTTACTGTAATGTTATCAAAAAAATGTCCAAAGGCTCTCCCCTTAGCTCAGCAAGTTTAAGCAGTGAGTATCTGAGCTATATAGATCAGAAAACTCCCAGATCCAATCTCTGGTCGTGCTGAGTTAGCTGATCTCAGCCAGACAGTGGTAGCATTACTACCGTTCAGTCCGTAAGGGGGACCCCGAGCTCCCGGTCGCCTGTCACTTTAATTCACCGCTTCACTCCCACTCTGACCTCACCGTCCTCGGCCTATTACACTGTTCCACGGAAGCGCAGCATAAGCTCGAGGAACAGCACCTCATCTTTCGTTTAGGCACGCTACAGCCCTCTGGACTCAATATCGAGTTCAACAATTTTAGATCATAACCTCAGCTCCAATCACATTTATATTTTATTTTTTCCACCCTTTTATTTGCCCCCCCCCCCCACCTTTTTTTTTCCTCCTAGAAGCTGGCAGCTGTCCTTCATTCTGCCAGTGGATTTCACACTTCTTTCAGCCTTAATCTGTCACATTAACACCACCTCTAGCCTTGCATATCTCTTAATGTCTCTTCATCTCCCCCTTTGTTCCTTTATCCCCTCCCCCTTTTCCCAGCTTTACCCTGGCCTTAAATCTATTTGATTTCCGGCTCTTCCCAGTTCTGACGAAAGGTCATCGACCTGAAACGTTAACTCTTTCTCTCTCCACGGATGTTGTCTAGCCCGCTGAGTTTTTCCAGCGTTTTCTGTTGTTATTTCGGATTTCCAGCATCTGCAGTATTTTGCTATCGTAGTAGCATTACTACAATTGGCCTAAGGACCCTTAGGTTAGGGACGGGAAAATGAGTAGAGTTCTCACTCTTTAACCAAAGGCCTCTACTGGAAGAACGCGTGTATCGACATCGAATGAGGGCAGAAGCTTGCTAATAGTCATTGTCAAGGCTCAGAATAATGTCCACCAAAATCTGAACAGTGCCCTTTGAACCAGACCTCAGCAACAAGTTAACGCCTTCAGAAGAGGAGAAAAAAAATCTCAAGCGCCTCTGCTGCCTCATTCAGTAAGTGCCCCATGTGGTGTGGTACAGCAGGCAAGGCTAAGGTTCAAATTGCAGCCTGTGCTGATTTCAGTCCATTTGGTTAGGCTCGGAAGAAGAAAATCTCACTGTGATTCCCAGACACGATTGCTATCCAGTGACGCAGTAGAAGTGCTGGGAACTGGCTCAGGTACACCAGGCTCCTGGAATCTGAAATGTAAATGCAGCTTTAAAAACCACCCTGCAATGCAAATGGGTAATTTCTACAACATCCTAGAGCTGGGACCCAGCATCGCAGAATCTCTTCAGGAAGCAGTTCTGCAACATAAATGCACTAAATGTTCCCTGGTGGAAAGTCAGTGCTGAAAATCAACAAGAATCTCATGTTAAATATTGTTCCCAAGCAAATCTTCCAAGAAAAAAAAAGTGTCTTGAGGTCAACACAAAAACTCATATTAGAAGGTTCAGTTACTCAGGTCCTGACAGTTTCCCTTCTGTTTGGAACAGAAACTGCACCCCAGGGATTCATTAACAGTCCTTCAATGGCATTAGTGCTGGACTGCAGACCTTTGAGCCACAAGTGTGAGCTCTACTGGGCAACAGGTCTCCAAATATTTTTTACTGTTTGACATTTCCCATTGATTGGACTTTGTAATGCTAATTGGGACAGTACTGAATGACTCAAAATGCCAATCATTTTGGCACTCACCTTCACCGCATGCCAAAAAGACCAGTAATAGAGTAAAACCACTAATGTAGACACTCTTCATTGCTATTTCATTGCTTAGTTTCACCATATTCAAGCATTCTTTTCCCCGACTTCTTTTTTGTTGTGAATTTTTGTGCTCCTGGAGGTTAGGGACACCAGTGTCATTAACTATAATTCAGATACCCAATTTCAACATCAAACAATCCCAGGTCAGGTATGATGTAGAGTAAAGCCCCTTCCATTATGCTCTCCGATGTGCCTTAGCTCAAACCTCATAAGGAATAATTTTAATTGCAGTATATATACCCAACTTGATAAATAAATAAAAATAAATGAAGCTGTCCTTCATTCTGCCAGCGCAATTCACACTTCATCTAGAGCCATCCTTTGTCTCTTAACCTGTCACATTACCACCTCCTCTTGCCTTGAATATCTCTTAATATCTCTCAATGTCTCTTAATCTCTCCTGCTTTCTATCCCATCACTGACTTTCCCTTTTGTTCTTTCATCCCCTCCCCCCTTTCCCAGCCCTAAACTTGCTTTAAAATCTATTTCATTTCCTGCTTTTTTCCAGTTCTGACGAAAGGTCTTCGACCTGAAACATTAACTCTGTTTCTCTCTCCACGGATGCTGCCTGGCCTGCTGAGTTTTTCCAGCGTTTTCTGTTATTTTTGATAAATATACTTCTCATTTTAGTTCTCTCCTCCCCTTCCTTGGAATGGGAAATGAACAATATTTATAATTTAAAAATCACTCCAGTAAAATATCCTTCAGTGGCACATGATGCTAAGGTATTCTAAACAATGGCTGAGTTTAAATTGATTGACTAACAGAATGCTGATGAGTTTTGTGAATATTCTTGTCCCCTTTGTAAACAAGCATTGTTTTATCTTCAGTCTTTGAAGGAGTTGGAATGTTGAGAACTCATACACTTAAAGGAGGCACAGTGTTACATTCCAGCTCACTCTGAATCTCTACTTCCTCTGCTGACTCAAGTGACAGTTCATGAAAAGTTTCAGGAATAGCTTTTTATTAAGAAGTTGCCCTGGATTGATCGCTGTCTGTGTTGAGTTAGCTGGTCTTAGCTAGTGGGGTGGGGAAGAAGAGGACTGCAAATGACCTCTGACTGTGGATTAGGAAAAGTAAAAAAAAAATCAGCCAGAGTTCTGCTTGCTATTCAGTAACTTCTGGAGGTGGATAAGGCTTGGCTGTGACACATCTCACAGTTGAGTGGTCTCTAGTCATTTACAACTTGGGCTCACACATGGAACACTGCCCACTTGGATGAGGTACAATAATGGAACCAGAGATGGGAAATGAATAAAATAGAAATTTAAAAAATGTTCATGTTCCAATACATAACTTTTTTTTTGAGAGGGGGAAAAGGAGGTGGGGAAGAACAACCACCATTATTGCAAAGCTCACTACAGCCACATTAATGCTGCTTTGTTACTGACCTCGGCATGATTTTTTATTTTATTTATTAATTCACGGGATGTGTCACTGGCAAGGCCAGCATTTATTACCCACCCCTAACTGGCCTCGAGAAGGTGGTGGTGAGCTGCCTTCTTGAACCGCTGCAGTCTGTATGGTGAAGTTAGGTAGGGAATTCCAGGGTTTTGACCCAGCAATAATTAAGGAACGGTGATATATTTGCAAGTGATGATCGGTGTGTGACTTGGAGGGGAACTTGGAGGTGGTGGTGTTCCCATGCGCCTGCTACCCTTGTTCTTCTAGATGGTAAAAGTCATGGGTTTGGGAGGTCACAGAAGCCTTGGCGAGTTGCTGCAGTTGTAGATGGTACACTCTGAAGCCATGATGCGCCGGTGGTGGAGGGAGTGAATGTTTAAGGTGGTGGATGGGGTACTGATTAAGTGGACTGATTTGTCCTGGATGGTTTTGAGCTTCTTGAGTGTTGTTGAAGATGCAATCATCCAGGCAAACGGAGAGTATTCCATCACACTCCTGACTTGTGCTTTTTAGGGAGTGGAGTTTTGGGGAGTCTCTTGCCGCAGAATACCAGCCTCTAACCTGCTCTTGGAGCCACAGTATTTATGTGGCTGGTCCAGTTAAGTTTCTGGTCAATGGTGACCCTCAGGATGTTGATGGTGGGGTATTCAATGATGGTAATGCCATTGAATGTCATGGGGAGGTGGTTAGACTTTCTCTTGTTATTGCCTGGCATGAATGTTACTTGCCACTTATCAGTCCAAGCCTGGAAGTTGTCCAGGTCTTGCTGCATGCAGGCATGGACTGCTTCATTATCTGAGGAATTGCGAATGGAACTGAACACTGTGCGATCATCAGCAAATATCCCCACTTCTGACCTTATGATGGAGGGAAGATCATTGATGAAGCAGCTGAAGATGGTTGGGCCTAGGACTGCCCTGAGGAACTCCTGCAACGATGCCCTGGGGCTGTGATGATTGGCTTCCAACAACCACCTTCCTTTGTGCTAGGTATGACTCCAGCCAGTGGAGAATTTCCCCCCTGATCCCCATTGACTTCAGTTTTACTACAGCACCTTAATGCCACACTCGGTCAAATGCTGCCGTGATGTTAAAGCCAGTCACTCTAACCTTTCCTCTGGAATTCAGCTCTTTTGTCCATGTTTGGACAAGGATGTAATAAGGTCTGGAGCCGAGTGGTCCTGGCAGAACCCAAACTGAGCATCAGTAAGCAGGTTTTTAGTAAATGCCACTTGATAGCACTGTCGACGACACCTTCCATCGCTTTGCTGATGATCGAGAGTAAGCTGATGGGGCGGTAATTGGCCAGATTGGATTGGTCCTGCTTTTTGTGGACAGGACATACCTGGGCAATTTTCCACTTTGTTGGATAGATGCCAGTGTTGTAGCTGTACTGGAACAGCTTGGTTAGAGGCACAGCTTGTTCTGGAGCACAAGTCTTCAGCACTATAGCCAGGATGTTGTCAGGGCCCATAGCCTTTCCTGTATCCAGTGCGCTCAGCCGTTTCTTGATATCACGTGGAGTGAATCAAATTGGCTGAAGACTGGCATGTGATGGTGGGGACCTCAGGAGGAGGCCCAGATTGATCATCCACTCAACACTTATGGGTGAAGATGGTTGCAAACGCTTCAGCCTTGTCTTTTGCACTCACGTGCTGGGCTCTGCCAACGTTAACAAGCGGGCTGTTCATGGAGCCTCCTCCTCCCCCCATTAGTTGTTTAATTGTTCACCACCATTCACTACTGCATATGGCAGGACTGCACAGCTTTGATCTGATCCGTTGGTTGTGGGATTGTTTAGCGATGTCTAGAGCATGCTGCTTCCATTGTTTAGCATGCATGTAGTCCTGTATTGTAGCTTCCCCAGGTTGGCACCTCATTTTCAGGTACACCTGGTGCTGCTCCTTGCATGCTCTTCTACACTCTTCATTGAACCAGGGTTGGTCACCTGGCTTGATGGTAATGGTAGAATGAGGGATATGCCAGGCCATGAGGTTACAGATTATTAGTCCAGACCTATGGATTACTAGTCCAGTAACATAACCAATATGTTACCGTCTCCAACGCCTCTCCACCATCATCCAGCTGGGTGGGACTGCACTCACCTGGTTCCATTCTTATCTATCTAATCGTAACCAGAGAATCACCTGCAACAGCTTCTCTTCCCGCTCCCGCATCGTTACCTCTGGTGTCCCCCAAGGATCTATCCTTGGCCCCCTCCTATTTCTCATCTACATGTTGCCCTTTGGCGACATCATCTGAAAACACGGCGTCAGTTTCCACATGTACGCAGACAACACCCAGCTCTACCTCACTACCTCTTCTTCTCGACCCCTCCATGGTATCTAAATTGTCAGATTGCTTGTCCGACACAGTTCTGGATGACCAAATATTTTAATATTGGGAAGACCAAAGCCATTGTTTTCAGTCCCCGCCACAAACTCCGTTCCCTAGCCACTGACTCCATCCCTCTCCCTAACATCTGTCTGAGGCTGAACCACACTGTTCACAACCTTGGTGTCATATTTGACCCTGAAATGAGCTTCCGACCACATATCCGCGCCTATTTCCACCTCCGTAACAATCGCCCATCTCCGCCCTTGCCTCAGCTGATTCGCTGCTGAAACCCTCATCCATGCCTTTGTTACCTCTAGACTTGACTATTCCAACGCACTCTTGGCTGGCCTCCCATATTCCACCCTACGTAAACTTGAGGTCATCCAAAACTTAGCTGCCTGTGTCCTAACTCGCACCAAGTCGCATTCACCCATAACCCCTGTGATCACTGACCTACATTGGCTCCCGGTTGAGCAGCACCTCGATTTCAAAATTCTCATCCTTGTTTTCAAATTCCTCCATGGCCTCACCCCTTGCCATCTCTAATCTCCTTCAGCCCCACAACCACCCACCCTGAGATATCTGCGCTCCTCTAATTCTGCCCTCTTGAGCATCCCTGATTATAAATCGCTCAACCTTTGGTGGCCGTGCCTTCTGTTGCCTAGGCCCTAAGCTCTGGAATTCCCTGCCTAAACCTCTCCGCCTCGCTACCTCTCTTTCCTCCTTTAAGACGCTCCTTAAAACCTACCTCTTTGACCAAGCTTTTGGGTCACCTGCCCTAATTTATCCTTATGTGGCTTGGTGTCAATTTTTTTTTCTCTCAAAATACTCCTGTGTAGCGCCTTGGAACGTTTTACTACGTTAAAGTCGCTATATAAATACAAGTTGTTGCTGTTGTCGTCCCCGATTCAGGAATCTGACAAGTAGTTATGGGACGTCAGCTCAAACATCTCACCAAACAAATGTGTTCTATCGCTTGAGCTACCAGGCATTTAATATCCATTTTGATTTGGGAGAAGTAGACAACAAAAAAAGACCACATTTAGAATGGTATCACCGGCATCACTCAGTAATACAATCTGCTGTACCATCCAAGGTACATACACTTAGACACACACACATATTCTCCAACAGCAATCACTGGATATTGATCAGGAGTTGGATTGCAGCTGTTTTTTTTTTCCTTTTCCTGGTTGAATGAGGCTGAAGTCATTGGTGATGCCCTACCACTTCCTAGGCTTAAATAGCCAATTCAACACAAACAGGGCACATCAAACAGACCCTTCCTGGTCTGTTTTATAATTCAGTGCCCACCCTGGCAGAAAACCAGCCACTAAGTTTCCTGCCCTCTTTCCTCTCCTGAAGGTGCGGAGCTTTGCTGGGTTCGAACAGCCGTTTAGTTACTCACACAGGTGGCCATTCCTCAAATGTAAGCATGAACAGTGAGCATCAGGCTATTTTGCCATGATCCTGTTACTGTTCTCACCTAACCTCTTATTTTTCAGTAGCAGAGAACAATCAGAAGTAGGAACCAGTGCTGATTTAACCCACTCCCATCAGCCGCAAGACAAACTGGAACGACCCAACTGCTGAGAAACAGATACAGCAAAATCGAACCTGGGACCTTCTTGTCGAATTGGGTTGTAGTATATCAGGCTAGGAACTCCATTTTATATGGGAGAGAAAAAAATATTTGAGCTTGTGATATTAGACATGCTATGCAGACAATTATGTATTATAGTTCAGAAAGACTGTTTATAAAATGTCCAACAGGGTTGTTACATGAAATGCGTTCAATTGCAAGAGAAACTTTACTTTCACCTTTACCTCAATGGCACTAGAGTTTGTGTACTGTATTGGTTAGAGTTTAAATAGACACTGATCCTCATTACTACTGTAAATTGATTCTATCTTCATCTTTTCAAAAGGGTTTAAAACAAGGACGCGACCAACGAAGCGGAAGTAGTTGCGCACGCGCAGTTTCAATTGTTTGTTACATTTGGGACTTATGCGCAGAATGCTTCTGCGCAGCTTCCGATTCGTTGTCAGGAGTCACTCCGTTAAAACAAAGCCAAGCGCCTTCGCACATCGCTCAAACTTCTCAAAATGCTCATGTACACTGAATTACTTTGTTTGGAGGCTTACATAACAGTCACTGCACCACAAACATTAAGTCTCAAACTGTAAGTTTCACTTACAGGAGCCAAGTGTTTATAATTTTCTGTTGCTTAGTGATGAGCGGTGGCCTATTCCCCCACCTCTGCTAGAATTGTCCGCTGGGAATTGATTGAGAGCAAGCTGAATTAGCTTGTCACATGGCTCTCTCTCCCTTGGGGCATCTGATGGATCAATTGACTTAATTAACTTGCTGAGATAGAATAGCAGGAGCAAGCTCAGATCTACCAGTCCACAGCACAATTAATTGTTGCACCAACGTGGTACATTACTTCATGGTACAGTTTGTTGATAAACTGACCTGCGGTTGTTAGTTTTTTTTTTAAATGGGCACTTCCTTGTGCACCTTGAACAATTAGGGCAGGAGTATTGGTACTCAAATTGTAAAATTAGTAATGGTCACCTGCGATTAATCCTGATCCCTAAACAATTGGTTATATTTTGGGATTGGAGCTGGGCATTTCTAAAGGAAAGGACAGTACATGCATTCATTCCAGAAAAAAATATAAGCATTGCACTGCAGAACCAAATCATTGGGATATTGCATTTTAGTTCAGGCATTGAGTTTGTGATTCAGCAACAATCAACAATTCACATGCTATACACAGCCGCAGTGGATCATCCAAACAGGTTACTCAGACTTCCACAATCACATTTTAACGAGTTTGTGTTGACTTTAAATGTGAAACAAGAAAGCCATGTTGAAAAAATGCAAGATGAGAGCAGGAATCCAAATGAAGGCTACTGTAAACACAGTTATACAGTATGTTCAGATCTTAATATTTCCAGTTAGCTAATATTGTTAATAATCAAGTAGATAATCCTCCTCTACATTATGTAGAAAGAGGAAGAGAGAACTGATCTGATTATAAAAACAGAAACCATGAACTAAAAAGTTAATTCAATGAATTGCTGCTTCACATTTAGCAATTTATGGGATACCACCTCACACAGCTAAATTGAAACATTCAAAAAGGATATGGTCAGATTTCTAATTTAACAGGGTGCAGTGGGATATTGGCTTGTTGCTACAGAGGAGTGGGATGAAAACAGCGGACATGGACCCTGCATACAGTCCTAAATATTATGAGCTAGATGGGCTGACTGGCCTTTTCTCATTCATAACATGTTCAAATTCTTGCATTTTGATCCTAGTGGGTTGTTACTAGTGGGGTACCACAAGGATCAGTGCTTGGGCCTTAGCTATTCAGAATCTATATTAATGGCTTAAATGAGGGGACCGAGTGTAATGTATCCAAGTTTGCTGACAATACAAAGTTAGGTGGGAAAATAAGCTGCGAGAAGGATGCAAAGAGGCTGCAAAGGAATATAGACAAGTTAAATGAGTGGGCAAGAACATGGCAGATGGAATATAATGTGGAGAAGTGTGAAGTTATCCACTTTGGTAGGAAAAATAGAAAAGCAGAATATTTTTTAAATGGTGAGAGACTGGGAAATGTTTGCATTCAGAGGGACCTGGGTGTCCTTGTACATGAATCACAAGCAATTAGGAAAGCAAATGGTATGTTTGCTTTTGTTACAAAGGGATTAGAGCATAATAGTAAAGAAGTCTTACCACAATTATACAGGGCATTGGTGAGGCCACACCTGGAGTACTGTGTACAGTTCTGGTTATCTAAGGAAAGACATACTTGCCCTTAGAGGGAGTGCAACAAAGGTTCATGAGACTGGTTCCTGGGATGAGGGGATTGCCCTATGAGGAGAGATTGGGTAGACTAGGCCTATATTCCTTAGAGTTTAGAAGAATGAGAGGTGATCTAATTGAAACATAAAATTCTTAAGGGGCTTGACAGGGTTAATGCTGAGAAAATGTTTCACATGACTGGGGAATCTAGAACACGGGGTCACAGTTTCAGAATAAGGGGTCGGCCATTTAGGACTAAGATGAGGAGAAATTTCTTCACTCAGAGGGTTGTGAATCTTTGGAATTCTCTACCCCAGAGAGCTATGGATGCTCAGTCATTGAGTATATTCAAGACAGAGGTCGATAAATTTTTGGGAACTAAGGGACAGTGCGGGAAGGTGGAGTTGAGGTAGATCAGCCATGATCTCATTGAATGGCAGAGCAGGCGCGAAGGGCCAAATGGCCTACTCCAGCTCCTATTTCTTATGTTCTTATGTACCTGTGTACTTGTGCTGTGGAACACTACCTATCGATGTTATATGTAGCCCACATCCATCATATTGTGCCTTTCAAAGATATCATACCTGAAAGTATGATCTTGGGGGCATAGGTGAAAAATGAGTGGTAATTTAACACAAGTGTCCATTTCAGCCAAATATCCAATTGACTAAACTCAAATGAATCAAAAGAAGTTTGATCTAGTCAATAGGTATTGGCGAAAACTGGATAATCAAATTGCTGTTTTCTCCCTTGAAAGCTGTCAATTCCGAAATAGCAAAAATCAAACAAATCACTCAAAATAAACGTGAAGTTGAGTTGAGCCACCATCCTGATTTTTCAGCCTCCTGAAAATATACCCGAGAGAAACATTTAACATAAGTTTAACAATTCAGAGTAAAATACTTATTTTACTCAGAGCTGGCTGTACAGTGCTGCAAATTGTTTACTTGCAGAAGCCTACTTGTGTGTCAGAATTTAGAGCACTTGCCTGGAACTTTATTGAGTTGGGCTTTGTTTGTCTGCTTTATTTCTGCGGCTGCCTTGGTTCTTCCAAATTAGCAGCAAGATCTGTCAATCAAAGCAAGTTCTCTCCTCTTCATGCATCTTAAGACCACCTCCCTTCTGAGTCAAGTGATCCCCACTTTTCGAAGCAGAGAATAGGGTCCACACTAGGAACTGTTTTTTTTTTAAAAACAGACATCATTCACAGAATTTGGTGTTTGTAAGCATTGCTCTGCCCCTTCTGAAGGACTGACAGCATCAGCCATTAGGAGCAGTGACAGTAACTGACTTTTTTGTTTATGAAATGTCAAAACAAGTAAAGCATGAACTTTATCGGCAGTAACTGGCAGGAGTTACATGTATCCCAGCCCCATTAGCTCCTTGCAACAGTGTAACCTCCAACTCACCATGAGGAAATTCACAGCTCTTCTACTACACAAAAGATCTGTCACACTTCAAAGTGTCACACTTCGACAGATAAAAAAAAATTTCAAAAATTGTGTTTAACAAGAAAACCAGTCATTCTTGCTGCCTCTAACTGACCTCAGGAGGTGCCCAAGAACATCTGGCTTCCAACTGACCCCAGTAATTAGATCTTGTGGCCTAAGTGTCAGCTGTGGCTCAGTGGGTTGCACACTTACCTCGTAGTCAGAAGGTTGTGGGTTCAAATCCCACTCCAGGGACTTGAGCACATAAATCTAGGCTGACACTCC
Source organism: Squalus acanthias (assembly GCA_030390025.1). NCBI lineage: Eukaryota > Metazoa > Chordata > Chondrichthyes > Squaliformes > Squalidae > Squalus > Squalus acanthias. The sequence goes on from CM059443.1 coordinate 42,569,419, forward strand.
AGTGCAGTGCTGAGGGAGTGCTACACTGTTGGAGGTGCTGTTGGACGGTAAACTGAGGCCCCGTCTGCTCTCGCAGGTGGATGTAAAAGATCCCATGGCACTATTTCGAAGAGCAGGAGAGGTATCAATATTTATCCCTCAATCAACATAACAAAAGAGAGATTATCTGGTCATTATCACATTGCGGTTTGTGGGAGCTAGCGGTCGCGTTTCCCACATTACAACAGTGACTACACTCCAAAAGTACTTCATTGGCTGTAAAGCGCTTTGGGATGTCCGGTGGTCGTGAAAGGCGCGATATAAATGCAAGTCTTTCTTTCCTTTCTTTTTAAAAGGGAGGCCAGACGCACACATCTACACCGTAGCAGCAAAATAATACATGGAATAATGCTCTCGTCCTTATAAAGCAAAGTATCCCTAGTCCTGAGAAACACCACGGGAGAGCCACTGGTGTTTTATGTGTGTGGGTTATCCACTCCTTGGATAAAACTCAGATGAGCTGCCTGACATACTACACATACAGTTCAAAGCTCAACCACAAAGTACTCACTGGTCAACAATATGAGCACCATTTCTCAGTTCGACAAAAGATACCTTTATTCTTGTTAAAACTATATCAAATATTTGATACAGAAATTATGTAAGCTACAACAGCAATAAACCTTAGTTCCCAGTTCAGCAATTAATGGTTACCCAAATGTCTCACCAAGTGAAGTTAGCCCTCATACTCACCATGAGCATTCTTTATATGATTTCACCCGCCACACCACCACCACCACCGCCCCCCCGAAAATACTTTCAAGCAATTTATACATTATCCCTCTGGATCTCCTTGCAGTATTTGCTGTCTGAGTACTCCCATTCTTCTTGTGCCCATTTAAAAGGTGGGATTGGCCAGGAGGAACCCACAGTTTCTTTCTTTCACTCAGCACTACCTGATGGTGCATGGCAATGATCAGAAACTCTGTGTACCAAATCGCAAGCACAAACCCACCCACACCTTAACACTCCAAAACAAGTCACATTAATTCTACAACACACTGGGGTCCTTTTTAAAGCCACTAGTCGCTGATGTACTCACTGCTGTGACAATCTGTTTGTAATATTTAACGGTAAGTTTTTAATTGAACATTTCCAGTTTTACAGTTGGCCGTTCCACAGGTCTGTTAGAGCCAATTAACACAATGCAACTGTGAAAAGTACAGATAAATTACTGCACACCATCTCAGCATAAACCTGTAACCGAGAGGTGCAGCTGGTTTAAAGAAAGACTTGCATTTCTATAGCACCTTTCACGACCTCAGAACGTCCCAAAGAGCTTTACAGCCAATGAAGTACTTTTGAAGTGTAGTCAATGTTGTAATGAAGGAAACGCGGCAGCCAATTTGCACACAGCAAGCTCCCACAATGTGATAATGACCAGATAATCTGTTTTTGTGATGTCGATTGAGGGATAAATATTGGCCAGGACACCGGGGATAACCCCTCTCCTCTTCTTCAAAATAGTGTCATGGGATCTTTTACGTCCACCTTAGAGGACAGGGCCCCAGTTTAACGTCTCATCCAAAAGACGGCACCTCCGACAGTGCAGCATTCCCTCAGTACTGCACTGGAGTGTCAGCCTGGATTTTTGTGCTCAAGTCTCGAGTGCAATTTGAAAACCGCAACCTTCTGACTCAGACGAGAGTGCTGCCCACTGAGCCACGGCTGACAACACAATTAACCTTATTACGTCTAGTCTCTCAGGTCATTTCTCACACAAGAAGCTGAGTGTCTAATTTTGTTTTCTGCACCGACCTCACAAAAATGAAACAATGCATTTTCAGATGAAAGGTCTGGTCGAACAATTACTCAAGAACAGCACGTTTCTAGTTTGGGTAGCTGATTTATAGAATTTAAAAGTAACAAGTTTAATATGCTGCACACACCCACCTACTTACAGTATTAAATTTGGCTATGTAGATTTTGAGACAAACAGCATTACATGAGGATTTATGCAGCAGCTGTTTTAGGCAGTACCTTGCCCGTACTGACCCACACTAATTAGCACAAAGGCATCTACCGTTCACATAGGCAACTGAAGGCCACAGCTACCAGACAGCTTCCAAAATCTAGCCCCCTGCTGATGGTCAGCCCCAGCACACTATGCTCATCAGAGGGTTGGTTTCACGCAGGGAATGGTTGCAGAGTGTGGAGGTAGCGCAACAAAAACAGCCAACTACCCAGTCATACACAGTGCTCTGACCAAAAAATAGTACCTTTAAAAAAAGTGGATGAGGAGTTATCTGTGAAGAGTTTGGTATAAATTGGATAAGTGTGAATGATTTATGAAGAAGCTAAAACTCAACATTATCCACTCGTCACTCAGCAACAGGTAAATGAAACACAACTTAGTCTCTGGAGTTTACACGGAGTAATCATAAACTACTCAGAGTAGCAAGCAGGCATCAATCAGCACTGAACTTCCACATTCCTTACAAACAAACACACTCTATTGAAGATTTTAACTATTAATTGCTGCATTAAAATTAAACAGTTGTGTTTAATGAGTAAATGAAACATCTTTCTACTTGGGACACAGTGTTAGCATGAAGCACTCCCGGGTCTGGTACAGTGCGTGTTAGGAAACAGCTGAAATTTACTTTACGTTGGAGCCTTGCAGCTGTAGGAAGAATCTATCTACCCAGCAGTCTGGCTGTGGACCATCTCCCTGCGTTTACTTTAACAAAACCTATGCCGATAACACTCACTGTCTTGCTTCCCCAAACGTCAGGTCATTTACAATATGGGATGCAGCTGATGATGAGAGAACTGCATGTCTGCAGTCAGTTGCACCCCTGTAGTGTAAAAGCACCTGTTAATAAAAACAATTCAAGTGATTTCTGTGCTGAAATAGGGCTATTTGAACAGCTTGAAACACAGGGATATCATCTCTCTCTCTCTGCCCAGTATTCTGTATAGAAACCCAATTCATTCCAATTACACTTTACAGCCAGTTGCTGCAGTAAGCATTCTTAGACCAAGAGTAACGTGGGTCAGGTGCAATCCAGGGCTCCTCCACATTCTTACATTTACAATTCAAATCCTAGCATTCCACATTCCACTTGCAATACTTCAGCAGCCATTTGGAAGTTTTACATAGAAACATAGAAACATAGAAACTAGGAGCAGGAGTAGGCCATTCGGCCCGTCGAGCCTGCTCCGCCATTCAATACGATCATGGCTGATCATCCAAATCCAGTACCCTGTCCCTGCTTTAATCCCCACAGTACACATATCCCACCCTACCCCCGTAACCCCACGTATTTAATTCCCCCTAACATATCCCATCCTATCCCCATAACCCCACATATTTAATCCCCCCTAACACTAAGGGTCAATTTATCATAGCCAAATCAACCTAACCCACACATTTTTGGACTGTGGGAGGAAACCGGAGCACCCGGAGGAAACCCACGCAGACACGGGGAGAATGTGCAAACTCCACACAGACAGTCACCCGAGGTCAGATTCGAACCCGGGTCTCTGGCGCTGTGAGGCACCAGTGCTAACCACTATGCCACCGTGTTTGTGCTGTGCGAGCACATCTACATTGAAGGAAACGGTAACTGCCACTTAACACATCGAACAAAACTGAATCCCAATTATCCACAATGAGATTTAGTCAAACCACCAAATGCAAGCACTCTACCAGCCAGATTCCTGGAATGTTTCCTTAATCCTGGTTGGCCCAGACTGCTGTCCAGAGACTGGATTGGCTGCAGCTTCCCCTCTGGCCATTGCTAAACAGTCTGGAGGTTTGACAGAAATGAGGGAGTCCATGTGGAGGCAGGAGACACAGAAAAAATATCCAAGGAGAAAAAACGGGTATCACAGTGTAAATTAAACCACTGGCACAGGAAACCACAGTGATTCTGCTGTGGCCTTTTGTACTGTGAGCTCAGTCTCTAAACAGGGTCTGGATGTTTAAGCTCCATTCAAGTGTGCAAACCAATGTATTTCAATTACCCCATTTTACTCCTCTCCCCCATTCCGCAAAAAAACTGTGATGTCTAAAAGTTAATACAGATGGCAAACTTAACAATTCATCAACATAGGCAAGAACTCAAAAATGGAGGCAAGTCACAAGTACTTTAAATACAAATAAGTGTTAACACGTTCCACTGCATCCAGAGACCATGTACAAGTGTGGTTAAAAAGACATTCCACTTTCAGAAACCGCTTTTGCTTCAGGTTTAGTTTTTGTGATCAGACACCAGATACGACTATGGTGCATGAACATGAAGTATCGGATGCACCATGCTCCACGAGCCACATGCCCCATCTCACTATTAGCAGTTACAAAAATAAAAATCAGAACCAGCCTGCAGACAAAGATAGCAAGATTATACTCACTGATGGCGCATTTCAGCAGCTTTCTTGGAACTAAAGAGATTTTAAAACAAGTTGACAGGTTTGTTGTATTGCAATTTGTGTTCACTGTAGAAGTTTACAGCTTCAAGTTGAGTTTCATTGGGACTCATTTTAGTGGCGTAAATGGCAACACATTTATGGAGACTGCTGCAAATGTCACTGTGACAAAGCCAGACCCACACCCAATTTATAACATTTTACTTTCTCTGTTCACACCCTGTCCCCGGATAAGAGGGCAGGTGAGCAACTTACCGATTCCTGTACTAAAGCCACGATGGCACCCACTCTCTGAGCACCTGTGAGAGGCTGCTTCTCTGACTTATTTTGCTGTTCCCCCAACAGTAGAGCATGGTGCACCCAATATTTCATTCAGACACCATCGAAGTGCACCGGTGTAGCCATTATCCTTTCGACAGATGGTAATGTTACTCCTGTTACTCTACAAATGTTCACTGGATGTAGACTATTGCCGAGGATTACGACACTACTTCCACCAAAGGCCTGTGGACACCACTGCTGCACAGATCACTGGTCAACCAGAGGGTAGTATTGTAGCTTACTGATGAGAATCCAAGCAGGCAATCAATGGACACTAGCCCTGAATGTGGCAGCTGAACGGGGGCTGGGTGGGGAATAAGCAAAAATACACAGGCATAGGTCATGAACCTTTTCATTGTTCTCATTGTTTTATTGAGGGGAACAGTATTGAGTGAGTGATGAACTCTTCGGTCAGATTGAAACTATAGCCCACCGAAGTGTTCATTTCACTGACTCATGTGGGCTAAATACTGGTTAAAAAAGCTGCAGGTGATGTGGACAAGTACTGACTGCAAGTTTCAGGCTGTAATCAGAATTGCTCCTTGGGGTACTGTCCCACTTTGGCTATATAACTCCCTATAGAAAATGTACAAAGGGCAGTCAACCATGATTAGTGTGTGTGTGTGTGTCAGACTAATAGTTACAGACAGGCCATTAGACTAAATTTAAACAAATTTCTATGCGCAAGAATTCAACAGGATCAATTTTTTGTGATGCAGTTTCATCAATCACTTTACTGTGTTTTCTCTCCCACTGCACACAATGTCACATTGTCATCTTTAAAAAAAAAATGAAATCTACATTAAGAGGGTGCATTATGTGCAAGTTACAGGTCAGCAGAGACTTCAGCACAGAAGATCCTCACCATCTCTGGAGTCTACAAAATGCCGTGGATTAATTAGCTGTTATTTCTATGCCAGCCAGGACCTGAGAGATAATGGTGGGCACAGTGCTTTCCAAACTTACAGATTCTTATGTTTTTTGCAGCTCATGTGTGGGGGGTACACTTGGACAGCAGTTTGAGCGGTCAGTACCAGCTAGCTGTACAAAAACAAGTAGCATTTTTTTATATCAACACAATTGTCCTGTTTAAGAATTCTTGATCAAATGCAGAATAAATTTGTTAAGATAGCGGCAACTTGTTTATGTATTAAACATAATTTTAATATTCGAAAAGTGTTTTTATACTGGGGTACTTCCACAGCATGTCAGAGCCTGAAGTTTTAAATCTGGATCAGTATTTATCTGGAGTGAACTAAATTAGAACTATGTGGATAAGGACCAGCGACCCAGCTCTTCCAACTGTGCAGTGCCAAGGTGTGTGGGAAACTTCCTGAACACATGATCTGTCCAGGGAGTGAGGGGAAAATTCTGGGACAGTTAGACTGGACGGCTGCTATCTTCTCTGTAGCTGCTGTTACAGAACAACCAGACTTTGGACATGTGCAATTGTTTGTAGGTCTGGAAAAACACATGCCTGACCCTCAAAGCTGAACAAATGTAGAAATTATAATGGAGAAGGGAAAGAGTCTGCTAAGAATCCAAGTCCAGGGGGTGTCCTGAATTGCGTCATTTCCACAGCATCAATCGGTTTCATGATCCAAACAGCCTGGAAACAAACAATGACAAAAAATTGGTCAGCCATTTTTTGACAAAATTGACCACTTTTAAACACCATGGCTTGACACGTGGGCTCAGGTACCTTTCTCTGCAAGGCAGAGAAAAAAGAACTTGCATTTATACAGCAGCTTTCACGACCTCAGGATGTCTCAAATCACTTCACAGCCTAGATGGCTAGTTTTGAAGTGTAGACACTGCCATAATGCTGCCAAATGTAGCAGCCAATTAGCACACAGCAAGATCCCACAACCAGCAATGACATAAATGACCAGATAATCTGCTTTAGTGATGTTGGTTGAGGAAAAATGTTAGCCAGGACACTAGGAGAATTCCCATGCTCTACTTCAAATAGTACTGTGGGATCTTTTATGTCCACTTAAGAGGGCAGACTGAGGCTCGGTTTAATGTTTCATCCATAAGACAGCACTCCCTCAGTGCTGCACTGAAGTGTCAGCCTGGATTGTGGATTCAAGTCTCTGAAGTGGAGACAATCTGACTCGGAGGCAAGAGTGCTACCACTGAGCCAAGGCGGACACCTCCAATAGAGTAGCTGAATAACACCATGGATCTCCAAATGGCAAGGTTACAGTCGACCCATGGCATCAGGACTGAATGGAGGTTATGATGACAGCCATGTCTGCAGGACAGTCAGCTCCCATCCACCCCCTTGTGGCTGGCTAGAGGGAAAGGCCAGGAAGCCTTTAGGAAAGGAAACCTGCAGTCCTTACCTGGTCTGGCCTAGATGTGACTCCAGTCCCACACCAACTAGACTGACTCTTAACTGCCCTCTGAAGTGGCCTAGTAAGCCCCAGATTATGTGGTCATTAATGTCATTGTCAATTGTGGGATCTAGCTGTGTGCTAATTCGCTGCTGCAGTTGCATCAAACCTCTACCAGTGGTTCCAGAAGGCAGCCCACCACCACCTTCAGGGCAATGAGGGATGGGCAATAAATGTCAGCAGCGCCCACATCCTGAGAGTTAATTTAAAATACCTGCAGCAAAACACTGCACAATTATGGGAAGGGGAAATGGAAAATTAGAAAGCAACACTAACTATTTCCTCTCTGGTGATGCCTTAACCCACAGATATGCAGAAAGCAATTCACCACAACTGATGGATGTAAAAAAAAAAGGGGTTCCATTTGAAAGCAGCATTAATCAATAGCAGTACAATTATTGCAGCCAATACCGACTCTATCAAACTTTTAGGCTGGATGGGAAGGGGTGGGGTGGGGTGGGTGTTATGAACTGTTCCATTTCTGCAACAAACAGCAGCAAGTTTACACTTACCCCTGCTCCACACCCAAGCAGAGAGTCTGTATCCATGTTGTCAGATAACGATTTGGATATTCACATTGTGAAATTATTTGGGGCATTAAAAGCTAAGCAAAAGAGCCAAGAAATTGATGTGCAGGACAGGCCCGAATAGTAGGAGTGGGGCTGGAAAGCGACAGGGATTTTGTGATTGATAAGGTATCGGTGGCATAGATGGGCGGCACGGTGGCATAGTGGTTAGCACTGGTGCCTCACAGCGCCAGGGACCCGGGTTCGAATCCGGCCTCGGGTGACTGTCTGTGTGGAGTTTGCACATTCTCCCCGTGTCTGCGTGGGTTTCCTCCGGGTGCTCCGGTTTCCTCCCACAGTCCAAAAATGTGCGGGTTAGGTTGATTTGGCTATGATAAATTGACCCTTAGTGTTAGGGGGGGATTAAATATGTGGTGTTACGGGGATAGGATGGGATATGTTAGGGGGAATTAAATACGTGGGGTTACGGGGATAGGGTGGGATATGTGTCGGTGCAGGCTCGATGGGGATTCTGTGTGGGAAAGCAGGGACAGGGTACTGGATTTGGATGATCAGCCATGATCGTATTGAATGGTGGAGCAGGCTCGACGGGCCGAATGGCCTACTCCTGCTCCTAGTTTCTATGTTTCTATGTTTCTAAAGACCATTGGTCACGGCATGAGGCAAACCACCAATTTTTAAGCTGAGCCTTATTTTGGACATCCATAGGACAAGGTAGGAACTGGACAGTGAGTCAGGGCAGAACATCACACATCTCACTCAGTGGTTGGACACGCAACAAGGTCACAATCACGAACACTCCATAGTTCCATGCCCTCCACAACCCAAGTCAAAATAATCTGCAAGTCTTTAACCCACAGTCCCTGTGTTATTGGGGCTCTGCTTGGACTGAGAACTGCTAAACATGGTATGTATTTGGTAGAATTCTAACAATCTTTTGCGGGTTGTGAGTGAGATGCAGCCCCAGATATTCACCCCGCCCCTCCTCAGGTCTCTCCACAGCGCACTTGGTCCCTTGGCTGAGCTTCTGCTAACAGCACTCTGAATCAGACGCTGGAAGAGGCTCTCGCTTTCTGAAAGGAGACGGCTGGTCTCTGCTCTGTGCCTCATCGTAGTTGGGATTAGGGACTGGGCACGTGGGGAATAGTGGGCACCGACTCAGGCTGTGGGATTATCTCAGAACCACAGCAGCAGCAGCAACAACTTGCATTTATATAGCGCCTTTAATGTAGTAAAATGTCCCAAGGTGCTTCACAGGAGCGTTATCAAACAAAATTTAACACCGAGCCACATAAGGAAATATTAGAACAGGTGATCAGAAGCTTTGCAAAGAGGTAGGTTTTAAGGAACGTCTTAAAGGAGGAGAGGTAGAAAGTGTTCGGGAGGGAATTCCAGAGCTTAAGGCCTAGGCAGCTGAAGGCATGGACGCCAGTGGAGGAAGAGACTGTAGGAGGCTCCCCTCCAGCTGTAGGACCCGGCTTTCCCATCAGATACAGCAGTAGGACCGAGATCAGTAACTTACTACAACAGACACCCAGCAGTCTAGCACACGCTGTCCTGTTGGATTTTAAGATATTTTAACACTCAACTTTTAATATGTGAAAGCCAAACAAGATTTTCAGGGTCAACTGATAATATGGTGTAGGTTGTTTTATTAATTAGTTTACTGCTAATCCCAGAGAGGCTTGAAGCAGAGTCCTTCCTATAAAGCAGTTTAAAACACCAGCTGTTTAAATATTTAAGCCTAAAACAGCTTTTTTAAACAAACACAAAAGCAAAATACTGCGGATGCTGTAAATCTGAAATAAAAACAGAAAATACTGGAAATACTCAGCAGGTCATTACAGGTCGATGACCTTTAGTCAGACCTGAAACGTTTAACTCTGTTTCTCTCTCCACAGATGCTGCCTGACCGGCTGAGTATTTCCAGCATTTTATGTTTTTATTTTTTAAACAAACTTTCACAGAGTGTGAAATGGTAGAGTTTCTGGACTTACACAATCATACAGAACATCATGAAGACATTCCACAGGGCGATGAAGATCCGGAAGTATCGCAGACTCAGCAAGAACTCTCTGATGTTATCACCTGAGAAACAAACCAATAATGATGAGGCCATTTCATTGGCTCCGGTTGTACAGTCCGACCACCCCTCCCCCCCAACCCCTGAGCGGAGTGAGCAATTCCAATATATATTGTCCCTCGAGGATTATTCAGCCGAGTTAAATGAGGATACTAGCGCTGGAAACAAAACACGTCCCCACTTGCCTCAAGCAATCTTAATTTCACATTCAAGGTTGAACATTGTATTGGTTACCCAATTACTGGGGAAGGCAGTCATCTGCTTGGGTCCACATCTTGCACCCAGTGTCTGCATGTACCCACGACCACATATACCACAGGGTGGATGTAGCGCAAAGCTCCCTAATCCCTACTTCAGAAGGATGCTACTGTTGGGCCAATGTAATTTTTAAATTTCCCCACAACAGCCACGCTGGTGCCGAGTGAAGCCGACGATTTGTTTCCTGCTGCAGTTGTACACCTTGGGGGAACCTTTACAGAGGTGTCAGCTGTGACTCAGTGGGTAGCACTCTCGTCTCTGCGTCAGAAGGTCGTAGGTTTAAGTCCCACCCCAGAAACCTGAGCACATAATCTAGGCTGATACTCCAGTGCAGTACTGAGGGAGTGCTGTACTGTCAGAGGTGCCGCCTCTCGGACAAGACGTTAAACAGAGGCCCTATCTACCCTCTCAGGTGACGTAAAAGATCCCATGGAGAAAGAGCAGGGGAGTTCTCCCCAGTGTCCTGGTTAATATTCATCCCTCAGCCAACATCACTAAAAAGTTTATCCGGTCATTGCTTGTGGGATCTTGCTGTACGTAAATTGGCTGCTGCGTTTCCTACATTACAACAGTGACTACACTTCAAAAATACTTAATTGGCTGTAAAGTGCTTTCGGTCATCCCGGGGTCATGAATGGCGCTATATAAATGCAAGTTCTTTTTTTCTTTCATCAGTCTTTCAACCCAGGTCCTGGAGATGAAAAGACAACGTTCTTAACTCTGGGTCCCCTGGACAGTACATCAACTTAATTAGAACTACTGAAAAATTTATAAATAACACCTCTTGAAGGACATGCACGAAGCGCTAGACAGGAAAACTACAGGATACAAAGTGAAGCATCTGGACAGTTTGCGATGCACAGCTGCATAGCACGGTGTCTAAATATACCATCCCAGTCTAATTAGGATCAATTGTTAGCTTCTGGGTTTGTTTTAATGCGTGGCACATCGTCCATTGCAACAGTCTGCCCTGGAGTGCAGGTGTCAGAAGCAGTGCTGGAGGGAGAGGTAATGATGCTGTAAGAGTTTCCAGCTTCACATGGCACGGGTTGAGGGTGTGTAGTGCATACTGGCAGTATACACAGCACAATATAGGACGTGATCTTCAACACGATGGAACAAAACCCTGAACTTGACAAACAGAACTCCAGGTAAAGGAAGAAAATGAGCAGAAAAATCAGATTGTTAAAAAGTACAAAAGGAGGAGAAAAGAATCATAGTAGGGCAAGTGGAGTTTGTTACAGTAGGAGATAATCTAGCTAACAGTGACCACAACATAATTCAGTTTAAAGTAATTATGGAAAGAGACCAGAAAATATCGAAGATAAAAATGCTCAACTGGGTAAGAGCTTATTTCAGTGATTTAAGAAAGGACCTAGAACAGGCAGATTGGAAAAGGCGATTGCAGGGTAAAGCAGTAACGGAGTAATGGAAGGCATTCAGGGAAGAGATACTTCAGGTACAAACTAGGCAGATTCTTTTGAATGGAAAAGGGTGAAGCATCCAAAGCTAATGCGCCCTGGATGACAAAGGAAAAAAAAGTTAAAATAAAATCGAAAAAAGGAGGCGTATGACAAATGTCAGAAGCAAGATTCAGTTAACAACCAGGAAGATTATAGAAAATACAGGAGGGAATTGAAAAAGTTAATACGAGAGGCAAAGAGAGGTTACGAGAAAAGATTAGCAGGCAACATCAAATTGAACTCTAAACATTTTATAAACATATAAAGTCTAAGTGGTTAACTAGGGAAAAAGTTGGGCCTGTTAAGGACCCAAAGGGAAATCTTCTTGTAGAGGCAGAGGACATGGCAAAAGTATTAAATGAGTTCTTTGCATCTGTCTTCACAAAGGAAGTGGATGGTGTGAAGGTTACACTAAGAGAGAAGGTTACGCTAAAAGTGAAGGAAGTTATGGACAGGATAGTAATAGATAGAGAAGACGTACTAAAAAGATTAGCATTACTGAAAGCTAGTAAGTCACCTGGTCCAGATGGAATGCATCCTAGATTGCTGAAAGAAGCAAAGGTAGAAATAGCAGAGGCATTGGTCACAATCTTTCAATCCTCATTGGATACAGAAGTAGTGCCGGAGAACTGGAGGGTTGCTAATGTTATACTATTCAAGAAAGGGGAGAGGGATAAACCAGGAAATTAAAGGCCAGTCAGCCTAACATTGGTGGTGGGACAAAATAATCTTTCATTTGGAAAGGCATGGGTTAATCAAGGAGAGCCAGAATGGATTTGTTAAAGGCAAATCGTATCCGACTAACCCGATTGAATTCTTTGATGAGGTAACAGAGAAGGTTGATCAAGGTAGTGCAGTAGATGTTCTATATATGGGCTTTTGGAAGGCATTCGACAAAGTGCCACACAGGAGGCTTATTAAGAAGGTGGAAGCCCATGGAATAAAGGGGAAAGTAGCGGTATGGATACAAAATTGGCTCAGCGACAGGAAGCAGAGGGTGGTGGGTGGGTGGGTGTTTTTCAGACTGGGAGGTGGTTTGCAGTGGTGTTCCCCAAGGGTCAGTTTTGGGTTCATTAATCTTTGCAATTTTTATAAATGACCTAGACTCGGGTGCAGGGAGCAGCATTATAAAGTTTGCAGATGCTACAAAACTTGGCAAAGTAGTAGATCATGATGAGGATAGTTATAGGCTTCAGGATGGCAGACAGGATGGTGAAATGGGCAGAAGCATGGCAGATGGAGTTCAATGCGGAGAAGTGTGAAGTGATGCACTTTGGGAGGACTAACATGGAAAGACAGTATACTATAAATGGCACGATTTTGAAAAGTGGAGATGAACAGAGACACCTCGGTGTCCATATACACAAATCCTTAAAAGGTGGCCGGGCAAGTGATAAGGTGGTTAAAAAAGCATAAGGGTTACTTGGGTTTATAAATAGAGGAATAGAATATAAAAGCAAAGAGATCATGCTAGAAATTTATAAATCACTGGTTAGGCCTCAGCTGGAGTGTTGTGGACAATTCTAGGCCCCACACTTCAGGGAAGATGTAAAGGCCTTAGAAAGGGTACAAAGGAGGTTTACCAGGATGTTACCAGGGATGAGGGGCTTCAGTTATGAGGAGAGGTTGGAAAAGTTAGGACTGTTCTCCTTGGAGCAGAGAAGATTAAGAGGTGACCCAATAGAGATTTAAGATGATGAGAGGTTTTTATAGAGTAAATCGGGAAAAATTATTCCCTCTGGCGAGTGGGTCAATAACGAGAGGTCATAGATTCAAAATCATTGGAAAAAGATCAAGAGGGGAGATGAGGAGAAATGTTTTCACTCAGTTGTCGGGATCGGGAACGCTCGACCTGAAAAGGTGGTGGAAGCTGTTTCATAAATAATTTTAAAAGGGAGTTGGACGGGTTCCTGAGGATGAGCAACCGACAGGGTTACAGACAAAGAGCGGGACCAAGCACAACTGCTCTTTCAGGAAGCCAGCACTGGCACGACGGGCCGAAGGGGCTCCTGCTGCGCTGTAAGTTTCTCTGATTCTATGTCAACCAGAGACATTGAGATCCTCCTCTTAAGATGCTCCTTAAAACCTACCTCTTTGACCAAGCTTTTGGTCACCTGTCCAAACATCTCCTCATGAGGTTCAGTGTCAAGTTTTATTTGATAATTGCACCGGTGAAGCTCTTGGAAGTTTTACTACATTAAAAGCGCTATATAAATGTAAGTTGTTGTTGTCCAAGAATGAATGTGTACAGCCTGTGGCTCAATGGTAGCACTCTCGTCTAAGTCAGAAGGTCATGGGTTCAAGTCCCAGTCCAGGTACTTGAGCACATAATCTAGGCTGACTCCCCAGTGCTGCACTGAGGGAGTGCTGCACTGTTGGAAATGCCACCTTTCGGATGAGACGTTAAACCGAGGGCCCGCCTCCCCTCTCAGGTGGACGTAAAAGATACCCCGGCACTATTTCGAAGAAGAGCAGTGGAGTTCCTCCCGTGTTCTGGCCAATATTTATCCCTCAACCAACATCACTAAAATAGATTAACTGGTCATTATCACATTGCTTTTTTGTGGAATCTTGCTGTGCACAAATTGGCTGCTGTGTTCCCTACGTTACAACAATGACTACACTTCAAAAAAAGTACTCAATTGGGTGCAAGCACTTTGGGATGTCCTAAGGTCATGAAAGGCGCTGTTATAAATGCAAGTCGTTTTTCTTTTAAGCGTGAAATGTACACAAAGTACACACTGTACATGAAACATATATTTCTAGGTTTGCATCACTTCAGATCTCCCACGTCTGCTCAGTGATGAGGACTGCCAGCAAGCAGTTCCCATGGACATTGGACAGGCAGGCACCTGGACTAGTCCTGGAGGCCAATCAGGAGACATCCAGGCATCAAAACTCAGCATCTGCCAGGACAGAGCTGTTCTTTCTGCCCTGCATCCAGGGAGGGGAATGTTGGAAACACACAGAGTAAATCAGAACTCTAAAGTGAACTAGAACAAGGAAGTAAACCTCCCCATCAGTCAATATGTAGGGACGTTAAACTAGGAATTGTATACAATCAAGAATTAACAGGAAGAAAAGGAATCCAACAGTGAACGAACGTTTATAATTCATAGCGAGACAGAGGCAGGGAGAGATATGGAGGGGGGGGGGGGGGGGGGGGAAGCACAGGTGGTTGGTGGGTTTCCGAGGGAGATAGATTAGAAAGAGTGATTTAGTCGAGAAGCACTGATCACAGATAATTGAAGGTTCATGCAAGGTGCTGCGCCAATAAAGAGCAGGAACAGAAGAGCTGTACTCAATTTTACTGTAACACGAGTTAAGGAAGCTGTATCATTGATCACGTGGCTTAAGACAAAACAACAAAATCCAACATCAAACAGCCTGCAAGTGCTCCCCTTGTTGACATACAGCATCCACCAGGGAATCAGATTTCAACTGTTGTCAGGTAAATGATTCCCCTCCTCCCCTTCCCAACCCGCTGAATTGAGCAACCAAGGCGGCAACAGCTGGAGCACTGACTCTCCAGCAGCTCTCAGGAGATGCAGGAGGAGAAGGAAAGAAGCGAGAGAGAGAAAAAGAGAAAGTCAGAAAGATTTATAGAAATATAAAATAGGGGAGGAAGAAAGGGAGCGACTACTAGGTAGTAAGTTTTAAAGACAACAGTAAAAAAAATATTAAAGAGAACAAAACAGGAATATAGTATTCAGATAAAACACATGGATTCAGAGAGGATCAACCACATGAGCCGTGAAAAATCCGATCCCCTGGGCCTCGGCTTCAGTCTGGACTGGGGCGACAAATTTTTTCACCGTACAGGAGCAATTTGAGACATGAGGTGTGGTGAGTGTAGTGAGCTCGGGAGGATCAGGTGACTTTGGGCCTCTGGTTCCCAAAGCTCTCCACCACTGGGGGCTTCCCTCGCCTCGTGTCTGGGTCGGTTGTAGACTCATTTGATAGAGATTGATCGCTGTGATTGGTCAACAACTCCAATATGGTTGTATCACACGACTACCAGGATGGTAGAAGGCGAACGAGATGGACCGTGGTCTTCGCCCAGCAATTCCTATGTTTCCATGTGCCACAGGGATGGGATTTTCTCAGGGTGTCAGACCAGTCAGGGAGGAGCAGAGAAAACCGCACTGAACAAACATCAGTTCCCAACCATTGATACAACCACTTCTAACTGTAAATGACACAACATCTTGATTAATGAAGCATGCAGCGAGAGGTGGAGAGACAGGCAGATTAATATAGGAAGGAAGCAAGAACAGGATACACCTGCTAACAGTTACAAAGCAAGATGGCAGTTCTGAGTGCATGGAGTGCTCTGTACACGCAGCTACAGTCTCAGCAGCATCAGAGGAACTGGAATTCCACTGCTTGTTTTACCCTGACTCAGGCTTTAAGGTGAAGATCAAGAAATCACATTTGCACAATTATTCAGCGACGCAAACCCATCACTCAAGGCCTGGTGTATTTCATAGTATTTACAGCACAGAAAGAGGCCATTCGGTCCAATAGGCCCATACCAGTGTTTATGCTCACCACGAGCCTCCTCCCACCTCTCTTCATCTAACCCCACCTTCTATTCCTTTCTCCCTCATACGACTATCTAGCTTCCCCTTAAATGCATCTATGCTAGTCGCCTCAACTACTCCATGTGATAGAGAGTTCCACATTCTAACCACTCTCTGGATAAAGAAGTCTCTCCTGAATTCCCTGTTGGATTTATCAGTGACTGTCTTATATTTATGGCCCCTAGTTCTGGTCTCACCTCCCCACCCTCACAAGTGGAAACATCTTCTCTACGTCTACCCTTTCATAATCTTAAAGACCTCGATCAGGTCACCCCTCAGTCTTCTCCTTGCTAGAGAAAAGAGCCCCAGCCTATTCAATCTTCCCGGATAAGTATAACCTCTCAGTTCTGGTGCCATTGTCGTGCAAAAAAACATTTACCATCTCTCGTGCCTCTGTATCCTTTTTTATAATATGGCGACCAGAATTGTACGCAGTACTCAAAGTGTGGTCCAACCAAGGTTCGATACAGGTTTAGCATAACTTCACCACTTTTCAATTCTATCCCTCTCGAAATAAACCCTATTGTTTGGTTTGCTTTTCTTATGGCCTTGTTATCCTGTGTCGCTACTTTTAGTGATTTGTGTATTTGTACTCCAAGATCCCTTTGCTCCTCTAGACTCACCCTCCAAGTAATAAGTGACCTCCCTATTCTTCCTACCAAAACGTAATACCTGACATTTATATGTGTTGAAATTAATTTGCCAATTATATGCCCATTCTGCAAGTTTACTGATGTCCTCCTGTAATTTGTTGCAGTCCTCCTCAGTATTGACTATCCCCCCCCAATTTGGTGTCATCCGCAAATTTAGAAATTGTGTTTTTGATTCCAAAGTCTAAATCGTTAATATAAATTGTGAACAGCAGTGGTCCCAGCACTCATCCTTGTGGGACCCCACTTTCCACCTTCTGCCACTCTGAATAGCTACCCTTTACCCCTACTCTCTGGCCTTATTAACCTTGCTTCGCTACTTTAGAGATTTGTGTATCTGTACCCCTCTGTTACTCTACCCATTTAATATTTGCGGATGACACCAAATTGGGGGAGAAGGGGCGGACGGAGGAGTAAGGGGTAGGCGGGGGAACGACTGTGGGCGGACGAGCAAGAGCGTGCACAAGGGAGTAAAAGAGAGACGGATGAGGGAAAAGAGAGAGGAATGAGCAAGAAAGAGGAAAGGAGAAAGAACCTTTCATTTCTACAGTGGATTTCACCACCTCAGGGCGTCCCAAAGCTCTCCGCAGCCAATTAAGTACTTTTGCATTTCAGTCACTGTTGTAATGTAGGGAAGCACTGCTGCCCATTTGTGCACAGCAAGATCCAACAAACAATGTGATAATGACCAGATAATCTATTTTAGGTGTGGCTTGAGGGATAATTATTGGCTGGGACACCGGGGGAGAACACCTCTGCTCTTCCTCAAAACTGTGCCATGGGATCTTTTGTGCCACCTGAGGGGGCAGTCGGGGCCTCGGTTTAATGTCTCAGCTGAAAGACGGCACCTCCGACTATGCAACACTCCCTCTAGGGAGTGTATTTATTGCTCAAACTATACCTTTTTTCTGTAGAAAAGAGAGAAATTAGCCAGATACTTGTAAGTTTTAAAAACAAACATCAGTGTTACCACTGCCCTGGGACAAGTCGTCCCTCCCTGCCACATCGTTCAGGCCACTGGGATTAGCCACATGAATTCCAAAGCGGATTCACTACAAAATGCAGAAACGTGACTTTAAGTCTGTCTGAGATGCACCCCACAACCACTAAACCCTGGCACATCAAACTAGGAACCCTGCAAACTGGGATCTCCAAGTCAGGATCAAATCGGCATTCTTAAAAAAAAAAACCACACACTTAGCAAGACTATCATTTTATTCAAGAAGAACAGAGAGCGTTTTGAATGAAAAGTACTCCACCTAGACTTCCCTGCCCCCTCAAATTACGCATTCTCTTATTATGCTTTTTTAAAAAACTTTTAATCCGATAATGCAGAATCTCAGCAAATTGGGTCAACGTGACTTCTGAGGTTTACTTTCTCCGACCCGAGGGCTTCTATCAGGGGGCTTGGACAAAGCCACTTGGATTTTGGCCTCTGATGGGAAGCTTGGCTGTGCAAAGCCATCCAGTAACACGAGGAATGGGGCAGCGAGAGCTTCTGAAACATGGCCAGGCCTGCCACCTGGTGGCTGGGCACTGGAAGTGCACCGTTCTCTCTCTACTTCTAACATTTCCAACACTGAAGGTTTCAGAAAGAATTTACATCTCTATTTATTCCCCTCATCAAATACTTGTCTGTACTCAAAGCATTTACTATTCTTGTTTTGAGACAATAGTTCCTGCATTACATAATGGTGAATCTCCAACCTCTGAATTTTCCATTTTTAAATGATCCACTAATTTTGCTCTCCGATAAAAAGCTCTGTGTTGTGCATTTTTGATTTCCTATTGAAAAGGTTTTCCTCAAAAAAAGTAGGAAATTCATCAGTGATTCCGCTGAAAGCCTCGTTCCAAAGCAAAGTGCACAACACACTGCACCTGACATCTAAAAATACACAGAACTGCCCAAACCAGAAAGATAGCAATTCTGCAAACTCGTGCATCATCTGGTGTGCGAGACGGATACAAGCAGCACGTGTGGGGTAAGTGAGTGCAAGAAGGGAACAGGTAACCGGAGATGACAGGAGCACAGTGAGGGGACTCGACCACAGTGACAACTCTCCCTCTCACATGGAATCCAACATAGAGTAACTAGGTTCAGTATTACCCGTGACACACTCTGGGAGAACTAGATTGCATAAGGAAACTCTAAACTAGGAGGCCTGACAGAATTAAAAACTTTTTTTTTTTTTACCAGTAGTCAGCTCACGCCCATCGTCTCCAAAACCCTGCAGTTCTTTTCTCTTTCTGAAATACAAAGGGGAAAACGATTCAATCAGCCACAGTACAAGCAAATGAGATCAGTATAAATAAACCAGCCTAAAAAATATATAATCTTTAAAGAGAGTGTCCTGGGGGGTAGGCAACGGCACCAGAGGTCGTGCTCTGGATTCCCCTACACATGGCCCCTCCGATCCAAATCAGGCCATCACAAAGAGAACATTTTCTTTATTTCAGCAGCTTGCTCAAGAGAGGCACAAGGCAGAGAGCTGGCAGCAGGTCAGTGGCCCACAGCATGCAGAGTAAGTCACTGGAATCGCTCTATTTGTGGAACCCTGGATCCAGCAGTGCCAGTCTACTTAATGCCCTGACTTATTGGAGAGCTTTGTCCCTTCTGTCTGAAACTGTGCAATGTGCAGGGAGTAGCAGTGCATTAGACGGGAAACTACATTTTTTTAGAAGGTGCGGCAAGCACAATATTTAAGTCTGCAGCCATGATCTGTGTAATTATACTGGGTGTAGACTTTCTCGATAATCATATATAGAATATGTAAACATGGTTACATAGAACATCTCCTCCCTTCTCGTCGCTCTCCCTCCTCCCCCCTTCTCTCTCTCTCCCCTTCTCCCTCTCTCCCCTTTCTCTCTTCCCTCTCCCCCTCCCATCTGTACAGAGATGGACTGTCCGTCTGCTGTTGTAGAGAGAACACCAAAAATGCTTTTGGACAGAGTCGGCTGTTACCAGAAAAACTGTCATATATCTTTACTTTCAGTCACAAGTATCTTTTCTCAAACTCAGATCAGCCTGGGTTGGACAAATTCCCTCCCCCTGCCCCCCACCAAGCATACTGCTTGTAAACCCCTGTTCACAATTGTAGCTGTTCGTAAGCCTCAGGTTCCACGTCAGAGTTACCCAGCATGAAATGACTTGGCTTTCTTTCTCTTTTGTTAACAACTTGCATTTATATAGCGCCTTTAACATAGTAACATGTCCCAAGGCACTTCACAGGAACGTTATAGAAACATAGAAAAATAGGAGCCAGAGTAGGCCATTCGGCCCTTCGAGCCTGCTCCGCCATTCAATATCATGGCTGATCCTCTATCTCAATACCATATTCCCGCTCTCTCCCCATACCCCATGATGCTTTGTGTCTAGAAATCTATCTCCTTCTTAAATATATTCAGTGACTTGGCCTCCACAGCCTTCTGTGGTAGAGAATTCCACAGGTTCACCACCCTCTGAGTGAAGAAATTTCTCCTCATCTCAGTCTTAAATGTCCTACCCCGTATCCTGAGACTGTAACCCCTCGTTCTAGATCCCCCAGCCAGGGGAAACATCCTCCCTGCATCCAGTCTGTCTAGCCCTGTCAGAATTTTATACGTTTCAATGAGATCCCCTCTCATTCTTCTACACTCTAGTGAATACAGGCCTAGTCGACCCAATCTCTCCTCATACGACAGTCCTGCCATCCCAGGAATCAGTCTGGTGAACCTTCGCCGCGCTCCGTCTATGGTAAGTATATCCTTTTTTAGGTAAGGAGACCAAAACTGCACACAGTACTCCAGGTGTGGTCTCACCAAGGCCTTGTATAACTGTAGTAAGACATCCTTGCTCCTGTACTCAAATCCTCTTGCAATGAAGGCCAACATGCCATTTGCCTTCCTAACTGTTTGCTGCACCTGCATGTTTGCTTTCAGTGACTGGTGTACAAGGACACCCAGGTCCCGTTGTACATCAACATTTCCCAATCTATCACCATTTAAATGATACTCTGCCTACCGAAGTGGATAACTTCACATTTATCCACGTTATACTGCATCTGCCATGTATTTGCCCACTCACTCAACTTGTCTAAATCGCCTTGAAGCCTCTTTGCATCCTCCTCACAACTCACAATCCCACCGAGTTTCGTGTCGTCAGCAAACTTGGAAATATTACATTTGGTTCCCTCATCCAAATCATTGATATATATTGTGAATAGCTGGGGCCCAAGCACCGATCCCTGCGATACTCCACTAGTCACCGCCTGCCACCCCGAAAAAGACCCATTTATTCCTACTATCGGTTTCCTGTCTGTTAACCAATTTTCAATCCATGCCAGTATATTACCCCCAATCCCATGTGCTTTAATTTTGCACACAAACCTGTTACGTTGGACTTTATCAAAGGTCTTCTGAAAATCCAAATACACCACATCCACTGGTTCTCCCTTATCTATTCTACCAGTTACATCCTCAAAAAACTCCAGTAGGTTTGTCAAACACGATTTCCCTTTCATAAATCCATGTTGACTTTGTCTAATCCCATTGATATTTTCTAAGTGTCCTGTTATCACATCCTTTATAATAGACTCTAGCATTTTCCCAACTACTGATGTTAGACTACTGTAGTTCCCTGTTTTCTCTCCCTCCTTTTTTAAATAGTGGGGTTACATTTGCCACCCTCCAATCTGCAGGAACTGTTCCATAACGTATAGAATTTTGGACGATGACAACCAATGCCCACTATTTCCATGGCTACCTCTTTTAGTACTCTGGGATGCAGATCATCAGGCCCTGGGGTTTTATCAGCTTTCAGTCCCATTAATTTCTTCAGCACTATTTTTTTACTAATACTAATTTCCTTGAATTCCTCCTTCTCACTAGACCCTTGGTTCCTTAGCATTTCTGGGAAGTTATTTGTGTCCTCTTCCGTGAAGACAGAACCAAAGTATTTGTTTAATTGCTCTGTCATTTCCTTGTTCCCCCATTATAAATTCTCCCATTTCTGACTAAGGGACCAACATTTGTCTTCACTAATCTTTTTCTTTTTACATACTTGTAGAAGCTTTTACAATCCGCTTTTATGTTCCTTGCAAGTTTACTCTCATACTCTTATTTTTCCCCTCTTAATCAATCTCTTGGCCCTTTTTTGCTGAATTCTAAACTGCTCTCAATCCTCAGGCTTGCTACTTTATCAAACAAAATTCACACCAAGCCACATAATGAGACATTAGGACAGATGAATAAAAGCTTGGTCAAAGAGGTAGGTTTTAAGGAGCATCTTAAAGGAGGGAGAGGTGGAAAGGCAGAGACATAGGGCCTTGGCAGGGGAAGGCACAGTCGACAATGGTAGAGCGATGAAAATAGGGGATGCGCAAGAGGCTAGATTTAGAGGAGTGCAGAGATCTCGGAGGGTTGTAGGGCTGGAGGAGGTTACAGAATTAGGGAAGGGTGAGGCCATGGAGGGATTTGAAAACAAGGTTAAGAATTTTAACAACCTGTATTTATATAGGGGGGAGAAAGAGAGGGGGTGTCCGAAAAAGCAATCGCTGGCACAGCGTTGGGCTATTTGCCCAGCAACTGCCCACGTAAGTCTTACGGTTGATGCAAGCTGGCGTAAGGGATAGCTAAGGCTTAAATTAAACATTTTTATCTCCTAAATTATGCACATACACTTTATTAAATGAGTTTATGCAAATATTGGCCCAGATTACAATTTTAATGTTTAAAATTATCAAAAATTTAAATTTTTAGAGGTTGATGCAATGAAGGTACTTCTGAATAAAATTCTATTTCTGTAAATTGTATAATTATAGATTTCGGGATTCTATTGCATATCATTAGGGGATTCCCTTCGTAAATGAGTGAAATGGAATTCCCTTTCGTCATTGGAGCACTGGGCCCATGTGATCCCAAGGACGCGTCCGAACTCCTGTGTCCCTGGGATCCGTGGGCCATGACGCTGCCCTCCGCCTCGAGGCCGGAGACCGCAACTCTTCGCAGCCCGGGTGCCAGGAGGTACTTTCGTAATTGTTTCGTAGATCAGAGGTGTACTCCGGAGGTACGCCTTCGACCGCAATTTCTAGGCCACTGTGTAATGCTTGAAATGGATGGACGTGCACTAGATGCAAGACTGTTTTCATTTGTATAGATAGACTATCATAGAATGATGCAGCACAGGAGGCCATTAGGCCCATCGTGCCTGTGCCGGCTCTTTGGTCGAGCTCTCCAACTAGTCCCACTCCCCGCTCTTTCCCCACAGCCCTGAAAATTTTCCCCTTCAAGTGTTTATCCAATTCCCCTTTGAAAGTTATTATTGAATCTGCTTCCACCACCCTTTCAGGCAGCGCATTCCAGATCATAACAACTCGCTGTGTAAAAAAATTTCTCATCTCACCTTTGGTTCCTTTGCCAATTACCTTAAATCTGTGTCCTCTGGTTACCGACCCTTCTGACACTGGAAACAGTTTCTCCTTATTTACTCTATCAAAACCATTCATGAGTTTGTAAACATCTATTAAATTTCCCCTTAACCTTCTCTGATCTAAGGAGAACAACCCCAGCTTCTCCAGTCTCTCCACAGACTGAAGTCCCTCATCCCTGGGACCATTCTAGTAAATCTCCTCTGCACCCTCTCCAAGGCCTCGACATCCTTCCTAAAGTGTGGTGCCCAGAATTGAACACACTACTCCAGCTGAGGCCTAACCAGTGATTTACGAAGGTTTAGCATAACTTCCTTGCTTTTGTACTCTATTCCTCTATCTATAAAGCCAAGAATTCTGTATGCTTTTTTAAACAGATATCTCAACTTGTCCTGCCACCTTCAAAGATTTGTGTATGTACACTATATACAGCTGTACGGTCTCGGTGATGGAATAACCTTGGGTAAAATAACCTGCAATACTCATCGTCAAGGATCAATAGTGGATAATATCTATTTGGTCACCAAAGGGTGTCCATGGCACTGTATCTCACTGAGGAGTCAACATCTTCAGGAGAGAATGGAAAGAGAAGGAGGAAACATTGGTGAGAATTTTTAAAAAGACAAGTCACTTATTTCCCCGAGAAAAGAATGAGGCCTCGAGAAGTGGCTGGGAACAGAAAGAAAAGACACAAACTTATAAAGTATCCCAGAGGCCTTTTACAACCATTGGATTACCGCTGCAATGCAGTCACTGAAGGCCAATTTGTGCAGAGTTATGTCTCACTAGCATCAAACAAACAAATGACCAGATAATCTGTTTCTTGGCTGTGTCGGATGATAAAGAAATGCTGGCCAGGACGCCAGAAGAACTCCCCTGCTCCTCTTCCAATCATGCCTTGAGTATTTTACGTCCACAGACAGGGCCTCAGCCTAATACAGGGTTGCCAACTCTGGTTGGATGTATTCCTGGAAGTTTCAGCCCATGACATCCCGCCTCCCACTGCCCCGCTCCCACCATTAGTCTACCCAACACGTCCATCCTCATGGCACACTATCTTCCCACGCCTATTGGAAAGCAAACAGACTCTTCATGACTCAATTAGATGATTCTTGACTGTCAAACAACCTTTCTTCCCCCAACTCCAATATTTTTATAACTAATAAACAAAAGTCTTCAATAAAAAAAACAATTTTTTTTAAATTCCTCAATAATTTTTCTCCAGGATTGCTTGCAAGAATATCTTCAATTCCTGAGGCTCAAGCGCAATCCTGGAGGGTTAGCAACCCTAGCTTAACACCTCATCCAAAAGATGGCATCTCTGACAATGCAGCACTTCCTCAGTACTGCATTGAAGTGTCACCTGGATTACCTGCTCACATTCATAGCGGGGCTTCAACCCTCAACCTTCTGACTCAGGTGAGAAATGGAGTCATGCTGACATTAATTGTCTTAGAGTAGAGCAGTTGAGAGGACCGGAGAAGTTGTGGACACTGGAGTTAGCTCTTACAGCCACTTTCCATTTAAAAATTCATCTCCAGTCACAGAACCGAATGTTCACACTCTCTCTTTACAGCCTAATAAATGTTAAAGAAACAAGATACAGGAACCAGGAGAGCACGGGCCTGAAACCAATCCCTCCAAAGGCACGAGCTATGACAGAGTTCAGGCCTGGATGGTAATCAACAGAACCTGATCTTTAATTAAACGACACTTCAATAACAGATGGACTTTCAATCACACATTCAATCGCAGGTTTCTATGCAAAACAAAAGACTTTTCTCTTCCCCCACCACCACAAAGATCAGGTGGAAAAATTGCCCTATCGGACAGATTCGGGAACAACTCCGCCTGTAAATAGGACAAATACACGTTTTACAGCCAACGGACGCCTGGTCCCATCGTGTCCAGGTTTGCATACTCACAGTTTGAAGTTCAGCACAGCTCCTGCATTCATCAGTAAGGTGCTGCAAGAGATTAAACAAAGTCAACACACAGAAGAAATAGTTTTTATGTTGTAATGTCCCACCTTTGCTGGCTTCCTTTTGTATTGCAGTTTATTTGTTGGGACACATTTCTGCGCTCCTTTTCTGCCTACTTTTACAGTTAGTTGCTTCTGACTGAAAACGGAGCAACATCTCTGGAGAAGCAGTGAGCGGTTAGTTTAGGAAATTTTATGTTACAGTTAAATATTTTTAAAAACTCCCTTGCCCCAAACAGATTTAGTTGGTTTGGTGCCCACCGAGATTACAATCTGCGAGCAGCTGGGAATGACATGGAAGGTTTTGCTGGCACACAGTTCAAGGATTTGTTTCGACTGAATTCATTCAGGCTAAAAATTACTTACAAAATATAAAAAATTCAATGGGGTATCAGTTTTCATGAAAAATAATTTTCAATGAAAATTTAAATCCCACAGATGCATTGTTTCTTGAAAGACTTGCATTTCTGTAGCGCCTTTCACGACCTCAGAACGTACAAAGTGTTTTACAGCCAATGAAGTACTTTTGAAATGTAGTCACTGTTGCAATGTAGGAAACGCAGCAGCCAATTCCACACAGCAAGCTCCCACGTGATAATGGCCAGGTACATAGGAACAGGGGTAGGCCATTCAGCCCCTCGAGCCTGCTCCGCATTCAATGAGATCATGGCTGATCTGCAACCTAACTCCAATTACCCGCCTTTGGCCCATATCCGTTAATACCTTTGGTTAACAAAAAGCTATCAATCTCCAATTTAAAATTAACTATTGATCTAGCATCAATTGCCGTTTGCAGAAGAGAGTTCCAAACTTCCACCACCCTTTGTGTGTAGAAGTGTTTCCTAACTTCACTCCTGAAAGGTCTGGCTCTAATTTTGAGACTATGCCCCCTAGTCCTAGAATCCCCAACCAGTGGAAATAGTTTCTCTCTATCTACCCTATCAGTTCCCTTAATATCCTGAAAACTTCAATCAGATCACCCCTTAACCTTCTAAATTCCAGGGAATACAACCCTAATTTGTGTAATCTCTCCTCATAACTTAAACCTTGAAGTCCAGGTCTTCTTCTTAGGCAGTCCCTCGGAATCGAGGATAACTTGCTTCCACATTAAAAATGAGTTCTCAGGTGACTGATGAGTTCAACGCGGGACCTACAGTCTCTGTTACAGGTGAGGCAGATGGTGGTTGAAGGGGCGGGTGGGTGGGGTGCTTGGGTTGACGTGCGCTCCTTGCGCTGCGCTTCCGTTTGCTCCCAGCGAAGAGACTCGAGGTATTCGGTGCCTTCCCAGATGCTTCTCCTCCACTTTGTGTGGTCTTGGACCAGGGATTCCCAGGCGTCAGTGGGGATGTTGCACTTTTTCAAGGAGGCTTTGAGGGTGTCCTTGAAGCGTTTCCTCTGCCCACCTGGGGCTCTCTTGCCGTGTTGGAGCTCCGAGTAGAGCGCTTGTTTTGGGAGTCTCATATCGGGCATGCGGACAATGTGACCCATCCATCGGAGCTGATCGAGCGTGGTCAAGGCTTCGATGCTGGGGATGTTGGCCTGAGCAAGAACACTGACGTTGGTGCGCCTATCCTGCCAATGGATTTGCAGGATCTTGCGGAGGCAGCGTTGGTGGTACCTCTCCAGTGCTTTGAGGTGCCTGTTGTACATGGTCCATGTCTCTGAGGCATACAGCAGGGCGGGTATCACTGCTGCTCTGTAGACCATGAGCTTAGTGCTGAGTTTGAGGTCCTGGTCTTCAAACACTCTCTTCCTCAGGCGACCGAAGGCTGCACTGGCACACTGAAGGCGGTGTTGGACTTCGTCATCGACGTCTGCCCTTGTTGACAGTAGGCTCCCAAGGTATGGAAAGTGGTCCACGTTGTCTAAGGCCTTGTCGTGGATTTTGATAATCGGGGGGCAGTACTGTGTGGCGGGGGCAGGTTGGTAGAGGACCTTTGTCTTACGGATGTTTAGTGTAAGGCCCATGCTCTCGTACGCTTCGGTGAAGGTGTTGACGATGGTTTGGAGTTCGACCTCCGACTGAGCGCAGACGCAAGCATCATCTGCATTCTGTAATTCGATGACAGAGGGGACGACCTTGGATCTGGACTGGAGGCGAAGGAGGTTGAACAGTTTCCTGTTTGTTCTATAAATTAGCTCCACTCCAGCGGGGAGCTTATTGAGGGTGAGATGGAGCATTGCAGCAAGGAAGATCGAGAAGAGCGTTGGTGCGATGACACAGCCTTGCTTGACCCCAGTCCGTACGTGAATTGGGTCTGTGGTAGAACCGTTGGTCAGGATCACGGCTTGCATGTCGTCGTGAAGCTGGCGGAGGATGGTGACAAACTTTTGAGGGCAGCCGAATTTGAGAGGACACCCCATAATCCCTCACGGTTGACAGTGTCGAAGGCCTTTGTGAGATCAAAGGCGGCCATGTACAGCGGTTGGTGCTGTTCTCTTGTAATTGACACGTGGTGAAGATCATGTCCATTGTGCCCCTTAGTGGGCGGAATCGCATTACAACTCTGGGAGGAGCTCTTCAGCCACTGGGAGAAGGCGATTGAGGAGGATTCTTGCGATGACTTTCCCTGTGGCAGACAGCAGGGAAACTCCTCTGTAATTACTGCAATCGGACTGGTCACCTTTCTTGAAGATGGTCATAATTACGACGTCTCTGAAATCCCCTGGCATGCTCTCCTCCTTCCAGATAAGAGAAATTAGTTCATGGATTCGCGCCAGTTGTGCTTCTCCGCCATACTTTAGTGCCTCGGCAGGGATTCCATCTGCTCCTGAGGCCTTGCTGTTCTTCAGTTGTCGGATGGCCTTTTCAACCTCACGCCGGGCTGGGGTTGTGCTGAGATGGTGGCGGGTAGCATGCTGCAGGATGGAGTTGAGGACACTCGCATCGAAGACAGAGTCTTGGTTAAGGAGATCTTCGAAGTGCTCCTTCCAGTGGGCACTGACTGCCTCTCTGTCCTTGATGAGTACCTCTCTGTTCTTGGCCCGCAGTAGGGTAGGACCTTGGGTGCTTAGGCCGTAGATGGTCTTGACTGCGCTAAAGAATCCACGCACATCGTGGTTGTCGGCTAGCTGCTGGATCTCCTGCGCTTTCTCCACCCACCATCTGTTCTTTAGGTCGTGAGTTTTTTGTTGGACCTCGGCCTTCAGGCGTCTGTAGAGCTGCTTTCTTGCTCTCGAGTTGTGTTGCTGTTTCCAGATCAGGAATGTCTTGCACTTGCGGCTTATTAGCTCCTGGATCTCCTGGTCGTTCTCGTCGAACCAGTCTTGGTGTTTCCTGGTCGAGTGACCGAGCGTCTCTTCACAGGTGCTGATTATGGAGGCCTTGAGTGCAGACTAGGCGCTGTGGACACTCTGTGTCTCTGCATCACTGGGAGTCGTCAGGTTGGCTTTGATTTTTACAAGATGGCTCCTGGGCTGGCAGCTCCCTAGGGAGCTCCTTTGCAATCCTTGGTCATCCGTTGCTCATTTGTGTAATCTCTCCTCATAACTTAAACCTTGAAGTCCGGGTATCATTCTGGTAAACCTACGCTGCACTCCCTCCAAGGCCAATATATCCTTCCTAAGGTGTGGTGCCCAGAACTGCTCACAGTGCTCCAGGTGTGGTCTAACCAGGGTTTTGTACAGCTGCAGCATAACTTCTACCCCCTTGTACTCTAGTCCTCTAGATATAAAGGCCAGCATTCCATTAGCCTTTTTGATTATTTTCTGTACCTGTTCATGACATTTTAATGATCTATGTTCTTGAACCCAAAGTTTCTTTGGACATCCACTGTTTTTAAGCTTTTCACCATTTAGAAAGTACCCTGTTCTATCCTTTTTAGGTCCAAAGTGGATGACCAACAGATCAACCAACCACATCCATCAGACATCTGGATCATCCATGTCAAAATGTCAGACAATCCCGTGCTCACTTAATTCATCTTTCTCCTTTCAAAATTAAATTTTTGGAGTTTTGTTAAAATGGCCTCCTTCTGTGCCATAAATTTCTGCTAAAAGTGAAAAACAAATTCATAGAGAACTGCGCATTTACTGGCATTTTGGGCGAGGTGGAAGGGAGGAGAAAGAAAACCGCCTTCATAGCAGCAGGTCCTGTATTGTGAGGTTGGACAACACAAGGCAAGGCTGGCTGATCTGGGAGCAAAAGGCAGTCATACAAATGCAGACCACTGCAATTATGTAATTTATTTAGTACATTTTAAAAAAAAATCATTGATTGGAACATTTCCTGCCCTTTGACCTCCTGTGTAATTGGAGGACAGTGCTGGCATGACTAAAGCAAACTTCATTTTTTAAAGGAAGTTTATAAAATGAAACAAAAATAGAAAATACTGAAAATACTCAGCAGGTCAGGCAGCATCTGTGGAGAAAGAAACAGAGTTAAATGTTTCAGGTCGATGACCTGTCGTCAGAACTCAGAATTCTGTGACCTGCTGAGTATTTCCAGCATTTTCTGTTTTTGTTTCAGATTCTGTTTTTGTTTCAGATTCCCAGCATCCACAGTATTTTGCTTTTGTATTTATAAAATGAAACAACTTTTATGAATGAAGCAACATTGTACAGTTCAAGGTGGTTAATCGAGAGAAACTGTTCTGCAGATGCATTTTTAAAGTGGACGTTTTGAAGTTGAAAAAGCTTATTCCTTACTTGGGAGGTTATTGATAAACTCAGCCCAGATGTTACAAACTGGTCCAGACTTTGAAGCAGTAAGGCAAATTTGATCAGCATCAAATTCTATCAGATCAAAACTAATGCTGATCAGCTGCTGCTGGTCCTGTTAACTGAAATTAAGTTTTAAAAAGTGTTTTATATAAAAAGGCGATCAAATTCCACACAGAAACTCTGCTTTAGAAAACCAAAAAGGAAACTGTAAATTAATCAAGGAATACTTTCAGCAACAAATGGAACTCACAAAAACCTTGGACTGTTGTACACATTTAAAGGCACAGTGTCATCAGGCTTTCAGTTTAAGGAACAGAACTTAAGGACCAGATGCTAAATAAGGATCTGTCCATGTCAGCTCTGCTCTTACTCTCTTAGACAAGTGCAGCTGCTAACAATTCGTGAATGTGACTTTAAAGCAACTTCCATTTTGGCATGGACAATATTACAAAGTCATATTGGCAACGGAGGGATTGTGGCCCAACTTTTCCATCGTTAGTTGAAGATCTGCTCTGGGCAGCAGTGGCAAATGTCATCAGATGGGCTAAAAGGTCAGCAAGCCAAGATAACAGGCCTGAAGTAAGTCCCATCAGCAGTATCGAGCAGAGCTGCCTCCAGGTCATTGACACTGCAGGGCTGGCTCAGACAGTACTTGTTATCAGGAGTTAGGACAAAGACAGGCCTAGTCTGCTAGCGAATGTAGGCCTAGAGTGTATTGTAAAATCCATCACATATGTACAATGCACTGTGCGATCTTACAACAGGTACCAACTCAAACTTCACACTTTGTGTGTGCAAAAGTAGCACAGGTTAGATTATTCTTCCTCTTACTCAACACTTCCCAGGCACCTTCCCGGAAATAGTGGAGAACCAATGATCTAGCGAGAATGAGCAACTGAAAGAAATTAGTATTAGCAAAAAAAATACTGGAGAAATTAATGGGACTGAAAGCCAATAAATCCCCTGGACCTGATGGCCTACATCCTAGGGTTTTGAAAGAGGTGGCTATAGAGATAGTGGATACATTGGTTGTCATCTTCCAAAATTCCATTGATTCTAGAACGATTCCCGTGGATTGGAAAGTAGCAAATGTAACCCCACTATTTAAGAAAGGAGGGAGAGAAAACAGGGAACTAAAGACCAGTTAGCCTGACATCAGTAGTAGGGAAAATGCTAGAATCGATTATTAAGGACGTGGTAACAGGGCACTTAGAAAACAATAATAGGATTGGGCAGAGTCAACACGGATTTATGAAAGGAAAATTGTGTTTGATGAATCTGTGAAGAGTTTTTTGAGGTTGTAACTAGCAGAATAGATAAGGGGGAACCAGTGGATGTAGTGTATTTGGATTTTCAGAAGGCATTTGATAAAGTGCCACACAAGAGGTTATTAAACAAAATTAGGGCTCATGGGATTGGGGGTAATATACTAGCATGGATTGAGGAATGAGGATTGGTTAACGGACAGAAAACAGAGAGTAGGAATAAACGGGTCATTTTCGGGTTGGCAGGCTGTAACTAGTGGGGTACCGCAAGGATCAGTGCTGGGGCCTCAGCTACTCACAATCTACATCAATGATTTCGATGAGGGAATCAAATGCAATATATCCAAGTTTGCTGATGATACAAAGCTAGGTGGGAAGGTAAGTTGTGAGGAGGATGCAAAGAGGCTTCAAGGGGATATAGATAAGCTAAGTGAGTGGGCAAGAACATGACTAATGGAATATAATGTGGAGAAATGTGAAGTTATCCACTTTGGTGGGAAAAACAGAAAAGCAAGAGTATTTTTTTAAATGGAGAGAGATTGGGAAATGTTGGTGTTGAGAGAGACCTGGGTGTCCTTGTACATGAATCACTGAAAGTTAATATGCAGGTCCAGCAAGTAATTAGGAAAGCAAATGGTATGTTGGCCTTTATTACAAGAGGTTTTGAGTATAAGAGTAAAGACATCTTACTGCAATTATATAGGGCCCTGGTGAGATCACACCTGGAGTATTGTGTACAGTTTTGGTCTCCTTACCTAAAGAAGGACATACTTGCCATAGAGGGAGTGCAACCAAGGTTTACCAGACTGATTCCTGGGATGGGGGGATTGTCCTATGAGGAGAGATTGAGTAGACTAGGTGTATATTCTCTAGAGTTCAGAGGAATGAGAGGTGATCTAATTGAAACATACAAAATTCTTACAGGGTTTGACAGGGTAGTTGCAGGCAGGATGTTTCCCCTGGCTGGGGAGTCTAGAACCCGGGGTCACAGTCTCAGAATAAGGGGTCGGCCATTTAGGACTGAGATGAGGAGAAATGTCTTCACTCAGAGGGTGGTGAATCTTTGGAATTCTCTACCCCAGAGGGCTGTGGAGGCTCAGTTGTTGAGTATATTCAAGACCGAGATCGATAAATTTTTGGATATTAAGGGAATCAAGGGATATGGGGATAGTGCAGGAAAGTGGAGATGAGTTAGAAGATCAGCCATGATCTTACTGAATGGCGGAGCAGGCTTGAGGGGCCAAATGGCCGACTCCTGCTCCTATTTCTTATGTTATGTTCTTATGCACTCAACACCAAACTCAAGTCACTGGCTCAAACCTGTGGCCAGCAGTCCACAATTCAAACAGCAATCCACCACTACACCAACGCATCCAACAATATCAACCAAACCCCATCCCTGCACGACACCAACCCGCCCCACCTCATCACCCTCCCCGCCCCATCACAACAACCCGCCCCACATCACCCTCCCCATCACAACAACCCGCCCCACCTCATCACCCTCCCCGCCCCATCACAACAACCCACCCACATCACCCTCCCCATCACAACAACCCGCCCCACCTCATCACCCTCCCCGCCCCATAACAACCCACCCCACATCACCCTCCCCATCACAACAACCCGCCCCACATCACCCTCCCCGCCCCATCACAACAACCCGCCCCACATCACCCTCCCCATCACAACAACCCGCCCCACATCACCCTCCCGCCCCATCACAACAACCCGCCCCACATCACCCTCCCCGCCCCATCACAACAACCCACCCACATCACCCTCCCCATCACAACAACCCGCCCCACCTCATCACCCTCCCCGCCCCATAACAACCCACCCCACATCACCCTCCCCATCACAACAACCCGCCCCACATCACCCTCCCCATCACAACAACCCGCCCCACCTCATCACCCTCCCCGCCCCACCTCATCACCTCATCGCCCTGCCCCATCACACCAACCAACCCGCCCGCCCATATCAACCAAACGCCACCCCCTCTTCCTCCCAATTCCATCCCCTCCTGACCAACACTGCCCAGGCCGGGATACTTTGAATTTAATGATCCGTCAGACAGGCCTCCCCGAGAGGGTAAGGGATCCCTGGCTGTCGTTGCCCAGGTTCCCCGTTCTCTCGGGCCCAGTCCCGGGCCCCGGCCTGCGGCCTGCGGCCTTAGCCGAGCAGTAGAGAGTCTCCGATCCCCGCGGCCCAGTCCCCTGCCCCGGGCTCGTGGCCCAGTCCCCAGGCCCCGGCCTTACCCAAACAGCAGAAAGTCTCCGATCATCTTCGCCCGGCTCCAGCTCACCACCCGCCGCAACCGAACCCGACACCAGCCGCCAGCCAATCACAGCACGCGCTCCAGGTGCCGGGGCCAACGGGGCAGCAGAAGGCGGGGCTGGAAACAGCACGGGCGGTTGGCCGGCGTGCGGGTCATTGTGACGTTTTAATCACGCGTCCAGGCCTCCAATCAAAACCCACCGTCCGGTGGGGGCGTGTCTTCAGTAGGTGGGTGTCGGTCCTCAGGGAGTGAATGTCCCGGGGGGAGTGTGTGTGTCCTCGGGGGGGCGGGTGTCCTGGATGGGGTGTCCCCAGGGAGTGACTGTCCCGGGGTGGGAGTCCTCAGGGAGTGGGTTTTCTCTGGGGGCGGGTGTCCTCAGGGAGTGGGTCTCTTCCAGGAGTGGGTGTGCTGTGAGTGAGTGTCCTGAAGGTGAGTGACCTGGGGGTGGGCGTCCTCAGGGAGTGGGTGACCTGGGGGTGTGAGGGTGTGATCTGCGAGTGAGTGTCCCGGGGGTGTGGGTGTCCTGGAGGTGTGGGTGTCCTGGAGGTGGGGGGCTAGTTTCCCGAGGGGCGGGTGTCCTCAGGGAGCGGGAGGGGTGTGTGTCCTGCGAATGAGTGTCCTGAGGGTGGCTGTCCTGTGCGAGCGAGTGACCTGCGAGCGAGTGTCCTGCGAGCGAGTGTCCTCTGGGCGGGTGTCGTGGGGTGGGGGGGGGGGGGGCGCGGATGTCCTCTGGGTGGGTGTCCGGGGTGGGGGGGGCGGGAGTGGGTGTCCTCGGAGTGTAAGGCTTGGAATGGGTGTCCTGAGGGGGTGGGCATTTGAAAGTTTCTCACCATTTAAAAAATATTCTGTTTTTCTATTCTTCGTACCAAAGTGAATAACCTCATATTTCCCTAAATCTTTCTATATCCCTTTGCAGACTCACAGTTCTCACAGCTTACTGTCCCACTGAGCTTTGTATCGTCAGCAAACTTGGATACATTACACTCGGTCCCTTCATCTAGGTCATTAATATAGATTGTAAATAGCTGAGGCCCCAACACTGATCCTTGCAGCTTCCCACTAGTTACAGCCTGCCAACCTGAAAAGATCCATTTATCCCTACTCTCTGTTTTCTGTCCGTTAACCAATCCTCTATCCATGCTACTATATTACCCCCAACGCCATGAGCTCTAACTTTGTGTAATAACCATATAACCTTTTATATGGCACCTTATCGAATGCCTTTTGGAAATCCAAATATACTACATCCACTGGTTCCCCTTTATCTACCCTGCTAGTTACATCCTCAAAAAACTATAATAAATTTGTCAAATACGATTTCCCTTTCATAAAACTATGTTGACTCTGCCTAATCATGTTATGATTTTCTAAGTGCCCTGATACCACTTCCTTAACAATGGATTCCAGCATTTTCCTGACGACTGATGTCAGGCTAACTGGCCTGTAGTTCCCTGTTTTCTCTCTCCCTCCTTTCTTGAATAGTGGTTAGATTTGCGACCTTCCAATCCGCTGGGACTGTTCTAGAATCTAGGAAGATCAAAACCAATGCATCCACTATTTCTTCAGCCACCTCTTTTAGAACCCTAGGATATAGGCCGTCAGGTCCAGGGGATTTGTCGGCTTTTAGTCCCATTAGTTTCTCTAGTACTTTTTCTCTACTTTATATTAATTACGTTAGACCCTTGGTTCCCCATCACTTTTGGTATGCTTTTTGGTTCTTCCACTGTGAAGACAGATACAAAATATTTGTTTAACGTTTCTGCCATTTCCATATTCCCCATAATAATTTCTCCTGTCTCAGCCTCTAAGGGACCAACGTTTACTTTTGCTGTTCTCTTCCTTTTTACATACTTGTAGAAGCTCTTACAACCTGCTTTTATATTTCTTGCTAGTTTTTTCTCATTCTATTTTTTCCCTTTTTTATCAATTTTTGGTTTCTATTCTTCGCAACATTATAAGGTTCTTCTTTCAATCTAATGCTATCCCTAACTTCTTTAGTTAGCCACGGTTGGATCACTTTTCCAGTGGAGTTTTTATTTTGTAAGACGTTCTGATTGTCTGACAGTTTGTAGAGTTCAGACCCGTGGAACAGACAACACAAAACCCAATGAATCTGTGAAACTTCTTTTACTTAAAAATCAACAAGAGCTTACAAGTACTTACCAGAATACAAACTGTACTCAATTCATGTACTTTTTACAAGCAAGCATCTAAAATCATTTGCTTTAAGCTCAGGTGATTATAAGCAAAACCACATACGTA
Source organism: Squalus acanthias (assembly GCA_030390025.1). Lineage (NCBI taxonomy): Eukaryota > Metazoa > Chordata > Chondrichthyes > Squaliformes > Squalidae > Squalus > Squalus acanthias. The sequence goes on from CM059443.1 coordinate 42,604,968, forward strand.
CTATTCACCAGATGAGAGGTCAATTCAACGATGACCGACGTATGACTAACTTTAACTGGCAACTGACCAAGTCACCATCGACTATAGCCCCGACTGCAGCCCCCAGTGTTTTGAAACAGCACCTTTTATCCTCCAAAATTTGGCAACTCTCCCACTGTGTACGTGTCCCTAACTATACGGCATAATGGTCGGCAGTTGTTTCCCAGACCCTCATCACTAGTCCGTTAGGCAACTGTGGGCCTTCAAGGCGAGGTACATTCCATTGTCTGAAGATGTTTCTGTTATTGCACTGATTTCACAGTCAATAGTCTGTTCCCACAGAACTTCAATAAGCTAGTTTTCCATATCTGTTGAAAGACAATTGGCAGCTTTTACAGCTTACAAGTCAAACAGTTTATTTTGCAAAGTTCTCACAGCAACCTCGCGAAGCATGATGATAAAATTTGGTCAACTTTTACAGCAAATAGTGTGTTCTTGTAAGGTTTCCAAAATTTGCAGATCCCCAAAACCTAAGGAAAAAGGACTTTGGAACTATCTCGGAGTGATAATATTGTATTTGAGCCTAACCTAAGAGACTGTAAGACCAAAAACCAAGTTTTGGCATTTTAAAACTATGTCTGGGCCTGTAAAGGAACAAGAGGTGGGGTCAACCTCTGTAAAAGCAGTTTTGGGTATTACAGTTAATTGCAATGTCTGGGGAACCGGGATGACCTCACTCAAAGCCCCAGCAAGCATTAACATTTTGACAATAGACCCTAGGAGAAGACAGTCCCACCCAAAGACAGGCCCATCAAAACCGTTTACAGAACCCATTAAAGACATGCATAAAGCAAATATTCCATAGAAGTCCTAGGCCCAGTCAAGAAACCCAAAACATGAGGACAATTCAAACTCCGATTAAACAACAGATCGACAGGATGGAGCTATCCTGAAACCACTTCACACATTTACAAAACCAGTTAACACGCTAGTAAAGTCGTTACTGTTAACGAGGCCTCAAATTGAAAGGCTGTTTTCTCAAGAAGCCAGTTCAGTAGTAACAATAGTTCAAGTTCAACAGAAGGCAGTTCTGCAGTTTCGAGTTCAATTGAAAGCCTGTTTTCAGCAGAAGTCAGTGCTGGAGTTACAGAGTTCAGGAGAAGCAAGTTGGGCAGTTAAAGAAGACAGTTCAGTCAGAAGGGAGTTCTCCAGTTCTCCAGCACAACAGTTAAAGTTCTGCAAGAAGGCAGTTCCACAGCTCGGAAGAAAACAGTTTAAACAGAGGCAGAGTTCAACAGAAAGAAGTTCAACAAAGAAGGCCAACAGCTCCAGAAGCAGGCCGACACGCAAGAAGAAAACCCAGTTAACGTGCTAGTAAATCGTTACCGATTTACGAGCCCGCCAAAACTAGACAATGAATCTAGATTTGGCGGGTAGATAAGGCCACTTCAATTCTGTATAATTGAAGGCCCTCCCAGCACACACGAGAGAAGAAGAGAGAAACACCACAGTTTGAAAGTCGTTGGGCCGAGCAGTCAGTCGCAACCGGTGGTCATCAGAAGGAGGAGAGACCAAGAAGAAGGCGGCCCGAACTGGAAGCGAGTCGGCATCGCTCACCACTCAGACACACCTGAGTCCAGCTCGCGAAGACATCACCTTGATGGGCCTCCAACAACGGCCCCAACACAGTCACCCGGAGCAACAAGCAGCAACAAGTCACCGACGGCTCCACGAGGTCGACCGACACCCTAAACAAGGCCTAAAGCCATCGCGGAAACCAAAGGCCTCACGAAACCAACAACCACGCATTACCCCCAACTAACCGGGTAATCGCAGGCCACCACGACCAACAAAGACCAACTCCAGGGAAGAAAACCCGAAGAATCGCAAAGTTTCCACACTACAAGCTACTCCTGACTTACCCCTGGGTAAGATTTTCCCCAAAGACTCTAAGCCCTACTGCTCAACTAAAGAAATTGGGTACTCACCAGATAAATCCATAACGACATCCTACCACATCAGCGGACTCGCGAAGACTGACCAGAGACCCAGGTGAAGTCCTCTACCGCGTACAGGGTACGGCAGACACTAACCGCCATAAACAGCGAACCCCAAAACCGCGATTTAGCCCAACTGTCAAAGGATTGGTGAGCATTATCCCTGGTCCTTCAAAACCTAACTTAGCTAGTAAAGTGGGGTTGGGAGGGATGTAGTATTGTTCTACTGTCATTTCCCTCGCTTGTACCGAAGTGTTCCCCACCTTTAGAATGATAAGAGTGTTATTATTTGTGTCTTACCTTTTAATAAAGATTGAAGTTCTTTCATCAAACTCAGTTGTCTGCTGCACCTTTTGTATCACAACCCCCAAATAAGTCCAAGGTCTAGAACCAAGGGAGTGGGAGCGATTCGAACCGCTCAGAAGTCAGAGGTAAAGCTGACACAAACCACCACCCCCTACATTCTATAGTTTCTCAATGGAATGTATTTTTGTTGAGAATTATGAAATATTTCTTTAAATGCTAGCTACTGCTTATCTACCACCATACCTTTTAATCTATTTTTCCCAATCTACCTTAGCCAACTCACCCCTCATACCTATGTAATTGGCTTTAAAGTTTAAGACTCTAGTTTTGGACTTGGGTAAGTCATTCTCAAACTTAATGTGAAATTCTATCATATTATGATCACTCTGCCCCACAGTATCCTTTACCATGAGATTGCTAATTAACCCTGTCTCATTACACAATACAAGATCTAAAATAACCTGTTCCCTGGTTGGTTCCATGACGTATTGTTCTAGGAAACTGTCCCGAATGCATTCCAGGAACTCGTCCTCCAGACTACATTTGCCAATTTGATTTGTCCAGTTTATATGAAGATTAAAGTCCCCCACGATTATTGCATTACCATTGTTACAAGCTCCTACTATTTCTTGATTAATATTCTGTCCAACGGTATAGCTACTGTTAGGGGGCCTATATATTACTCCTACCAGTGTTTTCTGCCCCTTGTTATTCCTTATCTCCACCCATACTGATTCTACTTCCTGATCTTCCGCGCCGAGATCCTTTCCCTCTGCTGTCCTTATTGTCATCCTTTATTATCAGGGCTACTCCCCCTCCTTTTCCATTCTGCCTGTCTTTTCGAAACGTCAAGTAGTACACTCCCTGGAACATTTAGTTCCCAACCTTGGTCACCTTGCAACTATGTCTCTGTAATGGCTATTAGGTCAAACCCATTTATCTCTAGTTGTGCCACTAGTTCGTCTATCTTATTATGAATGCTTCGTGCATTCAGATAAAGAGCCTTTAATTTAATTTTTTTGGCATTATTCCCTGCTTTGACCTTATTCTCTGCTGCACTGCTACCATTAAACTCTCTGTCCCTTCCTGTCATACTCTGCTTGTTTTTGCCCAAATCGCGACACTGCTCTATTGCCTTGACCTTTCTCTTTAGATTTCTAAATTTCCCCATACCTGACATCCCCCCCTCTTTTTTAGTTTAAAGCCCTAGTTATTTGATTCACCAGGACGCTGGTCCCAGCCCGGTTTAAGTGGAGCCCGTCCGACAGAACAGCTCCCTCTTTCCCCAGTACTAGTGCCAGTGCCCCATGAATTGAAACCCCACACCACTCTTTGAGCCATGCATTTAACACTCTGATCTGCTTGACCCTATGCCAATTTACGTGTGGCTCAGGTAGTAATCCAGAGATTATTACCCTTGAGGTTCTGCTTATTAATTTAGACCCTAGCTCCTCAAACTCCCTCAGCAGAACCTCATTCTTCTTTCTACCTATGTCGTTGGTTCCTACATGGACCACGACAACTGGATCCTCCCCTTCCCACTCCAAGTTCTTCTCCAGCCATGAGGGAATATCCTTAGCCCTGGCACACAGCCTTCGGGTCTCTTTCGTGGCTGCAGAGAACAGTATCTATCCCTCTGACTACACTGTCCCCTACTACTACCACATTCCTTCCTTCTCCCCCCCGCCACTTGGATGGCCCCCTGTACCACAGTGCCTTGGTCAGTTTGCCCATCCTCCCTGCAGTCCTTTTCCTTATCCATACAGGTAGCAAGTACCTCGTACCTGTTGGACAAGATCCAGGGCTGAGGCTCCTCTATCACTACATCCTGGGTCCCCATACCTTCCTGATTCGCGGTCACACCCTCCTGTCCCTGACCACTGACAAAATCTAAAGTACTACTTAACCTAAAGGGTGTGACTGCCTCCTGGAACAAAGTGTCCAGGTAACTCTCCCCCTCCCTGATGCATCGCAATGTCTGCAGGGAGTGGGCGTCCGGGGGTCGTTGGGTGTCCTCGGGGAGAAGGGTTACCTCAGGGAGAGGGTGTCCTCAGGGAGAAGGGTGACCTCGGGGAGAGGGTGTCCTCAGGGAGTTTTTAAAAATTTATTCACGTGATGTGAGCGTCGCTGGCAAGGCTAGCATTTGCCCATCCCTAATTGCCCTTGAGTGGCTTGCTAGGCTATTATCAGAGGGCAGTTAAGAGTCAACCACATAGCTGTGGGTCTGGAGTCACATATAGGCCAGACCAGCTAAGGACGGCAGATTTCCTTCCTTAAAGGACATTAGTGAATCAGTTGGGTTTTTACGACAATTCAGTAGTTTTATGGTCACCATTACTGATACTAGCTTTTTATTCCAGATTTATTTAATTAACTGAATTTAAATTCCCCAGCTGCCGTGATGGGATCTGAACTCTTGTCACTGGATCATTAGTCCAGGCCTCTGGATTACTAGTCCAGTAACATTACCACTATGCTACCATTCCCCCGTGTCCTCAGGGAGAAGGGTTTCCCGGGAGAAGGGTTTCCCGAGAAGGTTTTCCTGTGGGGTGGGTGTCCTCAGGAAGTGGGTATCCTGGGGAGGTGGGTATCCTGGGGGGGGGGGGGGGGGGGGGGGGGGGTAGGTGCTCTTGGTGTCTTGGTGGATGTCTTCAGGGAGTCGGTACCCTCCAGGAGTGGTTTCCTGGGAGTGGGTGTCCTGGGATTGCGTGACTTGGTGGGTGGTTGGCCTTAGGGAGTGGGTGTCCTGGGGGGGGTAGGTGTTCTCAGGGTGTCTTGATGGATGTCGGTATCCTCCATAGAAACATAGAAACATAGAAGATAGGAGCAGGAGTAGGCCATTCAGCCCCTCGAGCCTGCTCCGCCATTCAATGAGATCATGGCTGATCATCCAAATTCAGTACCCTGTCCCTGCCTTCTCTCCATATCCCTTGATCCCTTTAGTTTTAAGAAATATATCTAACTCCTTCTTGAATATATTTAATGAATTGGCCTCTACTGCCTTCTGTGGTAGAGAATTCCACAGGTTCACCACTCTCTGGGTGAAGAAATTCCTCCTCATCTCAGTCCTAAATGGCTTACCCCTTATCCTTAGACTGTGACCCCTGGTTCTGGACTCCCCGGCCATCGGGAACATCCTTCCCGCATCTAGTCTGTCTAGTCCTGTTAGAATTTTATAAGTTTCAATGAGATCCCCTCTCATTCTTCTAAACTCCAGTGAGTATAAGCCCAATCGACCCAATCTCTCCTCATACACCATGCCTGCCATCCCGGGTATCAGCCTGGTGAATCTTCGCTGCACTCCCTCCATGGCAAGAACATCCTTCCTCAGATAAGGCGACCAAAACTGCACACAGTACTCAAGATGTGGTCTCACCAAGGCCCTGTACAACTGTAGCAAGACATCCTTGTTCTTGTACTCGAACCCTTTCGCTACGAAGGCCAACATACCATTTGCCTTCTTAACTGCCTGCTGCACCTGCATGCTTACCTTCAGCGATTGGTGCACAAGGACACCCAGGTCTCGTTGCACTTCCCCTTCTCCCAATCTATTGCCAATCAGATAATAATCTGCCTTCCTGTTTTTGACATCAAAGTGGATAACCTCGCATTTATCCACATTATATTGCATCTGCCATGCTTCTGTCCAATCACCCAACCTGTCCAAATCATACTGGAGTTTCTCGGCATCCTCCTCACGGCACACACTCCCACCCAGCTTTGTGTCGTCTGCAAACTTGGAGATATTACATCCAATTCCATCGTCCAGATCATTAATATATACTGTGAATAGCTGGGGTCCTAGGACCGATCCCTGCGGTACCCCACTAGTCACCGCCTGCCACTCGGAAAAAGACCCATTTATTCCAACTCTTTGCTTTCTGTCTGCCAACCAGTTCTCTATCCAAGTCAATACCTTGCCCCCAATCCCATGTGCCTTAACTTTACACGCTAATCTCTTATGCGGGACCTTATCGAAAGCCTTCTGAAAGTCCAAATACACCACATCCACTGGTTCTCCCTTATCCATTTTACCAGTTACATCCTCAAAAAATTCCAGTAGATTAGTCAAGCACGATTTGCCTTTTGTAAATCCATGTTGACTTTGTCCGATCCTGTCACTGTTTTCCAAGTGCTCTGCTATTACATCTTTTATAATGGACTCTAGCATTTTCCCCACTACCGATGTCAGGCTTACTGGTCTATAATTTCCCGTTTTCTCTCTACCACCTTTTTTGAATAGTGGGGTAACATTAGCTACCCTCCAATCCATGGGTACTGTTCCAGAGTCTATAGAATTTTGGAAGATGACCAGCAATGCATCTACTATTTCTAGGGCCACTTCCTTAAGTACCCTAGGATGTAGATTATCAGGCCCTGGGGATTTATCGGCCTTCAATCCCGTCAATTTCCCTAACACTATTTCCCTACAAATACTGATTTCTTTCAGTTCCTCCTTCTCATTAGACCCTATGTTCCCCGACATCTCTGGGAGGTTATTTGTGTCCTCCTTTGTGAAGACAGAACCAAAGTATGTATTTAATTGGTCTGCCATTTCTTTGTTCCCCATTATAAATTCCCCTGATTCTGACTGCAAGGGACCTACGCTTGACTTCACCAATCTTTTTCTCTTCACATATCTATAAAAGCTTTTACAGTCCGTTTTTATGTTCCTCGCAAGCTTACTCTCATACTCTATTTTCCCCCTCTTAACTAATCCCTTTGTCCTTCTTTGCTGAATCCTATACTGCTCCCAATCCTCAGGTTTTCTGCTTTTTCTGGCCAATTTATATGTCCTTTCCTTGGATCTTATGCTATCCCTGATTTATTTTGTTAGCCACGGTTGAGTCACCTTTTTTGTTTTATTTTTATGCCAAACTGGGATGAACAAATTCTATAGTTCATTCATGCAATCTTTGAATGCTTGCCATTGCCTCTCCACCGTCAACCCTTTGAGTGACATTCCCCAATCAATCCTACCCAACTCGCGCCTCATACCATCGTAGTTTCCTTTATTTAAATTCAGGACCCTAATCTCTGAGTCAACTACTTCACTCTCCATCTTAATGAAGAATTCGATCATATTATGATCGCTCCGACCCAAGGGGCCTCGCACAACAAGATTGCTAATTAATCCTTTCTCATTACATAATACCCAGTCTAAGATGGCCTGATCTCTAGTTGGTTCCTCGACATATTGGTCCAGGAAACCATCCCGTATACACTCCAGGAATTCCTCCTCCACAGTATTGTTACTAATTTGGTTAGCCCAATCTTTCTGCAGATTAAAGTCGCCCATGATAACTGCTGTGCACTTATTGCATGCTTCTCTAATTTCCCTTTTAATGCCATCCCCAACCTCCGTATTACTGTTTTGGGGTCTATACACCACTCCCACTAGCATTTTCAGCCCCTTGGTATTTCTCAGTTCTACCCATACAGATTCCACATCATCAGAGCTAATATCCTTCCTTACAATTGTGTTAATCCCCTCTTTAACCAGCAATGCTACCCCACCTCCTTTTCCTTTTTGCCTATCTTTCCTGAATATTGAATACCCCTGTATGTTGAGTTCCCAGCCTTGGTCACCCTGGAGCCATGTTTCTGTAATCCCAATCATATCATATTCGTTTACCTCTATTTGCGCAGCTAATTCATCCACCTTATTACGAATGCTCCTCGCTCCGGGAGTGGATTTCCTGGGAGTGGGGCGGGGGGGGGGGCCGGGGAGGGCGGGTGGTGGTGGGCGTCCTCGGGGGATGGGGTCCTCGGGGCGGGGGGAGATGTGTCCTGGGGTTGGGTGTTAACAAGGGTGGGTGTCCTGGGAGTGCTTGTCCTGAGACTGGGTGTCCTGGGTGCTGGTGTTCACGGGTTGGTAGTGGTGCCTCCCACGTCTTGGAAAAGTCCCCCTTTCTCTCATCTCCTTTTTCCCCCTTTTCCTAATTCACTTGCCCCTTTCTCAATTAAATTATGCAAATATAATTCATGAAGAAGTTGCTCTTTCTTTCCCCTCTCGTGAGCACCCCTGGGAGTAGGTGTTCCCGGGTGTGAGTGTTCAAGGTGTTTTGGCAGCTGAGTCTACCCAGGGTGGGGGTCTAGGAGGTGTGTGGGGGCGGGGGTGGGTGTTTCAAGGAGTGAATATTTCTGGGGTTTGAGTTCAGGGTGGATGGGGTGGTGGAAACGGTGTTTGGGGAGGAGGCTCATGTGGATGGGGTTCGGGGGGATTCCCGTGGATGGGGTTCGGGGGGATATTCCCACGGATGGGGTTCGGGGGGATTCCCGCAGAAGGGGTTCGGGGAATATTGCCACAGATGGGGTTCAGGGAATATTCCCATGGATGGGGTTCGGGGAATATTCCCACAGATGGGGTTCGGGGAATATTCCCACGGATGGGGATCAGGGAATATTTCCGTGGATGGGGTTCAGGGGGATTTCCACGGATGGGGTTCAGGGGGATTCCCGCGGATGGGGTTCAGGGAATATTTCTGTGGATGGGGTTCAGGGGGATTCCCGCGGATGGGGTTCGGGGAATATTCCCACGGATGGGGTTCAGGGAATATTTCCGCGGATGGGGTTCGGGGAATATTTCCGCGGATGGGGTTCGGGGAATATTTCCGCGGATGGGGTTCGGGGAATATTTCCGCGGATGGGGTTCGGGGGGATTCCCGCTGATGGGGTTCGGGGGGATACCCGCGGATGGGGTTCGGGGGGATTCCCGCGGATGGGGTTCGGGGGGATTCCCGTGGATGGGGTTCGGGGGTATCCCGCGGATGGGGTTCGGGGGATTCCCGCGGGCGGGGTTCAGGGAATATTCCCGCAGACAGGGTTTGAGGAATATTCCCACGGACAGGGTTCGAGGAATATTCCGACGGATGGGGTTCGGGGAATATTCCCACTGATGGTGTTCGGGGGGGTTCCCGCGGATTATAAAATTCTTAAAATCCAATGTAATTTAGCGCCTTTAACATGGAAAAGCGTCCTCAGGCGCATTATAGACATAATCAGACACAATTTGACACCGAGCCAAAAAAGGAAATATTAGATGGGATGACCAAATGCCTGGTTAAAGAGTTGACATTTTAGGAGGGTTTTAAAGGAGAAGAGAGAGATAGAGAGGTTTAGGGAGGATTTCCAGCACTTAGGGCTTAGACAGCTGAAGGCATGGCCGCCAATGGTGAGGCAAAGGGAATGGGGGCTGCACAAGAGGCCATAGTTGGAGGAATGCAGAGTTCTCGGAGCGTTGTAGGGCTGGAGGAGGTTACAGAGATAGGGATGAGGCCGTGGAGGGATTTGAAGACAAGGATGAGAATTTAAAAATTGATGTGTTGCCACACTGGGAGCCAATGTAGATCAGCGAGCAGAGGGGTGATGGGTGAACGGGACTTGGTGCGGGATTAGGATACAGAGTTTTGGATGAATTGAAGTTTACAGGTGGACAATCTGAGGCCAGCCAGACGGGCATTGGAATAGTTGAGTCTGAAGGTGACAAAGGCGTGGATGAGGGCTTCAGCAACCAATGGGCTGAGGCAGGGGTGGCAAGTTTTGCAACAAGTTTGCGTAACATTGAGATTGCATTAAATTAACTTATCCCCAAACATCAGAATTACAATATGCAACTGCTCCAAAGCATGTTTATATTACATAGAATTAGATAGTAATTACAGCACAGAAACAGGCCATTCAGCCCACCAGATCCACATAAGAACATAAGAAATAGGAGCAGGAGCAGGCCATTTGGCCCCTCGAGCCTGCTCCACCATTTAATGAGATCATGGCTGATCCGATTTTGGCCTCAACTCCACTTTCCTGGCTGTTCCCCATAACCCTGGACTCCCCTGTTGCTCAAAAATCTGTCTATCTCAGCCTTGAATATATTCAATGACTCAGCTTCCACAGCTCTCTGGGGTAAAGAATTCCAAAGATTCACGACCCTCTGAGAGAAGAAATTCCTCCTCATCTCCGTCTTAAATGGGCGAACCCTTATTCTGAGACTATGCCCCCTTATTCTAGATTCCCCCACGAGGGGAAACATCTTCTCAGCATCTACCCTGTCCAAACCCCTCAGAATCTTATATGTTTCAACAAGATCACCTCTCATTCTTCAAAACTCCAATGAGTATAGGCCCAACCTGCTCAACCTTTCCTCATAAGATAATCCTTCCATCCCAGGAATCAACCTAGTGAACCTTCTCTGAACTGCCTCCGATGCAAGTATATCCCTCCTTAAATAAGGGGACCAAAACTGTACGCCGTACTCTAAGTGTGGTCTCACCAGCGCCCTGCACAGTTGTAGCAAGACTTCCCTACTTTTATACTTTATCCCCCTTTAAATAAAATCCAACATTCCATTTGCCTTCCTTTGCTGCACCTGCATGTTAACTTCTTGTGTTTCATGTACGAGGACGCCCAAATCCCTCTGTCATTCTCCGTTTCTATTCTTCCTACCAAAGTGGATAACTTCACATTTTCCCACATTATACTCCATCTGCCAAATTCTTGCCCACTCACTTAACCTATCTATATCCCTTTGCAGACTCTTTAGGGTAAAAATTCACTTGGTTGCGCCACCCGTTAGCGCCTTAAGAGGGCGCTAATGGGGCGCAAAGCCGCTAACACCCGGGCGCAGCGATGTTTGCGCCGCTCGAGAACTTAACTTGAGATTGTGCGGCGGCGCTAAAACTTACCGCTGCGACCACCTGCGCGCGCAGATTGTGACGTCATTCCATGGTGCAACGCCCTTGGGGCGCCCCGTAGCGGAAATTGAGTGGCGCCCCCTGCCTTACCGCCTGGCGCTTCCAACGACCAGAAGACTGGAACGCTATCAATCGCTGTGGGGCTGGGGGGGGCGCTATTTAAAGGGGGCCTCTTCCTGTCTTTTATTGTTGGTGGCATTTTTGAACTACGCATTCTGAGAGAGAGAGGGAGAGACTTCTGGAGAGATTCAACGTTGTGTGAAGGAATTTTGGGTACTGAGCAGCACTTTGCAGGTTCATTTTGATTTGCCATTCCTTGTATCGATTTAGCAGAGACCGTGGGAGCTGCACTCTGAGCTCTTTGCCTGGTGCTCTCCATTGTTCTTTCCAGCACATTTGATGTGCAAGTCTCTCCAGGCCGAGATTCAAGGCAGCAATGAACAGGATGTGGATGGAAAGCAAGATTAACCATCCCCTTTAAGAACTGGCCCGTGCCATTGTGTGTGTGTTCCATTGCTGACTGACATTACATGAGCTTCGCCAGCGCTCCGAGTTAGCGCCTCACTGCTCGGCCTTTGCGCCTTAAGAGAGGTGTGCAGCGCCTGCTTTAGCGCTCCACTCACCTCCCGGGGCGGTAAAAATGAAGTTTCCCGTCAGTGCCGATAATTAGCGCCAGGCGCTAATATTTGCATCCGGACGATATTTGCGCCCCAAATGGGGCGCGACCTAATTTCTACCCCTTTATGTTCTCCTCACAACTTACTTTCCCACCTATCTTTGTATTGTCCGCAAATTTGGCTACAATACACTCGCTTCCTTCATCCAAATAGTTGAGGCCCCAGCACTGATCCCTGTGGTACCCCACTAGTTACAGATTGCCAGCCTGAAAATGACCCATTTATCCCGACTCTGGTTTCTGTTAGTTAGCCAATCCTCTATCCAATCTAATATATTACCCCCAACACCATGAGCTCTTATCTTATGCAGTAACCTTTTATGTCGAATGCCTTTTAGAAATCCAAATACACTACATCTACTGGTTCCCCTTTATCCACCCTGCTCGTTACCTCCTCAAAGAACTCTAATAGATTTGTCAAACTCGATTTCCCTTTCATAAAACCATGTTGACTCTGTTTGATTGTATTATGATTTTCTAAATGCCCTGCTACTACTTCCTTAATAATGGATTCCAGCATTTTGCCAATGACAGATGTTAAGCTAACTGGCCTACAGTTTCCTGCTTTCTGTCTCTCTCCTTTTTTGAATAAGGGCGTTATATTTGCGGTTTTCCAATCCGCTGGAACTTTTCCAGAGTCAAGGGAATTTTGGAAGATTACAACCAATGCATCCACTATCTCAGTAGCCACTTCTTTTAAGACCCTAGGATGCAGACCATCAGGTCCAGGGGACTTGTCAGCCTTTAGACCCATAAGTTTGCCTCGCACTTTTTCTCTAGTGATAGTGATTGTTTTAAGTTCCTCCCTCCCTTTTGCCCCTTGATTTTCTACTATTACTGGGATGTTTTTAGTGCCCTCTACTGTGAAGACAGATACAAAATATTTGTTCAATGCCTCTGCCATTTCCTTGTTTCCCATTATTATTTCCCCAGTCTGGTCCTCTAAGGGACCAACGTTTACTTTAGCTACTCTCTTCCTTTTTATATACTTGTAGAAGCTCTTACTGTCAGTTTTTATATTTCTTGTTAGTTTACTCTCATAAGCTATTTTCTCTCTCTTTATTATTTTTTTAGTCATCCTTTGCTGGTTTCTAAAATTTTCACAATCTTCTGGCCTTCCACTAATCTTTGCAACATTGTATGCCTTTTCTTTCAATCTGATACCATCGTTAACTTCCTTGGCTGGTTCATCCTTCTGTTCGAGTCTTTCTTCCTCACTGAAATATATCTTTGTTGAGAGTCATGAAATAGCTCTTTAAATGTCTGTCACTGCTTTTCTACTGTTTTACCTTCTAGTCTATTTTCCCAGTCCACTTTAGCCAACTCTCTCCTCATACCTTTGTAATTGCCTTTATTTAAGTTTAATACTCTAGTTTCAGACCCAAGTTTCTCACCTTCAAACTGAATATGGAATTCTATCATGTTATGATCACTCTTCCCTAGAGGATCCTTTACTATGAGATCATTCATTAATCCTGTTTCATTACACATTACCAGATCTAAAATAGCCTGTTCCCTAGTCGGTTCCACAACGTATTGTTCCAAGAAACTGTCCCGAATACACTCTATGAACTCATCCTCAAGGCTGCTTTTGCCAATTTGATTTGTCCAATCTATATGAAGATTACGATCGCCCACGATTATTGCAGTACCCTTCTTACAAGCCCCCATTCTTTCTTGATTTATACTCTGTCCTATAGTGTAGCTACTGTTAGGGGGCCTATAGACTACACCCACCAGTGCCTTCATTCCCTTACTATTTCTTACCTCCACCCAAATTGATTCTACATCTGGAACTTCCGAGCCAAGATCATTTCTCACTATTGTACTGATCTCATCCTTTATTAACAGAGCTACCCCACCTCCTTTTCCTTTCTGTCTATCCTTCTGAAATGTCAAATACCCCTGAATATTCAGTTCCCAGCCTTGGTCATGTTGCAACCACGACTCTGTGATGGCTATTAGATCATACCCATTTATTTCTATTTGTGCCGTCAATTCATCTATCTTGTTACGAATGCTGCAGGCATTCAGATAAAGAGCCTTTAATTTTGTCTTTTATCATTTTTCCCTACTCTGACCCTATTTGCTGGTGCACTCTTATGCTCTGTATGCTCTGTCCCTTCCTGTCACACTCTGGTTTTCATTACCCATATCGCTACCCTGCACTATTGCCCTGTCCTTTCTCTTTAACTTTCTAAATTTCCCCTTGCTTGAGCCCTCCCCCCCACTATTTAGTTTAAAGCCCTATCTACAGCCCTAGTTATTCGATTCGCGAGGACACTGGTCCCAGTATGGTTCAAGTGAAGGCCATCCCAACGGAACAGCTCCCTCTTTCCCCAGTACTGGTGCCAGTGCCCCATGAATCGAAACCCATTTCTCCCACACCAATCCTTGAGCCACGCACTCATCTCCCTGATCTTATTGACCCTATGCCAATTTGCTCGTGGCTCAGGTAGTAATCCAGAGATTATTACCTTTGTGGTTCTGCTTTTTAATTTAGACCCTAGCTGTTCATACTCCCTCAGCAGAACCTCTTTCTTAGTCTTACCTATGTCGTTGGTACCTATGTGGACCGCGACAACTGGATCCTTCCCCTCCCACTCCAAGTTCCTCTCCAGCCTTAACTGAAGATGTCCTTAACCCTGGCACCGGGCAGGCAACACAGCCTTCGGGACTCACGCTGCAGAGAACAGTATCTATCCCCCTAACTATACTATCTCCTACCACTACTGCATTCCTTTTTACACCCCCCACTTGAATGGTCCCCGGTACCATGGTGCCATTGTCAGTTTGCTCATCCTCCCTGCAGTCCCTGCTCTCGTCCACACAGGTTGCAAGAACCTCGTAACTGTTGGACAAGTGCAAGGGCTGAAGCTCCTCCAATGCTACCTCCTGGATCCCCATACCTGCCTCACTCGCAGTCACACACTCCTGTCCCTGACCACGGGCCAAATCTGAAGTATTTAACCTCAGGGGTGTGACTGCCTCCTGGAACAAACTATCCAGGTAACTTTCTCCCTCCCTGATGTATCGCAATGTCTGCAGCTCGGACTCCAGCTCATCAACTCTGAGTCGAAGTTCCTCGAGCTGTTGACACTTACTGCAGATGTGGCCACCCTGGATCACACTGGTGTCCACCAGCTCCCACATGCTGCAGCTGCAACACGTCGCCTGCCCTGCCACCTCTATTGTATTTTATTTAATTAATTATGTCAATATCAATCAATTGTCTATTTATAGTTTTTAATCTAGGTAAACTAGGTAATAACCTTGTTTAATTTATTAAAATAAGTTTAGTTAGTTATAAATTTAGTTATGTGCTATAGGTCTTTACTGTAACTTAGCCCTCAGTCCTAAGAGAAAAGAAATACTCACCACCAATCACCTACCTGCTTGCCTGTGACGTCACACTTTGAGTTTTTGTTATTGATTCGGAGCCTCGCTGCTCCTCCCCCGCTGGCTGTGCTCTCGGGCCTCCATGCCAGTGTTTATGCTCCACATGAGCCTCCTCCTACCCTCCTTCTTCTGACTCCTTCTATTCCTTTCTCCCTCATGTGTTTATCTAGCTTCCCCTTCAGTGCTATACTATTCACCTCAACTACTCCCTGTGGTAGCGAGTTCCACATTCTCACCACTCTCTGGGTGAAGAAGTTTCTCCTGAATTCCCGATTGGATTTATTAATGACTATCTTATACTTATAACCCCTCGTTCTAGTCTCCCCCACAAGTGAAACATCTTCTCTACGTCTATCCTATCAAACCCTTTCATAATTTTAAAGACCTCTATCAGGTCACCCCTCAGTCTTCTCCTTTCTAGAGAAAAGAGCCCCAGCCTGTTCGATCTCTCCTGATAGGTATAACCTCTCAGTTCTGGTATCATTCTAGTAAATCTTTTTTGCACCTTCTCCAGTGCCTCTATATCCTTTTTATAATATGGGGACCAGAACTGTTCACAGTATTCCAAGTGTGGTCTACCCAAGGTTCGATACAAGCTTAACATACCTACTCTGCTTTTCAATTCTATCCCTTGAGAAATTAACCCCAGTGCTTCGTTTGCCTTTTTTATGGCCTTATTAACCTGCATCACTACTTTTAGTGATTTGTGTTTTTGTACCCCCAGATCCGTCTGTTCCTTTACCCCATTTAGACACTTAGGGCTAGAAATTAGTTATAGCCAAGAAATGGGCAGTGTTTAGACTAAAAATGTCACCGACAAAAAAAGGCAGGAAGCGGTCGCCTTTAAATAGCGCTCCCCCAGTCCCTTCCCGACTGCAAAACGCTCCCCTCAACCTGTCGTTGCTAGCGGCAGGCGGTAAGGCAGGGGGCGCCACTCAATATCTGGTCCGGGGCGCTACCGGGGTGTTGCACGCTCGACTGACGTCACGATCTGCTGGCGCAGGAGATCGTGGCGGTAGTGTTTAGCGCCACCGCAAAATGTCAGGTCAATTACACAAGCGCCGCAAACATCACCGTGCCTGGGCGCTAGTAGCTTTACGCCCCATTAGCGCCCTCTTAAGGGGCTAACGGGAGGTGCAAACCAACCGAATTTTCCCCCCAAAATGGTTAAGTAGCGCCAGTTGAAAATCGTCTAGGCTGCACCCCAAATTCGTCCTCACTCCTCATTAAAATGATTGCAGTCATGATTCTCGTCTAAAAACCCAAGCTCAATGGCGTTACACTGAAAAGCTGGACCAATATCAGGGGCAGTCTAATTGCAAGTCATGATTGTCACAGGCTTTTTTCACTACTTAAAGGGGAGGTTTATTGATGCTGCAGTGCCTCATTCTCAGCATTGTTGGGTGTGCAGCTGCCCCAACAATCCTAAGAAGGAGGACAAGGAGAGAAGGATCAGTTACTAACAATTCCTGATGGCAGATCGCCGCCCCAGGGAGAGAGCCCGGAGGTTTTCCGATGAAGCTTTGGAGGCATTGGTTTTAGCGGTGGAGAGAAGGCAGGCGGTCCTGTACCCACCAACTGGCAGGAGGCCCTCGCCACAAGTCTGCCGGACTACGTGGAGGGAGGTGGCACACCACGTCACGGGCAGCACTGTGCAGGAAGAAGTTTAACAAACTCACACGGGTGGTCAGGGTGAGGGAAGGCTTCAACAAATGCTACATACCACCACTGCTCAAAGCACCAGACCCCCAGCACTCACCCACCAACAATCTCTACCTAGCAACACTCACACCCACATCTCACACCTTGCACACAATGGCAGCTATTCAACTATGGCAGGCACAAGGGTCATTAGTTATTAGAATTCATGTGATATGTGTGATATGTTTATAGATAAAGTTATTAATTGTGTTTAGAATATTTTGTGGTCTCTCTCATTTCACATTTGCGCCCAGGAGTACCCTGTGATATGGTGTGAGACAGGGATGGTATGATGGGGATGTGGTGAGCCACGGGGATCTGGGGTTTCATTCATTCATGCGAATCGGAGTCTGATGAGCCCGCCATGGACAGCCCGACGAAGGCTGATTGTCTCATTGCCTCAGCTCCCTCCACCGTAGATCCTGGAGGGCGAGACCCACTGCCATTACAGCCCTCATGACTTTTAGCAAGTGTTGTAGGTTGGAGCTTTTCAGAAATATTTATGGAGTTTTGTACTTGTCACAACACTCCCTGATACCAAAGAATCTTGAAATGAATAAAGTAAACTCTTCCAGTAGCAGGAAGTAGCGCACACCCACTCAAACTTCAAAACCCTGCCAGGTGCGAGTGATTGGTGAGGATCCCTTTAAATAGCGTCGCTGGAGCTGGCTTCCTGCTGCTGTGTGCCACCTCAACCTGTCCTTGCTTTTTCCAGCCAGTAACTTCAATGCCAAAACGAAGTTGGAAGATTGGGCATTAAGTGAGCGTTGCACACTCACTGACGTTATGATCTCCGTGACTGCGATGTCCCTGGTGATCGAGTTTACCGGCAGCACTACTGGCAAGATGGATATGGTGTGCGGCGCTGGGAACCACCATCAGCTGGCGGTAGAGCTCTGAACGGTGTTTTAACACCATCTTGTGGCACTAACGTGTGGCGCTAAACACCCGAATTTCTAGCCCTTATTTTTCAGGAGTATGTGGCCTCCTTATTCTTCCTACCAAAATGTACCACCTCTCACTTATCTATATTGAAGTTAATTTGCTAATTACATGCCCATTCTTCAAGATTATTAATGTCTTCCTGTATTTTGGCGCAGTCCTCTGTATTAACTACACCCCCCAACTTGGTGTCATCCACAAATTTTGAAATTGTCCTTCCAATTCCTGAATCCAAATGGTTTATGTAAATGGTGAACGACAGTGGTCCCAGCACCGATCCTTGTGGAACACCACTTCCCACCTTTTGCCAGTCTGAGTAACTACCTTTAACCCCCTACTCTCTGTTTCCTGTTTTGTAGCCAACTTGCGATCCATTCTGCTCCTTGTCCCCTGACTCCACATGCTCTGACTATATTCATGAGTCTACCTTATAGAAGGCCTTTTGGAAATCCAAATGTATTATGTCTACTACATTATCCTCATCTACCCTTTCTGTTACTTCAAAGAATTCAGTAAGGTTGGTCAAGCATGACCTTCCCTTTTGGAATCCATGCTGACTACTCTTTATTATATTTTCAGTTTCTAGATGTTTTTCTATTACATTTTTGAGTAAGGATTCCATTATCTTTCCTATCACCAATGTTAAGCTAATTGGTCTATAGTTCCCTGGACTTGTTCTATCTCCCTGGTAAATACTGAGGCAAAGTAATTACTTAATATTTCTGCCATTTCACTGTCATTACCTGTGAGTTTAGCTTTAGTAGCCCTATCTATCCCTATCTTGATTTTTCTTTAGTTATTTATGTGTCGGTAGCATACTTTACTATTTCTTCTTATATTCATTAACAATTTAATTTTGTAGTTTCTCTTTGCATTCCTAATTGTTTTTTGATTTCTTTCCTAACATTTTTGTATTCCTTTTGTCATCTGTTATCTGTGTAACATATGAAACATGAAAGTTTAACATGGACACTGCGAGGGGGATGGGAGGCGAGGTCGGTGGGGGTGAGCCTTTGCTTTGTGGTAACATTCCCACCTCAGATGGTTTGGAGCCCCACTCCAGACAGCGCAGGCGAGTGGAGACTAGAATATGGTCTCTAAATACTGGTATGACAGCGAACGGAATACTTGCATCCGATGGGTGTGTGTGTGGATGGCCCGTCCTGGCTCCTGGGTGAACCCCCCCACCCCCCCCCACCACTTTGTAACGGGTAGGTTGGGCTCTTTAGGCCTGGCTACAGCCCATCTAGAAGAAGATACTCCAGGAGGACGGCAACAGGAAACCATCTCAGCTACTCGTCCCTATTAGGTGGCGCAAGAATCTCATATGTGAGATGACGTAAGAAAATTACTAGGCACTTGGTCTAAGCGTTAAACAAAGCTTTAATCAACTGTTTTTCAACATGGAGATCTAGTTGTGTCCTTCACTAGTTCCTGTTGAGGAATGTCCTGAGCAAGCTGGGCCCATGCCCGAGTATTTATACTCTCCCTGGACAGCGCCACCAGCAGGCCGCCCAGTATTACTTCATACATGAATGACAAGATTCATGTCATGAGACTTGAGTTCAGACCTGCTCTAAGGCAGAACACAATGGACAGACAGACCATGTTATTTTCTAGATGGAAAGGTGTTGGCCGGAGCTCAGATATTTCCCAGTGTCCAGTTTCAACATAGTTATCAGCAGCCGTTTAATGGGTATCAGGTTTGATATACTATGGTGAAGAGGTTGGCTGCTCCAGTTCACTCCAAATGTTGCTAATTTTGGGGATTCTGCATAGCAAAGTCACAACTTACTACTTATATGTTTGCATTGTGCAACTTACTGTCCTGAAAAATTAGAATTTTGAGGGAAATATTGCAATTTTCTCTCCTTCCTGCTTTCTATAAAGAGACTTCAAGGGGAGGGAAGGTCAGGGAGAGCAGGTCAAGAATTACCTTCAGCATTCTGGAGAGGTTGCTGAACTTTTTTTGACACAGTAAAAGAAGTCCCCGGGGGGTCAAAGATGTGACCACCAAACCACCCCCCCCACCCCGAAAACTGGGTTAACACCAATGTTCCCTTTAATTCCCGCGCAGCCAGCTCACCGGCTTTTAAACGGGAAAGACTGCGCATGCGCGGTATTTTGAATGAACCTCCAGCCCTTTAAAGGGGCTGCGCACCCAACAAAAAATTAAAGGGAACATTGGTTACCACAGCCTGGATTTACCTCAGTTATCCCATCTGAAATCAGTAGGAAAAGGAGAGGCGAAGGCAGAAAAATCGGGCAGCATAGCCCACCATCGCATTCCCACCCTGACCTCATTTCCCTCCCCCGGGACAGCCACTGGTGTCCCTTCCCTGGCCACTCCTCGGTGGGAAGGTGGTGCCCAGAAAGCCACCGCATCTCACTGCCTTCCGCCGTTGATCCCATCACTCCAAGGGATCACCAGGAAAGGGGTCACAATAAGTCCTGAAGCAGCAGCAGATGACCGCCTTTTGGAGAAAGTGGACCCCATACTGGGCACCTCCCCCCTCCCCTCCGTTAAATCTCAGATCCTTACCTTTTTAAGCCGAGGCCTAAAAACTGCGGTTCCCTCCTTGGTCTCTGGGGCTGTTCTACCTCCTTTAAAAGGTTTTGCCTCTTTGGGTGCTAGAATGCTGATACTGCTGTGGCATCACCAGAACATTTCCTGGTTACAGCAGTGGGCTCCCTCTGGCTAGACAGGGTGGCGGGCAAAAGTCCCACCCTAACCTTCCTCCAGAATCCAGGACCATGTTTTTCGGGGGATTTTGGCCCCTGACCTCAAACAGCCCATCCCTCCTGCTCTGTATAAGGAGGACATTCAGGTCCGTTTCCCTGAGGTTGCTCTTCTTTTGGCCCTGACTGGCATCCTTCTCGGCCAGTTTGCCCTCTTCCTCCAGTGCTGCCATTGACCTCTTAAGTAGCAGTAGGTTTTATACCCAGCTGCTACATCTCCTCCACGTAAAGAAAAAGAAAGACTTGCATTTATATAGCGCCTTTCATGGCCTCAGGATGTCCCGAAGTGCTTTACAGCCAATTAAGTACTTTTGAAGTGTAGTCACTGTTGTAATGTAGGAACTGTGGCAGCCAATTTGTGCTCAGTAAAACGGCAGACCGTACTCTGGCCTAACCAATGTTTTTGCAAATTAAAAAAAAATTAATTCTTAGGATATGGGCAGCGCTGGCAAGGCCGGCATTTATTGGCCATCCCTCGCTACCCTTGAAAAGATGGTGGTGGGCCTTCTTAAACTGCTGCAATCAATATATGAATATGAACATATGAAATAGGAGCAGGAGTAGGCCAATCGGCCCCTCGAGCCTGCTCCGCCATTCAATAAGATCATGGCTGATCTGATCCTAACCGCCAATCTACTATCTATCACAGAACCATCTCCTGCATCTAACAGAATTGCACACACAAAATAGGAGCAGAATCAGGCTACACAGTCCCTGGGCCCGCTCCACTACCCACAGGGCCATGACCGATCCGAACCTAGACTCATGTCCAAATTCCTGCCCGCTCCCCGTAACCCTTAATGCCCTTTACTTCTAGGAAACTGTCTATTTCTGTTTTAAATTTAATTAATGTTGTAGCTTCTACAGCTTTTTGTGGCAGCATATTCCATGGACCTACCACCCTCTGAGTGAAGTAGTTCCTCCTCATCTCAGTTTTGAAAGAGCAGCCCCTTATTCTAAGACTATGTCCCCTAGTTCTCGTCTCACCCGTCATCGGGAACATCCTCCCCGCATCCACCCGATCCAACCCCTTCACAATCTTATATGTTTCAATAAGATCGCCTCTCATTCTTCTGAACTCCAATGAGTAGAGTCCCAATCTACCCAACCTCTCCTCATATGACCACCCCCTCATCCCCGGGATTAACCGAGTGAACCTTTTTTGCACTGCCTCGAGAGCAAGGATGTCTTTCCTTAAGTAAGGACACCAAAACTGTATGCAGTATTCCAGGTGCGGTCTCACCAATACCTTGTACAACTGAAGCAATACCTCCCTATTTTTATATTCTATCCCCTTAGCAATGAAAGCCAACATTCCATTTGCCTTCTTAATCACTTGCTGCACCTGCATACTAACCTTTTGAGTTTCGTGCACCAGGACCCCCAGATCCCTTTGCACTTCAGTACTCTCCAGTTTCTTGCCATTAAGATAATAAATTGCTCTAGGATTTTTCCTGCCAAAGTGCATCACCTCACACTTTCCAGTGTTGTATTCCATCTGCCAAATCTCTGCCCACTTACTTAGCCTGTCTATGTCCCCTTGCAGGTTTTTTATGTCCTCCTCACTCACTACTTTCCCTCCCATCTTAGTATCATCTGCAAATTTTGATATGTTACACTTGGTCCCTTCCTCCAAATCGTTAATATAGATTGTAAAGAGTTGGGGACCCAGCACTGACCCCTGTGGAACACCACTAGTTACTGATTGCCAGTCTGAGAATGAACCATTTATCCCAACTCTTTGCTTTCTGTTAGATAGCCAATCCTCTATCCATGCCAGAATATTACCCCCAATCCCGTGATTTTTTACCTTAAGCAATAATCTTTTGTGTGGCACCTTGTCAAATGCCTTTTGGAAGTCTAAATACACTACGTCCACTGGTTCCCCTTTATCCACTCTATATGTTACTTCCTCAAAGAACTCCAGCAAATTTGTCAAACATGACTTCCCCTTCGTAAAACCATGCTGACTTTGTCCTATTAAATTATGATTATCCAAATGTCCTGTTACTGTTTCCTTAATAATGGACTCCAAAATTTTACCTACCACAGATGTTAGGCTAACCGGTCTATAGTTACCAGCCTTCTGTCTACTGCCCTTTTTAAATAAGGGTGTTACATTAGCAGTTTTCCAGTCTGCCGGGACCTTAGCGGAATCCAGGGAGTTTTGAAAAATTATTACCAATGCATCTACAATCCCTACCGCCACTTCCTTCAAGACTCTAGGATGTAAGCCATCAGGTCCAGGTGATTTATCCGCCTTGAGTCCCATTATTTTACCGAGTACCACTTCCTTAGTGATTTTGATCGTGTTTAGCTCCTCTCCCCCTATAGCCCCATGTGGTAAAGGTACTCCCACAGCGCTGTTAGGTGGGGAGTTCTAGGATTTTGAGCCAGTGGTGATGAAGGAACGGCGATATATATCCAAGTCGGGATAGTGTTTGACTTGGAGGTGATGCCCCTATCATATTTTTTATCCACACTTTTTGTTTGGCCTTTTTTTCTTCCCTCCCACATGGCAGCTGTCCTTCATTCTGCCAGCGCAATTCACACTTCATCTAGAGCCATCCTTTGTTCCTTAACCTGTCCCATTACCACCTCCTCTTGCCTTGAATATCTCTTAATGCCTCTTTACTTCTCCGGCCTTCCATCCTTTCACTGACCTTCCCTTTTGTTCTTTCATCCCCTCCCCCCTTTCCCAGCCCCTAAACTGCTTTAAAATCTATTCCATTTCCTGCTTTTTCCAGTTCTGACGAAAGGTCTTCCACCTGAAACGTTAACTCTGTTTCTCTCTCCACGGATGCTGCCTGGCCTGCTGAGTTTTTCCAGCGTTTTCTGTTGTTATTTCGGATTTCCAGCATCCGCAGTATTTTGCTATTGTATTGGAGGTGATGGTGTTCCCTTGGACCTGGTGCCTTTGTCCTTCTAGGTGGTGGAGGTCGCGGGTTTGGGAGGTGTTGCCGAAGAAAATTGATTATTACCTCTTCTATTTTAAGCCCCTCTTTATAAAAGTCAAAATTTTCTTGGCCTTTTAATGGCTTTATTTACCGTTACTTGCACTTTCAGGGAATTATATATTTGAACCCTTGGGTCTCTCTGATCGTCCACACTCTTCAGGTCTTTCCATTACTTTTTCTTCCAATTATATATTACCTTGCACTTCTCTGTGTTAAATTGTATCTGCCACCCGTCTGCCAATTCCACTAACCTGCCCATATCTTTGTGAGGGCTTTCACAATCCTCCTCACTTGTTTTCAAACCGACTACTTTTGTGTCATCGGCAAATTTTGAGACTGGCCGAGAATCATACCGAGAACAAAAGTAAATCCAGCACTGGGGTACACCATCTCCAACTCAAGTATTTACCCTAACTCTTGTCTGTCATGGAATTGAAGGCAAATTATTGACCTGATTAGCGAATTGGCTGAGCGGCAGGAGACAGAGAGTAGGGATAATGGGCAGGTACTCTAATTGGCAGGGTGTGACTAGTGGTGTCGCACAAGGATCTATGTTGGGGCCTCAACTATTCACCGTATTTATTAACGACTTAGATGATGGAATAGAAAGTCACATATCCAAGTTTGTCGATGACGGCGGCATTATAAGCAGTGTAGATGGAAGCATAAAATTACAAAGAGATTAAGTGAATGGGCAAAACTGTGGCAAATGGATTTCAATATAGGCAAATGTGAGGCTATCCACTTTGGACCTAAAAAGGATAGAACAGAGTACCATCAGTGTAAGTAAAGACATAGTACTGGAGAAATTAATGGGACAAAGTGGCAACAAATCCCCTGGGCCTGACGACCTGCATCCTAGGGTTTTAAAAGAGGTAGCTTTTTTGTTATTTGTTTATGGGATGTGGGCGTCGCTGGCAAGGCCAGCATTTATTGCTCATCCCTAATTGCCCTTGAGAAGGTGATGGTGAGCCGCTTTCTTGAACCGCTGCAGTCCGTGTGGTGAAGGTGCTCCCACAGTGCTGTTAGGGAGGGATTTCCAGGATTTTGACCCAGCGACAATGAAGGATCGGTGATATATTTCTAAGTCAGGATGGTGTGTGACTTGGAAGGGAACTTGGAGGTGGTGGTGTTCCCATGCGCCTTCTGCCCTTGTTCTTCTAGGTGGAAGAGGTCGTGGGTTTGGGAGGTGCTGCCGAAGAAGCCTTAGCAAGTTGCTGCAGTGCATCTTGTAGATGGTACACACTGCAGCCACGGTATGCCAGTGGTGGAGGGAGTGAATGTTTAAGGTGGTGGATGGGGTGCCAATCAAGTGGGCTGCTTTGTCCTGGATGGTGTCGAGCTTCTTGAGTGTTGTTGGAGCTGCACTCATCCAGGCAAGCTGCAGAGATAGTGAATGCACTGGTATTAATATTCCAGAATTCCCTAGATTCTAGAACAGTCCTCAAGGCTTAGAAGGTAGCAAAAATAACTCCGCTATTTAAGAAAGGAGGAAGAGAAAAAATGGGGAACTATAGGCCAGTTAGCCTGACATCAGTAGTAGGCAAAATGCTAGAATCTATTTTTAGGGACGTGGTAACAGGGCACTTAGAAAATCATAATATGATTAGGCAGAGTCAACTTGGTTTTATGAAAGGGAAATCGTGTTTGACAAATCTGTCAGAATTTTTTGAAGATGTAACTAGTAGAACGGATAAGGGGGAACCAGTGGATGTGGTGTATTTGGATTTTCAAAAAGCATTCGATAAGGTGCCACACGAGGTTATTATACAAAATTAGGATGCATGGTATTGGGTGTAATATATTAGCATGGAATGAGGATTGGTTAATGGACAGAAAACAGAGAGTAGGAATAAACGGGACTTTATCAGGTTGGCAGGCTGTAACTAGCGGGGTACCGCAAGGATCAGTGCTTGGGCCCCAGCTATTTATTGGCCCAGAAATTAAAGACTGAGTGTTGACGCGGGGGTAAGGCTTCCCCGCGATCTCTCACTCCGCGTTGGCTTTTTCAGATCCAGCTCGCACGAACTTGATGTTCTAGACATCAGCTGGGCAGTGCTTGCGTATCCCACCGGCGTAGTGAATTCGTGCGAGCTGTGGGATCACGTGACTCAGTTAGAGCCAATGGCAGCACACCATCTTCCATTCATAAGTTTCACATACGTGCTGTGAAAGCTATGAATCTTACACACACACCCAAAATAACAGCTAAACCTCAATTAAATTTAAAAAAAAAACCATCACATTAATAAAATAAGTATAGTTAAATAAATTAACCATTTTAAATAAAAAATTAAATTTTTGAAAAAATTTAAAATCTTTTAAAAAGTTATAAAAATAAACTTACCTGTCTTTAAAGTCTCTAAAAAAGATATACCTGTTAAAAAAATTCAAAATAATACTTAATTCACTACTTACCTTGTTAAAAGTGGGTCTTACTCCTCCTTTTTTCATTTCTAAAATCTTCCGTCCTTACCTGCGCGTCCAAAGCACTAAGTGCACAGCGTGCGCGCAGCCTGTAGCGCGCACGCGGTGCACCGAGGAACCGCCCCCTTTTCCAAAAACCAAGTGCCGGTTTTCAGCGCATGCGCAGTGCATGCAGAAAACCGGCAATTGGTGACAGAATACGCGAGAGTACACAGTGCGTACTCTCGCGTCGCGGGATCAATTTTTGGGCCATAGTCTATATTAATGACTTAGATGAAGGGACTGAGTGTAACGTATCCAAGTTTGCTGATGATACAAAGTAAGATGGGAAAGTAAGCTGTGAGGAGGACGCAAAGAGGCTGCAGAGAGATATAGACAGGTTGAATGAGTGGGCAAGAACGTGGCAAATGGAATACAATGTGGGGAAGTGTGAAGTTATCCACTTTGGGAGGAAAAACAAAAAAGCGGAATATTTTTTGAATGGTGAGAGACTGGGAAATGTTTGCACTCAGAGGGACCTGGGTGTCCTTGTACATGAATCACAGAAAGTTAACATGCAGGTACAGCAAGCAATTAGGAAAGCAAATGGTATGTTAGCTTTTGTTACAAAAGGATTAGAGTATAAGAGTAAAGAAGTCTTACTACCATTATACAAGGCATTGGTGAGACCACACCTGGAGTACTGTGTACAGTTCTGGTCTCCGTACCTAAGGAAAGACATACTTGCCTTGGAGGGAGTGCAGCGAAGGATCATTAGACTGGTTCCTGGGATGAGGGGATTGCCCTATGAGGAGAGATTGAGTAGACTAGGCCTATATTCCTTAGAGTTTAGAAGAATGAGAGGTGATCTAATTGAAACATATAAAATTTTAAGGGGTTTGACAGGGTTCATGCTGAGAAAATGTTTCCTTGGCTGGGGAATCTAGAACACGGGTTCACAGTCACAGAATAAGGGGTCGGCCATTTAGGACTGAGATGAGGAGAAATTTCTTCACTCAAAGGGTTGTGAATCTTTGGAATTCTCTACCCCAGAAGCTGTGGATGCTCAGTCATTGAGTATATTCACGACAGAGGTCGATAAATTTTTGGGAACGAAGGGAATTAAGGGATATGGGGATAATGCGGGAAGGTGGAGTTGAGGTAGAAGATCAGCCATGATCTTGTTAAATCATGGAGTAGGTTCGAAGGGCCAAATGGCCTACTCCAACTCTCATTTCTTATGTACCTTCTAAATGGCGAAAAGCTAGAAACAGTGGACGTCCAAAGAGACTTGGGGGTCCATGTACATAGATCATTAAAATGTTATGGACAGGTACAGAAAATAATCAAAAAGGACTTTATATCTAGAGGACTAGATTACAAGGGGGTAGAAGTTATGCTACAGCTATACAAGTCCTGGTTAGACCACCCCTGGAGTACTGTGAGCAGTTCTGGATACCACACTTAGGGAGGATATATTGGCCTTGGAGGGAGTGCAGTGTAGATTTACCAGAATTATATCTGGACTCCAAGGGTTAAATTACAAGGAGAGATTACACAAACTAGGGTTGTATTCCCTGGAATTTAGAAGGTTAAGGAGTGATTTGATTGAAGTTTTCAAGATATTAAGCGGAACTGATAGGGTAGATAGAGAGAAACTATTTCCGCTGCTTAGGGAGTCTAAGAGTAGCGGGTATTAGAGAACGGCCTTTTCAGGAGTGAAATTAGGAAACACTTCTACACGCAAAGGGTGGTAGAAGTTTGGAACTCTCTTCCTCAACTAGCAATTGATGCTGGATCAATTGTTTATTTTAAATCTGAGATTGATAGGTTTTTGTTAACCAAAGGTAAGAACATAAGAAATAGGAGCAGGAGTCAGCCATTCGGCCCCTCTAGCCTGCTCCGCCATTCAATAAGATCATGGCTGATCTTTGACCTCAACACCACTTTCCTGCCCTATCCCCATAACCCTTGATTCCCCATGAGTCCAAAAATCTATCTATTTCAACCTTGAATATACTCAATGACTGAGCATCCACGGCCCTTTGGGGTAGAGAATTCCAAAGATTCACCACCCTCTGAATGAAGAAATTTCTCCTCAGCTCAGTCCTAAATGGCTGACCCCTTATTCTGAGACTGTGACCTCTGGTTCAAGACTCCCCAGCCAGGGGAAACATCCTCCCTGCATCTACCCTGTCAAGCCCTGTAAGAATTTTGTATGTTTCAATGAGATCACCTCTCATTCTTCTAAATTCTAGAGAATATAGACCTAGTCTACTCAATCTCTCCTCATAGGACAATCCCCCCATCCCAGGAATTAGTCTGGTGAACCTTCATTGCACTCCCTCTATGGCAAGTATATCCTTCCTTAGGTAAGGATATTAGGTATTAAGGGAAATGGGGCAAAGGCGGGAGTTAAGTCGCAGTTCAGCTATGATCTCGTGAATGACAGAACAGGCTCGAGGGTTAAATGGCCTACTCCTGTTCCTATGTTCAACCAACTTTCTATTGATACTGCTGCATTTCCTCTCATACCATATGCTTGAATTTTTCGAACAAACTTCCTGTGAAACACTTTATTGAATGTCTTCTGAAAACTCGTATATGCAATATCTACTGCATTCCCTTTATCTACCAAAGTGGTCACTTCTTCAAAAAAAACTTTACTCAATTTATCAAACATGACTTTGAGTGTAAGCCGTGGCTCAGTGGGTAGCATTCTTGCCTCCGAGTCAGAAGGTTGTGGATTCAAGTCTCACTCCAGAGACTTGAGCACAAAAATCTAGGCTGACATTTCAGTGCAGTGCTGAGGGAGCGCAGCACTGTGGACTTAAAAGATCCCATGGCCCTATTCGAAGAAGAGCAGGGGAGTTCTCCCAGCTGAGGAACTGGGAAGTGCAAAACTGAGGTGCTACAATGCCACTGATGGCGGGAGGGTCTAATTACAGTGTGTCAGGTTTACATGGGCATTTTCCGTTATATAAATGTGGACATAGGAATTTATACTAGAAAAAAATGACACAAAAACATACAACCAGAAGTAACGTTTTGTAGACTAGAAGTACGTGTAGATGTATGGTAGCACTCTCGCTTCTGAGTCAGAGGTCATGGGTTGAAGCCCCACTCCAGAGACTTGAACATACAGACTGACACTTCAGTGCAATAATGAGGGAGTACTGCACTGTCAGAGGTGTTGTCTTTTGGATGAGGCATTATACGAGGCCTTGTTTGCCCTCTCAGGTGGATGTAAAAGATCACATTCTGTACAAGTACAGAAATCAGTAAAAGCTAGTGGACAGGTACAAAATAAATTAAAAAGGCTAATGGAATGTTGGCCTTTAATTCAAGGGGGCTGGAACAGAAAAGGGTGGAAGTTATGTTACGGTTATATAAAGCTCTGATTAGACCCCACCTGGAGTCACTGTGTTCAGTTCTGGGCACCGCACCTCAGGAAGGATACATTGGCCTTGGAGGTGGTGCAGCACAGATTCACCAAAATGATACAGGGGCTAAAAGGGTTAAATTATGAGGACAGGTTGCGTAGATTAGGTTTGGATTCCCTTGAGTATAGAAGATTAAGGGGTGATCTAATTAAAGGAGTTGATTGGGTAGATAGAGAAATTATTTTCTGTGGTGGGGGAGTCCAGAACAAGGGGACATAATCTTAAAATCGGAGCTAGGCCGTTCAAGGGTGATGTCAGGAAGCACTTCTTCAAACAAAGTGTAGTGGAATTCTGGAACTCTCTCCCCCAAAAAGCTATTGAGGCTGGGGGTCAATCGAAAATTTCAAAACTGAGATTGATAGATTTTTGTTCAGCAAGGGTATTAAGGGATATAGAACCAAGGTGGGTAGATGGAGCGAAGACACAGATCAGCCCTGATCTAATAGAATAGCAGAACAGACTTGAGGGGCTGAATGGTCTAATCCTGTTCCTATGTATTCCAAGCACATCAGTGGGGTGTCATGGCTGATATTTATCCCATAATCTGTACCACCAAAACATATTTTCTGCTTATTGCTGTTTGTGGGACCTTGCTGTGTGCAAATTAGCTGTTGCATTTCCTACATTACAACAGTGACTACACTTCAAAAAAAGCACGTGGGATGTCCTGAGGATGTGAAAGGCACTATATAAATTCAAGTTCTTTATTATATTGTACATCATTTAAAAATAAGCAGAGGAGCTGTAATTATTTTAAATTCAATAAAAACACACAAAATGCTGGAAACATTCCTCAGGTCAGTTAGCATCTATGGAGTGAATAGATGAGTGCATGTTTCAGGCGGGAATCTTTGTCAGAATTATAATATAGGTTGCTTTTTAAAACCAAAATGGGTGGTTTCTCTAGTGTGTGTTTGTGTTTATGTCTGTTTGTGTGTATGTGTATTTGTGTTTGCATGTTTGTTTATGTCTGTTTGTGCGTGTAGATACATATTTGTGTGTGGGAGGGAGTATATTTGAGGGTTGGTGTTTTTGAATCCTGGGGGAATGCTTGTTTCACGTCCATCTCAGTGGATCCATTCGCCCTTGGTGATCTGACAAAAGTGCATCTTGGATTCAGGTTTAAAGAAGTTGAAGTCTGTGTGTGCGGGACCTGGGCTGCTGCTGTCTGCTTAATCCCGGGTAATGCAGTTAGCGCCCTCTCCTGATGACACCTAGACCTTGAGGGCAGGGCACCTCCAAGAGCCCAATGCTGACAGTTTGTGGGGTCAGTTTCACTTTGTTAAGCCTTGCCTCTCACTGGGTTGTGCCTGGATGACTGCTTCCTCTCCTGCCTTTTAGGGCTGTGTGTGTGTGTGTGTGTGTGTCTGCTGTTTATTTCTGTGTAGGCTGCAGTTACAAGTCCCTGATTGGCTTTGATCAGACGTTGGCAGTGCAATTGTGTGTTGTGTGGGTGACGTCAGGGGGTTATTTGTGATAGCCCAGGGGGCTGGGTTAGGGGCAGTTACCCTGTCAACCGCAGCTGGGGAAAGGCAGACAGATAGATATAGAGAGACAGAGAGAGAGAGAGAGAGAGAAAGAGACAGACAGAGAGACAAGGAACCGGAGACAAGACTCAGAGCCACCTGGCCAAAGCACCTATCAGAAGCTGCAGACGCCGAACTCCCTCAGCATGGATATCCTGGCGGTGCTGAACCTGAGCGAAGTAGCTCTTTATTTTTCTAAGATGTCCATGTTCCCGCTGTTTGACTTGGCTTATTACATCGTGTCCATTCTCTACCTGAAATACGAACCAGGTCTGTGCATTTCACTCTTTTTGCTGTATTGGGGGGTGGGGACGGGGGGGACAAGGACCAGAGCCGCCTTTCGATGTTCACAGCCGATGTGACCAGCCAGATGTGTGTGCAGAATTTGCTGTGTTTTATCCTGTTTAGCAATGCAAGCGGGCGTTTTTACCTGAATTCTGGACAGGGCCAGTATCTAAAAGCGACACGCACCTTAACGTGTGATTCTGTACCTATATATTTAGATTAATGAAACTATTGCTGATCAGAACGCCATCAGGTCGTAAGGAAGAAGAGGAGTAATCCCAGAAACAGAGGGCAGCAGCCGGGACCCTGTGTTGATGCAGAGAGTCCAGTACCGCAGTCTGTGCCCCATGTATACCCCCGAATCGGATTTATCTCCATGCAACTATTTACAGCGAGACATGTCACTTTCTTATTCATCTCAGTGATCGATGGGATGCTATTTAAATCATTTTTTTTTAACTTTCCCCTCCCTACTTTTTAAACCCCCTTAAACGATCAGCGGATGGGACACATCTTGTGACACATTTTGGGGGGATGAGAACCTCCAGTAATCTCCTTATGTGTCAGAAGAGGAGAGAATAAATAGAAATGTCCAAGAATAACTGCAGCTGTCTGGATTGTGCCTGCTAATCCCCAGAGTTGGCGCAATGAGGGCACACAGCTACTCTTAATATAGATGCAGGAAGCTTGACTTTCACATCTACTTCATCACCAGACTATTCCCAATCAGAAGGAGACTAAAAAGGAAAATAAAAACCACAGATACGCAACAGGAGTGTCAGAATCTGAAAGAAAAAATACATCTTAATGCTCCGGTGAATATTCCTGGTCAGTGATTGAATTTTTAACCCCCCTAAAACTGCTGTGGGGCAGGGTATTCAACAGAGAACGCTTGACTTAGAACATCTGCTGATTGAAGAGTAACACTGTCGATATTTAAGGGATCAAAATATCTGATCCGGGCAGTTACACTGGGATCGTGCCCTCCAGTGCTGACTCCCTGCCTACGTCACACCCCATCTGAGAGGGCAGACGGGCAATCGGTGCCAGTGCCAATAGAAGGCGCATGAGGCGGTCCAGATCTCCCATTTTCCTTCTTTGTCTCCACTCGGTGTCAGCACAGCCAAGATCAGGCACTCATTGTGTAGAGGAATGCAGGTCTGAGTCCGTGGCCCATTTCCTTGCATTGCAAAGCACTTGCCTTACAACTGGCCACCTCCAAACCTCAGCACTCTTCTAGCCTGTCCTCCTTTTTTAACACTTAAAAAGAAATTATTTTCTCCTTTCTTTGTTTACCAACAATTCTTTTATCCTCTACATCCATATCTACCTATAACTAGTGACAGTGACGCGTCCTGCCATTGCTGCCCTATAACTGGCTGGTAGATGGTTGGGTGTGCATAAGTCATGTCTGCTTTCCCATTTCCCTGTCGTCCCTAAGGAAAGCACTTCCCCTTCACGCAAGATTCCATTAATGTCTGATTGAGGTCTCGAACTCCCCAGCTGCCAACACCCAGCGAGCAGCATTAACCAACTGGCATCACCTTGCACCCTCTAATGCAAGTCAACTCACGTTACCTGCTTTTCTCCCTGTAACCCAAGCCGTAGGCCTACTGCCTCTCACATGCTCCCTCTCGCAGACCTAACGCCAAGCCTCGGCTCTTACATTTTTGAATGCATTTCTCCATATCTCACAGGAACCTCCAGTCATCCAGAGGCTGGAAGAACATACAGCTATATTGAATCTATAAAGGCTCTTCAAAAATAGCGCTATGTTGGTCTTACAATCCATTGTTTTCCCATCCCTCTTGATTTCTTCTCTTCTGTCATTGTGTGGTTGAGAGTGAGAACTCACACATTGTAGGACTTTCCTTCTTGTTTCTCTGTTCCAAATAGTGATTTCTGAAAAAAAGTATTTAGTTGGCTGCTACGCTTTGTAGCCTCACCAATCTTCTTGCCTTCTGTCAACACATGTTTGCATGTCTTAATCTTCGTACATTGCCCTTGGCTTTGACCTTCAGAATTCAGCTACCATTGTCTTCCTAACCAGCGGAGGCCGTGATTCCAGCCCCAAAATTCACCTGCCCTCCCACAACCCAAGTAACACTCACTCAAACCTCCTTTCCACCTGGATCAGCAATACATCAGGAAATGGACGCCAATGACAATATGAAATAACAACAGAAAATGCTGGAAACACTCAGCAGGTCGGGCAGCATCCGTGGAGCTCCACAGATGCTGCCTGACCTGCTGAGTGTTTCCAGCATTTTCTGTTGTTATTTCAGATTTCCAGCACCCGCAGTATTTTGCTACTGTGTCCAATGACAATAACTCTTGGTGTAGCTCACAATACAGGTCAAGTTCCAGCCATATTAGGTGCATAATGTCTACAGTGTGAACCATGGTCTGTATTAGCTTTCTTACAGAATTATAATGTCCAACACGGTCAAACAAACAGTTGAAATAAACCGATATAGCTGTGGGGTCAGCACTGAATTCCTACTACAGCATGTAATTTCAGCCCCAGCCTCCACTGATATTTATGCAGCTGCTCCATACAAATGAGATTCACCGGCACTCAGACCCAAACGTAAATCTGAAAAAGAACACCATCTCCAAACACCAAGTAATAAGTCAATGCTTTCAAACTCTCCTAACTTAGTGCTTGAAATCATTGCAATGCGACAGCCCCTTTAATTGTGTGAGCTTTACATCAGGTGAAACATGTTATTTTGGTAGGGAAGGGAGTGTTTGGAAAGACAAAAAAACTTGCCCTCTAAAGTTGTCTTCTTGGTCAACACATAAAGCAGTCACAGAGGTCCGCACATTTCGTGGAGGGCATGATAGTGAGTGAAAGTGGGTGGGCAGATGCAGTTGGGGGGGGGGGGGGGGAGGTGGGCAGAATAACATAATGATCTAATATCAGGCTGTAGCAAAGTTTGTTGCTAAATTGATGAGGTCATAACATTTTAATTATTACTAAGCTAATGAAGGTTGCAGCTGCTTGGGTGCAACACCACATTAATGCAGGGACCAGTCAGTGTGGAAACTTTGAGGGGTTAATTGTGTTTTTAGATAGGAAAGGAGTTGCATTTATATTGCACCTTTCACTTCCTCAGAACATCGGCAAACGCAGCAGCCAATTTGCACACAGCAAGAGCCCACAAACAGCAATCCCACAAATGAGATAAATAACCAGTCAATCTGTTTTAGTGATGTTGGTTGAAAAGAAAGAAAGACTTGCATTTATATAGCGCCTTTCACGACCACCGGACGTCCCAAAGCGCTTTTCAGCCAATTAAGTACTTTCGAAGTGTAGTCACTGTTGTAATGTGGGGATAAATATTGACCAGGACACCAGGGACAATTCCCCTGCTCTTCAAATAGGACCAGGGACTCTTCTACATTCATCTGAGAGGGCAGACGAGGCCTTGGTTTAAGGTGCGATTTGAAAGATGGCAACTCTGATAGTGCAGCACTCCCTCAGTACTGCACTGGAGTGTCAGTCTGGATTATGTGCTCAGATCACTGAAGTGGGGCTTGAACCCATGACCTTTTGACTCAGAGGAAAGAGTACGACCGCTGAGCCAAGGCTGAACTTCATATTTAAGTACTATTTAAAGGAAAAGTTTATGGTACTGAGTTGCCCCAAATTCTAAATTTTATAAACCGAATCATCTGTACATTTATTGGTGTCTCTCACTTGTTTCTTGAACGGGGTTTTATACTTCAAAACTATGTTGGTCTTACAATTCATTCAAAAGTTACAGGGAACCTGGGAGTAAGTTTCTATGTAGAAGTTGCACGCTTGAAAATATTGTGAATGGAGTGTTGCTCACCTGTAGAAGTAACCGGTTCCTGAGTGCTGAACTGGAAGACAGAGGTTCAAGCAGATAATTATGTGGGTCTTTTGAGATGGATGAATAAGATGGGCCGAATGGCCTTCCTCATCCATAATTATCTTGGGGATATACAGAGCAGGAAAGCAGTCAATGTTGTGTCTATTAATTGTTTCAAAAAAGAGCTGGATAAATATCTGGTTGAGAACAAGACGTCAGGCCACAGGGACAAGTGTAGACGGAGCTGATCAAATACTCCGATGAATGCAATAGTGTCTTTCCTACAGGGGCAAGAAAGAGAGTGGATTGTTGTCTTTAGAAGGAAGCTGGCTATGGCCGAACAGTGGAAGTGTGGGATGGATCGATATTCTAAGAGTTCTGGGATCAAGGAGTACATTTTTGCAGAATCTCCACTGAAGAGATAAAATGGTTGGGTGGGTCCATGACTAGCAGATTGCACGTGGCCCGTGGAAGGAGCAAGCTATTCTGGTTCCTTGCTTTCTGATGTTATGTGAGAGAACAAGTGGGGGTCTATCAGTCACTCTTCCCTCCTCTGTCCCCTCCATCTCAGTGTTTCATTAATAGTCCATTAACAGGCTGTATTAAGATGGAACTTTATTGTGTGAAACAGGACATGGAATCAGGACATACAGCATCCTCCCTGGAACCACTATCTTATATCCCTGAACCAGCAGTTTTCATGGCCATATATATATATATATATATCTTTCTCTCTCCACGGATGCTGCCTGGCCTGCTGAGTTTTTCCAGCGTTTTCTGTTGTTATTTCGGATTTCCAGCATCCGCAGTATTTTGCTATCTATATATATATATATATAGAGATAGATATAGATAGATATATATATGGCATGTGTGGGTACAGCAGTTCCAGGTAATGTGCAGATACTTGCTTAGTACCTATCAAAACATCAGAATGTCATTGTTTTCCTACTTTTCTTTGTGCACATTCACTTGTGAACACACAGAAAAGCCCAGAAGAAAATACAGGTAAAAAGCAGCTTGTTTATATAAGGGAATTGGATATATACTTAGAAAGAAAAGATTTGCAGGGCTATGTTAAAAGAGCAGGGGAGTGTGATTAATTGGATAGCTCTTTCAAAGAGCCGGCACAGGCACGATGGGCCGAATGGCCTCCTTCTGTGCTGTATCATTCTATGGGGTAAAAATTCAGTTGGTTGCGCCTCCCGTTAGCGCCTTAAGAGGGCGCTAATGGGGCGCAAAGCCGCTAACGCCCGGGCGCAGCGATGTTTGCGCCGCTCGGGAACTTAACTAGAGATTGTGCGGCGGCGCTAAACTTTACCGCTGCGACCACCTGCGCGCGCAGATTGTGACGTCATTCCATGGTGCAACGCCCTTGTGGCGCCCCGTAGCGGAAATTGAGTGGCGCCCCCTGCCTTACCGCCTGGCGCATCCAACGACCAGAAGACTGGAACGCTATCAATCGCTGTGGGGCTGGGGGGGCGCTATTTAAAGGGGGCCTCTTCCTGTCTTTTATTGTTGGTGGCATTTTTGAACTACGCATTCTGAGAGAGAGAGGGAGAGACTTCTGGAGAGATTCAACGTTGTGTGAAGGAGTTTTGGGTACTGAGCAGCACTTTGCAGGTTCATTTTGATTTGCCATTCCTTGTATCGATTTAGCAGAGACTGTGGGAGCTGCACTCTGAGCTCTTTGCCTGGTACTCTCCATTGTTCTTTCAGCACATTTGATGTGCAAGTCTCTCCAGGCCGAGATTCAAGGCTGCAATGAACAGGATGTGGATGGAAAGCAAGATTAACCATCCCCTTTAAGAACTGGCCCGTGCCATTGTGTGTGTGTTCCATTGCTGACTGACATTACATGAGCTTCGCCAGCGCTCTGAGTTAGCGCCTCACTCCTTGGCCTTTGCGCCTTAAGACAGGTGTGCAGCGCCTGATTTAGCGCTCCACTCACCTCCCGGGGCGGTAAAAGTGAAGTTTCCAGTCAGTGCCGATAATTAGCACCAGGCGCTAATATTTGCGTCCAGACGATATTTGCGCCCCAAATGGGGCGCGACCTAATTTTTCCCCCTATGTTTCTAAGTCAGATCAAGGTGTAAAGTGATTGGTTTGACTGACTATCAGTCTCTTGTCTTCCTTGTTTGCTGATTGGGGAGTTTTACTGTCAATCACAGTTTAATGTTGTAAATGAGTTTGGATTGTGTGCAATTTTGTATTTGGAGTGGGTTCAGGAAATAGCAGCAGCGATGATCCTAGGACTTTGGGTTCTAAGTTACAAGGGGAGATATCCAGAATGCAACTAGAGAACGATTATTGGAGGAATGAAGTTTCTGTGGGGATTGAGGGTGGGGAGTGATAATTCAGGTATTTGAAGTGTTGAGAGGCGCAGATGGTGCAGAAGACGTAAGCAAGCTCTTTATCTTGCACTGCGAGCAATGAACCGGAGGGTACAGGTTTAAAATTAACAGCTCCAGCAAGACTAGAGATTCGAAGAAATATTCTTCCCGCAGATTTGTGGTTATGAGGAAATAAGTCCCAGCAACAGCAGTTGATGCAGCTGTGACAACATTAGGCAGAGTGTCCCAAGCATTGCAGTGTGCTTATTGCCAACTTTTCACTCATTGGTAATTTTGTTGTTCCAATGGTAGCACTAGGAATACAGTGTTCCGAACAGCACACTATAGCCCTGATTTTAACCTTGAGCAGGAATTGCTGGTGGGGCGGGGGCTGAAGTGGGCGATGATCTGTCCAGCCTGCCTGGAGCGTGAGGCCTGGGCGATTTTATCGCCCGGGCCTCAGTTCAATGTCCCCTCACTGACTCCCAACCAAAGCTGGGGTAGAAGACCTGGAGGCCGGCGGGCGGGAGTGGGAAGCCGCGCGGCTGCAGGCCGCTACCAGGGACCCAAGGAAATGGCCCCAGGCAAGGTAATTTAGGGCGGGGGCTGGGGGGGGAGGAGAGGTTTGGGACAATCGTGACCTGGGGAGGCGGGAAAGTCAGGGATGAAGAAGGACCAAGGTTTCTTTGTTGGGCCAAGAGGAGCACTCCTCACAAAGAAGACTTACCTGTGCCTCCCCTGACCCAATCCTGCTTACCACTGGCTCTGGGATTGTGCGGGCCTTAGTC
This sequence comes from Squalus acanthias, assembly GCA_030390025.1. Classification (NCBI taxonomy): domain Eukaryota; kingdom Metazoa; phylum Chordata; class Chondrichthyes; order Squaliformes; family Squalidae; genus Squalus; species Squalus acanthias. The sequence continues at coordinate 42,642,977 of CM059443.1, forward strand.
GACCTACAGTTAAAATCACGTGTGCATTGGAAATTTGTCATCGGACCGCGATTTTGCCTTTGTAATCTAGCTCCCGCTTGTCTGGGGCGGGCAGCTGCCCCAACGCCGAAGAATCGGCAGTTACAATGGCGTGTGCCGTGAACGGTTCAGGAATGGGTGGGCTGGGTTAAAATCGCACCTTACGTGTATGTGCCTTTCTTTTTGCCTGCTGGCAACTTTGACAGTTTAGGTGTTGTGGTATGTAAAATAGGGTCGTGTAGACAAGTACAGAATTAGAGACGGAGAATGCTGGGATGTGAAAATAATCTACAAGTTTCAGTCTTGGGGAAAGTTACAATATGGCAAGCTCACTGTGGAGCTCCTATCCATATTCCAGTGGCTCCAAGCTGGTAATACTAAAAAAGCTCATCTGTTCGGTCTGATAATAAAACCAAATTTCTTTTTCCTTTACTTATGGAATAGACCCTTGTCAATAGCAGTTATGGTTACATTTATGTTAACTCTTTATAACCAGGATCTGGATGAATACCTGGTCAAGAATAGAACTGACGATTGACCTAGATGATCGAATAATCTCTGGAATACTCGGGATTCTCGTCCCTTTGGGGCCATGAGTATGTCAACTGTGAATGGCCATCGATTAGGTCTGACTAAGTGTTATATATTGAAGTTCCTGCTCTTATTTTTAGAGGTCATGGAGAAATTTCAGTTTTTCCTTTTTGGAAATTCACCAGATATTATTTAGCCTCCCTCAGAAGATTACGTAAGCCCATGATAGGGCTCATTGTGCATGGTCTGTGGAAGGGATGAGCTAAATGGGCTTCCAGTCCTTTTCTCATTCTCTACTTTATGATCTTTAATGAAAACAAAACAAGGCAAACATTTTCTCTGTTGGATAAATTCTGTCAAGAAATTGAAAACTACATGCAGGCATAACGCTGATCTATTTATAGACACTGTGAGTTAAAATCCGAACCCAACCTCAACCTAAATTCAAACCAACTTCCAATCAAAATTTGCCCCTCCCTCTCCTTCTCTACAGTAGAAACAGTCATAGGTATGACTAGTGGTTATGGTACTGGATTAGTAACTCAGAGGTTAGAGTCCAGGTCCCAGCACGGTAACTTGTGAAAGTGATTTTCAAAATATCTGGTAATGTTGGCACAAGAACTATAACAATGAAAGTTGCTGCATTGTCATAACAACCCAATTTGATCACTAATGCCCCTCAGGCAGGGACCTGCTGCCCTTACCCTACCCTGGTTTCCAATCTGATGCTGGTTCTACACTATGTGGTTGTTTCCAGTGCTGAATCAGCTTCCTCCCTTCCACGGTGGTATATTCATACAGCAATGAACACAATCACTCAACCCAAATTTATAAATGCAGTAAAAGTAAAACATTTTAAACTAAATGCTCACAGACTTCTTCCAACTCGACTGTATTTATCCAAAAATTACAGAGCATGCGCACTGGAAGTGCTAAACAGTTAGACTCTTTTATACTGTCATTGAATTTGACACGGGCTAATTTTAATCCAACCCGCCTGTTGGGAAACTGATGGGATCGGGTTTCGACTTTGGTTTTACACCCAGCCCGATTTTACTTTCCATCGAAGCATGGGTTTCCCGCCCGCCGACTTCAGTTAAAATTACCCCCATTATTTCAAACCATCAGATCTTTTAAAAACTGTACCCGTATATATTTACTTTGTTCCATTACTGAGTCTACCAATTGGATATATTTTGGATATACAAGCCATTTACAACATTACAAACTCTGCCTCACTGCACACACAGCTTTTGGTCCTCATATAAACGCGGTATGTGTTACTTGTGGTTTGTATATTCAGTGTGCGGTTTGACATGACGACAAGTTGGGTGAAGGAGTTTAGCAGGTGGCAGAGTGACGGGGGGTGGGGCCGTGGAAGTGATCATGTTGTGATATTTTCAGAATCCCAGTATCTCTTACACATGAACTGCAGCATCATCATTCTGTACTGGACCAAACTGAGAACAGCTGCTTGGGGAGATTAACTCCTCAGCTTTGAGCACATTGAGATCCATTAGAATCACTATAATAAATTAGTTTATTATTAACAAGACTGGGATGGAAGGAAATACCTAACTTAAGTTTTCCATGTGCTGTTTAAAGATTTAAAAAATAATTTTAATATTCAAATAATAATAAATATTTGTGTATTAAAGGGGAGTTCAGTCCAGCCTTGTGAACAATCTAACATCAAATGGCAGCCTATAAAACTACCCTGTTTGTATCGTTGACCCATTGGAGCCAATACATTGGGAAAATGGAGCTTGATACATTACCCTTGGATTCTATCATCTGTTCAGTTCTCCATTGCTCCAGCTTTTATAACATATAATGGAAGAACTAAACCTAAGTTGTGATGTCTTTCCATTATCTTGTTGTTTCTCTATGATGTGGTTCAACTATTCTGCAATCACTTCTTCAGTATCCGGGTTACTTGGAAGCATAACTACTGGCAAAGATTATTTCTGTCGGAAGCTCCTGCTTAAAGTACAGCAGCTTCTTTAACTCTTCGAGTTAAACTGGTCATTCTCCCAATGGCACTCTGCTATACCACACTCCTCAATATAATACTCTCATATAACTTACCCCTTCACCCAGTATTCTGATTTACCATATCTATAGGTATAACTCTTCTATATATATTGTGTGAAACACTTTTAACCTGTTTCAACAATATATAAATGCCTTTCTTTCACACCAATGATGACATAACACTGATAAATGACAGCCCTCAATATGAAGAACCACAACCCTCACTCTAATTCTGATACCTCACCTCTCTTCACATAACTCGCTGATATACTACACTCTCTGATATAGCTCATGCTCAGTTAAATACTGATATACTACATTGCTCAATATAACTGAGGTATAATACACAGGATTACATAGGATATACGTCACAGGAACAGGCCATTCAGCCCAACCAGTTCATGCTGGTGTTTATGCTCCACTCGAGTCTCCTCCCGTCTTTCCTCATCTAAATCTATCAGCGTAACCCTCTATTCCCTTCTCCCTCATATGCTTGTCCAGCCCCCCCTTAAATGTATCTATACTATTCGCTTCAACCACTCCCTGTGGTAGCGAGTTCCACATTCTCACCACTCTGGGTAAAGAAGTTTCTTCTGAATTCCCTATTGGATTTCTTGGTGACTATCTTATATTGATGGCCTCTAGTTATGCTCTTCCCCACAAGTGGAAACATTCTCTCTGTATCCACTCTATCAAAACCTTTCATAATTTTAAAGACCTCTAATTAGGTCACCCCTCAGCCTTCTTTTTTCAAGAGAAAAGAGACCCAGCCTGTTCATTCTTTCCTGATGTGTATACCCTTGCTTTTCTGGTATCATCCTTGTAAATCTTCTCTGCACCCTCTCCAGTGCCTCTATATCCTTTTCATAATATGGCAACCAGAACTGTACACAGTACTCTAAGTGTGGTCTAACCAAGGTTTGATACAGGTTTAGCATAACTTCCCTACTTGTCAATTCTATCCCTCTAGAAATAAACCAGAGTGCCTGGTTTGCATTTTAATGGCCTTGCTAACCTGTGGCGCAACTTTTAGTGATTTGTGTATTTGTACTCCAAGATCCCTTTGTTCCTCTACCCCACCTAGACTCCCACCCTCCAAGTGATAAGTGCCCTCCCTATTCTTCCTACCAAAATGTAATCCCTCACATTTGTCTGTGTTGAACTTCATTTGCCAATTATTTGCCCATTCTGCAAGTTTATTAATGTCCTCCTGTAATTTGTTGCAGCCCTCCTCAGTATTGACTAACCCCTCAATTTGGTATCATCCGCAAATTTAGAAATTGTGTTTTTGAATCCAATGTCTAAATCGTTAATGTAAATTGTAAACAGCAGTGGTCCCAGCACTGATCCTTGTGGAACACCACTACCCACCTTCTGCCACTGTGAATAGCTACCCTTTACTCCCACTCTCTGCTTTCTGTCTTGAAGCCAGCTAGCAATCCATTCTGCTACTTGTCCCCTGACTCCGCATTCTCTGACCTTATTCATTAGTCTATTATGGGGTACCTTATCGAAGGCCTTTTGAAAATCTAGATAAATTACATCTACTGCAGTGCCATTGTCTACTCTCTCTGTTACTTCTTCAAAAAATTCAATGAGGTTGGTCAAGCAAGATTTTCCCTCTTGAAATCCATGCTGACTATTCATTATTATACTTTTCGTTTCTAGATGTTCTTCTATTCTCTCCTTAGTAGGGATTCCATTATTTTTCCTACCACCGATGTTAAGCTGACTGGTCTATAATTCCCTGGACATGTTCTATCCCCCTTCTTAAATATAGGTATTACATTAGCTATCCGCCAGTCCTCTGGCACTACACCTTTTTCTAACGAATTATTAAATATGTGTAGTAATGCCTCTGCTATCTCTTCCCTAGATTCTATTAAAATGCGTGGATGCAATCCATCCGGACCAGGGGTTTTATCCTCTTTGAGTTTGATTAGTTTATTTAATATATCCCCTTTTTTATTTTGAATGCACTTATCTCATTACTCATCTCATCATCCAATAAGTGTGTCTGGAAGCCATGATATAAAGGTGTGTACCTGTATATTTGAGTGTTCTGGTGAGGGGTGTGGTACCTCCGAGAATGCTACAGTGAAGAGTGTGGTATGGTAAAGTATTGCAATGAGGGGTATGGTATATTCCCCCACACCCCTCAGTAAAACTCCGACATCGCACCCTCACATTTACCACATTCCTCACAAGAATACTCCCAGACATGCCTCTCACACGTGTGTTTCTAATATGCTTCCCACATATCAACATACCTCATATCTATTGAGGAATGCTGAGGATGAGTGTGGTATATCACAGAGTTCTAGTGAGAGTTCTAGTCATTTTTACTGCTGTGTCGAACTGATATACCAGACCCCTCGTCAGTATAACTGAGGCGAGTTATAAAGTGTGTGGGACATATCTGCGAGTGTTCCAGAGAGGGGTTTGTGCAGTGTGGTATATTATAATTCCAGTGGTGCCAGTATATCACCTATGTAATATCTCTCACTTTATTACAATGATATACCACACCCTTGTTAGGCCAATCTTGGAGACACCATCACTATAATTCTCACTGCTATACCACTGCCTCTTGTTTACTACTCCGCTCTTGCAACACCCTCATGCTGAAATAATAGAGTAAATTCAGTGCTCCTGTGTTTTGCGTGTGGAACCATGCTCGATGGGAGCATGGGTTGGGGGTAGGACTATAACATTTTACTGTTGATTCTCCCACCCACGCTCCCTTTGAGCACAGCTCCATGCTGGATAGCTAGCTGGCTTCAAGACAGAAAGCAGAGAGTAGGAGTAAAGGGTAACTATTCACAGTGGCGGAAGGTGGGAAGTGGTGCTCCACAAGGATCAATGCTGGGACCAATGTTGTTCACAATTTATATGAATGATTTAGACTTTGGAATCAAAAACACAGTTTCTAAATTTGCGGATGACACCAAATTGGGGGGGGAATAGTCGATACTTTTTTTTATTCGTTTATGGGATGTGGGCATCACTGGCAAGGCCAGCATTTATTACCCATCCCTAATTGCCCTTGAGGAGGACTGCAAGAAATTACAAGAAGACATTAATAAACTTGCAGAATGGGCATATAATTGGCAAATGATTTTCAACACAGATAAATGTGAGGTATTACATTTTCATAAGAAAAATAGGGAGGTCACATATTACTTGGAAAATAAGAATCTAAATGGGGTAGAAGAGCAAAAGGATCTCGGAGTACAAATGCACGAATCACTAAGGGGGAGAAATTCGGTATCGCCACGTTTGGGGCGGTAACTTTTGAAATCCTGAAAAATTAGCGCCAGGTGCTAATCATTCTCAGGTTCCACGAAATTGGGTGTTCGTGCTCCAGGAAAGAAGTGGAGCGCTAATTCAAGCGCGACCACTTCCCTTGGAGCGCTAACAGCCGGCAGGGGGGCGCTAGCGGTGCAGCGCTGCCCAAGAAAATCATTAAAAATTAGCGTTAAGCTTCCCGAAATTCTTTTTTCCCCCACAGCCGTCATCCCCATTAAACAGCGTTCCTGAAATGCCCAGCCTCCCGAACAACACCTCCTGCAGCTGTCTGTGTTATCGCCCAGCAATGCTGCAGGGGGCGGAATCGAAGATCGGGTCCGGGGTGCTACCGGGGTGGTGCACAGGACGATGACGTCACGATCTCCGGGTGCAGGAGATCGTGGCACTAAGGGTTACCGCCACCGCAAACCTCCAGGTGAATTTAACGGGAGTCGTTTTTTTCGCTGCGCCCAGGCGGTAAGTCGTTAGCACCCGGTTATCGCCCCCCGGAGACGCTAACGGGAGGTGCTAAGGTACCGAATTTCTCCCCCCAGAAGTAGTGACGCAGGTTAAGAAGGCCATAAAAAAGCAAACAACGTATTGGGTTTATTTCTAGAGGGATAGAATTGAAAATTAGAGGAGTTATGTTAAATTTGTATCGAACCTTGGTTAAACCACACTTGGAGTACTGCATATAATTCTGCTTGCCATATTATAAAAAGGATATAGAGGCACTGGAGAGGGTGCAAAAAAGATTTACAAGGATGATACCAGAAATGCGAGGGTACACCTATCAGGACAGGATGAACAGGCTGGGTCTCTTTTTTTTGAAAAGAGACTAATGTGCTTTAGGGAAGGAAATCTGCTGTCCTTACCTGGTCTGGCCTATATGTGACTCCAGACCCACAGCAATGTGGTTGACTCTTAACTGCCCTCTGAAATGGCCTAGTAAGCCACTCAGTTATACCAAGCCACTACAAAGAAGCTTGGACTGCAGCGGTTCAAGAAGGCGGCTCACCACCACCTTCTCGAGGGCAATTAGGGATGGGCAATAAATGCTGGCCTTGCCAGCAACGCCCACATCCCGTGAACGAATATAAAAAAAAAAGAGAAAGCTGAGTAACCTAATAGAGGTCTTTCAAATTATGAAAGGTTTTGGTAGAGTAGACACAGAGAGAGTGGGGGCGATTTTCTCAGCCCCATGGAGGTGGGACTGCCCCCAACCCGCCTCCTTGCCCTCTTGCCAGGAGGCGGGAAGCCGTCCCGCCCCGGGTCCCGTCTCCTTGGAGGCGGGAAGGAATTAAAGCCTATTAACTGCCTGTTAACAGGTAGTTAACAGGCAGAAAATAGGATTATCCCCATTTTTCATCCCGAAGTGCGGACTTCCCAACCTGGGGGAACCCCGCCAGGGTGGATGAGGCGAGCAGTGGGTCAGAGGGGTCTGAAAGTGCGATGTAGAGGTGAGTGATGGGTGCAAGTGTGGAGTGGGAAGTATGTGAGGTGAGTGTAAAGTGTTAGAAAATGTTAACTTACCTTTGTTTCTACCTACAGCCTTCAGCCGCTGTGGAGCCGGAGTCCCCGACAACTCCATTGTAGAGATCACAGACTGGCTGTTCGATCCTCCAACCCAACAGCCAGCTGATTTCTGCAAAGTAGAAAGGTTTGATGAGTCCTGAACACAAGGTCTCAACAAACTACACAGAATGTCAGTGTTTGACAGCTTCACAGAGCTGTCAAACGATGACATTTCTTCTTTCAAAAATTCTTGACAGATGACACGTCATACGTTGACTTGTTCTGCAACTGCCTTCGCCCTAATTGGCCTGCTAAGCCCGCCGGGCAGGCTTAATCAGGGGAAAATCCCGCTGGTTGGCCAGAAGCTAATGGAGGCGGGACTGAAACCCGACAAGTGGGAGTCCCGCCTCCAAAAGCTTCCCATTCAGAAAATCACCCCCAGTGTTTCCACTTGTGGGGAAGAGCAAAACTAGAGGCCATCAATATAAGATAGTCACCAAGAAATCAAATAGAGAATTCAGAAGAAACTTCTTTACCCAGAGAGTGGTGAGAATGTGGAACTCGCTACCACATGGAGTGGTTGAAGCGAATAGTATAGATGCATTTAAGGGGAGGCTGGACAAGCATATGAGGGAGAAGGGAATAGAAAGTTATGCTGATAGAGTTAGATGAGGAAAAACGGGAGGAGGCTTGAGTGGAGCATAAACGCCGGCATAGACTGGTCAGGCCGAATGGCCTGTTTCTGTGTTGTATATCCTGTGTAATCCTATGTAATTCTGGGAGTGCAGGAGAGCTGAATTTTACCCTAATGCTTCTAGGTAACCAGGGTGCATAATAGTGATGACAAAATTATTTGACCAGTTCATAAGAAATATTGTGGAATAAACGTGATAACATTATAGGACAAAATGACATGGGAATTATCCATTTACATAAATTTCTACAAACTAAAGCGTAATGCCACCTGACGTAATGTCCTATGTGACCCTTAGCTGAGCTTCCAACGCCATATCCTTTCCATCACCAAGACCGCCTACTTCCAGCTCCGTCACACCGCCTGTCTCTGCCCCTGCTTCAGTCCATATGCTGCTGAAACCCTCATTCATGCCTTTGTTACCTCCAGACTCGACTATTCCAATGCACTCCTGGCTGGTCTCCCACCTATTACCCTCCGTAAACTTCAGCTCATCCAAAACTTTGCTGCCTGCATCCTAACTTGCAAGTCCTGATCACCCATCACCCCTGTACTCGCTGACCTATATTGGCTCCTGGTCTGGCAAGGCCTCATTTATAAAATTCTCTTCCTTGTGTTCAAATCCCTCCATGGCTGCGCCCCTCCCTAACTTCCTCCAGCCGTACAACCCTCCGAGATGTCTGCATTCCTCCAATTCTGGCTTCTTGTGCAGCCCCGATTTCCCCTCGCTCCACCATTGGTGGCCGTGCCTTCAGCTGCCTAGGCCCTAAGCTCTGGAATTCCCTCCCTAAACCTCTCCACCTCTCGATCTCTCTCTCCTTAAGTTGCTCCTTAAAACCCGATCTCTTTGACCAAGCTTTTGGTCACCTGTCCTAATATCTCTTTTTGTGGCTCGATGTTAAATTTTGTCTGTTTACGCTCCTGTGAAGCGTCTTGGGATGTTTTACTACATGGAAGGCGCTGTTTAAATGTAAGTTGATGTTGTTGATAGACAGCTCATGGATAATGTCAGTAATATATCTTTCAATATAACATTCACCACATGTTCGAATGTTACAGTGAGGGATATGATATACTGAGGGTGTTGTCTAACAAGAGAATGCCATAGTGAAGCACTCCTTATGATATACCACACCCTTTAATAGCACTTTTTGATTAAGCATTTAACGCTGTCTGATATTCCATCTCTATAGATCAGAACTGCTATAACAACTTGCATTTATATAGCGCCTTTAACGTAGTAAAACATCCCAAGGCGCTTGATGCTACTATGTAACTATGCTCATTATAACATTCTCCAAAATACAACATCATCAACATACCTCTCACTAGAAGGCCCAAATACAATCCCAACACACATTTCTAACATGCCTCTGCAAACACATCTTGTAACATGCTTTTATATGAATCCCATATTCCAATGTTGAGATAAATTGCTACTGGATGCCACTAGCAAACTATTTCTCAAATGCTACAGGAATATTATCCAGTGGCAGAATATCTGGAATCTGGAATTTCTGACCCACCACAGGCTTCTTGCTCAGAGTGCCCCTGTGTAACACACTCAAATATAGATCTGCACATGAACTGGGTCAGCAGTAGTGGCTATGTCCTCTAAGAAGCCCTCTGCCTGCTGTTTTTGGACTATGAAATGGGAGCTGTAATATTATTCCCATCGACAGTTGTTAGAGAGCCAATGTAACTCCACAAAATGGCCAGCACACGTGCACAGTAACCATATCCTGTTTGTTGGGGGCGACATGGTTCACACGAAGACTTTTAAGCTCACTTGTTTTTTAAAAAATCAGCTTGATTGGTGTGTCAGCTCTTGATGATTGTGGGATTTTGGGTGAAAATGGCTGCCGCATTTGCCGACCTCATGAGTCTCTGCCTCACAGAGTAGTTCACTGGGGGAAGCTCTTTGAGCCAGTTCTGGGAGATTTCTGTAAGTCTTTCCTTGGGAAGGATTCTTAAAGACTGCTTTATGAGTAATAACTCTTGGGCTTTTTGTGTGTCCTTACTTAGTTTGCTGCTGAAATATTTGTTCAGCAGTAACTGCAACACTCGTTGGCAGACACTGGGTTAAATTTCATTTTCTATTTTGACATGTAATAGTCAAATTTAATTGGGTGGGACTCGCAAGTAATATTCAGAATGGAATACAGGAGAGATGTATGCCTTGCTATGTTACCTTTGGGGGGTGTACAAAAATCATGTTATAAAGGCAGTATTTGATAAGTAGAACTTTTTTCTGAGCATTTTTAAATATAAATTGCCCACAACTAGTTCAATATATGAATAATATTCCACTGTTTGGACTGATTTACTATTCAGTCATCCCTAAGTCAAAACATATCTATCTATTGCTATATCTTGCACAGGTATGCATGTACTGGTGACTGGTACTTATATATTGCACTTACGTTGGTGCATATGATGTATGTATATGTGCAATGATATATACTGTGTAAACTAATGCACTGTATTCACTGTCTATATATTGGTATACACTGAGATACACTGTATGCATAAACCGGCTGTACTTAATTTATGATCTCAGACTGCTCATTCATTAACAAAATAAAATAAAACGGAAAAGCCTGCTCCTTCCATGTAATCCCATTATGAACTGCCTCACATGTAATCTGTGGGATGTGATTAAATACTAGAAACATCCCAAGATTGCTAGCACCAACACAGGCACGACAGGCTCTAACCTGCCCTTAGGCTCTTTGCATATGCAAATAGCAGGCCGATCGCCCGATTCAAAATCGGGATGCCTTGAACACAGCTGGCGCCAGTTTATAGGGGAGAACTGGGGGCCGCTGCCAAAAAGGTAAATTAAATGCCGACCTTGCCAGCGACGCCCACAATCCTGAGAATGGAAAAAATAGATATCCACAATAACCTACAATGTCTCTGCAAGAAATAGGGACAATTCATGAAATGTTTGCTGCAACCTTCAGCTGTACAAGTGCTGAAGCGTTGGGTCATTGGGTGTACCCCTGCAGCTTGTTGTAATAAGCCTGTCCATCATCAGTGCAACTACATGTCACAACTCTTTACTGAGGGCTGTTTTTTGGGTTGTCAGCTTTTTTTGAGGCTGTGGATCAGCTTTTCCTCAGTTTCCAGGTATGCTCTCCATTGAACTTTAGGAGCCCAGCACAGTACAACACCATACTGCTGGCATAACAACAGAAAGCGCTGGAAAAACTCAGCAGGCCAGGCAACATCAGTGGAGAGAGAAACAGAGTTAACGTTTCAGGTCGAAGACCCTTCATCAGAACCATACTGCTGGCAGTCCTTTCACTTAACTTCTCCTTTACCCTTCGTACCTTTATTCTCCCTGTCTTCTTTTCGTCTCGGCTGATCGTCAGTGGAAAGCGACAACATAACCAGGGCAGCCCATTAGACCAGCGGTTCTTGAGGTTATTTTCCAAACAGCTTAAGTTGGATGATTTCAATCCACCAGCAACAGGCAGCTAGCTGGGCGACCCTGTGGAGCGGCTCCTGACAGCAAAATAATGAATGACATGCTCTGTCTCATTTGCTATAATCCTGTCAGTCATCAAGTGGTGCACAAAGTAACCGGGGGATTGGACAATGCTACCTCTCATAGCACACTGGTCCCTTCAAGCCAAGACCTTGAGGAGAAGAATAACATGAATGAAAATTACAATATATTGCCCTTAAATAGAAAAGCCTTTCATGACCTCAGGATGTCCCAAAGCACTTTACAGCCAACGAAAATCTTTAAAGAGTAGTCACTGTTGTAATGTAGGAAATGCAGCAGCAGCCAATTTGTGCACAGCAAGCTCCCACAAACAGCAATGAGATAATGACCAGATAAACTTTTTTTTGGTGGAGTTGGTTGAGGGATAAATATTGGCCAGGACACGGGGGAGAACCGCTCTTCTTTGAAATAGTGCCATGGGATCTTTTACGTCCACCTTAGAGGGCAGACAGGACCTTGATTTAACGTCTCATCTAAAAGATGGCACCACTGACCGTGCAGCACTCCCTCAGCACTGCACTTGAGTGCCAGCCTAGATTATGTGCTCGAGTCTCTGGAGTGGGACTTGAACCTATGATCTTCTGATTCCGAGGCGAGAGAGGTACCAACTGAGTCACGGTTGACGTATCTTTAATGTAATGGTGACCCAGGTTCTCTAATTTTTTTTCCTGCTCATCTTAACACACTTCTGCCGGCTCCCCAGCCTCCACTCCAACTGTGATTCTCCGCTGCAAGTGTCGGCAGATATGGGTGTATGCAAATGATAGGTTAATAATGGAAGTGTCATCCTACGTATTTCCTGTCATTGACCCTTGGCAAAACTGGGTACCAGGAATGTCATTGCAAAGGCAGCGGGGGAGGGGCGGTTTAAAAGTTATTAAAGGGTCGCATTGCTCTGTGCAATAAAATAAACGAGAACTATATATATATATTTTCAGCTGGCACTGCCGGCCATACTACACTGTGCCACAACCAATTCCCCACGCCCGCCCCCCCCCCGCCACCTCGGGTGGGTGATCTGCCAACAGCAGAGATACCACTGGAAGCCTGCCACCTACAGCTGAGTGAGCTGGGTCTGAAAATCTAGGCCAAAATGTCCCAAAACACTTCACGGAGACAAAAATAACCGGAGACCAAGTGCTGGCGGGAGATGGGTTAGGGCTGGTGACTGAAGACAAGATTGAAGAAACATGTTTCGAGGAGGCTTTTAAAGGAGGGGGGGAGGGAGTTAGCATGACGAATATTCCAGAGTTTGGGGCCAAGATGGTTGAAGGCTCTGGGGCTAAACATGGAGCAGTGGAGGGGAGGGGCTGGGGGAAGAGGGGGTGGGATGCAAAATAGGCCAGATGGAAGCGTGGAGGGTGCTTGACCATGGAGAGACCTGTAGATGAGGACAAGGATTTTGAAATCAATGTATTGGGGAATAGAGAGCCAATGAATGTTGGCGAGGGCAGGGATGACAGGTGAGCAGAATGAGGACTTAGTGCTGGTTGAGGCGCAGATGGTAGGGTATTGGGTGTGTTGCAATTTGTGATGGTCAGAATTTGAGAGGCTCGTAAGAGAACGTGTTGTAGTAATTGACTCTTGAGGTAACAAACGCATGGAGATAGGCAATGTTGCAGAGGCAGAAACAGACAATGTTGCTGGTGTCTAAGATATGTGGTTTGACAGCCGAGGGTAAAAAACGACACTGAGGCTGTGCACAGTTGGGTTAAAATTGAGGAAGTTGACAAAGTGAGAGGGATGGAGTTGGAGGCCAAACAGGAAGGCATCAGTTTTCCTTATGTTAAGTTGAAGCAGTTTCTTCCTGATCCAGGCCTTAACGTCAGTTAATCAGTTAGACAGCACAGTGGTGGTCGAGGAGTCAAGGCTGGTGACAGGGAGTTAGAGCAAATGCCGTCAACATATATGTGAAAGTTGCCTCCATGCCTATGAATGATGTTGCCAAGGAGTAGCATGTAAATGAGGAAAAGAAGGGACCAAGGATATAACCCTGGGGCACCCCTGAGGTGTCCGTGTGGGAACAAGAGGAGAAGCCACTATGAGATATATGTTGGAACAGGTAGGAGTGGAAACAAACTAGGGCAGTGCCACAGAGAAAGGCCAGAGGCGGAGGAGGATAAAGTGTCAAACACTGTGGCGAGGCCAATGGGGATGAGGTGGGATATTGCAGTGTGGTTGCAATCACAAAAGATGTTTAGGAAGGATGTGAAGGCCTTAGAGGGGGTGCAGAAAACCTTTACAAGAATGGTTCCAGGGATGAGGGACTTCAGTTACGTGGATAGACTGGAGAAGCTGGGGTTGTTCTCCTTAGAGCAGAGAAGGCCGAGAGGAGATTTGATAGAGGTGTTCAAAATCATGAGGGGTCTAGACAGAGTAGATAGAAACTGTTCCCATTGGCGGAAGGGTCGAGAACCAGAGGACACAGATTTAAGGTGATTGGCAGAAGAACCAAAGGCGACATGAGGAAAAACTTTTTTACGCAGCGAGCGGTTAGGATCTGGAATGCACTTCCCGAGAGGGTGGTGGAGGCGACTCAATCATGGCTTTCAAAAGGGAATTGGATAAGGAACTGAAGGAAAAAAATTTGCAGGGCTACGGGGAAAGGGCGGGGGAGTGGGACTAGCTGAAGTGCTCTTGCAGAGAGCTGGCACGGGCTCGACGGGCCGAATGGCCTCCTTCTGTGCTGTAACCATTCTATGATTCTAAAAGATATAATTCATGACTTTGACCAGGGCACTCTCAGAAACCAGATTAAAGGGTTTTATGAATGCTGGAAATCATTAAGGGTGGGGGAGGACACAGTCTGAAGCGAGGGACCACTGATAGTCAGCAAACATGGAGCTGAGCAAGGACAGTTGTGTGATAAAAAGTTGGGCTGGAGGGGAACAAGTGCACAGGAGATGCAGCTCATGTAGATCAGTCTGGTGAGGTTCTGAGGGAGATGCTGATGGGGGGTGGGGGGGGTGGCGGAGGTAAATGCAAGGATATGGGAGTGCGGGGGTGGTGGGGTGGAGTAAGAGGGGGAGGAGAAAACCACGTGAATCGTTTCAATCTTTGAGATGAAAAAATCATGGGCTCCTTGCATTGGTGTTGGAGGTGAAGATGGGGGAGCAGAAGAAGGGGTTCAGAGTAAACACTGATATAACTAGGCATTCACCTTTGACCACATTAAATTGCATTCACAGCACCACACAGGACAGAAAAGGTTTCCATCACACGCAATCCCCTTCAGAGACACAAAAATCTGCAGGATAGAGGAACTACATATTTGCATTGATTATATTACTACTCAAATGAACCCAACTACCACAGAGTGAAATTTGAAGTTGCTTTCACTCACAGCATCGTCTCAGTCTGTATACCTGAGTTGCTGATGCTTTATCATTTTTATTTAATCCTGATCATCCATTCATGTGCATTGTGAATCCATCTGCCAACTGCCTTTAACCCCAACAGCTAAATAAACTCACATAATTATTCTTTTAAAAGTTATTGGGGGAGAAATTTGTGTGTTTAGCGCCACACGTTAGCACCACAAGATGGCGTGAAAACGCCAGTCGGCGCTCGACTGCCAGCTGATGGCGGTTCCAGCGGCGCACGCCATTTCCGTCTTGCCGGTAGCGCTGCCGCTAAACTCGATCACCGGGGACATCGCAATCACGGAGATCATGACGTCAGTGCATGCAATGCTCACTTGACACCCGATCTCCCAATTTTGTTTTGGCCATTGCAATTACCGGCTGGAGAAAGCAACGACAGGTAGCGGTGGCGTGCAGCAGCAGGAAGCCAGCTCCAGTGACGATATTTAAAGAGATTGTCACCAATCACTCGCACCTGACAGGGTTTTGCAGTTTGAGTGGTTGTGTGCTACTTCCTGCAACTGCAAGAGTCTTCTTTAGTTATTTCAAGGTTAGTTGGTATCAGAGAGTGTTCTGGCAAGTACAAACCTCCCTAATTATTTTTGACACTTCAAACTACAACACTTGCTAAAAGTCATGGGGGCTGTACTGGCAGTCGACCTGGCCCTCCAGGATCTCTGGCGGAGGCAGCGAGATAGACGGGAACAGGTGAGCAGAGGGAGGAGGAGGGCCATCAGGGCTCACAACAAGAGGCCTTACCCACCTAAGGTCTTCCGACAGCACTTCTCCTACCTTCAATTAAGCGAGGAGCAGTATATTGGGAGGCTTTGCTTCACCAAGGAGGTGGTCACAGAACTCTGTCACCTCCGGCAACCAGACCTCCAGCCTCAGACCAGGGTGACCACAGCTCTCCCAGTGGCAGTCAAGGTCACCGTGGCCCTCAATTTCTTCGCCAGCAGATCCTTCCAGTCTGCAGCAGGAGACATATCTAACTTCTCACAGTCCATCGCAGCATCCGGGAGGTCACTGAGGCTCTCTACACCAGGAGAAGGGACTACATTGGTTTCCCGATCACTAGAGAGAAGCAGGATGAGCATGCATGTGGCTTTGCCAGGATAGGGGGCTTCCCCATGGTGCAGGGCACCATCGACTACACCCATGTGGCTTTACTGGCACCGCATAACAATCCTGAGATCTTCCATAACTGCAAAGGCTACCACTCAATGTACAGTTGGTCTGCAACCACACACAGCGAATCTTCAATGTCAACGCCCGCTATGCTGGCAGCAATCATGATGCCTTCATCCTGTGCCAGTCCGGTGTGCCAGCACTTTTCCAGCCACCACGTCAAGCTCGAGGATGGCTGCTCTCCACCTGGCTCATGACTCCCCTCCGCAGCCCCAACACTTGTGCCCAGCACTCATATAATGAGAGCCATGCTGCCACCATGAACATCATCGAGCAGACCATCGGCCTACTGAAGCAATGGTTCCGTTGCCTTGAACGCTCTGGAGGAGCCCTCCAGTACTCGGCTGAGCGGGTGTCCCATTTTGTGGTGCTCTGCTGCATGTTGCACAACTTGGCCATCATGAGGACCCAGCCCTTGCCACCAGGGATTGCGGGACCACCTCAGGAGGAGGACGAGGAGGAAGAGGAACAGGAGGGAGGGAGGGGGCAGGCAGACAATCGGCCTTCCGGACGGGTTGTTCGTGACTGGCTCATCAGACTCACATGAATGAAACCCCAGATCCCCGTTGCTCACCACATCCCCATCATACCATCCCCATCACAGGCCATATCACAGTGTCCTCCTGGGCGCAAAGCTGAAATGAGAAACACCACAAAAGATTCCAAACACAATTAATAAATTTATCCATAATCGTATCACACATATTTATATGAATACTATTAACTAATAACCCTTGTACAATCCCTTAGTGTCTGTTTCTCATGTGCCCTTTCCTAACCTAATGCTCCTATGAAGTGCTCCCCCAGTGGCTGCAGCACAGCTGGTGGAAGGCTGCTGACTTTCAGAGGGGAGACTTCAAGT
The DNA here is from genome assembly GCA_030390025.1 of Squalus acanthias. Lineage (NCBI taxonomy): Eukaryota > Metazoa > Chordata > Chondrichthyes > Squaliformes > Squalidae > Squalus > Squalus acanthias. The sequence goes on from CM059443.1 coordinate 42,659,983, forward strand.
GGCTTTGCAGGATGACCTCGACCAGCTGAGGACCTAGAAGGCCTGACTGTAGACTGCATCACCTTGGCATGTGCGGCAGCAGTCTGGGCTGGTGGGCTGCAACAAGGGCAATGGAGGAGTGGCAGTGGTGGGAATAGGAATGCTGTCATCCTGAGAGAGGACAACAGGTTCCTGCTCCACTGACCCACTGCCACTCCCCCAGGGCGGTGCCTCAGTATTCCTAGCAATCTGTTGGAGCACAGAATGCTGCCCTGCTGCGGCACCGTGAAAGCCCCGGTCGACGGTGGTAAACCCAGCCAAGGTGGCAGCAGTCAGAGCTTGGGTGGCTTCAAGCTGAGACTGCATGAGAGCAGTCTGAGCTTCCGCTGCAGCATTAAGACGTTGGGTCGCTTCCGTCTGTGTTGCAATGGAAGCTGCGACATCGCTCATCATCACGTCTGCCACGGTCTCGCTGGGAGTGTACCATCATTTCCAGACTGGAAATCCTGGGCTCCATGCTCCGCGCAGAGCCTCGTGCAATGTTAGAGGCGGACTCCTCCACACTCCTTGCCATTGCCGAGGGGTTCTCTGGCAGCCTTGCCATTGCACCCATCACTCTTCTTCTGAAGGCCTCCCCATCGAGGTCCTCATCTGAGTCCTGTGCAGCAGAACTCGTGCACAAACTCGTCCTCTGGGGAGCTGGCCCCCGAGCTACCTTTTCCCCCTGGCTTCGCTGCAGCCCACTCGTGCCCGGTGCCTCACCCTGGTGCCGATCCTGCTACTACACTAGCCTCTAAAGAACGCGTAGTGCCAGTATCTGAGCTGGTGTCTGCGGGTGAGAGATGCAGTGATGTGGTGTGTTCTTCCTCCTCCTCCTTCTCACCCCTCGTTCTCAGGGACAGGCTGCTCAGGTGCTTGCTGATTGTCTGAAAGCAAAAAGGCACAAGAGTTGGGTTATGGTGAGGGGAGGGGGATGGTGAAGCCAGAAATGCATGCATACAGCATGAGTAACTTGAAAGTGGGAAAAAATTGTGGGCTGAGGGGAAAGTGGGATGTGAGAAGAAGAATTAGGAATGAACATGCCATTATTGTCCCTAAGGGGGTCAACGTCGCCGGAGCCACAGTGCCGACAACCTAGCACCCAAATGATCGCCAGCACTTGACTCTCCAGTTGGTTCAGCTCTTCAATGTCGGCCTGGCCCCTGTGCCTGTCCGCTCCTGCTCCCAGTGATTGTGGGCAACCTTAGCCTGCAAGAGCAAGGGAAGTTCAGTTATGTGAAGAGATTAGAGAAGCTGGGATTGTTCTCCTTATAGCAGAGAAGGTTAAGGGAAGGCCTAATAGAGGCATTCAAAATTATGAGGGGTTTTGATAGAGAAAGTAGGGAAAAACTACTTCCTCTGGCAACTGGGTCGGTAACCAGGGGTCATAGATTTAAGATCATCGGCAAAAGAACTAGAGGGGAAATGAGGAGAAATTTCTTCACACAGGGGGTTGTTAAGATCTGGAACACACGCGCTGAAAGGGTGGTGGAATCAGATTCCATCGGAACTTTTAAAAGACAATTGGACATGTACTTGAAGAGGTTATGGGGAAAAAGCTGGGGTGTGGGACTAAATTGGACAGCTCTTTCAAAGAGCCGGCACAGGCATGATGGGCTGAAAGACCTCCTTCTGTGGCTGGAATTTTTATCTGGAGACCCGCTGGGACCGGGGGTGTGGGTGCCCCGGTAGAGCGCGGGACCCGCACGCTGTGGAGTTTAAAACCACAGCGTGCGTGTGACGTCACGGACAGGTTTCCCGCCCGAAAGTCAGCTTGGCTTGTCTTCCAGTCGGACGGAGAACGCTGGACAAGAGGCCACAACCCCAGTAGGTGCGAGTCTTGACCCCATGATGGGGAGTTGCTCCCGGGGGGCGATCCTGGGGGGAGGGTCCGATCCCAGACCCGGGGTGGGGGTCCAATCACTGACCCTGGGGGGGGGGGGGTCCGATCCGGGGGAGTCTGACCCAGGAGGAGGCGGTGTTTGTATGGGGAGGGCTGGTGGTGGGGGAAAGCACTCCTGCTCCTCCTAGTCCACAAGGATTGGTTCCCGAGGCAGTGCTCGTCTCGCTGCAGCTGCCGGGATTCCCAAGGCTCGGGAACTCCAGCCGGCGGCAGTTAAACCTGCAAAGCAGGTTAAATCCGAGGCTACCGGCCTCATTATCATATTTAAAGTGCCATCCCACCTCCTGGGATCAGGTTGGCAAGCCCGCCCCCTCCCCCCCGTCCCGACTCCGTTAAAACCAGAAGTAGGTGGGTTGGGGTCGGGGTTCAAGTTTTTAACACTTTAACCTCCCACCTGACTTCAACCCACCCATTTTTTGGGGTTAAAATTCCCCACCATGATTCTATCACTCAAAGCAACCCATAAGGACTGGATTGGCTACTATCTGGAATGAAGAGGTTCGGGCACATGTGGGACTGAAGAGGACATGTGACCAATTTGTGGTACCGAAACTGAAAGAGGATGTTTGGAACTGACTTGGGTGTGAAATGGGGTAGGGGAGGGGAATAAATGTGAAAGTGTTGGCACAGTGATTTGGAGCCCCAAAGGGCTGTGCACAGCTCCAGGGAGCAGTGAAATACAGCTTCACACTTGTGGTCCCCTTCTGAATTTCCAATCTCAACTATGACTTTAGGTCCTGAATGGAGGGAATGGGGAACAGACAGTCATCTCTAGCCGTTAGCAGTAGCTCAGTGGTTGTACTCTCGCCTCTGAGTCAAAAGGTTGACTCCAGAGACTTGAGCACAAGCTCCAGAGAAGTGCTGCACTGTCGTGTTTCGGATAAGATGTTAACCCCGTCTGCCCTCTCAGGTGGATGTAAAAGATCCCATGGCACTACTTCGAAGAAGAACAGGGGAATTCTCCCCAGTGTCCTGGCCAATATTTATCCCTAAACCAACATCACTAAAAAAAGATTATCTGGTCATTATCACATTGCTGTTTCTAGCAGTTTGCTGTGTGCAAATTGGCTACTACATTACAACAGTGACTACACTTCAAACCGACTATATTGGCTGTAAAGCGCTCTGGGATGTCCTAAGGTCGTGAGAGGCACTGTATAAATGCAAGTCTTTCTTTCTTTCTCAACTCTCGCACTAGCAATTTCAGGATGGCATCGGAAGAAGCAGTAAACAAATTGCTTGCCCTTTCGGATGCAAATGATGTGTGGTGTGGTGGAGACCCAGACGACAGAAGAGAAAGGGGTCTTACCTTCAATGGCAGTTGTAAAAGGGCAAATGACAAGTACAAATGGCTGATTGGCATGTTTTTTTTCCAGGATCAGTGGATGTGTCCCGTCGTAATCCAATTGCCTCATGGTTTTGCGCGATGCTTTACTGCTTTGCCAGTTATATAATGGCTGATGTACTGCTTGGAGAATCGCCCCTCCATTATTTTAACAACACTTCTCACATCTTGCTGGCAACAGCTGTTTGGTGAGTGGACATAGATTTTATTATTCAGAGAATTCACTTTGTTAAAATATGAGATATTATTTTTGCTGTGGGTGTGATAAGCTCCTAGTTGGTAGTCAGATGAGTCCATGAGGGTGCTAGGCTATATTTACAGGACAATTCACTATAAAACAAATCATACCATATTATCCTGGTACAAGACTGTGGTTAGGCCCCAGTTATAGAATACTGTGTCCTGGTAGGTGATATTGAGGAAAGGCTCCAGAGGAGGGCCACAAGATTAATTCCATGTTCAAAGCATCTTAGTTATCCAGATAGGCTCAAAGAGATGCTTAATTTTAGAAAAGCATAGATTTAGGGATAATTTGATCAAGGTTTATAAGATTATGACGGGACTAGAATGTGTTTGTGTAGACCAATTGTTTCAACTGAATAGGTTAGGGAGGACCAAGGGTCACGCTTACAAGTTATGTAAGGGCAGAAGTAGGTTAGATGTCAGGAGGTTCTTCTTTTCCCAGAGAATAGTGGACCTGTAGAACAGGTTGCCGGCTCGTGTGGTGAACGCTGATTCATTGAATTTCTTCAAGTGAGAGCTGGACCTGTTTCTAGAGATCACCTGGTACAAGAGGTAGGTACCTTGTAACATTAATCAGGGCCAGGGTGGTCTCCTGGACTAGTTTCGATCACCTGAGGGAATGGAGAAGAATTTTCCAGATATTTTCGCCTCCTAATTGGCCTGGGTTTTTATCTGGTTTTTCGTATCTCCCAGGAGATTATATGGCTCAGGGCAGGGTGGGGTGTGTATGTATTGTGATGTATAAGGCATCACAGCTGTATGGGACAGGCTGAATGGACAAGTAAGTCTTGTCCTGTCTGTCATTTTTCATATGTTCAGATGAATTCCAATCACATTTCGGAATCTTTTGACCATTTTTCCACAGAAAGGATTTGAAAAAAGGTTGTTGTGTTTTAAAGCATAATGTATTCAAGTAAGTTTTAAAAAAAAAAGAGCTCTGTGATAATAGGTAATTAAGATACCAACGAGCTAGTAATTTGTTAGCTTGTCTTGGTAAATGATAAACAACTCACACCCATTGTATTGGAGAGTTGCTAATCCCGGGTGCTTGGGAAGTGAACAGCAAGAGATAGAGCACAGAGACGGACATAGGCAGAGGGAGGGTTTTGAAACAGGCTATTGCTCTCGTGGTCAGGTTTTTAATGAGATAGCTGTGAAGCAGTGAGACCCAACAAAAGGCTGAAAGAAGGATACAATGCTGGGTAGTTAGAAATTAGTTTGTTTAAGTCAAGCAAGATGATCCACTGATATGGGGATATAAGGGGAAGCTAGATAAGTACACAAGGGAGAAAGGAATAGAAGGATATGTTGACAGAGTGAAATGAAGTAGAGTGGGAGGAGACTCGTGTGGAGCATAAACACTGGCATAGACCTGTTGGGCCGAATGGCCAGTTTCTGTGCTGTAAAATTCCATGTAATTCTATATAATATGGTGTGGAGATGCCGGTGTTGGACTGGGGTGGACAAATGTGAGAAGTCGCACAACACCAGGTTATAGTCCAACAGCTTTATTTGAAATCACAAGCTTTCGGAGCGCTGCTCCTTCGTCAGGACTTCACCTGACGAAGGAGCAGCGTGCCGAAAGCTTGTGATTTCAAATAAAGCTGTTGGACTATAACCTGGTGTTGTGCGACTTCTCACATTTATATAATATGGGAAAGCGTAGCGTATTCATAATTTTTCTATTATTTCATAATTATAAGTTATACTAATGGAATTAAAAGAATCTGATCACAACGGCTACTCTGTATGTTCACTCACTGTCAACTAAAGCGGCTTAACAATTTTATCAAGCCTCAACTTACCAAGTGTTTCTGTGGTCCACCTTCAGAGAGATTGAAGAAGGACATGTACAAAAGACACAGAGATGTGTTTTAGGTCACAAGGGGGTACTATTGTTACACCCCACCCCCCCTGGTTACACTATTTTGCAAGTAAATATAGGGCAATGTGTGTCAATTCCTATAAAAGTAAGATGTTCAGACCACTTATGGGTGTGGCTGATTTCCCCTTCCTAACACTTGATGCTGAGGCGTTGTCAATGTTACTAAAACTAGAGATTGGAATCTGGCCTTTCCTGATTTGTATTGCTCATTGACACACCACACCACACCACATAGTACATATATTTACTGAGTCACTAAAAGATATGGATCATAAGCATAACTGTTTGCACATATAGTTGAGACTAATTTACAAATTAATATCTGCTACATGTTAGCTAAGGATGACCAGGCCACTGTGTAATTTGGGGCCACACAGTAAAGCCTGTCTCATTTAACTGCAGGATCTGTAATGGAGTCTATTGTATGTGGAGAGATCGTATCCTTTATCTAAACTAAAATGCTAATGTATGCAGGGAAGGACTGACCAACATTAGACTGCCTCCCACTCCAACTATTATACTTCGGACCCATTTGTTTATAGAATCTTACAACACAGAAGGAGGCCATTCCGCCTATCGTGCCTGTGCCTGCTCTCTGAAATTAGTCCCAATTAGTCCCACACTCCTGCTCTTTCCTCATAGCCCTGCAATTTTTTCCTTTTCAAGTATTTATCCAATTCCCTTGTGAAAGTTACTATTGAATTTGCTTCCACCAGCCTTTCAGGCAGTGCATTCCAGATAACAACAACTCGCTGCGGAAAAATTCTCCTCATGACTCCCTTATGCCAATTATCTTTAATCTGTGTCCTCTGGTTACCGACCCTTCTGTCAGTGGAAACAGTTTCTCCCTATCTACTCTATCAAAACCTTTAATAATTTTGAACATCTCTATTAAATCTCCCCTTAGCCCTCTCTGCTCTAAGGAGAACAACTGTGCAGTATTGTGAGTGATGGATCTTACAGTTCACCCAAAGGGATTTTCAGTTGTATCAGATGTATCCCACACTTTGTTTCATTTCCAATGGATACAGATTTGGAAGAAATTGATAAAGAAAGGGAAAATAGAATATGAGAGTAAACTAGCGAGAGACATAAAAACAGACTGTAAAAGCTTCTATAGGTATGTAAAAAGGAAAAGATTAGCGAAAGTAAACGTGGGTCCCTTACAGGCTGAGACAGGAGAAATTATAATGGGGAATAAGGAAATAGCAGAGAAATTAAACAAATACTTTGGGCTGGATTTTCTCAATGGGAAGCTTTTGGAGGCGAGACTGCTGCTTGCCGGCTTTCAATCCTGCCTCCATCAGCTTCTGGCCAACCAGCGGGATTTTCCCCTGATTGACCTTGTTAAGCCCGCCCAGCGGGCTCAGCAGGCCAATTAGGGGGAAGTCAGTGACAGAGCACGTCAACGTATGACGTGTCATCTGTCAACTTTTGAAAGAAGAAATGTCATCGTTTGACAGCTCTGTGAAGCTGTCAAACACTGACATTCTGTGTACCTTTCAACTTTGCAGAAATCAGCTGGCTGTTGGGTCGGAGAATCCAACAGCCAGTCTGTGATCTCTACAATGGAGATGTCGGGGACTACGGCTCCACAGCGGCTGAAGGCTGTAGGTAGAAACAAAGGTAAGTTAACATTTTCTAACACTTTACACTCACCTCACATACTTACCACTCCACACTTGCACCCATCACTCACCTCTACATCGCACTTTCAGACCCCTCCGACCCTCGCAGACCTCCTCTTCGCCTCCTACACCCCGGCGGGGTTCCCCCAAGTCGGGAAGCCTGCACTTCAGCGCCAAAAATGGGGATAATCCTATTTTCTGCTTGTTAACTACCTGTTAACAGGCAGTTAATAGGCTTTAATCCCTTCTCGCCTCCAAAGAGACGGGACCCGGGGCCGGGCAGCTTCCCACCTCCTGGCAAGAGGGCATGGAGGTGGGTTGGGGGTGGGTTTGCCATCCGCCCCCAAATTCTGCAACTTTCCCGGCAGTCCCGCCTCCTCGGGGCTGAGAAAATCCAGCCCATTGTGTCTGTCTTCATGGAAGAAGATGCAAAAAACCTCCCGGAAATAGTGGAAAACCAAGGGTCTAGCGAAAATGAGGAACTGAAAGAAATTAGTATTAGTAAAAAAATAGTAGAGGAATTAATAGGACTGAAAGCCGATAAATCCCCTGGATCCGATGGCCTACATCCTAGGGGTTTAAAAGAGGTGGCTATAGAGATAGTGGATGCATTGGTTGTCATCTTCCAAAATTCCACAGATTCTAGAACGGTTCCTGCGGATTGGAAGGTAGCAAATGTAACCCCACTATTTAAGAAAGGAGGGAGAGAGAAAATGGGGAACTACAGACCAGTTAACCTGACACCAGTAGTAGGGAAAATGCTAGAATCTATTATTAAAGACGTGGTAACAGGGCATTTAGAAAATAATAATAGGATTAGGCAGAGTCAACATGGATTTATGAAAGGGAAATCATGTTTGATGAATCTGTTAGAGATTTTTAGGTTGGAACTAGCAGAATAGATAAAGGGGAACCAGTGGATGTGGTGTATTTGGATTTTCAGAAGGCATTCGATAAGACGCCATACAAGAGGTTATTGAACAAAATTAGGGCTCATGGGATTGGGGGTAATATACTAGCAGGGATTGAGGATTGGTTAACGGACAGAAAAGAGAGTAGGAATAAACGGGTCATTTTCGGGTTGGCAGGTAGTAACTAGTGGGGGTACCGCAAGGATCAGTGCTTGGGCCTCAGCTATTCACAATCTATATCAATGATTTGGATGAGGGGCCCAAATGTAATATATCCAAGTTTGCTGATCATATAAAGCTAATGTAAGTTGTGAGGAGGATGCAAAGAGGCTTCAAGGGGATATAGACAGGCTAAGTAAGTGAGCAAGAACATGGCAAATGGAATATAATGTGGAGAAATGTGAAGTTATCCACTTTGGTAGGAAAAATAGAAAAGCAGAGTATTTATTAAATAGTGAGAGATTGGGAAATGTTGGTGTTCAGAGGGACCTGGGTGTCCTTGTACATGAATCACTGAAAGTTAACATGCAGGTACAGCAAGCAATTAGGAAAGCAAATGGTATGTTGGCCTTTATTACAAGAGGATTTGAGTATAAGAGTAAAGACGCCTTACTGCAATTATATAGAGCCCTGGTGAGACCAAACCTGGAGTATTGTGTACAGTTTTGGTCTCCTTACCTAAGGAAGGCTATGCTTACCATAGAGGGAGTGCAACGAAGGATCACCAGACTGATTCCTGGGATGGAGGGATTGTCCTATGAGGAGAGATTGAGTAGACTAGGCCTATATTCTCTAGAGTTTAGAAGAATGAGAGGTGATCTCATTGAAACATACAAAGTTCTTACAGCGCTTGACAGGGTAGATGCAGGGAGGATGTTTCCCCTGGCTGGGGAGTCTAGAACCAGGGGTCACAGTCTCAGAATAAGGGGTCAGCCATTTAGGACTGAGATGAGGAGAAATTTCTTCACTCAGAGGGTGGTGAATCTTTGGAATTCTCTACCCCAGAGGGCTGTGGAGGCTCAGTCATTGAGTATATTCAAGACAGAGATCGATAGATTTTTGGATATTAAGGGAATCAAGGGATATGGGGATAGTGCAGGAAAGTAGAGTTGAGGTAGAAGATCAGCCATAATCTTACTGAATGACGGAGCAAGCTCGAGGGGCCGAATAGCCTACTCCTGCTCCTATTTCTTATGTTCTTAAACGCAATAGATTTGTGCTAATAACAGTCACAACTTACCAAGATCTGGGAACAACAAACAAAAATGGATTGCAAAACAATTGAAATTCTTAGTGATGGCGATTTTTGATTACGGTGATTCACTTTATTTCATAGACAAATAGTGGCCGTCACTGGGCAGCAGTGATCAGAGAAAGGAGAACATGGTTCCCTCTAGACTGCATTCATACCAGTTTCAAAAGTGAAAGGGCTGCGTTCCAGCATAGTGTGCCATGTGCTGCCCATATGTCTCCTCTTTTTTGAAAAAGAACTTGTGTTTATATAGCGCCTGTTATGACTTCAGGACGTCCCAAAGCGTTTTACAGCTACTGAAGTACTTTTGCGGCATAGTCACTATTGTAATGTAGAAAAACACGGCAGCCACTTTGCACACAGCAAGGTTCCACAAACAGCAATGAGATAATGACCAGATAATCTGCTTTTTAGTGATGTTGGTAGAGGGATAAATATTGGCCAGGACATTGGAGAGAACTCTCCTGCTCTTCTTCAAAATACATGTACCCGAGAGGGCAGACGGGGCGGGACCTTGGTTTTCGGTCAAATCCGAAAGATGGTACCTCCAACAATGAAGCGCTCCCTCAGAACTGCACTGGAGTGTCAGCCTGGATTTTGTGCTCAAGTCTCTGGGGTGAGATTTGAACCCACAACCTTATGACTCAGAGGTGAGAGTGCTACCACTTAGCCACAGCTGATACTTTTTGGGCTCACCTTTTTAGATTCCTCCCTTCCCGCACACCCTCCTGGACCAACAGGACATAAGTGGTGGTCCTCCACTGAGGCCTCTACCAATGCTGCTTTGTAATCAGGTGGTAAGAGCTGTCTGACTGTTATCTACGTTCCCTTACCCTTTTGCTTTTTTCCTCCATCTGAAGATTCCTCCGTTTAGGATCTCCTCATTTGCCCGATGAGTTTCAGAGCCCCGCAGAGGCATGAGCTTGAACCTGTGTCCTACTGCTCCATGGTGCTGTAGGGGGAAAAAATCATCAAATGTAAATCATATTAAAAACATACATTTGGTGAGACTAATGTTGGTTTTACACTGCACCTAATCAATGGGATTTAGCTGCTAATATTGAAAGTTCGTGAACATTCATTACTAACACAAACTGAACCCATGCTTTCCACTTAGGTACCTCATCTTTTACTGCCCATTGAACCTTTTCTACAAATGTGTGGCCTTCATGCCTGTGAAGTTGGTCCTCACTGCTATGAAAGAGGTGGTGCGGGTCCGCAAAATTAGTGTGGGCATTGTCCATGCTCACCACGCCTATCACCATGGGTGGATCATCATGGCTTTGGTTGGATGGGCCAAAGGTAAGTAGCCTTTTATCTCTTTATTTTTGAGATGTTAAACTAGGTGTAATATTGCTAAATATTCATTTTGTGTTAACCAGCCCACCCTTCCTGCATCTGAGCAATTGGACATCCCATGAGAGCCACAGCCTGCCTTCCCAGCTGCCTTCCCCTCCAGCAAGATTTATTTGCTTGTGATGGAGCCTGAAATGGGATTGGTATTGGCATTGGGACTGGTGTTGGCTTGAAAAAAATGTACCATTTTGTAGTGTGGAAATCGCAGTCTGTAAAGAGAGAAAATCAGTTATACAGTCAACTCAAAAAAACAACACAGAGCCACCTGGAATATTAACTAGTGGTGGTCATTTTTATTTTGTTCTCCACAGGTGCTGGAGTTGCATTGATCTCCAACTTTGAGCAGCTAGTTCGTGGAGTCTGGAAGCCAGAATCAAATGAGTTTCTCAACATGTCCTTGTAAGTGAAAATGGCAGCACACTGGGGGTGAAATTTGTGTTGGGCGGCAGCAGAAATGGGCAATAGCGAATCGGCAGCCCGTTTTACACCCTGCCCCATTTTGGAAAAGAAAATGGGGCAGAGTATAAAGTGGGCTGCCAATTTGCTGTTGTGCGCTGTTGCTCAAGATTAATTTAACCCCCCTCCCCCAGTATTTCTGGGGTGGGGGACCTAATAATTAAATCTTTGATTACTGTGATACTGTGATACATGCAGGTTCAGTCCCCACAGGGGAATGGAAGAGTTGTGAAGAGCATCGCTGATGAGCTGGTGTCATAAACCTCCTGGTGGAACCTGAAAGCAAGCAACCTATTCTGTCCTTTTCAGCCATAAGAGTGGCTTGGGCCCAGGAGACCGAGACCACATAAAAACCTCACCAAAAAATTACTAATAAAGAATTAGGAATATTACACAGACGGTGAAACTAACTGTACAATTTTATTATGTCCTCTCACAGCCCGACAAAAGCTAGTCTGGTTGGAGCAGTTATCTTCACCCTACAGCAAGCCCGCTGGCTGCCCATATCCAAACACAACATCGTCTTCCTGTTCACCATCTTCATGGTTGTTACGAAGGTAAATAAATCTTTTCAATTCATAGAAATAAAGGTACGTTTTATGAGTGCGACACGCCAGGCATTGCCTTGAAGCACTTTTTGCTAATCATTTAGATGTGTTGGTAAGTGGATGCCTGAGAGTGCTGGTGGCACTTGCAACCTAAAGGATCATGAGGGGCTTAAATGTTGAAACTCAACCTTGATTGTTATTCAAAGCTCCTTGTCTTTGTTTTGGAGGAGTGAAAACTTCCTTGTAATTGTGTAGACTTTGGGCTGATTAATTTATTGCATTCTTCCTACTGATGGAGGAAATATGGCCGTGATATGTGACACATGAAAGGGAAAAGACTGTTAATTTCTTTAAGTGCTGATGAGGTCTGCCTAATGCCCAAGGACAATGCGAGATTCACACGGCACTTTTCACATGTAACAGTATCACGAACGGTATAAATTGTTTTCTTACTTATATTTCACAAAGCATTTTGGTGAAACACAGAATAGTTTTGCACTGGTGAAAAATATACATTGGATTTGGAGGGGAGGATGCCCAAAATTGTTATTCATCAGTAACGTTACTGTTTTTATACATTATCTGGAAACGTTCATGGTTAAATTCTGAGCATGGCAACAACTGCAAGGCCACATGGTATAGGAATGACATTTAAGGTGAGAAGAAAATAAGTTGGTGAAGCACAAGTCAGTGTTATTTGTGTGCTTGAAATTTTGTGCACTCGAATAAGTACACGGTGATAAAACATTCCCAGTAAGCAAAGAAAGAAAGAAAGAAAGACTTACAGTCAATTAAGTACTTTTGGAGTGGAGTCACTGTTGTAATGTGGGAAACGTGGCAGCCAATTGCACACAGCAAGCTCCCACAAACAGCAATGTGTTAATAAACAGCAATCTTTTTTTTAGTGATTTTCATTGAGGGATAAATATTGGTCAGGACAACGAGAAGAACTTCTGCTCCTGAGAGGGCAGACGGGGCCTCAGTTTAACGTCTCATCCAAAAAATGGAATCTCTGACAGTGCGGCGCTCCCTCAGTACTGCACTGGGAGTGTCAGCCTAGATTTTATGCTCAAATCTCTGGAGTGGGACTTGAACCCTTGACCTTCTGACTCAGAGGCGAGAGTGCTACCCATTGAGCCCCAGCTGACACAAACAGGAAGACATTTTAACCATTTCACTGTGGTCTGCCCTCCCCACCCCCCTGGGTTTTCTACCTACTGTCAGTTATAAGGCAGTGCTTGTCCAGCTGAGGTAAGTGGGGAGGCGAGTGAGTCTTTTACAATATTTAAATTTTTTTTGATTGATTGATCTCTAAAATAACCAAACATGTTGGCACCAATGGCGGGCATTAGGCACAATAAGATATATTGTCCAGCTGTGAGTATAAAGTGGACGTTTTCACTTTATTACTAGTGGATGCACTCCCACCAATAATATGGAGCAAAGGTCTACAAGGGGTTTGTCCCAGTCCATGCTGCATGAATTGGATGAATATAGGGCCTGCCCACACTTAATGATATCCTTTAGAGTGAGCAATTATTGAGGCTTTGGACAGCACAAAATTCAGTCCAAAAGCAAAGCCAAAGACACCAATGGAACATACCACCTTAGAATGTCAAGGACATAAGACTGTCAGTGATACCAACCCACACTATCACTGACTGCCAGAAATACCAAAGAAAGAAAGACTTGCATTTATGTAGTGCCTTTAAGACCTCAGGACATCCCAAAAGGCTTTACAACCAATAAAGTACTTCTTGAACTGTAGTCGCTGTAGTAGTGTAGGAAACGTGGCAGCCAATGTGCATATAGCAAGGTCCCACAAACAGCAATGTGATGATGACCAGATAATTTGTGCACATCACCACTGTAATACAGACATGCCAATCCCCATAACATTATGACTGCCAGACATACCAATCCATACTACCACCAGACTGCCAGACATACCAATCCATGCTACCACTGGTATGTCAGAGATACTAATACAGACCATCACTAGACTGCCAGATATACTGACACATACCACTGCTGGACTGATTGATTTAATAATCCATAATGCTACTGTAGTACCAGAAATACCAATCCATACTACTACTGCTATGCCAGAGATACTAATTTGGGGTAATAACCCACAGTCTGGTGTGGTGGTAGTTTGACAAGTTTTTAAATATAATTTGGATAAGAGGCGGTTTTTACATAAGTTTTGGACGGTCGATGTAAGGGTGCACTCTCATTAAGTGCAGTTCCTCAGGTTTCTTACGCAGCAGCTGACTCCTCACTTTAAAAACTGAGAGAACTCTTTTAAACACTTTATAAACCAATATTAGTGACAATATATATCTAAGTATTATCTCCCACTAGCTTGCTATCCTGCGAATGAAGTGCAGATAAAACAGGTTCAATTCCATTTCAGCGAAACAATAAAAAAATCTCAGGGTCAGCTGAAAGTTAAAAAATATCCAGAGACAACTAAATTGAACTGTACTCGCTTTGCACCATATATATTAATGACTTGGATGAAGAAAGAGAGAGTTGTATATCCAAGTTTGCAGATGACACTAAGATAAAAGGGCGCAGTAAGGTGTGTGGATGGGAGCATTAAGTTAGAAAAGGACATAGACAGACTGAGTGAGGGGGCAAAACTATAGCAGATGGAGTTTAATGTGGGGAAGTGTGAGGTCATCCACTTCAGATCCAAGAACAACAAATCTGGCGTGGGAATCCAGGATAAGGGGGCAAATCTTAAAATTAGAGCTCGGCCAATTAGCACTTGTGTGAAGAAGTGCTTCTTTTAAACACTTTATAAACCAATATTAGTGACAATATATATCTAAGTATTATCTCCCACTAGGTTGCTATCCTGCGAATGAAGTGCAGATAAAACAGGTTCACACAAAGGGCAGTGGAAATCTGGAACTCTCCACAAAAGGCTGTGGATGCTGGGGCAATCGATAGATTTTTCTTAGGTACGGAATATGGATCAAAGGCAGGTAAATGGAGTCGAGGTACATATCAACCATGATCTAATTGAATGGTGGAATACGCTTGAGGGGCTAAATGGTCTGTTCCTGCTCCTAACTTACGTATAATTACAAGTGACTGGAGAATAAGGTCAGCAAAATAAGCAATGTTATAAGTAAATGGATTTCACTAGCTGTTGATATTTTGCATTCTACATTGTAGGTGTTCATGACAGCAACACACTCCCATGGGTCACCTTTCGCTCCAATTGAAGCCTTTATCTGCCCCATTGTCTTTGGGAATGCCTGCGGTACATACGATGATCATGATCGTGTCTGTTCTCGTGACAATATGCAGAGCTTCCCCCCTTGCAATCTGTCTCCATACACAGCCAAGACAAAGGAGGAACTTAATGAAGGGACAAGGAAGAAGAAGTGCAAAAAGACTGAATAAGTAATGCGACTCCCAAGACAGTTATCAAAGCGTGCTGAAAGTGCAATTTCTGAGACTTAATGTGATCTGGAAACTGTTACTATGAGGAAAATCGACATAATTGTACTCATACAATCTACTAGGGTTTGCGTTGAGCTTGTCTGTCTCATTAAATGGAAAGAAAAATGTGAACAAATGGTAGTTAGCCTGTCCTTCCCAGGAATGTGTTTCCCCGTCTCAAGTCCCATCTAGAAAAGGCAGACAGCATTAATAATGGTAACGATTTGTCAGTGTCTCTGAGAGGCCATGCGGGTATAGAATGTGAAGTAAATGGAAATATTCATCCCGGATAGTCTTCTAAAATTGCTGGGGTGTACTGTTGGAACTACGTAAGAGGAAACACCTTATTTACATGTAACCAATACTGTACTAGATCAGAGAGAGCTTCATTTTGTCACTGTTTGCAAAAGTGAAAATAAATTCTATTTTCCAGCATTGTTACCTCATGGCTTTTGGACTGAACAGACAAAACCAAAATGGAGGTGCTATAAATACCAGCTAGTGGTGACGTGGAATGGCCTCTGCTGATAATTACAGCGCCTGCATTGTTCTTAGTCTGGACTCACAGTGGGAAACGCAGACACTGAAATTGACTCTGGTATGGACAGTGGAGCTGTAACAAGCAACTGAAAGTAAATGGGTCAAACTCTCAGTTATCATAGCAGACAGAGAAATGCCATACGCATGCATTAAGCATTAGTCCACTAATATCTGGGGTATAATGTGCAATAGCTGTATTTGTACCACAGATATTTACTAGAAATACCACAGCAGGAAAATTCAGGCCAAAAGTAGGTCAATGTGCCTTTTTTTTAAAAAGAGAAACCCATTCTCCTTCTATGATAGAATCGCCTCATATTTTACACACGCACTCCCATTTTTTTCAGGTGAATGTAGAAAGTATTCTGTTGTTGCCAAAAAATACAATGTAAGGAACTGTGTTATACTTGTGGTCTTCCAAATAAAAGTTATGTAATATAATAAAGATTAAGTATAAAACACTTTATGTTTATTAAAATATATTGAGTGCCCCCCATCTGCTATGTTTTCCACAACAGCAATAATCACTGGTTATTAAACAATTTTGAGTTAATAAATTATTTTCTTAATTCTTGGAATGTGGGCAACGCTGTCAAGCCAGTATTTATTTATTGCCCATCCCGAGGTGCTCTGAGGGTATTTAGAATCAACTGCATCGTGTGGGACTGGAGTAACATGTAGCCCGGAGCACGCTCTTTCATCGTGTGGGACTGGAGTAACATGTAGCCCGGAGCACGCTCTTTCATCGTGTGGGACTGGAGTAACATGTAGCCCGGAGCACGCTCTTTTATGTATCAGCTCACAAATTACCAGATGTACTGAATTCAAAATGTACAACTTGCCATGGTGGGATATGAACTCATAACATCTGAGTTTCTAGTCCAGTATCATAACTAATAAACTACCATAACCTGTAAACAAAGTTACTAAGTATGACCCTCAGAAAGCATGAAACAAGGAAAGGCCATTCAACTCATGAAGCAAGCCTGTTTCTTCAATGCACCATTTGCTGTAGTATGCATGCTACCCGACTTGTTTAATCTGCTGAAGAAAGTGCTGCTGTGTTTCTTCTTGCACCCCCCCACAGGAAATCCAACAAAACTCCAGAACACTTGTCTAATCTTACACTTCCTTCTTGACACATTCTTCTACTTTGGTGCTTTACCACTTAGTATATTATTTTAAGTTTTTCCCCACTTCAATTAATTTTTTAACTGCTCCCCTCCTCCGCATCATTTTCTGACTGAGAAGGTGAGTAAATGCAGCTCGCAGACCTCTGCTTAAAAAGTAAAAAGAAAGACTTGCATTTATATAGCGCCTTTCATGACCTCAGGCCGGCCCAAAGCACTGCAAACAATTACAAGCCGTTACAAGCAATGAAGTACTTTTGAAGTGTAGTCACTGTTCCCTCCATCATAAGGTCAGAAGTGGGGATGTTCGCTGATGATTGCACAGTGATCAGTTTCATTCAGAGCTCCTCAGATAATGAAGCAGTCCATGCCCGCATGCAGCAAGACCAGGACGACATTCAGGCTTGGGCTGATAAGTGGCAGGTAACATTCACGCAAACAAGTGCCAGGCAATGACTATCTCCAACAAGAGAGAGTCTAATCACTGCCCCTTGACATTCAATGGCATTATCACCGCCGAATGCCCCACCATCAACATCTTGGGGGCCAGCATTGACCAGAAACTTAACTGGACCAGCCACATAAATACTGTGGCTACAAGAGCAGGTCAGAGGCTGGGTATTCTGCAGTGTGTGTCTCACCTCCTGACTCCCCAAAGTTGTTCCACCATCTACAAGGCACAAGTCAGGAGTGTGATGGAATACTCTCCACTTTCCTGGATGGGTGCAGCTCCAACAACACTCAAGAAGCTCGACACCATCCAGGACAAAGCAGCCCGCCTGATTGGCATCTCATCCACCACCTTAAACATTCACTCCCTCCACCACTGGCGTACCGTGGCTTCAGTGTGTACCATCTACAAGATGCACTGCAGCAACTCACCAAGGCTTCTTTGACAGCACCTCCCAAACCCTCGACCTCAACCACCTAGAAGGACAAAGGCAGCAGGCGCATAGGAACACCATCACTTCCAAGTTCCCCTCCAAGTCACACACCATCCTGACTTGGAAATATATCGCTGTTCCTTCATTGTCGCTGGATCAAAATCCTGGAACTCCCTCCCTAACAGCACTGTGGGAGTACCTTCACCATAGGGACTGCAACGGTTCAAGAAGGCGGCTCACCACCACCTTCTTAAGGGCAATTAGAGATGGGCAATAAATGCTGGCCTTGCCAGCGACACCCACATCCCAGGAACGAATTTAAAAAATGTAGGAAACGCGGCAGCCAAATGGTATACAGCAAGATCTCACAAACAACAATGTGATAATGACAAGATAATCTGTTTTAGTGATGTTGGTTGAGGGATAAATATTGGCCAGGACACCGGAGAGAACTCCCCTGCTCTTCTTCGAATAGTGCCATGGGATCTTTTACATCCACCTGAGAGGGCAGACGGGGCTAGGTTTAAACACTCCTTCATTATTGCACTGGGAGTGTCAGTCTCAATTCTGTGCTGAAGTTTCTAAGCCTCTGTTACTGTTGGTTATGCTTCTTGGTTCAGCCACTGTACCAATAGTGTTCATGACATTTCTGCACCATGGTGGGAATATGGCTAATCCAGAGTTAGCATGACACGGGTGCCTAATTTTATTGGACTGGTATATTTTTCAAAGAGCATTGATGGCAGCCGTGTGGCCATCTGACCAGCAAGTCCTGCTCCTCCTCTGCCACCATTTGCTCCTCCTTATCTGTGCACTCTCTTCAACTGAAGCTGCCTCCTCAAGATGGAGAAGGTTAAGGGGAGATTTCAAATTAAGAAGAGTTTTGAGAAACTGTTTTCACTGGCAGGAAGGTTGGTAACCAGAGAACAATTGGCAAAAGAACTGGGGACTGGGGTGGGGGCGGAAATAAGAATTTTAAAACTCTGCGAGTTATGATGATCTGGAATGCACTGCCTGAAAGAGTGGTGGAAACAGATTCAATAGTTACTTTCAAAGGGGAATTGGATAAATACTTGAAAAAGAAAAGTTTTCAGGGCTATGGGGAAAGAGTAGGGAAGTGGGACAAATTGGACAGCTCTTTTAAAGAGCCAGCAAAGGCATGATGGGCCAAATGGCCTCCTTCTGTGCTGTATGATTCCATAACGGCATCTTCTGGGGCGTATGTGACTCTACTCATGCTTGAAAACCTTGGTGACAGGGACGTGGGGACATGTATGGTGCTGTCATGCTCTGGGCCACTGGCAGTTCTAGCAAGCTGCTCCTTTGGGCCTACAATCACAGAAAATGAACAGACATTAAAGTTTTGACTCAAAGGGACACCTTCAAACAGATCTTGCAGTGCTGTATACTATTTGTGATGTGTGTGTGGCTGTATGTATGCCTGTACAGGAGTGAGTAAGAGGGGCAAGACATAAATGCTTGGGGAAGTCTGCAGCTTCAATTTCCCCAACCCCCCTCTCATGGTTCTTATACAAAAGGATGTCTCAGGTGATCTCATCTAAGGGAGTTAAGGGCTTGTGATTTCTAAGCATTCCTCCAGCCTAGACTGTTCCTTGAATTATTTCCCATCTTTGTCATGCAAGCAGAGAAGTAGTCTTGAAATGTTGTAAGTTGAAGGAGCACATACACAGTAACAGACAATTCCCAACCTGCAGTCTATCCTGGGCGTCAGTAAATGACCATGCACAGTGCAACTTGGCTGTGATACAATGACCCATGAAGCCCTTGGCAGGTGTGAGTGGGCCAAGGCTTTAAACTGTAAGCTGCAGCTTGAATGTGCACCCTCTTGAATTACGGGCATACAATAAAAGAGCTTTAAGGGCTTGGCATGGATGAGCAGGTTGATCGGCAACTTTGGGTTGCATGGAATCTTGGGCCATTGAGCTGGTATGTGGTCCTGTTGAGCAGTCTTACATTGCCAGATTCCTTTTAGTGTGCCATCTTCTCGCACATTTGTTCCCAGGACCTGCAGAAACAGTGTTGAGCCTGGATGTTACCTCCTCATGGTTCATTGCTGTCCTCCAGGAAGCATGTCTTAGTGCCAAACAGGACAATTCTCCACTCATCCACCTCATGAAGCACTCTGTCATCAGCCATCTCACGGGTTGGGTGCTGGGCTGCTCCTTGCCAACAGACGCAGTCTCATGCCTCCCTTTGTGTTTGCCCATCACTTCTTTACTCTTCATGCGGGTGACAAATATTTTTAATACATTTTCACCCTTTACAAAAGCTCTTTTGTTTTAACCTTTAAATGGCTCCAATCCTTTAAATTTGGGCTGCAATCTCTCAAGACTTTCTAGCTGCACCTTTGGTGAGCTCCCGTCTACAGGCACAAGCTAGACTGGGAGCGCAGATAAATTATTTAAATTGTCCTACCTCATAAAATAGTGTGAGGTCAGACTTTGAGCACTTCCGTAAGTGGTGTGCTTGTAGCATTTTGGTTCCAGTCACTCGGCGCTATGAATGGAACATCTACTCCCTGAACATGTTGAGGTTGCTCTCCAACACAGTAGACATTGGGGTCAATATTAACCACCCCCCCATGGGGGGAGGGGGGGGGGTTAAAAATTTATTGTGAGGCGTGCGTATATCCCGTTTTGGAGAGGCGGGACACTTCAGGGGATATTAAACCATAGCAAGTCAACCCTGTAAATGGACCACAAGCCATTCTTCTCTGCCACCTTGGGTCTATATATTCAAACTACCTTGAAAATTCTATAGCAACTGGTAAAGTATTACAAAGTCTTACATAGTATTTACAGCACAGAAACAGGCCATTCGGACCAACAGGTCTATGCCAGTGTTTATGCTCCACACAAGCCTCCTCCCACCCCTCTTCATCTAACCTCATCAACATATCCTTGTATTCCTTTCTCCCTCATGTGTTTATCTAGCTGCCCCTTGAATGCATCTATGCTAGTCGCCTCAACTACTCCCTGTGGTAGCGAGTTCCACAGTCTTATCCCTCTCTGGGTGAAGAAGTTTCTTCTGAATTCCCTATTGGATTTATTAGTGACTATCTTATATTTATGGCCCCCAGTTCTGGTCTCGCCCCACAAGTGGAAACATCTTCTCTACGTCTACCCTATCAAACCCTTTCATAATCTTGAAGACCTCCATCAGGTCATCCCTCAGTACTTTCTTTTCCAAAGAGCCCTAGTCTATTCAATCTTTCCTGATAGGTATAACCTCTCAGTTCTGGTATCATTCTAGTAAATCTTTTTTGCACTTTCTCCAGTGCCTCTATATCCTTTTTATAACATGGAGACCAGAACTGTTCATAGTACCATGTGTCCAATCAGTATTTTTATAGTTGCCTCCAGATCTATCGCACCTCAAGGAATATACAGGCTCCATGAATTCTTACAAAGAATCCAATTATAGACCTTCTTGAATGAACTGTAATGGGCACTGCCAAGAGCCTTTGAAATGTGAAGTGTTTATGATGTGAAAAATATATTGTAGACATAGAACATTGGGTTATGGTCCTCTGGAACTTGGGTTTGATTCCAGCCTAGAGAAATAGAATGAGTGTCTCTTCTCTCCTCTGGCTATCAGGTTTCCATAAGAACAACAGTTACCACACTTTAAAAAGTCACTCATTCTGTATTACACTTTGAGGCATTTGAACATGAAAGGTACTATATAAATGCAGGTGTTATTTTAATATATGACTAAGAAGAACTAGGCATTTATATAGCATCTTCTACATCCTCAAGACATCCCAAAGCACATCACAGCCAATGAAGTACTTTTTGAAGTGTAGTCACTATTATAATATAAGGAAACGCAACAGCCAATTTGCGCACAGTAAAGTCCCACAAACAGCATTGAGATAAATGGCCAAATAATCTATTTTTAGTGGTGTTGGTTGAGAGATAAATGTTGGCCAGCACACCAGAAGAACTCCCCTGCCTTCATCAGATAGTATCATGGGATCTTTTACATCCACCTGAGAGAACAGACAGGGCCTCAGTCAAACGTCTCATCTGAAACAGGGCATGTCCAACTGTGCAGCATTCCCTCAGTACTGCACTGAAATGTCATCTTAGATTATGTGCTCACGTCTCTGGAGTTGGGATTTAAACCTGTAACCTTCTGATTCAAAGGTGCTATCACTGAGCCAAAGCTGCCATCAAGCTTGAGCAATCTTAATGCATTTTTTCGTGGGTTTGGTTCCACAGTACAAACGTGCCCATAATATGGCACAGTTGACACTATTGACAATCTCACTCAGAGAGGTTATAAGTATGTGGGAAATGAAAAAAAAAGCTGTTCAGCAACCTTGCTGGTAGTAATGTGAATAGTGTTACAACTTACCTCTGCAACATCCTCTACTTCTTTTGCCAGATCAAGTAAGTCTTCTCTTGGTAAAAACGGAGGCAAAAAAACTTATTTAGCACATTTGCATCAGTTATCATACCCTCACCCGATCCCACTTTCTGTGGCCCCACTCCATCCCTTGTTTCTCTTAATAGAACTAAAAATGCTTTTTACAATCATGGCATGCTTTTTAGGAATTTGAATCCATCTTAATTATGCACCATTTTCCTCATGACCTTCTTTATGAGTTGCTTCGTAGTCCTGTTCAACCAGACAGCAGTGCCTTTAAGCTTGGTACTGTTGCTTCACAGGGCACACATTAGTCCATGGCATTCAGAATCTCCTCCTTGAAGGAACTCCATAGTTCCTCCACTTTCCTAGCCATATTCATAAGAAACATAAGAAATAGGAGCAGGAGTAGGCCATACGACCCATCAAGGCATTCAATAAGATCGTGGCTGAACTTCTACATCAACTCCAGTTTCCCATCTGATCCCCATATCCTTCGATTCCCTTAGTGCCCCAAAATCTATCGATCTCAGTCTTGAATATACACATCAACTGAGCATCCACAGCCCTCTGGGGTAGAGAATTCCAGAGATTCACAAAGTGAAGAATTTCTCCTCATCTCAGTCCTAAATGGCTGACCCCTTATCCTGAGACTATGACCCCTAACTGTAGACTCTACAGCCAGGTGAAACAGCCTCTCAACATCAAGCCCTCTAAGAATTTTAAACGTTTCAATGAGATCACCTCTGATTCTTCCAAACTCTATGGAATATAGGCCCATTCTACGCAATCTCTGCTCACAGGACAGCCCTCTCATCCCAGGAATCAATCTGCCAGGCCCACCAAAAAACTGCTTCTAACGTGATAAGATGGACCATTGGCTGAAGCTTGGAGTAACTGTCAGAAAAATTAAAAGAACTGGATTCAGTAAAAAAACTTTCAAGTATCTGGAGGTAACTTTGCATCAGTGCTCTGGTACGTTTACCTAGCCCAAGTAATCATTATTCATCTGTAAGAACTTTGATGCGGAGATGCCGGTGTTGGACTGGGGTGGACAAAAGTGAGAAGTCGCACAACACCAGGTTATAGTCCAACAGTTTTATTTGAAATCACAAGCTTTCGGAGCGCTGCTCCTTCGTCAGGTGAAGTAAAGGAATACAAATCGACAAAGCATATATAGATAGAGAACAATGCATGTGTAGCGTACAATGGCAGACGACTACATTTAATCCTCCTGACTGCCTTTTGTCACACCTCGGCAGATAAACAATCAGGTCAGCCAGGAAGGCACCACATCAAAGACATAGCAAGATACAACTGAGACAATGAGGTGGGGTTACAGGGGGTCTAATGTGTCAAAAGCTGCAGTCTGTATGGAAAACGATAAACTTTAAAATTTTTACTTTTTTTTACTGGAAATCACATCTGTGAACAAGCCAACGACGACTTGAGTCTGGATGACTCTACATCATGTATCGTGACATGAACCCAAGATCCCGGTTGAGGCCGTCCTCATGAGTGCGGAACTTGGCTATCAGTTTCTGCTCGATGATTTTGCGTTGTTGTGTGTCTCTAAGGCCGCCTTGGAGAACGCTTACCCGCAGATCCGAGGCTGAATGTCCTTGACTGCTGAAGTGTTCCCCGACTGGGAGGGAACACTCCTGCCTGGCGATTGTTGCGCGGTGTCCGTTCATACGTTGTCTCAGTGTCTGCATGGTCTCGCCGATGTACCATGCTCTGGGGCATCCTTTACTGCAACATATCAGGTAGACAACGTTGGCCGAGTCACATGAGTATGTACCATGTACCTGGTGGGTAGTGTCCTCACGTGTGATGATGGTATCTGTGTTGATAATCTGGCATGTCTTGCAGAGGTTGCCGTGGCAGGGTTGTGTGGTGTCGTGGTCGCTGTTATCCTGAAAGCTGGGTAATTTGCTGCGAACGATGGTACTTCTGAGGTTAGGCGGCTGTTTGAAGGCAAGTAGTGGAGGCGTGGGGATGGCCTTAGCGAGGTGTTCGTCGTCATCGATGACATGTTGAAGGCTGCGAAGAACATGGCGTAGTTTCTCCGCTCCGGGGAAGTACTGGACGACGTAGGGTACCCTGTTGGTTGTGTCCCGTGTTTGCCTTCTGAGGAGGTCTATGCGATTTTTCGCTGTGGCCCGTCGGAACTGTCGATCGATGAGTCGAGCGTCATATCCCGTTCTTACGAGGGCGTTTTTCAGCATCCGTAGGTGTCCATCGCGTTCCTCCTTGTCTGAGAAGATCCTGTGTATTCGCAGGGCTTGTCCATAGGGGATAGTTTCTTTAACGTGGTTAGGGTGGAAGCTGGAGAAGTGGAGCATCGTGAGGTTGTCCGTGGGCTTGCGGTAGAGTGAAGTGCTGAGGTGTCCGTCTTTGATGGAGATTCGTGTGTCCAGGAATGAAACCGATTCTGAGGAGTAGTCCATGGTGAGTTTGATGGTAGGATGGAACTTGTTGATGTTATCGTGTAGTCTTTTCAGTGATCCTTCGCCGTGGGTCCAAAGGAAGAAAATGTCGTCGATGTATCTGGTGTACAGCGTTGGCTGGAGGTCCTGTGCAGCGAAGAAGTCTTGCTCGAACTTGTGCATGAAGATGTTGGCGTATTGGGGTGCGAATTTGGTCCCCATGGCTGTTCCGAGTGTTTGGGTAAAAAAAATGGTTGTCGAAGGTGAAGACATTGTGGTCAAGGATGAAGCGGATGAGTTGTAGGATGGCGTCTAGAGATTGGCTGTTGTTGGTGTTGAGTACTGAGGCTGTCGCAGCGATGCCGTCATCGTGGGGGATACTGGTGTAGAGTGCCGATACGTCCATCGTGGCGAGGAGTGTTCCTGGTTCAACTGGTCCGTGGGTGCTGAGTTTCTGTAAGAAGTCTGTGGTGTCGCGGCAGAAGCTGTGGGTTCCCTGTACGATGGGTTTCAGGATGCCCTCGACGTATCCAGAGAGGTTCTCACACAGGGTTCCGTTGCCATACAGACTGCAGCTTTTGACACATTAGACCCCCTGCAACCCCACCTCATTGTCTCAGTTGTATCTTGCTATGTCTTTGATGTGGTGCCTTCCTGGCTGACCTGATTGTTTATCTGCCGAGGTGTGACAAAAGGCAGTCAGGAGGATTAAATGTAGTCGTCTGCCATTGTACGCTACACATGCATTGTTCTCTATCTATATATGCTTTGTCGATTTGTATTCCTTTACTTCACCTGACGAAGGAGCAGCACTCCGAAAGCTTGTGATTTCAAATAAAACTGTTGGGCTATAACCTGGTGTTGTGCGACTTCTCACTTTTGTAAGAACTTTGACAGCACTCGGCAAATTTCAAAAGATATGAGGGCCAATATGTTAGTTTAAATGGTGTTTGTCCTCATCATCACCGTTTATCAACTCTGTGTCCCTCACTGAAGGTCCTGGTACCACCCGCCCGAGCTTTCCCGCCTTCCGCTCCACCCCCGCCGAGTCCCGCTCACAGCTCTGATTGGTGCAGAGCGCCCCAGCCCAGCCGGCTCTGATTGGTGCAGAGACCCAGCCTCTCGTCGGCTCTAATTGGTGCAGAGACCCAGCCTCTCGCCGGCTCTAATTGGTGCAGAGACCCAGCCTCCCGCCGGCTCTAATTGGTGCAGAGACCCAGCCTCCCGCCGGCTCTAATTGGTGCAGAGACCCAGCCTCCCGCCGGCTCTAATTGGTGCACAGACCCAGCCTCCCGCCGGCTCTAATTGGTGCACAGACCCAGCCTCCCGCCGGCTCTAATTGGTGCAGAGACCCAGCCTCCCGCCGGCTCTAATTGGTGCAGAGACCCAGCCCCTGCCGGCTCTGATTGGCGACAGCGCCTGTCAATCTTGGCTGGAGGCGGCGCGGACCAACGGCAGCTTGTGCCTTCGAAAGGGAAATTGTGCCCCACGCCTGACAGAAAATGTGCCGAGCGCACAAGGGGCGCAATCTCGATGCCCTTGGGCTGTAGGTTTGAGGTAAAAATGTAATGGAAAACACACAAGAGTGCAACGGGCGGTTTTCAACAAGCGGGGCCTCGGCCCTGTTGGGTTCAAACCTGGCGGTGTCATGGCGTCGGTTGGGATAAGCCTTCCAGAAGGCGGGAGCGCGTTGGGTCGCCCCTGGCTGGACTCTGGGATCTGCCGAATTGTTAAACAAACGGTCTAAGGTTGATGCCCTTTCGCCCCCATTCACCCACCCTTCTAGAAGAAGCCTAAGTGTAGACACGCACACATTTTGTGCCTAGGATATGGGACAACATAAATGATTCAGGACCTTCTCACCTATTCATTCTCTGCCATTCAGACACATTCTACTATTTGCTGGAAATACTCAGCAGGTCAGGCAGCATCTGTGGAGAGAGAGAAACAGAGTTAATGTTTCAGGTCCATTGTCCGAAACGTTTAACTCTGTTTCTCTCTCTCCACAGATGCTGCCTGACCTGCTGAGTATTTCCAGCGTTTTCTGTTTTTATTTCAGATTTCCAGCATCCGCAGTATTTTGCTTTTGTACATTCTACTATTTAATTTGTGGCTGGCTTTTATATAAACACCCTTCAAGGCAAGCTGAAATGTTGGTGATACAAAGGCTCTACTGAGGGTAATTGACCAACGTCTGGGAGGCTTGGAATGTTAAGGGAGTTGGGAGCAATTACCACAGAACACTCAGTTGAAACTCCACTAGCACTGAAGTGCGTCAGTAACTGCCGATGTTTATTGAGCTGACTGGTTCAGTCACTTCTCTGAGCAAGTTGCTCTGATATCACCAATCCTCAGTCATTAGATAGAAACAACTGGACGGCAAAATACGATTGAAATGGATAATTGTACTTCTTTTGAAGTCCTGATGGTGGGATTTGCTCTGCACTCAAAATACTCGAGTACACTTTTTTTTGCACCATGTTGAGCTGCAGTTATTGCCCACATATACTTGGATTTGGACAGACCCTGGAGTACCTGATGCAAGTGGATACTGTCACTTAAGCTCACTTGGGCATATTTTTCCTATAGAAATCATAGTATGTGTAGATACTCACATAAAGGTTATTGAAACAGTTTTTGAGCTGGGTGGGTGTTGTAAAGTGGCACCACCATTATATCCCTGGTGGATAATGGAAATTGGCAGATCATTTAATTCAAGATGTGCAAGACATAATACGGGAAGCGAGGTTTTGGATGAGCCGAAGTTTATGGAGGTTGTGAGGTTGGCCACAAGGGCATTGGAATAGTCAAGTATGGACATGATACAGGCATGGGTCAGGGATCAACAGCAGATGGGCTGGGGCAGAGGCGGGCAAAGTTACAGAATTGGAAGTAGGCAATCTTTTTATCTTTTCAAATTTGTTTTGTTTTCACCTTCTGAATCTTCCTTCGACTCGTTCTGTACTTCCTTGAAAGCCCACATATAACTTGCTATTTACATTTTAGTTTATTTTCTAAGCCTGGCTCTGCAGTGGCACTGGGAGGTGAAAGGAGATATGAGTCAGTTTGGTCTGAGAAAGCAGGAGGGCTGAGCAGGCCAAGACCATGTTGCCTTTGGGAGGGGGGATTGGGTTGAGTGAGAAGGCTGAGCAAGCCAAGACCATGTTGCCTTTGGGAGGGGGGATTGGGTTGAGTGAGAAGGCTGAGCAGGCCAAGACCATGTTGCCTTTGGGAGGGGTGATTGGGATGAGTGAGAGGGCTGAGCAGGCCAAGACCATGTTGCCTTTGGGAGGGGTGATTGGGATGAGTGAGAGGGCTGAGCAGGCCAAAACCATGTTACCTTTGTCAGGGGAGATTGTGTTGTGTCGAGGAGAGAGCTGAGCAAGCCAAGAACATTTTGCCTTTGGGAGGGGAGATTTGGGTTGAGCAGACCATGACCTTGACATGCCTATACTTGGGAAGGGAGATTTAGATTGTGGAGAGCAGAGCAGCTGAGTGCATGGCTCAGCTTGGAAGGACTGGGATTCAGGTTAGGCAGAGCAAAGAGGCTGAGGAGTCAAAGAGTTACCATGAGAGAACATAAACAATCATGAAAAGCACAAAATAATTTAAAGGTAAAACTAAAAGTGAAGTAGAATAAATGTTAAGTATGGGCACAAGGTAATAATTAAAAGTGGCTGTGTTGTATATTACAGAAATGATTGTTAGGATGTGATTGGTCCATTATACGATATGAACACATGGTTAGCAGAGATTGGTGGTTGGTTCACATGGATCAATCAGCAGTGCTGAAGACACACCAGTTGTATATAAACTTCACTAGTACTAGCGGATGTCCCGTGGTGTTGCTTACGCTATGTGGATGCTGTTTTATGAAGAGAGCAGTATTATAAGCATGTAATGTATTCTGTTATGGTGGAACTATCACTTTTAAGATCATAAAGTTAATTGTTAAGCACCTAGAGGCTCAGGGTGAGAGAATGGAGTGGGGCTTGATGCTGAAAAAGCAGGGGCAAAAAGGCTGAAGTGCAGAGTGGGAATTTTAATAAATGACAGGTTGGGGGAAAGAGGCCAAAGAAAAAAGAATCTTGAGGCTGAAAAGTGAGGCTGTAGGTTTTAAAAAAAAAAATACTTGGGAGTGGGGGCTAAGGCTGAAGAGTAGGCTGGGGAGTATCCAAGGAGCAGAGCTGGAAGTTTTGAAGCAATTTTTTGAGGAATGAGGCCAGGAAGAGGCTGAAGACTGGGTAGACACAGTAACTGCTGCTAGGTGCCAAAGGTAGTGGCTATGTGGCAGGCCATGAGAGAAGGAAAGGAGAAGAGCAGGAGGGAGAGGCACGTGTGGAGAGAAGCAACTTTGTCGTTGGAGACAGTGGAGAGGTGGTTGAGAAGCAGGGAGAAGGAAATGTAAATTTATTTCAGAAATAGCCTCAGTAGCTGAGCAAGGTGATAGAGACACTACAGCACTACCTGGTGGTGTGACAGGGAGCTGTTTGATTAGCAAGGATTTTAACATTGGAGCACCACCTAGTGGTGCTACAAGGATTCATTAGAAAGTCTTCCAATTATCACATTGGAATTTGCATTCAAAATGCTATAGGTTTCAGTGGAACTTGGGACTGTGCATAAGAATTTTAATTTGCTGGAGGGTTTCTCCTGCACATGGTAAATTGGAGGCTTTGGTCTCTTGTAGGAGCTCTGTGCCATTTGGAATAGTTTTCTTTTTTGGTTTTAGGAGAATTAAAATTTGTACTCTTTCTGCATGACCTCTAACCTTTAGTGCTATTCAATGGCTTATATTTACGAGAGTGCCTACCTGATGTCGTCTTATACAATGGACTGCTAGAGAAATGGATCTAGCACAGTGGATGGGAACACTTTGTTAATCTTCCTTATGCTGCCTCAGCACCATTTTAGTATAATTTTAATTGGGCTTTCATATTATCATAGATTAGTACAACACAGAAGGAGGCCATTTGGCCCAACGAGTCTGCGCTGGCTCTTTTGAAGAGCAATCCAGTTAGTCCTATTTTCTGGCTCTTCCCCCATATCTCTTTCCTTGCAATTTTTTCTTTCAAGTGATCCAGTTCCCTTTTGAAGGCTACTATTGAATCTGTATCCACCACCCTATCAGGCAGTGCATTCCAAATCCTAACCACTTGTGTAAAAAAGTTTTTCCTCTTGTCGCATCTGGTTCTTTTGCCACTCACCTTCAATCTGTGCCCTCTGGTTATCGACCCTTCAGCCATTGGGAACAGTTTCTCTTTATTTACTCTATTTAAATCCATCTTGATTTTAAGCACTAATGGCAGTGTTAATTCTCGTATTAACTGAACAAGGTGTGACATTTAAAAAAAAAAAGTTAATCTGGTAGAAAGTGCCTCATTTAAAAAAAAGTTAAATAACAAAGTTTCAGTAAATCTGTTTTAACTGGTCCTGCACTTCCTGTTGGATAATGTTTTTTTTCTTAATAGAAACTGGATTGTCATGCAATATATATTGTTTTACTAGAAGTTTATGACATGGTAGTAGTGCAGTGTGTTGGGGCAGTCATGCATGGTACTAAATAGGTTTGATATCCCCCCCTCCCCTTTGCTTAGTTCCTACTCTCAGCTGTATTCAGCTGCAGAAGCTAGCTGCTTCCCATGGGCCATAGAGAAGGAGAAGATGGTATGTGGAATCCAGCCCTATCTGAGGGTATGACACTTTCCTGGCTGTAAGGGTCTTCATGAAATGAGCTTGGGAAGTCTCAATCCAGTTCCTTATTGGTATGGGCCAATAGCACAAAACTGTCCATAGTTTGCCACTATATTGGCCATCTCACTCGGAGGTCACCGGATGGGATGTGTGGGAAATGGAAAAATGTCCTACTGCTGTGGTAAGGAGTGCTCTTCTCAGGTTGGGCTGAAACACTTTACTGGGGCAGGAGCAGGAAGCTTTTAAACTTCATCCAATCATGCTTGATCTAGGACATCTTGATACTTGTGTTGGGTGCCCAAAATAGCATCCTTCACCTTGAGCATAAAATTCACACACAGGGAAAATTGCCCCCAGCATGCCTTTGCATTCCTCCTAAGAACCAGTTCCAGAGCCACAATGCCACTCTGAGTTTAACCTCCTGTAATGGCAAGGACCCTCTTTTCATGTTTATTCCATTCTTTGGGGTGGGGGGGGGGTCCCCACAGCTTGTCAAAGCCACTTAGCTAACTGTTAGGACACACATTGGAGTGGCCCAGTGATAATTTACCATTAGATTTTTTCCCCTCTTCTTTCCCCGCCCCCGCCCCCGCCCCCCCAGTGGCATGGCTGAGATTGGAAGTTTAGAGTGGGGAGGAATTGGATTTGCATCTGCCATTCAGATATCCTGCTGCCTCATTTCTGGTAAAGTACTTCTTGAAAGGAACTGAATAAAGGTAACATTGTTTTTCTCTTTCAGAAAGTTTCTGTAAAGGTGTGATCAATTACCGTTGAGATGTTTCATTGTAATTATTGTGACTTACGGACTACGTGTGTGGATGAGCTGGACATTCACATTCTGGAGACTCATGCTGACTTTCAGTCTTCTGACGGTCCTATTGAGAAATCGTCCGATCCGATTTTTCCAGTTTGGCCATGCTCTGACTTGCATGCCACTCAGCCTGACATGCAGACATCTGTGAATCCTGGTAAGAATCCATGCATAACCTTCTGGTATTTTGTTCTTTGGTTAGTTTCTTATTTCTGCATGTAACTCTGTACAAATAATGCACAGCATCATTGTGGAGTTAGAGTAACTATGTATACAAGCAGTGAAGCCCATAGCTCTCTTGAGACATGCACTGCTCAATAGATATATTTGATTCACCTGAGTAGTTGACTATAGTAATGAAGGAGTGCTCGGTTTGCAACTAAAATAAAAAGGTAAGACTTGGAGATGACCAACAGATTGGAAATTGGGTGAAAAAACTGCCCAGTTTTTAAAGTTCATAGGTTTGTCTGAACATTGTAAGAAGCAGCTATGTGGTCACTCTAGTAGACTGAAGCAGCCAATAATGAGAGGAGGGTTTCCTGCATTAATTCAGGTGAAGTAGCAACCCACCCTCTTTTTTTAAATTTTCTGAATGGATTGGGGGAAGGAATTTTTGTTCCATGGGTCCTGGTTGTCCTCCAGTACCTTGGCCATTATTCAAGCATGCACCTTGAAGTTGTGTGATTGCAGGCTATTTGACTGCAAGTGGAATATTCTGGCTAAGCACAAAATTGTCCTCACCTGACATCTGCACACCTGCAATTTTTCATGCTTCTGATCCTATCCAGTGACTCTTGGATAGGTTCAGGAGCATGAATATTGGTGACTTGCCCCTTTCTAACCCAGGGACACAAGCCAGTTGTAATGCTGCCCCACTTGCTGTTCTGTCTGAAACCAGCTAGCTTAGCATAGACTGGGGATTGAAGTTGAGACCTTTTCTTACCTGGATAACTTACTCATTGGTTAAAGCAGCTGAGCCAGTGACGATTGATTAATACAGTTGAAAAGCAGAATCCTCCCAAGAAATTCTTTCAGCAAATTTGTGTGAAGGTTTACCCTAATGTTTCGGTGTGTAAATACACCATATGATGTGAAACTAAACAGTACCATCCAAGAAGGTCCCGAGTTCAATTATAAGTCTCCGCTGAGTTAATTCATCTCAGTTGGGGCACTGGTGGGGGAATTACTATTGACATTGTCTTTGGGATGGAAAGGAAATATTGGCCAGGTTGGTGATGCTGATTGTTACCTGGTGACCTTTGTTGAGGAGTGCATGTGTGTAAAGAACTTGATTCTGATGCTCTCCACAGTTGAATAACGCACTGATCCTCACTACTTCACTCATGGAATGGTTAGGAATGAGCTGCTGGCATCTGTGAATCTGCATCCCAGTATAAGGCACTGCTTTTGGAGATGAAGGGAGAAGAAATGAGAAATTGTGTGAGCACTTGGGCTACTTAACAGTTTAATCTTGCCTCATTTGGATTAGTTTGGGGGAAAGCTGCTCTTGTTTCAATTAATTTGGGTGAATTATGTCTCCTGGAGTGAGACTGCGAAGATAGTCTGCAGTCCAGACTGTCTGCCTCCAATTGCAGAGGGAATGTGTTGTGAGAAATCTGCAATGACACAGCTAGGCCAACTAGGAAGGAAACAAATCTAAAATGAACCAAGAAGGTAGGATTGTAGCTTTCTGATTTCTAATAACATTGGAAATATCATTGAGGTTTAAATGAAAATGAAATTGCTTCAGTTTCCTGATTTTTTTTTTAACCAAAAACTCATTTATAAAATTTATAATCTTTTGATGAGCCCATATATATTTTTGAGAGGAATCTTCAGGTCGAACAGACTTTAATTGTGTTTCTGGCCATTTTCTAACTACTTTATAGTAAACATATTAGGTTTTTTCATGACAAAGGCAGACTTGAAATCTGCAAGAATAAAACCCAAGTGAAAATAACCCAATTTAGTGTGTTCACAAGGGTTGTCAAAATATTCATTTAAAATAATAGTGTGGGTAATAATAATGGGGTATGTAAACATTCCCCTGGTGTTAGCTTGTATTTTTTTGTTCTCGTGCTATCTATCCAGAGTAGTTCTTTCTGTAGCTTCCATTCATGTGCAGGGTCAACCTTGATTACTTCCCAGGTGTTCCTGATGTATAGGGCTACAATACCTCCCTTTTGTCCACTTTCTTAAGAACACTCTACCCCTGAATGTTATATTCTCATCCATCCTCATTATTTAGCCAAGTTTCTGATCTTCCCACTACATTTTAGTGATGATTTATTTTATATTTGAATAGCCTGCTTTTGTTCCATAGGTGATATTCTTTGCATTTTGCTGCTATCGCTGTTACAATTTTAGGGCCTCACCAGATATTTCTCTTGCTTTGCCAAAGACCACCCCTGCAGGCAAACCCTTGCTGGCTATTCCTTTAGAAACACCGTATCAGGTAATGTAACATTGGCCAGGGTTTGAACAAAACGCCCTTGTTACTCTAACTTGTTCACTGGAACTAACATGGATAACAGAAGAAGAAACGGCATCAGACTGCACTTCGGGCCACTATTAAACCGGTTTATTAAAAGTAGAAGTTAAAACTGTAGCTGAAGGTCAATATACTGGCTTTCACTTGATTGCAGAACTCCTTCCTGTACACACAAATAATAATAGTCATTACACTTCACTCACCTAATGATACATAAACTAACATCTGTAATATAACTTGCATGTGAAGCTTAATCTCTGCTCAAGGAGTCTGCATATGTATTCCTCTATCTCATTGGGCCCAGAAAAGCTAAAGATCTACTGCAAACTAGATATACTTCCTGTCTCCTTTTTGAAGTTCAAACTGGGACAAAGGAATTCGAATAAATACCTGTCACAAATAAAATAAAGCTGGCAGTAATCTAGAATTTAAAACCATGAATGCCTGCTGCCCAAGAATCCCCACACCCTGGACTATGCTACCATCCACACCAGTGCTTCTGAAATGTCCCATTCCCCCCCCCCCAGTTTTGGATTCCTCTCCACCGTGGTTGACTGGGCCCTTGACCGCGTCCATCCCATTCCCACACTTCTACCCTCACCCCTTCCCCTCCCTCCCAGAACCATCGGCCTCCTATACTGTTCCAATGAAGCTCAATACAAGCGCGAGGAACAGCACCTAATCTTTCTATTAGGCACTTTACAGCCTTCCGGCCTGAACATTGAACAAGATGAATTTAACAACTTTAGATATTAATGACTGCTCCCATTTTCTCTTGGATGTTCTGTAACAATTTATACCTCCTCTGGACCCATCTTTTGTTTCCATGTTTGTCCCATTATCCACCTCCTTTTGTCTTGCACCATCATCCCTCTTGTCATTTAATCACTCCTGCCCTCCACCCTATCGCAGACTTTTACTCTTTCACTACTCCCCCGCCCCGCCCCCTTTTCTCTGGCTCTGCATTTGCTTAAAAGCTGTTCATCGGCAACATCTTCCAGTTCTGATGAGAGGTCATTAACTCTTTTTTTTCTCCACAGGTTCTGCCTGACCTGTTGAGTGTTCCCAATATATTCTGTTTTTATTTCAGATTTCCAGCATCCACAGTATTTTGCTTTTGTGTTAATTTGATTAAGTTGTTTCCTTCCTAGAATTAGATTTAACTTTTTGTAACACCTGAGTGCTCTGTCCTTTTCACCTTTTACTGAACAATTTCATTACTTTACTAATTTCAGAGTAGTAATCTGTTCTCACAGAATCTGCAGGATGGCTACATTCCAGACTGGATTAAATGTTGATTCGACCTGCAGTAATCGCATTGTGTTTCTCTAAGGCCAAAAAAAAAATTCTGTCCCAATAAAGGGAACATATTTCTGATCTCTAATAGTTGCATTATACAATTTAGTAATTTAAAATCCTGTGGGATTGTTTTTAATTACACAATGATTTACAAGGATGATACCAGAACTGAGAGATTACAGCTATTGGGAAAGATTCAACAGGTTGGGGATTTTTTCTTTAGAAAAGGGAAGACTTAGAGGAGACCTGATGGATGTCTTTTTTTTTTAATTATGAATAGGTTGGGCAGGGTAGATGTGGAGAGAATGTTTCCACTTGTGGAAGAATCCAAAACTAGGGGCCATAAGTACAAAAGCAAAATACTGTGGATGCTGGAAATCTGAAATTTATGACGAGAGGTCATCGACCTGAAAAGTTAACTCTGTTTCTCTCTACAGATGCAGCCTGACCTGCTGAGTATTTCCAGTTTTTTCTGTTTTAATATTAGGCCATAAATACAAGATAGTTGCTAGTAAATCCATGGTATGTTAGCCTTTATTACACAAGATTGGACTATAAGAGTAAAGAAGTCTTGCTACAATTATATAGGGCCTTGGCGAGACCATACCTGGAGTACTGTGTACAGTTTTGGTCTCCTTACCTAAGGAAGGATATACTTGCCTTAGAGGGAGTGCAATGATGGTTCACCAGACTGATTCCTGGGATGTGGGGATTATCTTATGAGGAGAGATTGAGGAGACTAGGCCTATATTCCCTAGAATTTAGAAGAATGAGAGGTGATCTCATTGGAAAAATATAAAATCCTTACATAGCTTGACAGGGTAGATGCTGGGAGGATGTTTCCCCTGGCTGGGGAGTCTAGAACTGGAGTCACAGTCTCAGGATAAGGGGTCAGCCATTTAGGACTGAGATGAGGAGAAATTTCTTCACACAAAGGGTTGTGAATCTTTGGAAATTTCTACCCCAGAGGGCTGTGGATGCTCAGTTGTTGAGTATATTCAAGACAGAGATCGATAGATTTTTTTTTTTATATTAAGGGAATCCAGGGATACGGGGACAGTGCGGGAAGGTGGAGTTGAGGTCAAAGATCAGCCGTGATCTTCTTGCACGCTCGAAGGGCCGAATGGCCTACTCCTGCTCCTAATTCTTATGTTCTTAAATCCAATAAGGAAATAAGGAGAATTTTCTTTACTCGGAGTGGTTAGAATGTGGAACTCACTACCCCAGGAAGTGGTTGAGGCAAATAGCTTAGATGCTTTCAAAAGGAAACTAGATGAGTACATGAGACCAAAAGGAATAGAAGGATATTTTGAAAGGTTGAGATGAGGTAGTTGGAATGGGAGGAGACTCGTGCAGTATAAACACCAGCACAGACTAGTTGGGCCGAATGTCCTGTTTCTGTGCTGTACATTCTATGTAATTTATTGTAATATTTCCACTTCTCCCTGTGTATAGGACAAGACTTAACATTTTGGAACGAGAATGCCTTCAGTGAGGATTTGATCCCCAGCAGTCACAGTAATCAGTCACTTAACCATTTGCAGATCCGCGATGAATACTGCCACGATCAGTATGGATATAAAATGCTCAAGGAAAACATGAATGCCTTTTGTGAGACTATTGGGAAGTTAGGAACACTGGAAGATTCAAACAAACAAGTTGCTCTTTCCAATTGCAATTTAAGCACTGATGTTAAATTCACCAGCGAGCAGGTGATGGATGCGTGTAGTACTGCACATGATAATGAAAGTAATAAACACTGGTTTTCCACCAAGAAATCAGAATTGGATCATCTTCTGCTAAAGGACACTATTAATGTTGCTTCGTACTTCGAAAGTGCCAGTGCTGAGGAACTGGGAATAAAAGACCTGGGCCATACAAAACCTAATGAAACCATTTTAGAAGTAACTAAGGAAAGTGAATTGTCTGAAGATTTATTTTTTCTTGTTACTTCAGATGGAACACAGAATAATACATCCAAACAGATTAATCCTGATAAACTAACTAAAGATGGGCCAGAACTGCAAGTAGATGGAAAATCAGTAGTGGAGACTGGTAAAATGTCCTGTATGTGGTGTGGATACTACACATGTAATAAACAGTGCTTTGAAGATCACGCCAAAGAACTTCACAGCCACTTTGAATTTGGCAAAGAAGCGCCAACCACCACAATGGGGCTGCAGTGCTTAGGATGTGGAGAAAATTACTTGAATTCTCAAGTTCATTCAGTTAATTATGCTCCTCTGAAAAGAGAGACAATAGTGAGGAAAAGTGAGCCAATTAGACCTGAATGTGAGAATCCTGTCAGAAAAGATATTACAGATGACATCCCAAAAATTGATGGTTGCAAACCTTCGGAGAACATGCCACAGGAATCTGTACTGCATCCTACTTTTGGGCCAAAAAATCTGAGAAGAACATTAAAACTTAAAAAAAGCCAAACTGTACTCTATATAAAACGACTGTGTTTATTTCATTGTATTATTTGTCCATTTCACACTTTGTACCGTCGTTGTGTCTTGCGCCATGTCAGAAATGTGCATCTCCACCCCAGCGGAAGTCGTAAACTTAAACGCTGTGTTAGTTTTTCCAGTGGCTTAAGAATACTGAAGCTTTGTAAAAGGCAGTGCACTTCAAAAAAGTTAACTTCGGGCAGCAG
This sequence comes from Squalus acanthias, assembly GCA_030390025.1. Classification (NCBI taxonomy): domain Eukaryota; kingdom Metazoa; phylum Chordata; class Chondrichthyes; order Squaliformes; family Squalidae; genus Squalus; species Squalus acanthias. Next base: position 42,697,313 of record CM059443.1, read on the forward strand.
TATGTTATCCTTCGAAAGAAACGACTTTCCTACGTTAATACCAGATACTAATCTAAGAAGTGAAAATGTAAATTTGGCGCCCTCCATTGCGAAACCATTGTTTTGCCCTAATAAATTGGATATTACTGAATCAAATAATTGTTTAAGTAAGCAGCACATTGACTCCGATTGTGAGGCATCGTTGGTGCAGCAGATTCATGATCAGTTACAATTTTCAGTACCTTGTCTTCTGGTTAATGATTCAGATGTTAATGCAAGTTCAGAAATGTCTAAAGAGACTATTGGAGCTCCTTCATGTTTTTCAACCTTAATGACTCCTTACAAGAAGGCAAATGATGGCGGTCCGAACATTAAAGGTGCGCCGCCTTCTAGTAAATGCCTGGCATTGGAAGCCATTGTGAAAACCCTGAAAAGTCGTATGGCATCACCAATCAAATGCAGGCCAGCAGTTGCCGTACTAAATGATCGAAGTACAAAGCCCAGGCGCAGCATTCCATATTGTAGAACAACAGAGGAGCAGCAGGCCGAGTGGGTGATGGAGGCGTATAGCTTTTTAAATCAACAGAAGATTGAAAGAGCGGCTGAGTTTTCCATGTGTGATGATGATTGTCTGCTTGACACAATAGCTGAAGTTGAAGTGGTGCTATCTGATACAGATGATGATAAAAGGACCTATTCACAGGCTTACAGAAATAATGATGCTTTATATGGAAAATTAGCAAAATCAACAGAAGACAAAAGCAAAATTCTGTGTCCTACATCAAGTGCAAAAAAGGAATCCGGAAATGTTTGCACTTTTCTGTACAAGTGTGACATCTGTCCTTTTTCAAGTACTAACATTATGTCTGTCCTTTCGCACTACCACAGACAACACCCTGAAGAAAATATATCCTGCAACAGGATTCGGAAATACAGCCGTAACATGAACATGTCGACAGAGATGGATTTGCCTTTGTCCATACGCACCATGTTTTCGTTTGATTCAGAATCTACTGATCCAGCTGTGCCCTGCTTTGGTGGATCTTCTGAGTTGTGTTTCTGCGAACACTGTTCATACAGTGGAGACTGGGTTTCTTTATTTGAGCATTACCAAAAAACTCATACATCTATAAAAGTAGCCAGAAATTGTAACCAGAAAGAATCAGAGAGGCAAATTGTCAAGAATCTACAGGTCAGGGCACCACTAGGATCCACCTCAACCTCTAGCAGTGAGACACAGGTGGTGTTTCAGTGCCAGGTCTGTAATTTTACCTGCTCATCAAGGCGAGTTATTTGTAGACATTATTGCATCAGGCAGAGTATTACTTGTGCTCAAGTTGAAGACTCTGATATTGTTTTCAAATGTGCCTTGTGTGAGTACACTCATTTAATTCAGACCGGGCTCATTAATCACTATCTCATATACCATGATATTGAACCTCAGTATAGCTCTCGTGGCATGAAGACCGGTCATAATGAACTTGCTTCTCTAGTATCCAGTAATGATGATCTGAAGGCTGGTATGGAAAAACAGATATGTATGTTATGCTCGTTTAAGGCTATTACTCAAAAAGAACTTTTGTTCCATTATAAATTGCGACATCCCAGATTTTATTCCCAAAATAGGTGCACTATTGAGTGTAAAGATAATGCCAACTTGCATATAACTAACCTAGACCCGCAATTTTATGAAATAAACACTTTCAGAGAGAATGGAAGTGAATGTGTAAATGCCATGTTGGACTGGGGAATGAGTACAAAGAGTGAGGTTAATACCGAGGAGCCTTTAACCTTTAGTGATGGAAATGAACTGGAATTGATCAGCTGTAAAGGGGGTGAAGGCTTGGTAAAAGCAATGCCAGTCAGAGAGCACTTGAGGAATCCAAACAATAGGCCAAGCCATTATGGGAGGAAAATCGACAGTTCTTTCACCATGGCTATAAACTCAATAAATGTAACCAGATTGCCGTCCAAAAAATTTCCGCCGGGCAGACGTGGCAATCGGTGCTTGGGATATAACCTCATAATGCCAGAAAAACAAAACGTTGACAGCAGTGACCATTTTTGTGAATTTGGTGATCCTTTGAATAAAATGAAGTATAAAGCAACAGTCCAGGAATATGTACTTGGTGCTGAAGATGAATGGCAACAAGGAGACGTGGTATGGTTGGCTGGTTCTTAATTTTATTTTTGGTATGACATGTAGAGATTAGAAATGATTGGGAACAATTTAAATTCTGTTTTGTTTTTAACAAACCTAAGTAAAGTCAGCTCTGCTTAGCAGGTCTCACCATTTGCTAAAGTCAAACCTATCTTCACTGTTTTTAGTCCATTTTTGACGAATTTCCTTTGAAAATTGTTTAAACAGTAAATGTTAGTAAGATCAGAGCTACTTGGTGTGAAGGATTTACTTATTCAGATAATGTAAGAGAGCTTCATTAACATCAGATGATCTCATTAATCCAGGATGTGTGTGTAATTTCAGTTTGTACTGGGCATAGTAAATTTCCTAGGTTATTTCTCCTTTGCATTTTAGTTTGTATCTACAACTGTTTTACTTTGCTTCTACGAAATTGTTTTAATAAGAATTTTCTGCAGAGAATACGGAGATCCTGAACCCTCATCAAATAAGCAGAGGTTCTAATTAACTTGAATTCTTTTATACTCCATATACTATGGGCATGGTAAGATATGCAGTCAGGAAAATTCATGGTACACCTGGTCATTAAAAACTTCTTAACTTGAATCACTGTGATCTCTTGGTGCATCCTTCCTATATTGAATTCAGTGATTGAGCCTGAGATTACGCAGTCTGGCCACTGGCTTCCCATAAATCTTTCAAAATGCTTTGACTTTTTTCATCTGCTGTTTTTTTTCTCAGTAACTGAAATTTCTAATGTCCAAAATAAGGGGTTAAACAAAATAAATCAAAAAATACTTATTTCATAATTAAATTAAATCATTGATTTGTCTTTTAATGCCCTCATTAAAGCTTTTGCTTTAGGGCTGCAGTCTTCCCCAAAAGCCTGGGCTTGGACTTGATATTTTTGCCCAGACCTGTGACTTGGGTGAATTTGGATTGTGCAGTTTGAGCATGTGCAGTGTACCTTATTTCCCAGTATGCATCAGTACCATTCAATCAGTTCTACTGCTGTGAATTTTTTTCACCTCCTTGCTCTTTTTGCCCGGTATCTTTTTCTTCAAGTATCTTTTTCTTCAAATATCTTGATTTAAAACAAGAAGAAATTTTTTAAACCCTTTACTGACATTAAAATGTTTAAAAAAAAAAAGCTGTGTGTGAGTGAAAAAGAAAATGACAAAGTTTTGATTACACACCTGTTTTAGCACTTGTTTTATGTTCTATCAACTGGCTAACAAGGGAAATCAGGGATAGTATTAAAACCAAGGAAGTTGCATACAAATTGGCCAGAAGTAGCAGCAAACCCGGGGACTGGGAGAACTTCAAAACTCAGCAGAGGAGGACGAAGGGTTTGATTAGGGCAGGGAAAATAAAATATGAAAGGAAGCTTGCAGAGAACATTAAAATGGACTGCAAAAGCTTCTATAAATATGTAAAAAGAAAGAGGTTAGTAAAAACAAACGTAGGTCCCCTGCAGTCGGAAACAGGGGAAGTCGTAATGGGGAACAAGGAAATGGCAGATCAATTGAACAAGTACTTTGGTTCGGTGTTTACTGTGGAGGACACACACAACCTGCCGGAAATAAAAGGGGTCAGAGGATCTGGTAAGAGGGAGGAGCTGAGGGAAATCCTTATTAGACGGGAAAAGGTATTGGGAAAATTGATGGGACTGAAGGCTGAAAAATCCCCGGGGCCTGATGGTCTGCATCCCAGAGTACTTAAGGAGGTGGCCTTGGAAATAGTGGATGCATTGACGATCATTTTCCAACATTCCTTAGACTCTGGATCAGTTCCGAAGGAGCGGAGGGTGGCCAATGTAACCCCTCTTTTTAAAAAAGGAGGGAGGGAGAAAGCAGGGAATTATAGACCGGTCAGCCTGACATCGGTCGTGGGTAAAATGATGGAAGCAATTATTAAAGATGTCATAACAGACCATTTGGAAAGTGGCGACATGATAGGTCCAAGTCAGCATGGATTTGTGAAAGGGAAATCATGCTTGACAAATCTTCTGGAATTTTTTGAGGATGTTTCCAATAGGGTGGACAGGGGGGAACCAGTAGATGTGGTGTATTTGGACTTTCAGAAGGCCTTCGACAAGGTCCCACACAAGAGATTGGTGAGCAAAGTTAAAGCACATGGGATTGGGGGTAATGTGTTGATGTGGATTGAGAACTGGTTGGCACACAGGAAACAAAGAGTAGGAGTAAATGAGTACTTTTCAGAATGGCAGGCAGTGACCAGCGGGGTACCGCAGGGTTCGGTGCTGGGACCCCAGCTGTTTACATTATATATTAATGATTTGGACGAAGGGATTAAATGTAATATCTCCAAATTTGCGGATGACACTAAATTGGGAGGCAGTGTGAACAATGAGGAGGATGCTAGGAGGCTACAGAGTGACTTGGACAGGTTGGGTGAATGGGCAAATGTATGGCAGATGAAGTACAATGTGGATAAATGTGAGGTTATCCACTTTGGTGGTAAAAATAGAGAGGCGGACTATTACCTGAATGGTGGCAGATTAGGGAAAGGGGAGGTGCAACGAGACCTGGGCGTCATGGTACATCAGTCACTGAAGGTGGGAATGCAAGTGCAGCAGGCAGTCAAGAAAGCAAACGGAATGATGGCCTTCATAGTAAGGGGATTTGAGTACAGGAGTAGGGAGGTGATGCTGCAGTTGTACAGGGCCTTGGTGAGGCCACACCTGGAGTATTGTGCGCAGTTTTGGTCTCCTAACTTAAGGAAGGACATTCTTGCTATTGAGGGAGTGCAGCGAAGGTTCACTAGATTGATTCCTGGGATGGCCGGTCTGACATATCAAGAAAGATTGGGTCAACTGAACTTGTATCCTCTGGAGTTCAGAAGAATGAGGGGGGACCTTATAGAGACATTTAAAATCCTGACTGGTTTAGACAAATTAGATGCGGGCAGAATGTTCCCAATGTTAGGGAAAACTAGAACCAGGGGTCACAGTCTAAGGATTAAGGGGAAGCCATTTAAGACTGAGCTGAGGAGGAACTTCTTCACCCAGAGAGTGGCGAATCTATGGAATTCTCTTCCACAGAAGGTTGTTGAGGCCAGTTCGCTAAATATATTCAAAAGGGAGTTAGATATAACACTCACAACTAGGGGGATCAAGGGGTATGGCGAGAAAGCAGGAATGGGGTACTGAGGTAGCATGTTCAGCCATGAACGCATTGAATGGCGGTGCGGGCTCGAAGGACCGAATTTCAACTTAAAACTATTAAGCTGAGGGCAAGGGCTGAGAAGCACGAGTTAGAGAGGTCAGAGAGAGAGAGGGAGAGAGAGAGAGAGAAAGTCCTTTTAATGTAACTTCAACAACTTTCAAAAACAAATTTTGTAGTCAAATAATTGTTCATCTTTTGTTGATGGAAAAGGTCACTGTTAATGCACACCTGAAATAAGACCAGCAGAGAGAAAGGCACATGGGCAGTTTTTTATCATTCTAATTAGATTTTTTTGAAATTTGAAATCAAATGAAGCTTCTCTAAGGGAAGCAGATTGGAAGGGAGAAGAGAAGTAAAACTAGTTGACCACGAGGGGATCTTTGGCTTCTTGGCAACCCCCTCTTCACCCGCCCTACCTACCTTTAGGGTAGTGAATGGAGGGTTAAGAGTGTGATGAGTGACAGTAGAACAAGGGGGGAAGTGAAGCATACTGGGCTTCTGTAGGCTGTCCAAAGAGGAAGAAGTAACAGTAATGATGGGAGTGAAGTGGTAGGAAGGGGAATAGGTAGTGGGGGCTGTTATGGTGGGGAAAGGAGCCACATGCAGCTGCAAGCTGGGTTGGGGGCATGGTGGGAATGAGAGGGTGGGCAAAGCGCAAGTGATTGAGGGGGGAGGAGCCATTGAGGGCCACATTTTCCCTGCAGTCCCCAGCCCAAATGCAGCCTGCAGATGTTCGTGGCTCCTATTTCTATCAAACCACCTGAATGGAAAGAAGAAAGACAGAGAAACACAACAGGTCAGAAAGAGAAGTAAAGAGTTAATGAGAGAGAGAGAGAGAGATAGAAGCAGAAGGGAAGAGACAGAGGGAATTAGCAACATGACATCAGAAAGGTAAGGAAGTAACCATTTTCCTTGACTTGCTGTGTGCAACGCCACCAGAGATCGACTAGTGTTTATTTAAAAAGAGCCAGAGTTTAGTGAGTGACAGGCTTCTGCTATTGAAGCCAGTTTGATCACTTAAGTTTGGGAACTCATTTGCTGTGGTGTTTAAAAGAAAACCTTTTCTGAAACTTTGGAGTCAGAATTGAATGAGAAAATTGGCTACAAGAGAAAGATCTTTGTCCTTAAGAATTGGATCACGGTTTCTTGCCACTTGTCAAGAGTAAACTCTGTCTCAATCATCTGGCATATGAACTGGTAATGGAACCCTCGAATGGGACACTTCATTCAGAGGATCAGTAAGTTGCAATAGACGCTTGGAAAATTGTTCATCAAACTTTTTGGGGAAAAAATGTCTTGACCCTGCCTGCTATTCCCTTTTATAGTAGATTAATGTTGATATAATTAATAGCATGCTAATAAAGAAAAAGGCAATTAGTGGAAGAAGTTCTGATTAGAGTAATGCACAGGTCTGTATTGGGACCTCCCCATGCTGTTTACATAATTCACCAGCAATATTCTGGAGAGTTTTGAAATATGTGGCCAGGTGTGTGTATAAGCAAATGAGTAATAACATTTGGAGCTATTTGGGTAAATAAAGCTGATTGGCCAAGAAATTCTAGATGAATTTTAATGTAAGTAAATGTAGATAGTTCGTACTTCACCCGGAGCAGATGCTGATTCAGACCACAACTTGGTTGTGATGGAAACTTTTTCGAAGTTGGATGGAGTAAAGCATAGTACTTGTAGGAGAAAGTAGAAATTGGAAGAACTGAATGGTGAAAGTGGGCTAAGGTTCAGAAAAGAGACTGGTAATAAAGTGAAGGAAAAGAATATATTAAATGAGTGTAAACGAGATGGTGTAGGCTTGAAAGCAAAGTGCTGAGCAAACTGGGTCTGGTAAAGGGAAAAGGGTGAAGAAATTATGGGTGACTAATGAAATGCTGGTTAAAATGGATGAAGGAAGGGAATGGAAAAATGTGAACACGAGGGCAAAAAAAAATACAGGAGATTGAACAATGAGATCGGGGTGAGACTGATTAGGCTAGAGAAGAGTTTGTTCGATAGGAGGGGTCGAGCTGATCTGTACGAGTCTGAAGAGTGGATGATTTAAATCGATGTGGAATGCGAGTTAAAGCAATCAAAATAAAGGTGGGTAACTATTAACTGACCAATTAAAGTAAGAAAGAGTTGTCAAGAATATGTTGAACTGTATGCCAAAGAGAAAAATCCAGTTGACCTTGATAGGGAAGAACGAGGAGATGGAAGTTGATTGTTGGGGCCCTGAAGTCCTTGAGTGTAAAGTGAGGGTTGCAATAAGTGAGCTCAAGAATGGAAAGGCCACAGGCATCAATGAGATTCCAGCTGATTAATTAAAAACATGGAGAGGAGTCAACAATCAAACTCAATTGATTTGTGTAAAGCAATGTACTTGAAAGGGGGAATGGACAGTTTATTTCATGAAATAATCATGATGCCTCTAGGAAAAAAACTAAATGCTAGCAAATGTGAAGAGTTTTGTACCATCAGTTTGACTGTACGTGTCTCTAAGATTATGCTCTGATTACTTACAAGAGTGTCAAGATATCGTTCCGCTTTTGCTTGACAGATCAATTTAGATTTCACGGAGGATATTGAACAAGAGAGGTAATGGGAATAATGAGACTTCTGTACGAGAGGAGTAAAGAACATTTGCTTTGTAGATTTAAAAAAAGCTTTTGATAGTGAACTGGATCACACTAATGGAGGTATTCAAGAATATTGATTTGGATTGGAGAGAGCGAGACACCTAATTAAGGCTTTGTATATGGGGCAAACTGCAAATTTCAGGGTAGTAGATGGGGAGTCAGAATTGGGAATGATTGGAAGAGGAGTGCAACATCTATGCTGTTTGTTATCTGTTGTTAAACGTGTATGTAGAAGTAATGGCATGAGAAATGCTTAAGATAGAAGAAGGAGTGAAAGTTGGTGGTAGGCTAGTGAAAGCTGTCTGATTTGCCAATAGTTGTTGTTAGTCTAGATGCTGCAATAATGGATTATGCAATGAAAATAAATATAGGCAAGACCAAAGTTATGCAGGTAAAAGAGTGAGCATTTTAATAAGTGAGGAACAGTTGAATCAGATGAGCCAATTTAAATATCTGGGAAGTATAATGTCTGCAGATGTGCCAAGGAGGTGAGAGCAAGGATTACAATTGGAAAAGTTGCTTTAATAGAAGAAAGACGATATTGACTGGGCAACTGAACAGAGCTGAAAAAAAAATTAGCAGTGAAGAGTTTGATATGGAGTGTGATGCTGTATGGTGCTGAAACATGATGAAAGAGGAGGTCAGTCTTCAGAGAACTTTGAATTCAAGCATTGATCCAATTGCCTCATGACTGCTACTATTTAATCTGTGTCCACTACCCTATCAGGCAGTGCATTCCAAATCCTAACCACTCATTGCGAAAAAAGGTTTTTCTTCAAGTCACCTCTGGTTCTTTTGCCACTCACCTTAGGTTATCACCTTGGGAAGGGTCCTCTGGTTATCGACCCTTCAGCCATTGGAAACTTTCTCTTTATTGACTCTATCTAAACCCTTCATGATTTTAAACACCTCTATCAAATCTCCTCTTCACCTTCTCTGCTCTAAGGAGAAAATCCCAGCTTCTCCAGTCTATCCATGTAACTGTAATCCCTCATCCCTGGAACCATTCTAGTAAATCTCTTCTGGACCCTCCAAAGCTTTCACGTCCTTCCTCAAGTGTGGTGCCCAGAATTGGACGGAATACTCCAGCTGGGGCCGAACTAGTGTTTTATAGGTTCAGTGTAACTTCCTGGCTTTTGTACTCTATGCTTCTATTTATAAAGCCCAGGATCCCGTATGCTGCTTTGTTAACCTGTCCTACCACCTTCAAAGATTTGTGCACAAACACCCCAAGTCTCTCTGTTCTTGCACCCCCTTTATAATTGTCCCATTTAGCATGTATTGTCTCTCCTCATTCTTCCTACCAAAATGTATCACCTCACACTTTTCTGCGCTGAATTTCTTGACCTCTTCCTTTTTCTCATCTACATGCTGCCCCTTGGTGACATCATCCGCAGACATAGGGTCAGCTTCTACATCTACGCTGATGACCACCAGCTGTACTTCTCCCCATTCCTACATTACAACATTGACTACACGTCAAAGGTACTTAATTGGCTGTAAAGCACTTTGGCACGTCCTGAGGTTGTGAAAGGCGACATATCAATGCAAGTCTTTCTTTCCAACACCTCTGTTGACCCCTTCATTGCCTTTATGTTGTCCGACTGCTTGTCCAACATCCAGTCTCGTGCTTTTTAAAAAAAAATTATGCTTGTGTGAAGTGCTTTGGGATGTCTTTCTGCGTTAAAGACACTCTTTAAATGCAAGTTGTTATTGTCTTCCTAAGGAGAATGAATGGGTTGGAGTCTATATTTTTACATGGTCTGTGGATGGAATGGAGTTGATGGTTCCAATGGGTATTTCTCATTCCATTTTTTTGTTGTATTTGGCTTGAAACAAAATCTGTGTCAAGTCTTTGCAACATTATTAGGAATGCAATGGTTGATGTTTTTAAAAAAAAAAAAAAAAAAAAATTTTTAATGTGCAAATAATCTGTAAATTCTATTTTATTTGTAAGAAGACGACATACTCAGCACAGACAGGTGATCCAACCTGGGATCTTGCTGGCCTGTATAGCTCAACTACTCACTTTGTAAATCTTGGAGATGTGGTTTCCACTTCAACACAGATATGTATTTTATATCCTTTCTCTTTTCTGTTATGGAATATATTGTAAACAAACCTTACATCACTTTTTAATATACTGAAATTACATTTCTGGGAAAGGGGGTTTAATCCCTGTTTTTTTAAATTAATTAGCGAGTGTGTATATGCTCTCTTCACTGCTTTTATTTGAGATGTGCACAATAAGGGAGGATTGCATGCCTTTAAAACCCTTCAACAAATATGTTGTGTTCCCTTTTCTCCCTCTCTTCCCAGCCTGCTCCAGCTTGCATAATATGTTCCCTTAACTGATTTGTATGAAGAATATATCCTTCATTTGAGGAATAACTATATAGCTAAAGGTGAATAATTCACCTGAATGTATATCGAGCACTATAGAGAGAATGGAACAAAGTAGTGTGAGAAAGCATTGGGAACATTAAACTGCAGCTTTTAATGATCTAAAAAGTAGAATGTAAAACATCCCTATTTAGCTGTTGGCTCAAAATTAATGCATTATATTTTTGTTCGTCATTTGTTAAGATCCCAGGAAATGAGGTGTCAAGCAGAGAACAGGCTACTAGCGTGAAGGAAGAATATTCAGAGAGTACAGTGAAGCGCAGTACTGCAGTGGAAGGGTATCGTTGTAGGCACTGTGCACGGCTTTTTAAAGCACTGGCAGGACTTCGTAACCATGAAAAGACTCACTTTCCGCCCAAAATGTGTCACCGCCCTGCTACCAAGAGCAGGTAATACTGGTTTATTTACTCAAACCTATGTTCGTAATATCTACATGCAATTGATGCTTGACTTTAATTAGTGACTTTTTTTGGAGGATGTTTTGTTTGTGCTACATTCTCCACATACTGGGAGTATAACCTAACTTGATGGTCTCTGGATAAACCACATTTGTGAAAATGTGACTTTTGCAGATAGATGATGCTACATGTGATCTCCTACTCCTGCATCATATAAAGCCACAGGACCTCTGCCATTGTGCCAGTTTGTTTTTCCCCCAGCTAAAGATTCTTTGAACTCGTGTTGGCTATCTCACTCCCAAATTTTGGGATAGAGTCTTCAGCCTCTCCATGGGAGTAGGTTAGATTAGTCATGCATTACCGTATCAAGCATTGTTAGTTTAATCCTACCTGTCCAGGTTTTTGCATTTCATTTTCAGTTTTTCAGGAGCCTAAGGCGTTTGAACCAGGTGATGAGCCTCCAAACTACCATACAGTACTGTCCTTCTCCGAGCAAGAATACAAAAAAACCATACTCCATAAATTGTACGGTACAGCAGGAGACCAATTGGAATGTTACACTCAGCACAGTGTGTGTACTCCACTTAAAACAATGGTTGTATTGTATCCCCTTCCGCACTGACCCACGCGATACATTGCCTGCATCAAAAATGGACTGTTCAGCACGTCTGCATCAACATCTGCCAAAGTCTTTACGTTCACATTCTGAGGCTCCCACTGGGGATTCATCCAGGCTACCTCAGGCCTTTCATTAGTGACTCTGAATTTTCCTCTGCTACCTGTGGGTAGGAGGCTAGGAACAGCCATATAGGGAAGCGTTTCTGCGGACGCATGGGTCATAGACATGATCAGAAAAGCTAATCCTCAATTTGACAAGAACCCCATTGTGATTCCATGGGGTGATCAGACCAGACCACCTGCAAGACCCTAACACAATACCACCTAGCAGTATGTCAGCCGAGATAAACAACCCAATAACATCGGGGGGGGGAACGAAAAGGAGTTTACCCTAATCACATGAGGACAGATTTGTACTCTAGTTTTTCTGCAGCACCCAGAAAAAGGAGGAGAACTTTGCCCTATACAAGATTTCAGGTTCCAAAGCTGATTTCTAAAATTGGAGAAACTCAATTTCCACAGATTATCTGGACAGTGTGCTTAAGGGACAGGTTAGGTGCTGTAGACCTAAAAGATGAAAATATTCTTGTCTCATATTAGAACGGCATTGGAAGTTTCTCTGGTTCAATTTCATAAAGCAAAGTTATTGTTCTCAACACTCGGCATATGATTTTCCTAGTGCCTATCAAACTAGACTATACTCCTATGATGTGTGGGGAAGGAACATTATATGAAAAATGAAGAAATCCTTGCAAAGCAGATAATCTATTTTTCTTTCCTCTTGTTCCCCACCCACTTCCAAAAAAAAAATTGAGGCATCAAACTAAGTTTGCAGTGATTTAGTTTGGTTTATTTGTGTGGAATATTTAGGATAACTAATTAGGAACTTCCTCTTTATTGATAAAGCTATGGTGAAGATTCTACACAAAAGGGCAGATCTAGCTTGTGCATTTTTATCTCATTCTAACTTCATGTTTCATACTGTCAACTAGCCTATGTTTTCCATGCAAACCGAGTGTCCGTGTACTGCTGTGCTATCATTGGGGAGGGTACAAGTGAAGTAAAATAAGAGGATTCTCACACTTAAATGGCTGGTTACTGAGTGGTCTTAGCAGAGGATTGACTAGTCAGCAGTTAACCTTTTCAACTGGAGGAAAGTATGTGATTTTGGGTAGGGTTAGGGTGGGTGGTTAGTCAACTCAACCTAAAAGTCTCTCTCATGCACTAATGATTTTTTTAAAAGTTTGATGTTTTTGCCCTCCATTTTCTCCACTCCTTATCTCTGTCTTGAAGGCTCCAGCTGGTTCCATTGTTGGTGGTAGCCACAGGGTTATTCACATGGTAGCCAAGACAATATGTGTTGGCAAGCTATTTGGATGGGATAGGGAAGAATTGTATTGAAGTCTACACTTGTATTCAACTGAGATCTCCACACATGCAAGCTTACCAGCAGGAGTTACTGGATATTGGCCAAGAGGGAGAACCCTGGTTCATTAATTTCCTCCCTCCCTTTCCTAACCCAGGGGCACTGGGACTAGTTGTACTGCCCCTGCTTTAGTCCTGTTCAAGATCAGCAAATTCAAAACCAGGCCAAAGATTGTCATACAGAGTTTTATCCACTGAGCCTTCCACTGGCCTGAATTTCCTCATTTGTTAGCTAGTAAACTGGCATAATCTGGACGGGCAGGGAGCTGTTTTGGCGCCCTTCACCTGATCCCTAGGAACATAGGGGGGAATTTTAACACCACAAAACGGGTGGGTTGGGGTCGGGTGGGAGGTTAAAGTGTTAAAACCTGAAGTGGGCGGGATTCTGTTTTTTAAACAGAGGCGGGACAGGGGGGTGGGCAGCCAACCCCATCCTTCCCACCCTGCAACCCTATCTCTTTCTCCCTCCCCCACCCCACCTCCACCCTACAACCCTTTTTCTTTCTCCCCCCACCCACCGGCCGCCAAGACCAATATATCCTTCCTGAGGTTTGGTGCCCAGACTGAATGCAGTACTCCAGATGGAGTCTCACTAGAGATCTGTACAGCTGTAACATAAATTCCACCCCTTTGTATTCCCGCCCTCTTGAGATAAAGGCCAACATTCCATTAGCATTTTCAATTACTTTTTTATACTTGTCCACAAGCTTTTAGCTATGTCCTCGTCCTCTGTTTTAGTGTTTTGACTAAATTGCATGATTTTGACTTGTCTCATTTTTAGTGAGAGGTTTCATCAAAGTGTTACTTAATTTCCTTATTAACACTGGTCATGCTTGAAAACTTGTCTTTTTTGGGAGGGGGTGGGGTGTGGAGACGCAGAGAATTAAATAAAATTGCAAAGTTTCTTTTCTCCCATTTTTGTAAACTGTGAAGCTGAGAAGGCCGGCAGCATGATCTGCTGTCAGGTCTCTGCTAATGGTACTTTGAGGGTTTGGCCCAAAGTTATAATCATGCATGCTTTCTTATGCTCTGAAATCCAATATGCTCACGTGACAGCATGCCTGATTGGAAATGCTAAGTGTGAGAAGTCGCACAACACCAGGTTATAGTCCAACAGCTTTATTTGAAATCACAAGCTTTCAGAGCTGCTCCTTCGTCAGGTTCACCTGACGAAGGAGCAGCCGCTCCGAAAGCTTGTGATTTCAAATAAAGCTGTTGGACTATAACCTGGTGTTGTGCGACTTCTCACATTTGTCCACCCCAGTCCAACACCGGCATCTCCACATCATGGAAATGCTAAGGGTGGAGGATTTGAGGGGGTCAAAACTGATCCTACCCTGCTGGGGCTTGTGTTTTATATTTACACTAAATTATGTCTTTCTAATATTTTCCACATTGACATTTAAAACCTCTACAAATTACATTTCAAATGCCTCTTTTTCTGATAATACACAGCTCAATGCATATCTTCAGTCAATTTAACCTTTACCACAGGTACACTGGTTCAAACGGAGGCTAGATGCAAGGCCTACAAACAATTCTGCACATGGGGAAGATTTTGTACTGCGTCTGAGTCCATTCATTAATCTTCCAGGCAGTAAATTGAAAACACCTGGAAGTGTTCAGAATGAAATTTCTTGTTAATTTTAAGTGGAGAATGCAGAATGCAGTAAGAGGACCTTGAATTGTGCTTGAAAAGCTAATTTTCTTTTTCTTTTTACCTCAGTAAAAAAAGCAAGAGCAGCTTGAAAAATGGCATCCAGACTGCCAGCTCAGGTATTATGATAACTTGCTTTGGATTGTTATCAAATTTTGGCTGTCATTATATTTGACTTTTATTTTAAAGGCCACACAATCCGAGCTGCTCATATTTAGGAGATGAAAGTTACTAAAGTAAATTGTTTGCAATACTAGAATATTATTATGCAGAATTACCTGCAAGAATTACATTTTGGATGGGCGATAATAAGTTTATTTTTCTCGTGGGTTATTTCTCAAGGCCGCAGTGAAGTTAAATGCTACATAAACACTTGCAAAGTTCAGTTTTATTGGAGTGGGAGGTAGAGAAATTAGCATGATTGTTACCAGTTGTACTAGAAAGTAGAATTGTGAATAAGCTAATGTACAATTTTTTAAATAACTAAATGCATTTCTTATATAAAAATGTTACAGAAGGCAGAAGCTACAGATGCCCCAGGTGTTCTTACTCTACTCCATTGATTGAACAGCTAAGGTCCCATTCACTCAAAGTGCACGGAAGATTTCTTATGCCAAAATTGCGTGCTGCAGTTTCAGATGCTCAAAAGGCTGGAGGATATGTGTACCAAGCATTAAATGGTAGGACTTCCATGGCCGTTTTTCAGAGTGGGGGTTGTGCTGGGTAAGAGGTCATCTGAGGTCAAGTTATGCTCGTGTTTTAGCTAATTTATTGTAAAGGTAAATGAATAACTAATCAATAAATATAGGGAGATGGAATACCTGTCTGATGTATTAGGAATGTTGTTCTATATAATTCTTATTCTATATAAATGTTATTAACTTCTGTATTTACTGAAGGTTACATATGTCTGCCTTATTATTGTCCTCAGTGTTTCAGATCCTTCCAGTTAGCTTGCCGCTGGTGTCAGTGGATCTGTTGGACTCGGCCACCTATAATAATTTCCTGTTTTATGTTGTCACTCCTGGGTGACTCTTTTTTTGTGCTTTTGGGTCATTCTTGTAGCATGTCCGATCTGCAAAAAGGAAAACTGTATGTATAAATTTGGTCCAGGTTAATCTCTAACAAACTCTGTAATTTCTGAATTGACTCAAGCCAGTCTCAATCCCTGTGAGTACCAGTATAAGAATTTTCAATAACTTTTTTGTTCAGGCGCAATGTATGCAAGGGATAACTTGGGAAAGTGAGAGCAGCTTTCATTTTCTTCCTACCTGCTGACTTGTGAAACTGGCCATAAATTAAGTGGTTACTGAGTCAGTAGAAAAATGGACATTGGATTCGTATGCAAATTTCAGCACTAAATGCAGCAGTACTTTTGTGCAAGAATAGTAGATTACACTTCAATTTTTCTATTTTAATAGCACAAAATTATTCTTGTAATTTTGTTTCAGTGAAACCACTCCCTCTCTTCCCAGTGCACTATGATGACTTTCTATTCAGTTGTATGATTTGCCGCCTATTAAAATCACCAAAATTGGGCAACATTGAGAAACTTAATTGTTCCAAATTAAAGAGACCGTGAAAGTGTATAGTAAAGGGTCTTAAAATGATAAATTGTCTGTAACTATTAACTACATTGACTGGGGTATCATGATAGCTAGCTGCTTCTAATTGTTTACCAGTAGGAGCTGGTTACGTGATATTATGGCTGAATTAATAGTGGACCTGGACCTTCTGTGCAAGAAAGGGTTTAAAAACATTCCACTTCTCCTGCTCTACTCGAGTGAGCTGGTCTACCAGGAACCATCGCTGTTCAGTTGTTGTAACTAACTTTGCTGAAGAGGATTCTCTGGCCAAATTGCAGGCTAACTATGAACTAGACCAAAGGAAAGTTCTTGGGACAGAAAGCTTGATGGATCCAGGATAATAAAGCATAGCTCGTCCCTCTCGCTGTCGCCCCTCTCGTGTGCTCTCGTCCCCCAAGTCTCAAAATAGGTAATCAAATCTCTTGTGAGCAATGAAATACAAATACCTAGCCAAGAGATTAAACTAATACTAGCTATATGGGGCAAGCAGCATGAGATGACCGAAGTGAATATAAAATGAAGATATCTAGATTTATTGTAGTTATATAATATATTTTATGGTGGATGGCTGTTCATGACAAATACATGCCCAAAGTGTTGTCTGAAATGACCAATGAGGTACAGAGGAAAGAACTTATAGCACCTTTCATGTCCTCCGTCCATCCCAAAGGCTTCAGTGAAGTACTTTTGAAGTGTAGTCAAAGGTGTAATATAGGCAAATGCCCCTTTGTTGTGGACTTGCTCAAAAGTGGACACAGTTTCTCCACATGCACCCTATCAAATCCCTTCATAATTTTAAAGACCTCTATCATGTCCCCATAGATTCTTTTCCAGAACAAAGAGCCCCAGGCTATTCAATCTTTCCTGAAAGTTGTATCCTTTCAATTCTGGTAACATCTTTATAAATCTTTTCTGCACTTTCTCCTGTGCTTCAATATCCTTTTTGTAGTTATGGAGACCAGAGGGTACGAGAGCGTAGTGTTTGTTACTGGACTGGTAATCCTAGGAACCGGAGTAGGCCATTTAGCCCCTCGAGCCTGTTCCGCCATTCAATGAGATCATGGCTGATCTGCGACCTAACTCCATATACCTGCCTTTGTCCCATATCCCTTAATACCTTTGGTTAACAAAAATCTATCAATCTCCGATTTAAAATTTACAATTGATCTAGTGTCAATTGCTGTTTGCGGAAGAGAGTTCCAAATGTGTGTGTGTGTGTGGTGTATTTCACTCTTGGAAGGTCTGGCTCTAATTTTTACACTATTCCTCCCTAACCAGCAGAAATAGTTTCTCTCTATCTACCCTATCTGTTCCCTTTAATATCTTGACAACTTTGATCAAATCACCCCTTAACCTTCTAAATTCTAAGGAATCCAACCCTAATTTGTGTAATCTCTCCTCGTAGTTTAACCCTTGGAGTTTGGGTATCATTCTGGTAAACCTATGCTGCACTCCCTCCAAGGACAATACATCCTTCCTAAGGTGTGGTGCCCAGAACTGCTCACAATACTCTAACCAAGGCTTAGTATAGCTGCGGCATAACTTCTACCCCCTTGTATTCTAGTCCTCTAGATATAAAGGCTAGCATTCCATTAGCCTTTTTGATTGATTATTTTCTGTACCTGTTCATGACATTTTGATGATCTGTGTACCTGGACCCCCAAGTCCCTTTGGACCTTTGCCATTTAGAAAGTACCCTGCTCTATCCTTTTTAGGTCCAAAGTGGATGACCTCACATTTGCCTACATTGAAATCCATTTGCCACAGTTTTGCCCATTCACTTAATCTATCAATATCCCTTTTATAACTTTATGCTTTCATCTACAATGCCGCCTATCTTTGTGTCATCGGCAAATTTGATATGTGGCTTCCTATGCCATCATCTAAGTCGTTAATAAATACTGTGAATAGTTGAGGCTCCAACACCGATCCCTGCGGGGCATCACTAGTCACACCCTGCCAATTAGAGTACCTGCCCATTATCACTACTCTCTGTCTCCTGCCACTCAGCCAATTTCCTAACCAGGTCAATAATTTGCCCTCAATTCCATGGGCTTCAACCTTAGTTAACAGTCTCTTCTGTGGAACTTTATCAAATGCCTTCTGGAAGTCCTTTATAAATAACATCTATAGATATTCCCCTGTTCACCACTAGTTTAGTCACCTCAAAAAATGCAATCCGGTTTGTCAGGCATGACCTGCCTTTCACACATCCATACTGGCTCTCTCTGATCAGCTGAAAATTTTCAAGGTGTTCAGTCACCTTATCCTTAATTATAGACTCTAGTAATTTCCTGACAACAGATGTTGTACTCATCATATTATGATCGCTATTCGATAAATGTTCACGCACTGTTAGGCTGTTAACTAAATCTGACTCATTACTAAATCTAATATGGCATGCCCCCTTGTTGGTTCTAGGACATCATGTTGTAGAAAACTATCCTGGACATACTCAAGAAATTCACTACCTTTCTGACAGGTGCTAGTCTGCTTATCCCAATCTATGCGAAAGTTAAAATCCCCCATTAAAACCACTCTGCCTTTACTACACACTTATCTAATCTTTGCATTTGTACAATCTAGCACTTCAGAGCTGCTACAACTCCCACTGCAGTGTTAAATCCTTTCCTATTTCTTAATTCTACCCAGAAGGTCTCCACTGCCTGCTTACCTCTCATTATATCCTTTCTTATCATTGAAGTGATTTCATCCTTCATCACTAAGGCTACTCCTCCCCCTCTACCATTTTCCCTATCTTTCCTGTAGACCTTATAACCTGGTATATTCAGTTCCCAGTCCTGATCGTCTTGCAGCTATGTCTCCGTAATGGCTACCATGTCATACCCTCCAAGTTGAATTTGCGTCTGCAGTTCATTCAGTTTATTCCTTTTACTCCATGCATTTGTATAAAGAATGCTTAGTTGGGCTAAACACCCTAGCCTGACCTTCAGTTCTAATGTTTTACTCGCATGTTTATTTCTGTCTCCTGGTTTAATCACTTTACATCTTTCAGTTTTCCCTTTACCTGTAGTGCCTAAAGCACAATTTCTGACTGTTAGTCTACTCTCTTCCCTTTTGTTTATTTTTGAACTATTATATGTACTACAACTTCCACTTGAGCCCTCCCTGCCCACCCCCCGCCCCATTTACTAGTTTAAAGTCCTTGTGACCGCCCTATTTGTCCTTTCCGCTTGGACCCCGGTCCCAGACTGGTTCAGGTGGAGCCCGTCCCAACGGTATAGTTCCTTCCTGTCCCAATACTGGTGCCAGTGCCCCATGAAATGGAACCCCTCTTTACCACACCACTCCTTCAGCCATGTATTCACCTCCCTAATCTGCTTATCCCTACGTCAATTTGCACGTAGCTCAGGTAATAATCCAGAGATTATAAACCCTTGAGGTCTTGTTCTTTAATTTAGCTCCTAGTTCCTGATACTCCCCAAATAGGACCTCTTGCCTACTCTTCCCTTTGTTGTTGGTCCCAACATGGACCACAACGACTGGATCCTCCCTCTCCAATATCCTTTCAAGCCGGTTCGAGATGTCCTTTACCCTGGCACCAGGTAGGCAACATACCATGTGGGACTCTCCGATCTTCTATAATCTGTCCCCCTAATTATAGAATCCCCTTCAACTATCACATTATGCTTCCTCCTCCTCCCCTTAGGACAGCCTCCTGCTCCAATCCAGAGGCCAGGACTAATAGTGCATGGAAGATGAGTACCAAGCCCACTATGACCGTTTGAAAATTTGAATTCAATTTTTTAAAACAAAAATTGGAAATAAAGTTAGTTTCAGTAAAAGTGACCTTTGAAGCTGTCAGATTGTTGTAAATACCCAACTGGTTTGCTAATGTCCTTTTAGGGAAGGCAACCTGCCATTCTTACCCGGTCTGGCCCCACAGCAACATCGTTGACTCTTAACTGCCCTCTGAAGTGGCACAGCAAGCAAAAACCGCTAGAAAGGAAAACCAGAATAAAACCGGAGCAACCACTCAGCTGCGACCTAGGCATAGAATCAAGACACGACAAAGGCACACCCAGCCATGTCGACCCTGCAAAGTCCCCCTCACTAACATCTGGGAAATGGTACCAAATTTACAAGAGCTGTCCCACAGACCAGTCAAGTAACAGCCTGATATAGTCATACTCACAGAATCATACCCATCAGCCAACATCCCAGAATCCTCCATCACCATCCTTGGGTATGTTCTGTCCCACCGGTAGAACAAATGCACCAGAGGTAGCAGCACAGTGGTATATAGTCGGGGGAAGTGGTCCTGGGAGTCCTCAACAGTGACTCCAGCTTCAATGAAGTCTCATGGCTTCAGGTCAAACATGGGCAATCTAACATCCTGCTGATTACTACCTACTGCCCTCCCTCAGATAATTAATTAGTACTCCTCCATGTTGAACATGACTTGGAGGAAGCGCTAAAGGTAGCAAGGATTAACCATTGCTCAGTCCTTGTGGAGATCAAGTCCCGTCGTCGCACTGAAGGCACTTTCCACCATGTCATATGCAATGTTCCCTTTAAGCTGTGTGGCCACGCAGCGCTCCACATGTCCTGCACAGCTGGTGAGCTGGCTTTTAAATTTGAAAAAAACTTGCATGCGCGGACTTTTCAATGTGGGCCGTGCAGCCTGTTAAAGGGGTCGCACGGCCCAAACAAAAAATTACGGGGAACATTAGTGGTATGGTACTACCACCGTGCAAAGTGGGATAGATTACGAACCGACCTAGCATCTCAAAACTGGGCATCCATCCGGCACTGTGGGCCATCAGCAGCGGCAGAATTATATACAATCTGTAACTTCAGGACCCGGCACAACTCCCACTCCTCCGTCACCATCAAGCCAGTTGACCAACCCTGGTTCAATAAGGAGTGTAGAAAAATTAAGCAACAGGAGGCTCTATGAACATCCCCATTCTCAACAGTGGCAGAGCCCAGCACATGAGTACAAAAGACAAGGCTGAAGGATTTGAAACCAGCTTCCTCCAGAAGTTCCAAGTGGATGATCCTTCTCCTGAGGTCCCACCATCCTAGATGCCAGTCTTTAGCTAATTCAATTCATTCCACGTGATAGCAAAAAAAACAGCTGAGTGCTCTGGACACAGCAAAGGCCCATAGCTAAATTGTTTCAGTAGAGATACAACACTGGCATCTACCTAACAACAATGTGGAAAATTCCCTGGTCCAGAAAAAGCAGGCAAATCCAACCCAGATTAAAGCCCCATCAGCCTACTCCCAATAATCAGCAAAGTGATGGAAGGAATTGTCAACAGTGCTATCAGGTGGCACTTACTTACCAACAACCTGTTTACCGATGCTCAGTTTGGGTTCCAGCAGGACCACTTGGCTCCAGACCTCATTATAGCTGTGGTCCAAACATGGACATGTGCTGAATTCCAGAGGTGAGGTGAGAGTGACTGCCCTTGGCATCAAGGCAGCAAAGAGCCCTAGTAAAACTGAAGTCAGTGGGAATCGGGGCAAACTCTCCAGTGGCTGGAATCATACCTAGCATAAAGGAAGATGGTTGTAGTTGTTGGAGTCCAATTATCTTGGCCCTAGGACACTGTTGCAGGAGTTCCTCAGGGCAGTGTCCTAGGCGCAGCCATCTTCAACTGCTTCATCAATGACCTACCCCACTCCCCTTCCCTATCATAAGGTCAGAAGTGGGGCACACAGCGCCCAGTATCTTGGGGGAATCGCCATTGATCAGAAACTCATCTGGAACAGCCACATAAATACCGTGGCTACTAGAGCAGCTCAGAGGCTGTGTTCTGCAGCAAGTGGCTCACCACCTTCTGACCACCAAAGCCTCTCCACCACCTACAAAGTTCAAGTCCGGAGTGTCGTGGAATACCCTCCACTTGCCTGGATGGGTGTAACTGCAACAGTACTCAAGAAGCTTAACGCCATCCAGGACAAAGCAGTCAACTTGATGAGCACCCCATCCACCAGCTTAAACATCCATTCCCTTCACCAGTGGCATACTGTGGCTGCACTGCAGCAAGTTGCCAAGCTTCTTCGGCAGCATCTTCCAAACCTGTGACCTCCACCACCTAGGACAAGGGCCGCAGGTTCATGAACAGCATCACCACCAAGTTCCCTTCCAAGTCGCACACCATCCTGACTTGAACATATATCGCCGTTCCTTCATTGTCGCTGAATCAAAATCCTTGAACTCCCTACCTAACTGCTCTGTGGGAGTACCTTCACCATATGGACTACAGTGGTTCAAGAAGTAGTATTGGGTAACATGCAAAAATAAACTATCATAGCTGTTCTCTCACTTTCAATACCTCACTAACACTTTAAATCTCCAATTTCCCATCACTCATTATTGAATGTTCATGGGTTCTAATGTAGGGTAACCATATTTTCTAAACCAAATCCGGGGAGGCACAGGGTGGGAGCACAGTAGCCAGGATGGAAAATGTAGGTTGCGCAGTGTAGCGAGGTAAAAATTTTTAACAGTTGCATATATACACTACAAATGCAAAATAAATGTGCATATAATTACCACAGATGTGACGTCACACTATTGAAGCGCATTCAGACAACGTTTATAAATAATACAGTAACGCTTTTCAGGCACGTCAGTTTTTCATACCCACTATCTTTCTTCATATCACTGCCCATGTCATTTATTTTTCACAGATTTATTAATGATGCTGTGCTATCTCCGCATTTAAAGAAAACCGGCATGACGACTTTGTTGCTTCTGCTAGTGGAATACGTGTAGAGAGTAACCTCCATCAACCATCACTAGTCTGCCGGTTTGCCCATGTTCCTATCTTTAGTTTGCACACTGATGACCACAAAGTACAACCAAACAGCATCCACCCGTTGGTTCCAAGCTTTCTGTACACTGACTGACACCCACCTCTACCTCTCCACCGCCTCTCTCAACACTTCCACTGCCTTTGTGTTGTCAGATTGCTTGTCTGACATCCAATCCTGGATGAGCCAGAAATTCCTCCAGTTAAACATTGGGAACACCTAAGCCATTGTTTAAGCCACCACAAACTCCGTTCTTTGGTCACCGATTCCTTCTCTGTTCCCTGGCCACTATCTCCGGTTGATCCAAATGGTTTGCCACCACAGCGTCTCTGAACTGAACTTCCAACTCCATAATCCTCTCCCTCACAAAGACCGCCCACTTCCACCTCCTGCTCATTGCCCATGTCTGCTCCTGCTTCAGCCCACCTTCCCTCCTATAGCTGAAGGTTTTCAGCTTTCAGAATTTTCTCCAGTGTATGTATTATGGAAATTCCAATGTTCTCGCCAACAACACGTGGCAGGAGCTCACAGACTTGTTTGTCACAAAGATTAAAACCATCTGTTCCTCTGCCACACCCATCAATCCCCTTGTCCACCAAACCAAACCTCTCCCAAGGCTCCCCTGTGCCTTAGCCCTGAACCAATGTCTTTCTCTAGTTTCTCCCTTACCTCCTGCTCTTTCTGTTTGCATGCGACCCACTTCCTGGCTCCCTTGACCCCATTCCCACTAAACTGTTGGCCAGTAATGTAATATTTATTTCAGTATCCCTGCACACAAGCTAAAAACAAAGACTAAAGGGCCTAAAAAGTGAATCTGTGGGCTGTAAAGATTGATAAGATTTAAAAAAATCTCCATATGCTAGAAATTTGAAACAATCAGCATCTATGAAAATAAATAAATCTTTTGAGACCAGAGTTCCTTAGAACTAGGGGTTGAATAAAGCCCCTCAATTAGTAAGAACACAAGATATCCAAGTACTTTAAGTTAAAAGATACTGGTTAAATAAACTTACTTTCTTAAATTTGACGCACTGTCTTTGCTCCATTCTTTCACAAATACACCACCCACTAGCCCTGTCTTTCACCGCTTCTTCCTGCACTTCATTCATCTAATTTATTTATGATGTAGTGAAAGGATTATTACTAGTCCTAGCCCCTTTTGGGCTACCCCGGATCAGGCGTATTCCCCAGACGTTCACTTTCCACTAAAGTTAGAGGTAGCCGAATCCTAAAGACGCTTAATTGGGTCTAAAGGTCCAGACTATCTCTCCCTAAAGGAAAGGAACAGCCTGAAGATGTTACCGTCCTCCAGATAGCACTTTTAATAAGTTTAGCTAGACTGTAACCTTCTGGATATTATGAGGGTCCAGAAAATTCCCTCAGAATTCTGCAACTCCTCACCAAAAAGTGTACAGAGATTGAGTTTGTGAGTTTGATACAGAAGTACTATGTGAGACAATTCTAAAAATATATAGATTTATTAAAGAACCGACATGTAATTACAGTTGGTGATTCAATCGCAACTTTAACAATTCCAAAAACAGAAACTTACAATTCTTATCAGAGATCCTTATTCTCAAATCTTAACTTCGTTACATTTTTACAGTTCTTAGTCTATTCCAGGATATCCACCAAAATCAAATACAAGTACCTTTGATCTCCGAGACTTAGAGTTGAAAACTTACAGAGCTTGCCCCTTCAAGCGACTCTATCTTCCTATTTGATAGTTCTATATTTATACTCTTTCTCAGTGGTGTATCCTTTGAAGTTTTCTGCTGATGTAAGCTAATTATCTCTAGTCATTTTTCTGTTGACCCCTTCTATTAGTTAGATTAGCTTGTAGCATTCAGACTCGTGTCTCTACCTTTTTAGGTGTTCGAAGTTCAACACAAAAACAATGTGATGACTGGTACATCTATTGATGTCATATTTACGAAGGCATATGTTTCTTTATCTTTCTGTGTTTCATTTCAAAGTGTTGGGTTTAAGACACCTTTAACTGGGTATGGTATTGTCTTTTTTCCAAAGCTGCAGATTTCTTGGAACCTCTAACCTTCTTCTGTTTCAACAAGGCTATTGTTTCAGTGTCAACAACTTATCTTATCTCAAAAGCCTGTATGCTGTTTACAGCTTTTGATTGTTGAGGCTTCCAGATCTTCAAGCCCAGTTTGTCATGTTTTAATAAAGTCAGACTATTTCATAGGATGGTGTATTTTTCTGAATATGGAATATTCCTTCACAGTAGTTGCAGCTCAGTTTCCCTTGCTTTGATTGGTCAGTTCCGCCAACAATCATCAGTCACTCTGCTTTGATGACACGGTGGGCGGCGTCTCCAGCATGTTACAACCAAGGTTGTTGAAACATCAGCCGATAAGATAAGATGTGCCTTACTAACTAAGCTTGTGACTACTGTGCAAAAGCCAGAGTCTGGACGGCAAGGTTCCATATAAAGATCGTTTATTAAAGATAACATCAACTAAGTAACAGTATTCGTATAATAACAGTAAACAATTATACAACCTGGCTACCCTGGATTGCGAGCTGATCAGACCCCGACTTCCAGTGGGGGAGTCGTAAGGTGGGTGAACCGGACACCTGAGAGCGCTTAAAAACCCCTGACTACTAGTCTTCTAATTATACCCCATATATCGGGGTCTAATTACGTACACTCTGGCCATGTCCCTGACAGTAGCCTGTTGTTCCCCATCAGTTATCTGTATGTGTCTGGTTCTTACAGCTACAAGCTTAGATTGTTCCCAAACAAAACCTGCCGTGCTCAGCAGTACGTCAAGAGGACAGGGATACTGTGTCTTGCAGCAAACAGGCAGGGCCTGATGGGGAAATGGTCAACTATCTGTAGAGCTGGAGGAGGTTGGAGATAGGGAGGGGTGAGGCCATGGAGGGATTTGAAAACTAGGATGGGAATTTTAAAATCTAAGTGTTGTCGGACCGGGAGCCAATGTAGGTTAGCGAGCACGGGTGATGGGTGAACGGGACTTGGTGCAACTTAGGATACGGGCAGCAGAGTTTTGGATGAGCTCAAGTTTACGGAGGGTGGTTGGTGGGAGGTTGACTCGGAGAGCATTGGAATAGTCAAGTCTAGAGGTGACAAAGGCATGGATGAGGGTTTCAGCAGCTAATGAACTGAGGCAGGGGTGGAGACTGGTGATGTTAGAGGTGGAAGTAGGCAGTCTTAGTGAAGGAGCACATACGTGGTCGGAAGCTAATCTTGGGGTAAAATATGAAGAAGATACTCCAGGATCATCCTGGAAAGCAAAGATAGCCCACTACCAACTATTTTCTTAAACCCCCATCTCCTTTCCTCTCGTCGTTGAATGTATTGTTGTCTCCCAACTCTGCCCATCTTTCCCGCAACTACATGTTTGAATCTCTCTGTTCAGGGTTCTGACCTTCCCACAGCACCAAAACTGCACTAACCAAAGTCACAAATGACATCCGGTGTGACGATGACCATGGTGCATTATCCCTCCTCGACTTCCCTGCAGCCTTTGACTTGGTCGACCACACCATCTTCCTCCCAGTGCCTTTCCTCCATTGTCCAGCTCAGTGTAACTGCCTTGGTTCCACTCTTGCCTATCCAGTCATAACCAGAGCATCTCCAGCAATGGCATCTCCTCCCACCGTTGCCTCTGGATATATCCTTGGCTCTTTATTTGCCTCTTGGTGACATCATCTGTAGATACAAGGCCAGCTTCCATGTGTATGCTGATGACACCAGCTCCTCCTCACCACCACCTCTCTTGACCCTTCCACTACCTTTCAGACTGCTTTCTAACATGTCTGCAATTTCCTCCAGTTAAATATTGGGACGACCAAAGCCTCCTCTTTGGCCCTGCTCTAAACTCTGTATCCTTGTCACCAATTCCATCTCTCCCCAGCCACTGTTTCAGGTTGACCCACACTGTTTGCAGTCTCTGCACCCTATTGACGCAGAGCTGAATTTCCAACCCCACTTCCTATCCATTATAAAGACTGCCTACTTCCACCTCCGTAACATCGCCTGCCACAGCACCTGCCTCAACCCGTCTGTTGAAACCCTCATCCATGCTTTGTCACCTCCAGACTTAATTATTCCAGTGCTCTCGTGGCTGGTCTCCCATTCTCCACCCTCTGTAAACGTCAGCTCGTCCAAAACTACTGCATGTATTCTATCCCATACAAAATTCCGCTTACCCATCACCCCTGTCCTCACTGACCTACAGTGGTTCTCGGTGCCTAATCTTTCAAGTTTAAAATTCTCATCCTCATGTTTAAATCCCTTCGTGGCCTTGTCCCTCTCTATCTCTACAACCGTCTACAGTCACTCCTGAATTCTCCGTTCCTCTAACTCTGTACTCTTGAGCATTCCCCCTCCCTTCATGCCACGATTGGTGGCCGTGCCTTCAGCTGCCTCCACCCTATGCTCTGGAATTCCCTCCTTAAACCTCTCTGCCTCTCCATCTCCTCCTTAAAACACACCCCTTTGACTGGGGTGTAGTCACCCCATCTAATCTCTCCTCCTTTTGGTTTGGTATCCATTTTTCTGATTACACTTCTGTGCAGCACATTAGGACATTTTTCTACTTTTAAAAAGTGCTATATAAATGCAACTTGTGTATTTAGATGTTCCTCAGAAGCACCCCATTCACAGTAAATCACTTTTTTTAATGATACTACATGAAAGAAGGCATGCCAGAGTAATCAATAGACAGCAGAGCTTGAAATACCCATCAAGATGCCACCAATCATATGTGCAGGCATTGTTGCACCTATCTGGCATCAACTATGAATGACTGTCTTCACAGGGTCGTCATCAAAGCTAGATGCAGAGTTGTGCCATTAGCTGATGGGACATCTGTAGCTACCATGCCACATAGGATTGGCACAGGCAGTCACAGTACTGGCCAGTAAGCGACTGAAACCTGCCTTCACTTCCTTCAGGGCATGTTGCACTGCTGACCCATAGGAATCATGGCAAGGAGGACCACCTTCCTTACAACTATCTCATGCAGTAGTAATTAAGCAGGGAGTCAAGTGTTGGTTGCACACTGACTGGCTTGCAGACTCATGCCTAAATGTTGGGTTTCTTTTCACTTCATCTTTGCATGTCACTTCTTAGCCCTTTGGAGTCAGTGGTTAGGGAACAGAGTTTTTGGCGGGGACCGAAAACAATGGCTTCGGTCTTCCCAATATTTAATTGGAGAAAATTTCTGCTCATCCAGAGCTGCATGTCGGACAAGCAGTCTGACAATTTAGAGACCGTGGAGGGGTTGAGACGAGGTAGAACTGAGTGTCGTCAGCCTACATGTGGAAACTGACGCTGTGTTTTTGGATGATGTCGCCAAGGGGCAACATGTAGATGAGAAATAGGAGGGGGCCAAGGATAGATCCTTGGGGGAAACCAGAGGTAACGATGCGGGAGCGGGAAGAGAAGCCATTGCAGGTGATTCTCTGGTTATGATTAAATAGATAAGAATGGAACCAGGCGCGTGCAGTCCCACCCAGCTGAACTGATGCAGCTCAGAAGGAGGCCATTTGGCCTATCGTGCCTGTGCCGGCTCTTTGTTAGAGCTATCCAATTAATCCCACTCCCCTGCTCTTTCCCCATAGCCCTGTACATTCTTTTCCCTTCAAGCATTTATCAAATTCCCTTTTTAAAGTTACAATTGAATCTGCTTGCACCACCCTTTCAGGCAGTGCATTCCAGATCATAACTCACTCCGTTATATAAGAAAAGGTTCTTTTGCCAATCACCTTAACTCTGTGTCCTCTGCTACTGGAATAGTTTCTCATTATTTACTCTATCAAATCATTCATGTTTTTGAACACCGCTATCAAATCTCCTCTTAACCTTCTCTGCTCTAAACAGAACAACTCCAGCTTCTCCAGTCTCTCCACATAATTGAAGTCCCTCGTCGCTGGTACCATTCTAGTAAATTTCTTATGCACCCTTTGAGAGGGTGCAGAATATATTTTTTAATTTCTTCCCAGATGGTGCATTTATTCCCAAAAACCACACGGCAAGCTCCCACAAACAGCAATGTTATAATGGCAGATAATCTGTTCTAGTGATGTTGATTGAGGGATAATTATTGGCCAGGATGCTCAGGTGGGCGTAAAGGATCACATGGCACGATTAAAAGGGGAGTTTTCCCAGTGTCTTGGTCAACTTTTATCCCACAAAAAACATCAAAGCAGATTATCTGGTTACTTATCTCATTGATGTTTGTGAGATCTTACTGTGCGTGAATTGGCTGCTGCATTTGCTTACACAGCAGTGACTACACTTCAGAAGTACTTCTTTGGCCGTGAAGAGCCTTGGGACGTCCTGAGTGTGTGAAAGGTGCAATATAAATGCAAGTTTATTCGTTCTTCCTTCTCTTCCCCCTCCATCCAACATCTCATTAGAATTCCAAATTTCTGTTCCTATAGATTTAGGCTGTTGAGTGGATTTATGAGAATTTTTTGTCATTTCAGAAAATGTCTTTCTGGAGTTTCCGCACAGTGATTGCCAGGAGTGTGTCATTCAGACTTCTGACTCTGGAATAGAAGCATTGAAATCCTTGCCAAAGCCTGCTGAAGTGAAGAACTACGCGTGTGAATTTTGCGACTTTACCACTTGCCAGTTCCAGAATGTGAAGAGTCATTATCGTAAAGTACATCGTGAGAATCTGTATTTTGAATGCAGAAAGTGTTGCTTCTTTAGTGGGAAGAAGTAAGTTTCTTTGGAAGTTTCAGTGGTCTATTACCAGAACAGATACAGAGATGATGGATTTTTAGGTATTTAGTTGTCCCCATAGTGCTGCATTCTGAATAAGGTTTAACTGCATGTATTTTAATTTAAAAAAAAACTTCTATTTGTAGATTATTGTTGGAAATGAGTGTTGGGTGAAGAAAGGTGGTAGAAAAAGGACTAGAAATGGTAAATTATTCAGATTTTATAAATGTGGCTAAGGGATGTAATTCTAGTCAGCAAAATCACTGCAGGTAATGTAATTGGCATTCACATATTAAACAAAAATTATATATTTTTTTAAATGACAAAATAATGTGTTTTTTCCAAAAGGTGCCCCGAGACTGAAACTTCTATCTTTAACCTCAGTACTAGAGTAAAAAGTTTTCAATCGTACCAAGATGTTTTACGCAAATATTTATGCAGAACCTTGTTCCTGCCGAATTGTTTTTGAAGTTGCCCTGTCATTCGTGGATGAAAACGATTATTATGTGGGCTTTGTACAAAGCACTTGAAATGTTTCCCAAGTGGCTTGTGAAAAAGATGATGTGACATTGAATTTGAAGGAAATTGCAAACTAGTTTTTTCCCCCCCCCCCAAAAGTTGGTTACATAATAGAAAATGGAATCGGGGAAACAACTGCAGATGGATGTTCTTCCTCATTCATTGAGTTGCCACAGACAGATAGTAATTATTTTAATCCCACAAGGGAAAATGATCTGGGATACTTTTCCTTTAAGAAATTCATGCTCTGAGTGGCCAGGTGATGTTCTCACTCTGCTTCTGTTGTAGTGTACACCCAAAGTTCTTTTTTTTGCTGTTGTTGGCAGCAGATCTCGCTGCCTCCCACATCACAAAAGGTTTAAATCACCATTTATTGGTTTTC
The DNA here is from genome assembly GCA_030390025.1 of Squalus acanthias. Classification (NCBI taxonomy): domain Eukaryota; kingdom Metazoa; phylum Chordata; class Chondrichthyes; order Squaliformes; family Squalidae; genus Squalus; species Squalus acanthias. The sequence goes on from CM059443.1 coordinate 42,727,742, forward strand.
TGTTGGGAGGAAGTTCATTTGAATTTTATCGAGTCAGTACCGAATCTGGGTATGGTAGTGTCGTGGTTCTGGTTCTGGTTAGCAGCCCAGAGTGTTTGTGTTCAAATCTCACCTTGACAATTTATGAAATTGAAGTGAATAAATCTGGTAATTTGTGGGTTGACAACCAGGATGGACAAGAATTTCATTATGGAACTGGTAGATATATCTACCAGTCAGGTTATTGTAGGGTTCAGTTGTTGCTTTTACCTTTCTTTCTGAAGTCCTGGACCACATTGTTGCCTCAAAATGATGATCCTAGAACTCCCTATTCAAAGCCTTCCATAGCACTGAAACCAAACTGGCATGTTACTGTGAATACAGCTTACCATACTATCTCGATCTTTGTTGCCTTTAACACTGTTAGTGCTTCACCTTCCTTGAACACCTCCTCCACAGTTCATCTCCATGGCAAGGCGCTTCCCTGATTCCACTCTGAGCTGTTGCTCCATAAAAATTGCAACACCTCAAATAATTTCTCTTACTGTGCTGTATTGTAACCTCTGTTGTACCCCCACAATCTATCTGTAGCCCTCTCCTCTTTGTTTACATGTGTGCCTCTAGGTAATGTTACCAGAAAACATGGGTCAATTTTTACCTATATGTTGATGACATCCAGCTCTGTTGCACCCTACTCCAGTGACCATGGTTGCCACTGGATGAGCCAAAGCTTTCTCTAGCTTAATGTCAGCCATCTTCTTCAGCACTTGCAAATACTTGCGCACTTCCTAGCCTTAGTTCCATTTCCTTCCCGGTTGCCACTGTGGCTAAGCCCAGTGATGCAGAACCTTGGCTTGCTGCTACCCCTCAACCCTGCTTCTACCCTTGCATCGGTTCCATCAACAAAATCACTTTCATTTACCTCTACAGCATCACCAGCCTCTGATGCTACCTATGCTGGCAAAAATAAAGGTATTATTTGATGCATCACATTATTTTTTTTTATCACAGTATATTTAGGGTTAAAAAATCAGGGAATAGAATTTTCTCTTTAGCAGAATTGGGGAGCTGCTTCAGTGTGGTAGGGTGCCCTACCTCCAGAGATGCAGTTCTGATTCCAGCTGATTTTTATGTGCTTGGGGTCATTGTATAATTTTAATGTAAGTTGTGAGGAGGATGCAAGGAGGCTTCAAGGGGATATAGACAGGCTAAGTGAATGGGCAAGAACATGGCAAATAGAATATAATGTGGAGAAATGTGAAGTTATCCACTTTGGTAGGAAAAATAGAAAAGCAGAGTATTTTTTAAATGGTGAGAGATTGGGAAATGTTGGTGTTCAGAGGGGCCTGGGTGTCCTTGTACATGAATTACAAAGTTAACATGCAGGTACAGCAAGCAATTAGGAAAGCAAATACAAAAGTAAAATACTGCGGATGCTGGAAATCTGAAATCAAAACAGAAAATGCTGGAAATACTCAGCAGGTCAGGCAGCATCTGTCGAGAGAAACAGAGTTGACGTTTCAGGTCGATGACCCTTCGTCAGGAAAGCAAATGGTATGTTGGCCTTTATTACAAGAGGATTTGAGTATAAGAGTAAAGACCTCTTACTGCAATTATATAGGGCCCTGGTGAGACCACACCTGGAGTATTGTGTACAGTTTTGGTCTCCTTGCCTAAGGAAGGATATACTTGCCATAGAGGGAGTGCAACGAAGGTTCACCAGACTGGTTCCTGGGATGGGGGGATTGTCCTATGAGGAGAGAATGAATAGATTAGGCCTATATTCTCTAGAGTTTAGAAAGATGGAAGGTGATCTCATTGAAACATACAAAATTCTTACAGGATTTAACAGGGTAGATGCAGGGAGGATGTATTCCCCTGGCTGGGGAATCTAGAACCAGGGGTCACCGTCTCAGAATAAGGGGTCAGCCATTTAGGACTGAGATGAGGAGAAATTTCTTCACTCAGAGGGTGGTGACTCTTTGGAATTCTCTATCCCAGAGGGCTGTGGAGGCTCAGTCGTTGAGTATATTCAAGATCGAGATCGATAGATTTTTGAATATTAAGGGATATGGGGATAGTGCAGAGAAGTGGAGATGAGTTAGAAGATCAGCCATGATCTTATTGAATGGCGGAGCAGGCACGAAGGGCCCTATGGCCTACTCCTGCTCCTATTTCTTATGTTCTTATGTTAACAGGCTCCCCAGACTCTGCTGAAGAGCGTGCCTGAAACAGGGCCGGAGAGTTGCTGCAGCAAGCCTCAGACCTGTGCAGCAGTGCTGACATCTACTGTGTTGCCAGTATAAATTTGAAAATAACTTAAAATAGTTTTGAATTTCGTATCAAAGCCTTGCAGTCTTTCAGCGATTGATTGCACAAGCGTTTGGCTATTTAAGTAGCCCTAACACCACTCATAGCAACACTGCCAGGGACAAACAGATATGTCCAGCACTGACTGCTATGGTGAAATGACAGGAAATACATGGATTACTTACTTCCCTCATTACATTTTGCATGTCCAGACATGGGTGGATGTATTGCATGCTTCTGGTAACTTCTGGTGAGAAACACTGGAAGCCGAGAGGGTGAGAAGCATCCAGACCATCGGTCCAGCTGAGTTACATCAGGGAATCCGTGTAACTCGAGCAGAAAATCCGAGTCTAGATTCACTCACAGAAGATGCTCCAGGTAGTTTTGATGCAAACCCAGAATATAGACATCAGCCTAAGTTTTCTGATTCCTCCTCCTCTTTCCCCCCCCCCCCCCCCCCCCCCCCAATTGTAACACATTTCTAGTGTGGCAGGTCTTCTGTCCCTCTGGCCATATTTCTAGCTGTGGCTCATTTACATGCAGGAAGTGGGCTCCCCAGCCTTTTGCCATGGAGCAGTACCAGCGAGAGTTGCTGCATAAGGAAGAGGTGGTTGCTAACCTGCCTTTTAAAATAATTAATTCATTTATTTTTCAAAAATTTTCTTTGGATGATGGGACCTGTGCACTCTGAGAGCAATTGCACAGGTGACCCATGTGTCCAACCTTCCAAGAGAGTAATTGGCAGAAAACATGCCGGAGGCTGTGTTTTTACATTTGCATGTATTTATCATGCTCCCACCCATTTAGGGGGTGGATATGGTTTCCCCCTGTGCACCTGAATCCAGATTTACTTTCTGCCTCTGCATGCCCCAGATCCACCAAAAAAATCCGTGGATGGGTGTGAGGTGGTACGCCATTGGCATTGTGTCTGGGCAGGTGTACAAGGGAGGCGCAAAGCACTTAAAATAAATGCAAGCATCTTGCGAATTTTATTATTTATCTGTATGTTTGGCAGGTTTGTTTTTCAGTTTAAGAGACCGTGTATTTAAATTTAAGTTGTGCTGGTCACTTTTTTTTATAAGTATTTTTCAGCCTGTCCACTTTAAATTATCAGAGATAGATGGGCCAGAGAGTGACTCGGTGACTGCAACAAACTGTTATGTAAAGGTCAGCAACCTTCTGTCTAGTCCAATTTGCAATACAGTAAAGTACAAGCCAGCAGATATGACTGTTCTGGATTTCTATCTTCTGCTTCTGCAGAGGGATAGATAAGGCAGTCACTACTGTAAATCAACAGTGCATCCTTGTTTCTAATCACATTCATTTACTTGTCAATAAATCTATTTGGTATTTTATAGCACAAGCCATGGTCCAGTAAATTTGCCAGGACAACCGGAGAAAATGATAGTCAAAACCTAAGCACACGCCCTAATCCACGCTTTTATCACCTTCCAGCTGGAAGACTTCTAACACACTCCTTGCCTGCCTCCCCACTTCTGTCTCTTGGTCATTCAGAATGCCCATTTGTTTACTCACACTAAGGCCCACAACCCATCAGCTGTGTCCTTGCCACACTTCACTGGCTTCCAGGTCTCCCACAGAAATTACTTTTAAGATTCTCAACCTCACCTTCAAATCCCTTCATGGCATAGTCTTTCCCTACCTCCTGTGAGTTCCACCAGCCTTATTTTCTTATGCACACCCTCCAATCGTCAACTCCTTCAGTCACCTTATCTTTGCCCACTTGAACTTCCTCCCTGCATTTAGAACCCTCCTTGAACCCTCTTCACTCGTGCATTTGGCCTCTCCTGATCTTCAAATTTTCCCTTTCCTCTCAATTTGTTCACACTATCCTGAACCCTAATCAGACATCTTTGAATGTAATTAGCACTATAGGGCTATAAATTGTTCCCTGTTTGCAGCAACAAAGATTAATATAGGGGAAATCTGTTATCAGTAATTGTGGCAGTGTCCAAGCTGGACAGGCTCTTTGTGACCTCCAGATACCTGAAGGCTTATGTTAGTCATCTTTCAGGCACAGACAAAATGTAAAATGTAGTAAGTCCTCTGTCCAAGGGAAAGCTCCATTTCCTCCTGAGGGCGGGTGTAAACAACTGCATAAGAAGCTCCAATCGGACTCCAATGTGTATAGCTTCTTACCAGGCACATTGGGTGAAATATATGCACAAGAAGCATACCTAAACTGTCCTGACTACCATACAGATTTCATCATCCTAGACTTGGGGGAAGGAGGCATTATCCTTTGACACTTCACTTGGCTGAGAGTTTAAGGGGGAGAAATTTGGTATTGCCCCGTTTGGGGTGCAATTATCGGCCGGGCGCAAAGTTTAGCGCCTGGCGCTAATTATCGCCTCAGACTGCAAACTTGGCTTCTATCGCCCCTGGAGCTGATTGAAGCGCTGAATCAGGCGCTACACACCTCTGTTAAGGCACTAACGCCGAGGAGCGAGGCGCTAACTCAGAGTGCTGGTGATGTCAGTTAGCAATGGAACACAGACACACTAGCGCCAGCCAGTTCTTAAAAGGGAGGGTCGATCTTGCTCTCCATCCGCACCCTGCTCATTGCAGCCTTGAATCTCTGCCTGGAGAGACCTGTACATCAATTCTGCTGGAAAGAACAATGGAGAGGCCCAGGGAAAGAGCTCAGAGTGCAGCCCCCATAGTCTCTTCTAAATCGATGCAAGGAAGGAGAAATCAAAATGAACCTGCAAAGTGCAGCTCAGTACCCAAACCTCCTTCACACAGCGTTGAATCTCTCCAGAAGTCAGTGTCTCTCTCTCTCTCTCACTCACAATGCGTGGTGCAAAACTGTCGCCGACAAAAAAAGTCAGGGAGCGGTCGCCTTTAAATAGCGCTCCCCCAGTCCCTTCCCGACTGCAAAACGTTCCCCTCAACCTGTCGTTGCTAGCGGCAGGGGGCACCACTCAATGTCTGGTCCGGGGCGCTACCGGGGCATTGCACGCTCAACTGACGTCACGATCTGCGGGCGCAGGAGATCGTGGCGGTAGTGTTTAGCGCTGCCACAAAATGTCTGGTCAATTTTGCGAGCGATGCAAACATCGCCGCGCCCAGGCACTATTTGCTTTACGACCCATTAGCGCCAAGCAACCGAATTTTTCCCCCTAAGACTTTTCACCTGATTCCCAAAAGAGGCTGATGGAGTTGATATTTTTGAGTAACAGTCTGGAAAACATCTGCAGTGGTAATCCGCTTTCAAAGGCACAAAAAGTGCCTGTGGGCTGTCTGTGGATGTCCTTAAATGGACAGATCAGGCTTTCCTCTGTCAAGAACCAATCTTCTTTCTCAGAATAGGAGTGAATTCACCCTGGACATACTGCATCCTGTTGTGATGGTCAGCAAAACTCAGAAAAGAAAAAATTTGCTGCCCCTCATGACCCCTACCTCAACATCTTCAACTACAACAGAGGGCTCCAGAAGAAGGGGGAGGCATATCTGACTATTTCACACCATGTGACTGAAGTTTCTACTAGATGCATGTGTTATAGAGATCTTGGAAGAATATTCCCTCCATATAATGGACAACCCTCAGATCTTCCCAGGCAGTTTCAGGATGATAAGGTACCTTTTGAGTAACAAAAGTACTCACAGACAATTAAGAAGATTTGACCAAGCCAGGAAACCTTCAGGGAGGAGAGAGACTTCTCCCGTTCCAGAAATATGGTATGATTTTGGCTGATTCTGTACTTCAGGGTTCTGTGTGCCTTTGCCTTGAAGGAATAGTCCAAAATGGTGGTCTGTAGATCATAAAAGCGATATGACCAGCAGATTAGCTATATCAGAGTGGGCTGCACAGAGTGATCCTAAACGGAGTGCTTCTAGACAGAGTGCTAAATTGGGAATTTGGAGAGAGTGGGAATTCGGAGCAGAGGGCGATAAAGGTAGGCCCGAGAGCCCGGACGGAGAGGGAGTGAGGTAAGTGACGTCAGTACAAGGGAAGGAGCTGAAGAGAAAAAAAAAATTGGTGAGTTATTGGTAATTTTTTTTGGAGTTTATTTCTGTTAAGCTAGTTAGCAGGGCATCTCAGTCCTGTGGAATGCACATCTTGTGCCATGTGGGAACTCCAGGATGCTTTCAGTGTCCTGGACAACCATGTGTGCAGGAAGTGTCGTCAGCTGGAGGAGCTCAAGCTCCAGGTTTTGGAGCTTGAGCAGCAGCTGGTGTCACTGCGGTGCATCCATGAGGCTGAGAGCTACATGGATAGCACATTTCAGGAGGTGGTCACCCCGCAGCGTAAGGGTGTGTAGGCAGATAGGAAATGGGTGACAGACAGACAAGGAGGACCAGACAGGTAGTGCAGGAGTCCCCTGAGTGCATCTTGCTCTCCAACCAGTACTGAATACTGGTAAGGGCGACGGTTCCTCTGGGGAGTACAGCCAGAGCCAAGTCCACGAAACCACAGGTGGCTCAGCTGTGCAGGGGGGGAGGCGGAAGATCGGGAAAGCAATAGTGGTAGGGGATTCGATAGTTAGGGGAACAGACAGACGTGATTCTAGGATGCTATGTTGTCTCCCTGGTGCCAGGGTCAAGGATGTCACTGAGCGGCTGCAGAACATTCTAATGGGGGAGGGTGAACAGCCAGAGGTCGTGGTCCATATCGGTACCAACGACACAGATAGAAAGAGATTCTATCTGAGTTCCTGCAGGCAGATTTTAGGGCGCTAAAAAAGAGATCAAAAAGCAGGACCTCAAAGGTAGTAATCTCTGGATTACTCCCGGTGCCACGAGCTAGTGATTATAGAAATAGGAGGATAGAGCAGATGAATGCGTGGCTGGAGAGATGGTGCAGGAGGGAGGGCTTCAGATTCCTGGGACATTGGGACCGATTCTGGGGGAGGTGGGACCTGCTCAAGTCGGATGGGTTGCACTTCAACAGAGCCGGAACCAATGTCCTCGTGGGGAGGGGGGTTTGCTCGTGCTGTTGGGGAAGGTTTAAACTAATTTGGCAGGGGGATGGGCACCAGGATGTAGCATTAGAAAAGAGAAACAAAGTGCACAAAGGATTGGGAGAGACCGATAGCACTTGAGTAAGAAATAGTGCGGTATTAGGTGGGGTCAGACTGAGAGAATACAAGAAGGCCTAAGATAGGTTTACAGTGCATGTGTGCAAACACATGAGGCGTGGTAAACAAGGTTGGTGAGCTGCAGGCGCAAATAGCCACATCGGAATATGATGCCGTGGTGATAATGGCTCAAAAAAGGGCAGGATTGCGTTTTAAATATTCCTGGATATAAGGTGTTCAGGAAAGATACGGAAGGAAAGAAAGGAAGTGGGGTGGCAGTATTGGTTAAGGAGAATGTTACAGTGCTGGAGAGAGAGGATGTCCTGGAGTGGTCAAGGACAGAATCTATTTGGTTAGAGTTAAGAAATAATAGAGGTGCCATCACACTACTAGGTATATTCTATAGGCCACCAACTAGTGGGAAAGATAGAGGAGCAAATTTGCAAGGAAATTAGAGGTGCAAGAGCTATAGTGTAGTGATATTGGGGGACTTCAACTATCCTAATATAGACTGGGATAGTAATAGTGTAAAGGGCAGAGAGGGAGAAGAATTTCTGAAATGTGTTCAGGAGAACTTTCTTGATCAGTATGTTTCCGGCCCAACAAGGAAGGAGGCATTGCTGGATCTGGTTCTGGGGAATGAGGAGGGTCAAGTGGAGCAAGTGTCGGGGGGGGGGGGGGGGGGGGGGGACATTTAGGGAACAGTGATCATAGTATCATAAGGTTTAGATTAGCTATGGAAAAGGACAGGGAGCAATCTAGAGTAAAAATACTTAATTGGAGGAAGGCAAATTTCAATGGATTGAGAACGGAACTGGCCTGGGTAAATTGGAATCAAAGATTGGCAGGCAAAACTGTAAGTGAACAATGGGCTGCCTTTAAAGAGGAGATGGTTCGGGTACGATCGAGTTACATTCCCACGAGGGGGAAAGGTAGAGCAACTAAAGCCAGAGCTCCCTGGATGACGAAAGAGATAGAGAGTAAGATGAAGCAGAAAAAGAGCGTGTACGACAGATATCAAGTTGAGAATACAAGTGAGAATCAGGCTAAATATAGAAAGTTCAGAGAGGAAGTGTAAAAGGAAATAAGAGAGAGTATGAGAATAGTTTGGCAGCCAACATAACAGGGAATTCAAAAGTCTTCTATAGGCATATAAATAGTAAACGGGTAGTAAGAGGAGAGGTGGGGCTGATTAGGGACCAAAAGGGAGACCTACGCATGGAGGCAGAGGGCATGGCTGAGGTACTAAATGAGTACTTTGCATCTGTCTTCACCAAGGAAGAAGATGCTGCCAAAGTCATGGTGAAAGAGGAGGTGGAGGAGATACTGGAGGAGATAAAAATTGATAAAGAGGAGGTACTAAAAAGGCTGGCTATACTTAAAGTAGGTAAGTCACCAGGACCGGATGGGATGCGTCGGGAAGTTGAGGAGGAAATCGTAGAGGTACTGTCCATAATCTTCCAATCCTCCTTGGATACGGGGGGTGGTGCCAGAAGACTAGAGAATTGCAAATGTTACACCCTTGTTCAAAAAAGGGTATAAGGATAAACCCAGCAACTACACACCAGTCAGTTTAACCTCAGTAGTGGGGAAGCTTTTAGAAGCGATAATCAGGGACAAAGTTAACAGTCACTTGGACAAGTGTGGATTAATTAAGGAAAGCCAGCAAGGATTTGTTAAAAGCAAATCGTGATTAACTAACTTGATCAAGGTTTTTTTGATGAGATAACAAAGAGGGTTGATGAGGGCAATGCGGTTGACGTGGTGTACCTGGACTTCCAAAAGGTGTTTGATAAAGTGCCACATAATAGGCTTGCCAGCAAAGTTGAAGCCCATGGAATAAAAGGGACAGTGGCAGCATGGATACGAAATTGGCTAAGTGACAGGCAACAGAGAGTAGTGGTGAACGGTTGTTTTTTGAACTGGAGGAAGGTGTACAGTGGTGTTCCCCAGGGGTTGGTACTAGGACCACTGCTTTTCTTGATATATATTAATGACTTGGACTTACAGGGCACAATTTTAAAATTTGCAGATGACACAAAATGTGAAAGCATAGTGAACCGTGAGGAAGATAGTGATAGACTTCAAGAAGACATAGACAGGCTGGTGAAATGGGCGGACACGTGGCAAATGAAATTTAACGCCGAAAAATGCGAAGTGATACATTTTGGTAGGAAGATCGAGGAGAGGCAATATAAACTAAAGGGTACAATCCTAAAGGGGGTGCATGAACAAAGTGACCTGGGAGTATATGTGCACAAATCGTTGAAGATGGCAGGGCTGGTTGAGAAAGTGGTTAAAAAAAGCATACGGGATGCTGGGCTTCATAAATAGTCATAGGGCTGGATTTTGTCAATGGGAAGCTTTTGGAGGCGAGACTTCTGCTTGCCGGCTTTCAGTCCTGCCTCCATCAGCTTCTGGCCAACCAGTGGGATTTTCCCCTGATTGACCTTGTTAAGCCCGCCCAGCAGGCCAATTAGGGGGAAGTCACTGACCGAGCACGTCAACATATGACGTGCCATCTGTCAGGATTTTTTGAAAGAAGAAATGTCAGCGTTTGACAGCTCTGTGAAGCTGTCAAACACTGACATTCTGTGTAGTTTGATGAGTGCTTGTGTTCAGGACTCATCAAACCTTTCAACTTTGCAGAAATCACCTGGCTGTTGGTTCAGAGGATCCAACAGCCAGTCTGTGAAATCTACAATGGAGATGTCGAGACTCCGGCTCCACAGCGACTGAAGGCTGTAGGCAGAAACAAAGGTAAGTGAACATTTTCTAACACTTTACACTCACCTTACATACTTACCACTCCACACTTGCACCCATCACTCACTTCTACATCTCACTTTCAGACCCCTCCGACCCCCGCAGACCTCCTACTCGTCTCCTACACCCTGGCAGGGTTTCCCAAGGTCGGGAAGCCTGCACTTTGGATGGAAAAATGGGGCTAATCCTATTTTCTGCCTGTTAACTACCTGTTAATAGGATTTAATCCCTTTCCCTCCTCGAGGAGACAGGACCCGAGGCAGGACGGCTTCCCGCCTCCTGGCAAGAGGGCACGGAGGCAGGTTGGGGGCGATCTTGCCACCCGCCCCCAAATTCTGCAACTTTACCGGCAGTCCCGCCTCCTCGGGGCTGACAAAATCCAGCCCATAGAGTACAAAAGCAAGGAAGTTATGATGAACCTTTATAAAACACTGGTTCGGCCTCAACTGGAGTATTGTGTTCAATTCTGGGCACCGCACTTTAGGAAGGATGTGAAGGCCTTAGAGAGGGTGCAGAAAAGATTTACGAGAATGATTCCAGGGATGAGGGACTTCAGTTACGTGGATAGACTAGAGAAGCTAGGATTGTTCTCCTAAGAGCAGAGAAGGTATCTGTAAAAGTCACTGTAAAGCTGTTGAATTATCATAAAAATCCAACTGGTACACTAATGATCTTTAGGGAAGGAAACCTGCTGTCGTTCCCGGTTTGGCCTATATGTGACTCCAGTCCCACACCAACGTGGTTGACTCTTAACTGCTCTTTGAAGTAGGCCCACTATCAGGCTAATGAGGGGTGGGCAATAACTGCTGGCCTTGCCAGTGATGCCCACATCCTGAGAATGGGAAAAAAGGAGGGGGCTAAGGAATAGATCCTGGAAATGGTGCAGGGGAGGAAAAAGAAGTCATTGTTAGAGACGTATGTGATAGCTTGAGATACAACATATATATATAGCTTCCAGTAAGAACTGTACTGCACATGGCTTTAAGGTCCTGGGGGACTTTGGATGGAGGGTTGCTGTCGGGGATTATGGTCAGTAACTAACTATGGTAAACTTACGACCAGACAAGTATTTGTGAAACTTATTGACCCCAAAAATCAATGACCAAGCTTCCCTTTCGATCTGCGCATAATTCCAGAGTACGTGAAGCAAAAGCAATTGGTCTCTCCTCCCCACTATCTAGTACATGAGAGATCACTGCCCCAACTCCATACGGAGAGGTGTCACACGCTAGCTTGATCTCCTTAGATACATCATAGTGAACTAACATGGTACTCTCTACTAACTGGCTTTTACACTCTTTGAATGCTGTGTCGCAATCTTTTGACCACTTCCAAGGGACCTGTTTTCTCAACAGCTCATTCAGTGGATGTAACAATGTAGCCAAGTTTGGGAGGAACTTTCCGTAATAATTCAAAAAACCCCAAAAATGATCGAAGTTCAGAGACATTCTTGAGAGTGGGTGCATTTCTGATTGCATCCAGCTTTCCCTTGGTTGGATGTAACCCATCTTTGCCTACTCTGTGCCCTAAGTACTCCTCTGAGTTTTGAAACAACTCACACTTGTGAGCTGTCACGCATACTCCGTGCTTCTCTAGCCGTTTGAGCACTTCATTCAACACCTCATCATGGATTTGCCTGTTTGGTGCTGAAATGAGTATGTCATCCAAATAACACACTACCCCTTCAATCCCTTGCAAAATTTGGTTTATCACCCCCTGGAATATGTCGGGGGCAGAAGACACTCCAAATGGTAGCCTATTGAACTGATATAGGCCTCGGTGAGTATTTATGGTCAAGCATGACTTGGACTCTTCATCTAACTCAAGTTGTAGGTAGGCATTTGTTAGATCTAACTTCAAAAAGATCTGGCCACCTGTCAGCGTTGTGAACAAATCTTCCACATTTGGCAACGTATTGGGTAGATTACACTCTCGAACCTGGTTTACGGTTACCTTATAATCACACAACCTTACTGTACCATCTCATCTGACTTAAGTACAACAACAATGGGTAGCCCAATTACACAGATCTACCTTGGAGATAATGTTCTCAGTTTCTAGTTTTGAGTTCTTGCTCAACTTTCTCCTTGAGTGCGTATGGTACGGGATGTGGCTTGCAGTAAACTGGTCTTGTGTCCTTCTGCACTCTGACACTCGCCTTGAAGTCTTGGATCGGACTGCCCGTTTCGTTGAACACCTTCGGATACTGCTTGATGACATCATCTTTCGATGTAAATTTCGCTTCCACACGAAAAATCTCATTCCAATCCAGCTTCAGTGATCCCAACCAATTTCTACCTATCAAGGCAGGCTCATCTCCTGCCACTACTATGAGAGGCAAGCTCTGACACTGATCCTTGTATTTCACTGGTATGGTGACACTTCCTACTACAGGGATTTGCTCTCCTGAGTAGCCTCGCAGCTCTACCTTTTGATTTCTCTAGTCGATAATCACGCAACCTATAGTGATTCTGGTACGACGCTCACGATGCACCAGTGTTGATTTCCATGGGTATCTGGTTCCTGCGACATCTACTTAGATGACGATACCTTGCGAATCACTGTTAGATACCTTCGTGCTCCTGATGATGTGAATCTCCAGAAACTCCTCATCCTGTTGCTTCTCTTCAACGGTATGTAGTGTCTGGCGATTTCTACTTCTAGCATTGCTAGTCGGTTTACTCTTCTGTCGGCATGCCTTCGCAAGATGCCCAGTTTTCTTGCAGTAAAAACACTCTGCCTTCACATAGGGACAGCTTTGAGCGATGTATTGTCCCAGGCACCGATAGCATGACTTCGATAATCGGGGGGCAGTACTGTGTGGCGGGGGCAGGTTGGTAGAGGACCTTTGTCTTGCGGATGTTTAGTTAAAGGCCCATGCTCTCGTACGCTTCGGTGAAGGTGTTGACGATGGTTTGGAGTTTGACAAGGCCTTGGACAACGTGGACTACTTTCCATACCTCGGGAGCCTACTGTCAACAAGGGCAGACGTCGATGGCGAAGTCCAACACCGCCTTCAGTGTGCCAGTGCAGCCTTCGGTCGCCTGAGGAAGAGTGTGTTTGAAGACCAGGACCTCAAACTCGGCACTAAGCTCATGGTCTACAGAGCAGCAGTGATACCCGCCCTGCTGTATGCCTCAGGCATGGACCATGTACAGCAGGCACCTCAAAGCACTGGAGAGGTACCACCAACGCTGCCTCCGCAAGATCCTGCAAATCCATTGGCAGGATAGGCGCACCAACGTCAGTGTTCTCGTTCAGGCCAGCATCGAAGCTTTGACCACGCTCGATCAGTTCCAATGGACAGACCACATCGTCCGCATGCCCGATACGAGACTCCCAAAACAAGCGCTCTACTTGGAGCTCCGACACGGCAAGAGAGCCCCAGGCGGGCAGAGGAAACGCTTCAAGGACACCCTCAAAGCCTCCTTGAAAAAGTGCAACATCCCCACTGACACCTGGGAATCCCTGGCCCAAGACCGCACAAAGTGGAGGAGAAGCATCCGGGAAGGCGCCGGGAGCAAGCGGAAGTCAAGCGCAAGGAGCACACATCGACCCAAGCCGCCCCTTCAACCACTGTCTGCCCCACCTGTGACAGAGACTGTAGGTCCCGCATTGGACTCATCAGTCACCTGAGAACTCATTTTTAATGTGGAAGCAAGTCATCCTCGGTTCTGAGGGACTGCCTAAGAAGAAGAAGCAGCATAACTTCAATGCATTGTTATCTTGGCCAGTTGCTGAGGCCTTGGGGCCCAACTGCCTTTTACTTTTAGCTTGCAGCCGATTCACCTCGGTTGCCTGACGACTGGAAATGGCACGGAACTCTCGGGAGTATCGGTCGGCCATATCTATCGACATAGCTGTCTGACAAGTTAAGTCAAAAGTCAAGTTAGGGGTTGTCAACAATTTACTTCTGATACGTTCATTTTTCAACCCACAAACAAAGCGGTCACGCAAAGCTCGGTCCTGAAAGTTTCCGAAATGACAGTGAATGGATAGCTTTTTTTAAAGCTACAATGTACTCACTCATACCCTCGTCATTTAATTGATCTCATGTTCCAAAACAATAACTTTCAGCAATTTCCAGGGGCTCAGGACTGTAGTGCTCTAACTTGGTTAGGATCGCCTTCAGTGGCGTGTCCTTCAGCTTGGCGGTAACAAGCAAATTTTTCAGGGTTTCATACACCTCGGGGCCTGCTTCAGTCAAAAAAAAAAGCCCGTTTTAACCGCCCAGTTACGGTTTACATCATCGGGGACTTCGACGATACTATTCAGTGAAAAATATTTCTAGCCGCTCCAAATATGCTCCGAAAGAGTCTCGGTCACGATGGAACTCATCCAAGTGCCCTATTATTCCCATAGGCGCGGCCATCTGGACTCTGGCAACGTCGACAGATCAGCCACGTGTGCTCGAAATTTACCTCTAATTTTTAAGTTTTTCTGAAAAACTAGGAACCTCTAACAGTCCCTCCGTCGGTTGGCAGGATTATCCTCCAACAAAAATTTCAGCTAGGAAATCCGCAATCGCATCCTCATCGCCAATTCTGTGATATCTTGAGACACAGCATATATACAACAGCACAACATGGCTGTACTGCACATAGCTTTATTATTATATACATCAGCAGTCCACCAGGTGGCTCTATTACAATGTAGCCCTATTGGGTTAGAGGAGCGAAGGGTGCCTGCGGGGACATAAAACAGGAAGAAAGGGGCACTGGTAGAGTGGGGCAAGGACATGAACAGAATCAAAAAAGATGTTGAGAATCTTGAAAGCGACGCGCTGGGGGACTGGGAGCCTGTGCAGATTGGAGAGGATAGGGGTCATGGGAATGTGGATTAAGTTTAGAGTTGCACCTGTTCTCTGAAGCTTCTTTTCAATTGTTTATATGCAGATATGGCAGGGAGACCATATACATGTGGCACCACAAAGATGGTTGATGCCATCAAGAGTAGGAAATGCATAGCATATAAAGGTTAGGTCTGCAAGAAGCCTCTTTAAAGAGAAGTGTACTCTTTTACGGAAGACTTTGGTCTGGCTTCAACTGAAGGGGAATTTCTAGGCACAAATGAGGTTTCTCTCATTTGATTACAAACCTCAGACATTCTATGCATATCCTAAGCTTGTTGGTATCTGCCCTTTTTGCATATTTGTTCATACGCTGTTGCCCCCTCCCAAAAAAACAGAACATCCTTGCACATTGGTCCACATGATCTCTATGATCCTAAATTGTCATAGGTCAGAGCGCTGACCAATGCTCTCCACTTTTTGAGTTCGAGAATAACATTAACTAGGCTGTAACTGCAGTCACTAGCTTTTTCATCGAAGAGGGAGCTTGGGTGCAGGGAATGTGAACCCTTGTGCCCCTAATCCATACGGTTTTTTAAAATGGAGAACAAGGAAACTGGTTGGGGATGCAAACAGCACCTAGTTATCCTGGTTCTATTTTCTGGTACTGACCTTGAGCAAATCTCTGGACTAGGGTAATTATTCCTGGACGATTTGGTGGGCATAGTTTCCAGGCTGGCCTTAGCAGCCTTGGTTAACCTATGTTCTTCATTGCATCCCTTCACAAGACTGCATTGGTTCTTGCTAAATACAAGGTAGTTTGTAAGTGTGTATTTTTATGGCAAGGCCATACTGATACTTGGCCTTCCGATGGTGGTGTTTGCTCTTTGACATGTTAATTGCCTGATTCTGGAATCTTTCCAAGAGGATATAGAACCTGGTTGAGTCTTGAGATCGTTTCCTAGCTCCAGTAGTTTTCCTTTCTCCTGCTTTTTTATTAGTTATGGTTGTTTTTTGTCTCTTAATTTTATGTATTGTAATTTACTTCTACTTGGCCCATCTTTTAAAAATTTGTTCATCTACCTGGCAAAATGCTTGGGCTGTTTTTCAAAATGTAAAATTTGGAAAAAGTTTAGAAAATAAAACGAGGACGAATTCAATTTTATTTACTTTGTGTTGTTGTCTGAGAAGAACATTGCAAGATCACTCTTTATTTTCTTTGAATTATTTCCAGAAATGCCCTTTCTCAGCATGCAGAAGTATGTGAACTCACAGTAGGTGATCAGAGTTATTCTACAAGGAAGATGGATAAAAACACCTTTGAAGAAAATTGTGGTATGGCAGAGAGTGAAAATGAGAGTACACTTTTTAAGGAAGACTTTGGCCTGGCTTCAACTGAGGGAGAATCTGGAGTATTGCATTGTCCTGTGTGCCTCTACTACACCAAGCACAAAAGCAGGCTTGTCAATCACATTCTGGAACACAAAAGTAAGGTCTTATTCCAAATTAAGTATTTCATATTTAAAGCTCTGCAAAGGACTGTGCCAGGTTGAGAGTTTAAACTTCATGGACAGATGTCTTTAACCAGATAATTTGTTTGAATTTTTTTCATCTTTATAAGCGCAACATTTACTACATTAAAAGCATTATATAAATGTGAGTTGTTGAAGTACATATAATAACTAAGAGTGTCTTCCACCCCATTACGGTAATAAATTTGACACTTTAAACAAAAACTGCATCTGTAATAATCTTAAAATACAGGGTCCTGAGTTGAAACTGAAGAGCACATTCCAATCTGCAAAATTTCCTGACCAGGCTACAATTACACACTAATTAGAAGTTTTGGTCTTCAAGGAACACAGTTCTACCTTAGCAGAATAGTGTGCATTACATGGTATAAAAGTCCTGTACTTGTAAAACAACACATCATCCGACTTGCCATCAAGACTGTGGGATATCTGCTAGTGTTAATAAATTTATTGAATCTAAAGTATATTTTGACTCCGCACCTAGATCACACGATATGCAAAAATACAACCTTGTTTTATTACTATGAATATTCGGAAGTTCCCAATTGAATGAAACTATCGCATTTGGGTTGTTCCGCTCCTAAGGCTCTGAAGCACTTTGGCAGCCTTGTCAGATTCACCAGAATGAGTCTGATGCTAGAGGTTTAAAAGATTCCCTTTTAAAGTTGGAGCTTCAGGCACATTGCTAAAATTTAAAAGATCTGCCTTGCATCTTAGTGCTCTTTACTAGTGTTCTGATCACAATATAGATCTAAAATCGAGAGCACAAACATGCCGAGGCAGAAGTGCGAAAAGGATTATTTATGTTCATGGGTGGTTATTGTTCTTCTGGATTATTTATGTTCTTCTTACACACCCATTTTAAAAGCAATTTATTTGAATAATGGTATAATGGGAGGTATCTGTAGATAATTTGAAGTCTCTCTTCCCTACCTACTTCAACTGCAAGTCAAAGGCAGCCTGGCAGAGACCTTTATGTTGCGTTTCCTCTGCAGTGGTGGTGACGCCATGCATGTGGTAGATTGGCAACATTTCCATTAATATAGTCACTGGAGCCTCACCATAGCATGAGCTCTACAAAAAAAAGGCCTGTTCTTGTGCTGCTTCTGAATAGCAGGAATCGGGAGAATGAAGTACATGTATACATCTTTTGGATTTTTTTTTAATGCTTTTAAAACTGCTTATTAGAAGTAAAGTGGGATGAGGCATTTTCTGTAGAATTGCTTCGGCAATGATAGTCCCATGACTCTATGAACAGGGTGTGCCAACATAAAACCAAGAAACAGAAGGACCAAGCGACCTCAACAAATCTATGGGTATTTCTGTTTTTGTAGCAATTCAGGTAACTGTATTCCCTTCTAGTATTAAAAATGTCATCTGACATTTGCCTATGCTTTGGTCTTCAGATGGACAGATGGCTTATGTGAAAGAGTGTCAACTTGAACTGCTGCATTTCTTTCCTGGGAAGGTATTCTGTTGTGACTGGTGTACGTTCATTACACTTAGCCAGGACAGCCTAATACATCACATGGACACCCACAGCCTAGTGAAACCGTACAAGTGTCGCCTCTGTTTCTTTGAAGCTGGACTACAGACAGAGCTGGAGACTCACCTGCAGGAGCAGCACAAGGTACTTTCCAATGTATATAGAGGAGATGGAAAAGGATATAGATGGCTATGGGCGCCTGTTTTTCCTGTGCAAAAGGAAGACCTCATCATTTACAAGTGACATATGCCTGTGTTAGCAGAGATTCCTCATGCATGCAGTAACTTGATATCCATTGCTAATTCTATTTGTTACTGTGTGAGAATAACATTATTTTTAAATGAAGATTAGTCCAGGCAGCATGCACTTTAATATTCTCCACGGTGACTGTGCCATCATACCTCAAGAAGTGCCTAGGTGCCAACTTAATGCTCTTGAGAGGAGTAAATGCTGAATTCTATTTTAACAACTTTTGTATTAAAACCTGTGGTCACTGTCCACTTCACAAGAACTGAGATGTAATTCTGGTACAAAGCTGTGTGTGTGTGTGTGTGTGTGTATATAGTGGGGAAAGCACATGACCAATACAGTGCCATGGTCTTAAAGGAATACTGTCCTCCCTGGTTTTCCCCTCTATTTGGAGCACACTACTCACTTGTATCCAGAGGTTGAGTTACAATCGAACAATCTAATCTTCATTTTAATTTTTGACCATGAGTAGCACCAATTGAGATCAACTACTGCTGTATGATTTACAAAAAAGTAAAAAGATTTAACCCTCTCTATCATTTTCAGTATTTTTTGAACTTGTTATATTTTTCATTAGATTCTTCTTCATCGGTATCAACTTTGTGATGGTGTAATACAGTGCTTTGAATTCCAGTCTCCCTATTGTCTTGGAATCTTTCATTAGAAAGCTCTATTCAAGCATTACCACTCTGGTTATGTTTGAAGAAATAAAAAAGCAAAATACTGCGGATGCTGGAAATCAGAAAACCCCCCAGAAAATGCTGGAAATACTCTGCAGGTCAGACAGCATCTGTGGAGAGAGAAACCGAGTTAACCTTTCAGGTCGATGACCTTTCGTCAGAACTGAAAATAAGTATGATGAAATAACTTGTTTTGGCGCATTTAGTCTCTGGGCTACTAGTTTTTCATGTGTACTTGGAGCCACAGCTTGAAATAAAAGTGCCAAGTGTGTTGTGGCCACTTTAGTGACTCTATTGAGTGGAAAAAACGGGTGTTTTTGGAATGGTTGTTAGTCAGTTGGAGCCACCATTATACTTGAATAGTTATCCACTCCAGAGTGGATGGTGGGACATGAAGACACAGAAGAATATGTAAGTTTAGTATTTTTTTTAAAAAAGGACAATTTAATATAGAGAATATAGATGAAAGAAAATCAGCAGATCAGAATTAAAGTTTGTAGAACATTGACATTATTAGTGTATTAAGTGATTTTTTTTTAGCATTGGAATGCATGAGCTGACTTATAAAAGGTTGGTCCTAGAAGTCTTGGTGAGTTTAAGGGCTAATAAACATGATTCAGTAATGAACAAGAAATGCTGCAGATAATGAATATTTTACCAATGGTCGTGATTTAGTTTAACGATTAGCTTCATCAATTTGTGCCAAAAGTATCATCGTTTTGGTTAAAATCTGATTTTATAAAAGATATTCTATTCATTAGTTCCCAAAAATCAAGGCTAAAATTTATCTTTGGTGATCAGTGTAGTTTCAAGACTTTCCACATGATGTGTTTTATTTTCAAAGCCAACTGAACTAATGGTTTCTATTTTATTGAAAATACTTGTACTTTAAAATAAATACAAGTGTTATTTTATCTATTTTAAATGAATCATTGATTTACAAATCTATTGATTAACTTAATTTTTAATAACTCAAGATTCCTGGGGAGTAAATTTGCTCTTTGATGTCATTCAGAGTGTTGATCAGACTCTGACCAGTTAAATTGATTGATATTTATTCTAATATTTGCTTGAATTGTTATGGGACATTTTTTTTTTTACAATGTACCTGTCCTATGATTAATCTGTGAATCATCAGTTGTTTGACAATAAACATGTTAATGTGTGTGTTTATTAAATAGGTGAAGTGCAACTTTGACCTGGTTGGTGAGGTTAACCTAAATGAAGTAGACCTGGTTATAGAAATTGAAGAGTTCCAAAGGAAGAGACTCCAGAAAAGCCACGGTGGAAAGAAAAGTGAGCAGTACTAATACTTTACCGAAAGATTATTGGGTTGTAGTGGAGTTGACTTGTTAGTTGGTGCATTAAGAGATTAAGACACTTGATCCACTTTCAAAGAACCCTTGTGGCATATAGTTATATACACATCAGGGGACAGTAGCATGCAATATTTACCCTAACTGGCAGACAGAAATCTTATATCTACATGTACTTCCTGTCCTCAGAATCTTCCTTCCTGTTGTGATACTTTTGTATCAACTTTTTCAATGATAAATTCCTATGTCCAAAACTGCTCATGTTAACTTGTCAAGTTGTAATCTCTCCCACCAGTGGTGGTGGTGTTGTGCTTCAGTCTTGCATCTCCTAGCTCCTTAACTTGTACTGCAGTGATCCTCCTATGTTGCAACCAGCTATTTTTCTGTTTCCCAAATTGCCATAAGTTTTGCTCTTTAATATAAAATCAAAGTTTTATATAAAAATAAGGAAATAATGCACAACTTCAAAATAGGGACTGTATTATATCTGTATGCCTACATCTGCGTACTGTGGTCCAATTATTCTCACCCTCTAACCCCGCAACTCTTGAACACTTGACGATAGCAAAATACTGCTAAAATACTCTGTTTCTCTCCACGGATGCTGCCTCGCCTGCTGAGTTTTTCCAGCGTTTTCTGTTATTTCTTGAACACTTGATGTTGACTCCCTGTGTGTAAAGCAATAGTGATCAACTAGTAATTATTTAAAAACCTTGTGTATGTGCATATTTGTTGTCCTCACGATTTTTGTTCAACGTTTAACATTGAAACTGGCTATGTAAACATTTAGAATGAACATCCTGCATGTAAGCAGCAGGCATTGGCCAATAGGTGGGGCTGTGAAGCGAAGTTCTGAAGTCGCTCCCAATGTAGTGAGCATCTTGTATATAACATTCATCAGACCATGGGGCATTTACTAGTAGTATGTAATAAAATGATAGATTTTCCTCTTGGGTACAATTATAATGATGAGCACAGAAATACAGACTCTAGCAATGCTCTTGATATCATCGTTGCCTTTCATCCAATCTGGACACGTTGGTAGAGGAGTAACCAAAGTCTTTTAAATTGGAAAACCGTCTTACCGGAGTATCCTGATATTCAGGACTTGTGGAGGACGCCGTTACTTCTCTGCATCTTCATTCTGTGGATATGGATGTCGCTGGCAAGGCCAGCATTTATTGCCCATCCCTAGTTGTCCTTGAGAAGATGGATGTGCCTTCTCCTTGACCTGCTGCAGTCCATGTGGTGAAGATACTCCCACAATGCAGTTAGGTAGAGAGTTCCAGTATTTTGACCCAGCGATGATGAAGGAACAGTGTTATATGTCCAAGTCAGGATGGTATGTGAACTGGAGGGAGAGTTGGAGATGATTGTGTTCCCCAGGTGGTGGGGGGGTCATGGGTTTGGGAGATGCTGCCAAAGAAGCCTTGATGACATGCTGCAGTGCATCCTATAGATAGTACACACTGCAGCCACAGGATGCCGGTGGTGGAGGGAGTGGATGTTTCAGCTGTTGATCAAGCAGACTGCTTTGTCCTTGATGGTGTCAAGCTTCTTTTGTGGTTTACTTTGGCCTAGTGAGCTGTATTAGGGCTTCTTCTTGCTGAACTCTTGGCTTGCTGGCACAAGATAACTGATTAAGAGGGGCAACTTGTTTATTGAGAAACCCAAAGTGAAGGTTTAAGACCCATAGTGCAGGACACTTGTAAGTTGTAAGATGTAAAAGAGAGCACAAGGTGATTCAGTAAGTTATAATTAGGTGAGGCTAACCTTGGGTGACCATTTAGGCAAGGAAGGGTAATAAGGGTATGCAACTATTAGCTATTTTGATGCAACATTATAATATTGGGAACATCGCCTGCAAGAAATTTCTCACTCCTGTGCTGTACAAGTGGTGAGTCGAGTCTGAGGCACCAGTTATTTTTTTTTTTCAATACCTGCCTGAACATGCTCTGGCCTCATGCTGTCTTAAAATGACACACAGGTTTCTGTTTCTGCTCTTTGGGACTTTTTTTTTGTCACCACTAACTAATTCCATCTAGAGGGCTAAAGCACTGAGAAATGTAGCCAGACTTTCAAGATTGTAGTCAACACCACTACATTTGCCACCTGTCCAGTAAGAGTGACATGGCTACTTGTGGAAGCTCCTGTGGTTTTTCCACCACAGTCCACTGAAACTGTTTAATGGATCCTCAAATTATGTGCTTCATTCAGTCCAAAAATGGTAAACTATCACTTAGATGGCACAGAATTCGCTTATACATCAGCTCAGTGCCAGCTGGGCACAAATGAACCGTGCCAGTCATTTCTTTCATCCCTGGCACCAAGGACTGTGCTCCAGCTGACTCTTTGTATTGTTGATGTTCATTTATTAGTCTGCACTCCCTTTCTTGATTGGCACAGATGGAGGTCACCCCAGCACTGGCCAGTATTAAAGCACCACAAAAGAGAGAGTCAGCTTCCCTGACAGTAGGCAATTGCCCAAGAGATCAACCCATCCTCCCCCTCAAAGATGTCAAATCAGTTTGCCTCACTGGACTTAACTTCATTTTGGGTTACTGGTTCCTATTGTAGGCGTATAGTCTGGTGCTAAAGGGCTCACTTTTTTTCCCCTCAAAAAATGAACTCTGCAGTGTTGGAGGGAGCTTGCCTGCCATTCCCCAGCTTTGCTATGAGTCTCTGTTCACTTTCTTCTAGCACCGTTTTACTGCTCTCTGCATCAAAGCCTTGGACACCCAGTCATCGTAAAGAGGTGCTGCATTTTGCACTGAGTGGGGTGGGGTCATTACTAATGCGGTGGAGAGGAAGAGATGGGGTTTTACTCTGCCAACACCTCCGTTTGAGCTTTTAGGAAGCATCTTTTTCCTCTTTCCTGCATCTGGAGGTACTACAAAAAGGAAGAAGGACTTGCATTTATATTGCGCCTTTCATGACCACCGGACATCCCAAACCCAATTCAGTACTTTTTTGAAGTGTAGTCACTGTTGTAATGTAGGAAATGCGGCAGCCACAAACAGCAATGTGATAATGCCAAGATAACCTGTTTTAGTGATGGAAATTGAGGGATAAATATTGACCAGGACACCGGGGATAACTCCCCTGCTCTTCTTCGAAATAGTGCCATGGGATCTCTTACGTCCACCTGAGGGAGCAGACGGGGCCTCGGTTTAACGTCTCATCCGAAAGACAGCACCTCCAACAGTGCAGCACTCCCTCAGCACTGCACGGGAGTGTCAGCCTATATTTATGTTCTCAAGACTCTGGAGTGGGACTTGAACCCACAACCTTCTGACTCAGGCAAGAGTGCTACCAACTGAGCCACTGGCTGACACACCCAGTTGAGTTCTTTGTTCTGTTTAGGATTGGGATAAGCCACAATCCACACTGAGTGAGATCCAAGCGCTGGTTATTGATCAATCCAATCTCTCCTTGCATTCTGATCACACTGTGCTATTTTCTTTTACCAATGGTCATGTTCCATATCATTGTCGCTTTAACTGATGATTGTATGAAACTTACGGAAACGCTCTTTTAAACAGGGGAAACAGGACATGAGTTCACAACAGCAATAATTGCAAATGACCTGGACACTTACTCTGTAAATAAAACTGTTTGGGTATAATAGCTTCAAAAGAATAGCCTTTGGCCATGTGATATTTTTCCAAAATGGTCACTATAAATAAGGGAATGTACTGTGATGAAGTTTCAGTATATAAAATGCTGCGTTAAGCCCCGTATAGATTTACCTTCCTTTTTGTCCTGCAAGGGATTCAGAGGTGCATAAGACATCACCGTTCAACTAAAGCAACCCGATTTCCCTGTGAATTTTGTGGCCGACGGTTCCTGGATCCCTCGGAATGGATATGCCATGTTCAGAGACACACTGTAAGTTGGACTGTTTTGTGCAATAAGTGCCAGTAACAACCAGTACAGTGAATGGATCTCAAATTTGATCCAATATTTTGTTGAGTATTTGTGAACCGTGCACTTGGTGGGGGGGGGAGGGGGTTAGGGTTAGGAGAGGAGGAACAGAGTTGAATGGAATGATGCAGGGGTTGGTGCTCAGACACCTATTGTTTTAATTCTATATTAGTTACTTGAATATTGCAACTAAATTTAAAACTTGTCAAGTTTCCTGTTGACACTAAACTAGGGAGAACAGTAGAGACAGAGAATGCCACAAAACTTTTACAGAAGTATTTAGATCTGTTGTATAGTTAGAGCATTTAATTTTAACATCAATGAATTTGAAGTATTGTACATTGGTTTCAAAAATGTGTACCATGAGTATAAAATCAATGGGGTTCAACTTGTCAAGAGACTTGGAAAAGAGCATGGGAGTGATAACAGACTCCACTCTCAATATCTGGGCTATGTGGTAAAATAATTTTTTTAAATGCAAGTAGAATATTGGGATGTAGTGCCAGGATTAAAGAGTACAGGTCTTTAGAATTTTCACTGCATGTCATTTGTAAGTTATGGTGGGAATCAGGTGACTATGTCTAATGCAGAAGGAGCTAATCACAGCAATGTGTTAGTAAAATTTAGGTCAAACCTTCATGTACTCAGCCCAAGTCGCTACTACTGTAGTTCAAAATAAAAAGGACAAAGGGAGACAGCAGATACAGGTGGCTACAAACAGACCTCTGGGAGCAGTGGAGGGCCATTCAACACTGTGCTTGATAGCTGGTATTTCTTTAAAACTACAAGATGGTACTTGCTGTTCAATGTGATCCTAATGTTTCAAAACAGTATGCTGGGGCTTTCACAATACACTGGTCAGATCACACTGAGTGAATTCTGGTCACAAATGCCACAAAAATCTATACATGCAGTGGAGAGGGTGCAACAAGATTGATTCCAATTGTATAGAGATGAATTGTGAGGAGGGATTTGAGAATCTCAAGTTCAATAGTTTAGAAACAAGGTGTATGTGGGGCGACCTCATTGAGTTATATTAAATGATGCACTAAAAAGTAAACTTCATACTAAAATAGTTCTTTTATAAGAGGTAGATGGCCTTTTCTGATCCTTGTTATGTTAATTTATTCTGAGACAAGTAGCACTGAATCTAGTAGTTTTTAAGTTGGTTTGTTTTGCGACCATTGTTGATGATGTATTTGTAATAACCAGATTGGGAGCTGATGAGGACCTATTGAGAGGAAACCAGAAAGAACAATCTGTGAATGAAGGCGGGAATGCTCAATATCTTCAGACAGAGAAGGCCCTTTGTCTTCTAAAAACACTGTCCTGGAATCTTTGTGGGGAAAAAATGCTAAATTGTGTTGTTCCTTGTGTTTTGTTTTGCTTAAATCTGGGTATAAAGTGATGAACAGTGATGTTTAATAAGTGAACTCTAGCAGGAAATATGCATAGAAATGTTCTGAGGGTTGCATAATTCTATGCCTAAAAGACAATGGTGAATATATGCTGTTTTTAAAAAAGCATTTTTTTGTCCAAATGTAAGCAGTGATCTGTTGACTGGAGTTTGCCTTAGTTGTCGAATTAATATCAACAGTTAGTACTGCTGTATCTCCAACCCTGTGGTTTATTATAATTGGAAAGACAGCATTCCTATTATGACCTGATCTGTACAGTGGGGAAAATGTAATGTTTGTATATATTGGCTCGTTGAGTGTGCATATTTGGCTTGCTTCTGATTTGGCTAGTCATAATTGCAGTTATTGTTACATACATATGCTCTGGTTCTAGCAGTTTAAAAAAAATTCATACCAAATTTGATCTTTTAAGCCCACTCTAAATCGACCTGATGTTCACCTCAATACTATGTTGATAAAATGTCCTTTTTTTGCTGAATCCCACAATACAAGTTGCTTGTGTAGTGGTGAGCACACATCTGTGTACATGCTTTCTTTTCCCACCCCCTGTAGCTTATTAAGGCATTAAAGTACGCTGCAGCAATCACAGCAAATTCTCAACCAAAGGACATTTTTTAAGCATAGTAGAAGTATATTGATGTGGAAAATGTGCGAGCACATCCTTGTGCTGGATGGTGCTGCGATCAGGATTATGTTGTTCCCCCCCAGCCCTGTCAATTTTCTCCTTTCTTTCCACTGTCCCAGAAGAGGAGAGATTAAAATTTCAAACCATCAATCACTGTATTGGAAAAACTAAGACATTGTTGGAGCGAAGAGTAGTAGATAACTTACCTTTGCCTAATTTTTATTTTCAATTGTAACCTCAAGATGATGGTGAATCTAGGTTCTAGAAGGCATTTCCCAAAGGTGCATCCAGAAAATATTAAACGGCAGCCCGTTTTCTCTCTCTTTCTCCCCACCCCACACAAACACACGTGCACGCACACACCTCCAAAATTAAGTATACATTTGATGGTTTAAGTTGTATTCTTATGTGTATTTGATGGATTTGTTTAGAAATGTACTTTTTGCACAATGGGGTACATTTCTACAAAAGCAAAATACTGCGGATGCTGGAAATCTGAAATAAAAACAGAAAATGCTGGAAATACTCAGCACAGCAGATCAGGCAGCATCTGTGAAGAGAGAAACCGAGTTAACGTTTCCGGTCGATTACCTTTATTGACCTGAAACGTTAACTCTGTTTCTCTCTCCACAGATGCTGCCTGACCTGCTGAGTATTTCCAGGTTACATTTCTAATCTGCCTCTTTCCTATGTGCTGTCTTATCAAATATAACACCCTTCTAAAGATTGAAATATGGATTTGTGAAAAAAATGATTAAGTGGTAAACCTACACTGCAGGAACTGAGAGCCAGTGCTATCCAAGGAGGATAGCCTTTAGTTTTGGTTAGTGTTTTTGTTTATAATCTCTTGATTTAAATGGCATTTTGATTTAAATGAGTTTCTTGCCAAATGCTGTTGAGAATTTCTGAGAATTTTGGCAAAATGGCAATTTATTTTCTTATGGATGGACATGTTAGTTTTGCTGAAAAGTATTCCCTTGTTCTGTAAATCCTAAGAATTCCAGTGTTGGAAAAAGTTAATGTCTGCATTTAGAACAGTTGTTGGCTTGGATGTTATTTTTGCGTTGAAATAAAATATTTTTGTGTTAAGTTTCAGTATTTCAATATTCACATCATTTTGCCGGTCTGAAAAGGTAAAAATCTTCCCTTTTAATTAACCATTATTGAGGGTATTACATTTGCTTGGAGCTTTATATACACTATTTCAGGTTTTGGATTTTAAAATTAGGAATGTAAAGGTCACTTCCCCTGAGACAGAATGAGTCATCTCTGGCATGTAAGGGGTGTGGGATCCGTTTAAAGGAGTGACTGATCCCACTGAACCGGAGATGGTATCTAAGGCAAGACCCTAAGAGATATTAACTTCAAGGGTCAGTTTCCAAATGTATTCTCTCCAGCATTAACCTCGATTCCATGACTACTTCAATGTCTGATGTCAAGTTGTCGATGATGCTTGGGAAAACACAGCTATCTTATTCAGCTTCTGCCAAAAACTCCGTACCTTGTCCTCGCGTCGCCATCCCTCTCTGCATCAGATTTAACGAGAAGGTACTCAACCAAGCTGGATTCAGAACTGGCTGGCGGGACGTAGGCAAAAAGTAGTTATAGATGGATTTGGATCTGTTTGGAGACCGGTCACCAGTGGTGTCCCGATCAGTGTTGGGACCGTTGCTCTTTACTATTTTTATTAATGATCTAGATGTAGGTGTTGGCGGGGAACAATCTGGAAATTTGCAGATGATACCAATACCAAGATCTGTGCGAGCGTTAGAACCGTAGATGATGCTCGTCTGCTTCAGGCAGATTTTAATGTGTTGGGAGATTGGGCTCAAGACTGGAAAATGATGCATAACTTGGATAATTGTAGTGTTATGCATGTGGGTAGGGCAAATGCTCAACATTCATACACCCTTCAGGGAAAGGCATTAAAGATGGCGGAGATAGAAAGAGATTTGGGCATTCTAATGCATACATCCTTAAAGGTACATGAGCAATTCCGTGTAGCGCTAGCTAGAGCAAATAGGGTGTTGGGGTGTATCGATAGGACAATTGAGTACCAGAGGAGGCATACTGTTTTGTCCTTGTACAAGACCTTAGTCAGGCCGCACTTGGACTACCTACGTGCTAAACACCAAAAGCAGCAGCCTATGGACAGAACTATGTGGTCCCATAACCAAAGGATCAGAACAAAGCTCTCTAACCTTACCACATCCCGTTTAGAATGGTGGTGGAAAACCAGGCAACTAACAGGAGGAGTAGGCACCATGAACATCCTCAAAACATGGTGGAGCCCAGCAAGTGCAAGAGATATGGCTGATGTGTTGGTAAGCATCTTTTGTCAAATGAATGCTACTACTCCGCCTGCTCTGTTGATCCTCGCCATCATAAATACCAGTGTCCAGCCAATTTGTTTCATTTAATGTGATCAGAAATGATTGAGTGCACTTGTCACAACAAAGGCTAGGGGCCCTGACAACATCCTGGCTGAAGACCTGTGATCAGAGCTAGCTGCTCTGCTAGCCAAGCTGATCCAGTACAGCTATGACACTGGACTCTATCTGACAGTGTGGAAGATTGCCCAGGTACGACCCATTCACAAAAAACAGGATAAATTCAACCCAGTCAATTACTGCCTTATCAGCGTCCTCCCAATCATCAGTAAAGTGATGGAAGGAGTCATCAATAGTGTCACCTACTTATCAGTAGGAACATATGAGCAGGAGGAGGCCATGCAGCCCCTCAAGTCTGTTCCACCATTCAATTAGATCATGGCTGATCTGTACCTTAACTCCATCTACCTGCCTTGGTTCCATATCCCTTGCTACCCTTACCTAACACAAATCTATCAATCTCAGTTCTGAAATTTTCAATTGAGCTTTTTAACAGCTTTTTGGGGGAGAGTGTTCCAGATTTGCACTACCCATTGTGTGAAGAAATGCTTCCTGACCACCCCTGAACGGCCTAGTTCTGATTTTAAGATTATGCCCCCTTGTTCTGGACTCCCCCCACCGGAGGAAATAGTTTTGTGCTATATACCCTATCATCTTAAATGTCTCAATTCGATCACCTCTTAATCTTCTATACACAAGGGAATACAAGCCTAGTACATGCAACCTGTCCTCATAATTTAACCCTTTTAGCCCCGGTATCTTTCTGCCAAATCTGCGTTGCACCCCCATCCAAGACCAGCTCATTGATGCTCAGTTCAGGATTCGCCAGAACCACTGAGCTATGGACCTCATTGCAGCCTTCATTCAGATGTGGCTGCAAGAATTGAACGTCAGAGGAGAGATAAGGTCAGCTGCCCTCCACATCAAGGCAGCATTTGACCAATTATGGTACCGACGAGCTGTAGCAAAGCTGAGGCCAACGAGGGTCAGAGATAACCTTCCAGTAGCTGGAATCATTCCTGATGCAAAGTAAGATGGTCATGGTTGTTGGAGTCCCCGGATATCATTACAGGAATTCCACAGGAAAGCTCCCTCAGCCTGACAATCTTCAGCTACTTCATCATTGACTTTTCCTCTGTCATAAGGTCAGGAGTGAGACTGTACACTGACGATTCCAGTCTTCAGCTCTATTCTTAACTCTTTGTATAATGAAGCAGCCAACGTAGGACATGAATAACACTCAGGTTTGTGCTGACAAGTGGCAGGCAGCATTCACGCTATGTAAGTGCGAGATAATGACCAGCCCCAACAAGCAAAAGCCCAGCCACCCTCCTAACCTTCAGCAGTACTGCCATCGGTGAGTACCCACCATCAACATTGACCAGAAGCCTAATGGAACCAGCTCTATCAACACTGTGGCTACAAGAGCAGGGCACAGGCTGAGTACTCTGTGATGAGTGGCTCACATTTGAACCTCAAAGCCTTTTAACCATCTGCAAGGCTAAGTCAGTAGTGTGATGGAATACTCCACTCGCCTGGATGGGTGCAGCCACAACAACACTGAAGAAACTCAATACCATCCAGGACAGAGTAGTGGCATCTTCTGCTGGACTCAATATCCACTCCCTCCATCACAGGCTGCAGTATGTAAGATCTATAGGATGCAGGAACTCACTAAGGTTACTTCAATAGCACCTCCCTCCCCTGCAATCTTAACAATTGAGAAGAAGAGCAGCAATGTTGCAGGAACACTATCACCTCCAAGTTCTCCTCCAAGTCACACACCATTTTGACTTGGATGTATATTGCCAGTCCTTCATTGTCAGAGGGTCAACATCATGCAATCCCTACCTAACAACACTGTGAGCTCAATCAGCACAATGGCTGCAGCAATTCAAGATGGAGGGCCACCATCACCTTCTCAGGGCAGCTATGATAATTGTGATCCTGCCAGTGTTGTCCACATCCCAAGAATAACTCTGGAACATGCACTTGGACAAGTTATTGTCACATCTGCTTCGTAAGACAGGCTGCTACAGAGTTGCACTAACTTGTTGCACAATGATCTGAACATATCTGGACCAGGGACAGGTCCTCCCAAGGAACTGAAGGTGACCACACGTGCACACTGCTTTTGCGCTTCCAGCGAGGTTTGCATGACACGCTGGGAGTGTGGAGGCCTGGGGACATGATTTCTTGGGATGGTGCTTAAATATGCAGGTCATGTTCCTTAAAGCATCACCTGCACTTCCTATTAGATGCAAATAGCTTCCTTTTGCTTCTGTTGGGTAATGTGGGAGATGAGCCAGGGATCTGCCAGCTGATTGAGGGAAGGGAGGGGAGTGCCCCTTTCTGAGAGCGCCCTGGAGCTCTGAAGGTCATAGCAAGGAGGGCTGGGTTGTCTGGGTACTATCCTCAGAAACCAGCAGTCGTAACTGCCTGGAGGGAGGAGGCAGCGTCCCTGCAGTGAAGAGGTAATTATCCCATAGGAGGAAGAAATACAACACCTTTGAAGATGTTTGCCAAGGTAAGTGACTTGGGTGTTCTTATCTCGTAACTACGCTTTATTGTGACATGCGTGGAACACACACACAGCCTTTCATCTCAACCAACACCACACCCACATGGAATGTTTCCTCATTTTACAGACCTTTTTGCTCTCTTTCCAAACCAGCACATGGCAACCCCCTATTTGTGCATGACGCACCATTCACCTTTCCTGCAAACCTCTCACTGCTCACAGTGGAGGGTGAGACATTGGCCAACTCCCCCAATACCCACTTGCACGCTGCATGTTCCTGCATTCTTGTTTTGCAAAACACAGTGGACAATTGGATAGCGCTGGCAAGGCTCAGGAAACGGTCAGCATTTCACCTGTATGATTGCAGGCAAAAGAAGTACATAATAGAAGAGGGTGAAAACTGGAGCGGGCACTGCACATCTCACATTTGGAATGGCTCATCTGGGACACACTGGGTGATACTCTGTATTCCCTATTGGAGAGGGCCACGCAGCTGGTGAACCTGGATCTGCAGGCTTCATGCTCCACTCATGCATTCTGCCACTAGGCAATTTACCTGGAACCACAACATGACATCATCACACGTAGTAGCTACTGAAATGTGCATGATGGCATTATTAACCTGGTTGGGGCGCATTGCGAGACCCATCTTTTAGCGTCAAATTCTGGAAGGGAGGTAGGGGGAGATAATTGTGCGCCAGCCTTGGCTCAGTCATAGCGCTCTCCCATTTGAGTCAGAAGGTCATGGGTTCAACTACCACAAAATTGAGAGGTCGCACAACACCAGGTTATAGTCCAACAGTTTTATTTGAAATCACAAGCTTTCGGAGCTATCGATTGCCCCTTCAACTACCACTCCAGAGACTTGAGCACATAATCTAAGGTGACACTTTAGTGCAGTACTGAGGGAGTGCTGCACTGTCGGAGGTGCGGTCTTTCGGGTGAGACGTTAAACTGAACCCAATTTATTTCCAACCACAAAACGTTTCAGTTAGTCCCAGTCATTTGAACAGATTAAATCGGCTTTATTTTACACTGACTCACATGGTCTGTCTGCTTTAGGTTTCTTTGACGCAGCCAATTATACCTCAGCCCAGACTGGAATTAATTTGAGAGACCTGTGCATATAGGGTGCCTTTTCAACATGCTACGAAGGGACCAACCCTCTCAGGTAAACGTAAAAGATCCTACGGCACTATTTGAAGAACAGCTTCTCTACGGTGTCTTGGCCAATATTTATCCCTCAACCAACATCACTAAAACAGATAATCTGATCATTATCATGTTATGTTTGTGGGACATTGCAGTGCATAAAGTGGCTGCCACATTTCCCCACATTACAAAAGTGACTACACTTCAAAATGTACTTCATTGGCTGTAAAGCGCTATGGGACATCCTGAGGCCGTGAAAGGTGCTACATAAATGCAACAACTTTCTTTCCTGCCTCTGTTGCATGGTGATCCCTCTCCCTTTCCCAACAGACGGACTGTGCAGAATGCAGCAGAGGATGATAATTGTGGTCACATTTTTATGGCTGTACAGCGTCCCCTCCCCTTCTCCCTCCGAACCAATCCAGGCAGCAGAATTGTTGAATAGTCCAATTGTGTGTTCAGTTTAGCTCCTTGTGGAGGCGTGTGCCTCATTATGTTTACTTTCAGCTACAGTTTTGGGATTCCACACTGGTATCATCAGCGAGGCCTCCAGAGGGTAACCCTGTCGTCCAGAATCCATCCACTTAGGGCAGAATGGCCTTGAAATAAGGCTGTGACTGTCGACAGGCGTGCAATGAATGCATCACTGCAGCTTCCAGGGTACCTGGCATCAACCTGCATGCTGTAGGTTCATTAGTCACATACAACCTGCACATTAACAGATGCAATTCCTTCCTATTTACGACCGCGATTCAATTGTTGAAAAGGAAGAGAAAGAAAGACTTGCATTTCTATCGCGCCTTTCACGACCACCAGACGTCTCAAAGCGCTTTACAGCCAATGAAGTACTTTTTGAAGTGTAGTCACTGTTGTAATGTGGGAAACACGGCAGCCAATTTGCGCACAGCAAGCTCCCACAAACAGCAATGTGATAATGACCAGATAATCTGTTTTTTGTTATGTTGGTTGAGGGATAAATATTGGCCAGGACACCGGGGATAACTCCCCTACTCTTCTTCAAAATAGTGCCATGGGATCTTTTACGTCCACCTGAGAGAGCAGATGGGGCCTCGGTTTACCATCTCATGTGAAAGACAGCACCTCCGGCAGTGCAGCACAAAAGAGATTGAATGGCCACATGGAGAACCATCAATCAAGCCTGACTTTTTTTGAGAATCAGCCGCTCTGAAGAAGTGAAGATCACTCTCCTGCTGATGCAGCCTTCAGAAAATGTGTGAAGTCATGTGTTCTGGCAAGCAAAGCTTGATTGTATGCAGCAGTCCACTCCGAATCAACTACATAGTTTTGGAGCTTGAGCGGCGGTTGGAGTCACTGCGGTGCATCCGCGAGGCTGAGAGTTACGTGGATAGCACGTTTCTAGAGGTGGTCACCCCGCAGCCTAAGAGTATGCAGGCAGAGAGGGAATGGGCGACCGCCAGACAGAAGAGGAGGACCAGGCAGGTAGTGCAGGAGTCTCCGGAGTGCATCGCGCTCTCCAACCAGTATTCTGTTCTGAGTACTGGTGAGGGCAATGGTTCCTCTGGGGAGTGCAGCCAGAGTCAAGTCCACAGCACCACGGGTGGCTCAGCTGCACGGGGGGAATAAAAAGATTGGAAGAGCAATAGTGGTAGGGGATTCAATAGTTAGGGGAGCAGACAGGCATTTCTGCGGCCGTAGACGTGACTCCAGGATGGTATGTTGCCTCCCTGGTGCCAGGTTCAAGGATGTCACTGAGCGGCTGCAGAACATTCTGAGGGAAGAGGGTGAACAGCCAGAGGTCGTTGTCCATATCGGTACCAACAGCATAGGCAGAAAGAGGGATGAGGTCCTGCAGGCAGAGTTTAGGGAGCTAGGTGAGAGATTAAAAAGCAGGACCTCAAAGGTAGTAATCTCCGGATTACTCCCGGTGCCATGTGCTAGTGAGTACAGGAATAGGAGGATAGAACAGATGAATGCGTGGCTGGAGAGATGGTGCAGGAGGGAGGGCTTTAGATTCCTGAGGCATTGGGACCGTTTCTGGAGAAGGTGGGACCTGTACAAGCCGGACGGGTTACACCTCAACAGAGCTGGGACCAATATTCTTGCAGGGAGGTTTGTTAGTGCTGTTGGGGAGGGTTTAAACTAGCTTGACAGGGGGGTGGGCACCAGCATATAGGAGTAGAAAAGAGGAATAAGGTGCATAAAAGAGTGAGTGTGTTGGATAGTACTAGAGAAGATAGTACTAGAGGTGGAAGTAGTACCATATTAGATAGGAGCAGACCAAGAAAAATTCAAAAATGGATTTAGAATGCATGTATGTAAACGCACAAAGTGTGGTGAATAAGGTTGGTGAGCTACAAGCACAATTAGCCGTGTGGCAATATGATGTTGTGGCAATAACGGAAACATGGCTTAAAAATGGTGAGGACTGGGCACTTAATATTCAAGGGTACAAGGTGTTCAGAAAAGATGGGGAAGGAAAAAAGGGAGGTGGGGTGGCAGTGCTGATTAAGGAAGACGTAGTGTTGGAAAGGGAGGATGTTCTTGAGGGACAAGAACAGAATCCATTTGGTTAGAGTTGAGGAGCAAAAAGGGTTTGATCACGCTATTGGGGGTCTTCTATAGGCCTCCAAATAGTGAGAGGGAGGTAGAGGAGCAAATCTGCAGGGAAATCGCAGAGATATGCAAGAGCTATAGAGTGGTGATATTGGGGAACTTTAATTACCCAAATATCGATTGGGATAATGCTAGGGTAAAGGGAAAGGAGGGGGAGGAATTTCTGAAATGTGTTCAGGAGAATTTCCTTGGCCCAACTAGAAAGGAGGCATTGCTGGATCTGGTGCTGGGGAACGAGGTGGGCCAGGTCGACCAAGTGTCTGTGGGAGAACACTTGAGTACGAGTGATCATCGTATCATAAGATTTAGATTAGCAATGGAGAGGAGCCAGGAACAATCTAGAGTGGAACTTCTAAACTGGAATAGGGCTAACTTCAATGGGATGTGAAAGGATCTAGCCAGGGTAAAATGAAACCTAAGACTGACAGGAAAAACTGTAACGGAACAATGGGTGATCTTTAAGGCGGAGATGTTCCAAGTACAGGCTAGGTACATTCCAACAAGAGGGAAGGGTAAGGGAACCAAAGCAAGGACTCCTTGGATGACGAGGGAGATAGAGAAGATGATGAAACAGAAAAAGAGGGTGTATGATGCATGTCAGGTGAATTCTTCAAGGGAGAACCAGACCAAATACAGTAAGTTGAGAGGGGATGTGAAGATGAAAATATGATTGGCAAAGAGAGAATATGAGAATAGAATGGCGGTTAACATAAAAGGGAACCCAAAAATCTTCTACCGGCATGCAAACAGTAAGCGGGTAGTAAGAGGCGATGTGGGGCCTATTAGAGACAAAGAAGGTGATATATGCTTAGAGGCGCAGAGCAAGGCTAGAATACTCAATGAGTACTTTGTATCGGTGTTTACTAAGGAGGTGGATGCTGACAAAATATCGGTAGAAGTGAAAAAGATAGAAGCAACGGAAGGGGTGAAAATTGATGCAGGATGTACTAGAAAGGCTGGGTATACTTAGAGTGGACAAGTCGCCTGGTCCAGATGGCTTGCATCCCAGGTTGCTAAGTGAATTGGGGGAGGAGATAGCGAAAGGGCTTGCCATAATTTTCCAATCTTCCCTAGATGCGGGGGAGGTGCCTGAGGATTGGAAAGTGGCAAATGTGACACCATTGTTCAAGAAAGGGTGTAAGGACAATCCTAGTAACTACAGGCCAGTCAGTTTAACATCAGTGGTGGGTAAAGTTTTAGAAACAATAAACAAGGAAAAAATTAACTGGCACTTGGAGAGGTTTAAGCTAATTAAGGAGAGCCAACACGGATTTGTAAAAGGCAGATGGTGTTTGACTAATCTAATTGAATTTTTTGATGAAGTAACATAGAGGATGATGAAGGGAATGCAATGGATGTTGTCTACATGGATTTTCGGAAGGTGTTTGACAAAGTACCACATAGAAGGCTGGTTAACAAAATTGAGGCTCATGGAATAGGTGGGTCAGTGGCAGCTTGGATAAGGAATTGGCTTAAGAACAGAAAACAGCGAGTTGTGGTAAATGGCTGTTTTCAGACTGGAGGATGGTAGACAGTGGTGTTCCCCAAGGGTCAGTGCTGGGGCCACTGCTTTTTTTGATATATATAAATGACCTGGATATTGGAATACAGAGTAGAATTTCTAAATTTGCCGATGACACCAAACTTGGGGATGTGGCAAACAGTGAGGATGATATCAATCGACTGCAACAGGACATAGAAAGGCTAGCAGAATGGGCAGACAAGTGGCAGATGGAATTTAATACAGAGAAGTGAAAGGTGATGCATTTTGGCAGAAGGAACAGGGAGAGGCAATATACACTTAATGGCACAGTTTTAAAGAGTGTGCAGGGACAGAGGGACCTGGGAGTAAATGTGCATAGGTCCTGAAGGTGGCAGGACATATTGAGAGAGTGGTAAACAAAGCATATGGGATCTTGGGCTTCATAAATAGAGGTATTGAGTACAAAAGTAGAGAAGTTATGCTGAACCTTTATAAAGCGCTGGTTAGGCCACAACTGGAGTATTGCATCCAGTTTTGGTCACCACACTTTAGGAAGGATGTGAAGGCCCTTGAGAGGGTGCAGAGGAGATTTACCAGAATGGTTCCGGGGATTGGGGATCTTAGCTACAAGGACAGGTTGGAGGAGCTGGATTTGTTTTCATTAGAGCAAAGGAGGTTGAGGGGTGATTTGATAGAGGTGTACAAGATTATGATGGGTTTGGATAGGCTAGACGAGGAAAGGCTGTTCCCACTAGTTGATGGTACAAGGACTAGGGACACAGATTTAAGGTTTTGGGCAAGAGATACAGGGGGGATGTGAGGAAAAACTTTTTGAGTTGTGATGACCTGGAATTCGCTGCCGACGGAAGTGGTGGAAGCGGAGACTCTCAATGTTTTCAAGGGGAGACTGGATAGGCACTTGAGGGAAATAAACTTGCAGGGCTACGGGGATAGAGCGGGGGAATGGGACTGACTGGATTGCTCTACAGAGAGCCGGCACGGACTCGATGGGCCGAATGGCCTCCTTCTGTGCCGTTATGACTCTATATAGGGCAACACATAGCTAGGAATGTATTACACATAGGATAACATACAAATAGGAATAAATTACATATATGACAACACACAGCTAGGAATTTATTACATATTGTAACACACAGCATAAAAAGAGACTGCCTGGTATGTACCGTTAAAAGAATTTTACAAGATAACTTTTGTAAACTGCACTCAGAGGCGATGATAAACTAATGAAAAAGCTTGAAAAGAAATATCTTCTCAAATACATATAGTATAAAATATCACTATTTTAAAAAAAAATTTGTCTTTTCATGTCAATTAACATTAGCAGATCTCCTGTGGCATTGCTCATGGTAAGACAGATTTACTGCTTTGTTATACCAAGTAATGGACAATGTATTATTCTGCTACTAAGTGGAGCTACATGTAATCAAGCGTGTCCACAAGATCTAATTGCCAGAAAAAGGCACAGTCTAAGATCAAGTAAAGATTAATTACTAATATTGACAATGTTTTTATTGATTTAATACTTTTTTTTAAATTAAAAAGTGAGACATCAAAATCTACATGTGTGACATCTGTGCCAGACATATCTTTATTTATACTAGTGGATCTCCAGTGGAATTGTTATTTGGTAAGTCTCTCTCATACTCTGACGAAAGGTCTTCGACCTGAAACGTTAACTCTGTTTCTCTCTCCACGGATGCTGCCTGGCCTGCTGAGTTTTTCCAGCGTTTTCTGTTGTTATTTCGGATTTCCAGCATCCGCAGTATTTTGCTATCGTCTCTCATACTCTTGTTTTGTGGCTCTCTGTCCAATGTTATTTTTGCTGTTGTCTCTTTGCCTTTTCCTTCTTTCCTTTCACGTTGGAAGTGGTGTCGCATGGCATGGAAAGGAGCTGTCAGTAACTGAAATCCTTATGTTCTACTGGTGGATTTGAGGAAAATGCAGCCTGTAGTCCTCTGCACTGTGACAGGGATGGAATGATGGGGATGTGGTGAGCAACGGGGATCTGGGGTTGAATTTACTGGAACCGCAGTCTGATGAGGCCGGAAGGCCGATTGAGTGGCTGGCTCCTCCCTCGCTCCTGTTCCTCCTCCTCCTCAACTTCCTCATCCTCCTCCTCTCCTTCTTCCTCCTCCTGAGGTGGTCCCACAATCCCTGGTGACAAGGGCTGGGCCCTCATGATGGCCAGATTGTGGAACATGCAGCAGACCACCACAAAATGGGACACCCGCTCCGGCGAGTACTGGAGGGCTCCGCCCGAGCGGTCAAAGCGGCGGAACCGTTGCTTGGGCACCCCGATGGTCTGCTCAATGATGTTCCTGGTGGCAGCATGGCTCTCATTATATGCGTGCTGGGCAGGAGTGTTGGGGTTGCGGAGGGGAGTCACGAGCCAGGTGGAGAGCGGATAGCCCTTGTCTCCGACCAGCCAGCAGCAAGCTTGACGTGGTGGCTGGAAGAGTGCTGGCACACCAGTCTGGCGCAGGACGAAGGCATTGTGGCTGCTGCCAGGATAGCGGGCATTCACATTGAGGATTCGCTGTCTGTGGTCGCACACCAAGTGCACATTAAGTGAGTGGTAGCCTTTGCGGTTACAGAAGATCTCAGGATTGTTATGCGGTGCCCGCAAAGCCACGTGGGTGCAGTCAATGGCGCCCTGCACCATGGGGAAGCCCGCTATTCTGGCAAAGCCACATGCACACTTGTCCTGCTTCTCTTTGGTGATGGGGAAGGAAATGTAGTCCCTTCTCCTACTGTAGAGAGCCTCTGTGACCTCCCGGTGCTAACTGGAGGCGCTAAGGTACCGAATTTCTCCCCCCTACTCTCTATCATTACTCCTTGTCCGATTTACAAGTCATACTCGCCAGGCGTTAACCTCTTCCAGCCTTTCTAAAATTCCCACTTTTTGCTCCAAGAGGGAAGTGGAGCGCTAAATCAAGCGATCCACTTCTTTCTTGGAGCGCAAGGGGGGAGGGGAAGTTCGCGACCCGGGACACACGGCTTAGCAGCGCCGCGCACTGGGCCGCGTGGCGCTGACGTGTTGCAGGGGCTCTTCCCTGAATTAAAGGGAAGGGTCCCACGCTGCGAACTCTGCAGTTTTTTTTTAAACTTACCTGGAGCACCGGGGAGTGGGGGTGCCGCGTGATCAGCCCCGGCGCTCAAGCAGAATGCCGGGCTCACCGATTGCGGCACGGGCCTAGCGTCCGGAGCAAAAAAAATATTTTTTTTTAAAAAGCCGACATTTTTTCAGGGCGGCCGGCCACCTCACCTTTAACTTCCGCCCCGTTAGTGGCCGGCCGCCCTGCTCGCGTCCCCTGCAGCAGTCGTTGCCATCACCTGGTGCTGCTGCAGGGGGCGAAGGGGAATTTTTCTGCCGACGCGCTACGCCCGGAGATGACATCATGATCTCCGGGCGCATGAGATCGGGGCGCAACCCGGTAGCGCCGCCGCTAACCTTCCGCGGAATTTAGCAGGAGGCGCGGTCAGCCTTTGCGAAAAGGCCTTTGCGCCCCGTTAGCACCCCCCACGGCAGGGGCAAAGGAGGGGAATTTCTCCCCCATACTCTCTATAATTACTCCTTGCCCCATTGACCTGCTGAGTGTTTCCAGCATTTTCTGTTTTTATTTCAGATTTCCAGCATCCGCAGTATTTTGCTTTTGTCAAGGGAGATCTGCTACTCTTTTAAAAAGACAAAGGGGGAAAA
This sequence comes from Squalus acanthias, assembly GCA_030390025.1. Lineage (NCBI taxonomy): Eukaryota > Metazoa > Chordata > Chondrichthyes > Squaliformes > Squalidae > Squalus > Squalus acanthias. The sequence goes on from CM059443.1 coordinate 42,767,723, forward strand.
ATTGGGTCGCGGCCTCTTTGGGGCGCTAACTTCGCCCTGAAAAAGTTAGCGCCTCCGCGCCCGAAATTCACGGCGCTACGTGCCTTAGCGCCACGCTCTGCGGCACGTCGCACCGCAGTACTGCAGGCCTTCCTCCCCTTATTAAAGGGGAGGGGCCTAGCACAGCGCAACCCGGGGCCCAGCTGGGCCACCAGGGATTGGAGTGCTGGCAAAAGATTCTGGCACTCAAGAGAAGTGCCGGGCTCACGGAGCGCAGCCGGCACCCCGCAGGGGGGCTGCACAGAAGGCCGGGGACGGCAAAGCGGGCAGGTGCTGGCAGGCGGCCAGCAACAAAAATGGCCGCCCGGCACCTTCCCTTTAATTTGCGCCGCCCCAGCCGCAGGTAGGCCCCCCTGACCCCGGTGGACATAGCGTCCGGCGGTAAGTCAGGGGGCGCTACCGAAGATCGCAGCCGAGGCGCGAGCGGGGCGCTGCGCACGGCGATGATGACATCGCCGGTGGCGCAGCGCTGTGGGGCGCTAATGGTTACCGCTGCCGCTAACCTCCCGCTGAATTTCGCGGGAGGCGTTAGCGGCGCCGCGCCCGGGCGCTAGTTGCTTTGCACCCCGTTAGCGCCCTCTTAGGACGCTAACGGGAGGCGCAAATCAACCGAATTTTTCCCCCAAAGACAATGATGTATCAACACCAACCCCCAGAGCTGGGTAGAGGGGCTCAGTGAATGCTTGCTGCTGGAACGTGTGTATCAGGGTTAGTTTCCTGTCCGACACACTGTAAAACAAGATCGTTCCAGCCTCAAAATCCACGTACACTCCCACTTTGGTGGGGTTTCCAGTGGTTAGATAAGTCACTTTGGCCTTGTGGAGAGCAGAAAGTTCACCCTCAATTGAGTAGAGACACCAAGACTTGCTGTTCATTCCCAATTCACATTCTTTGCCCTGGCCTTTGCGGTCTATGCTCCTGTAGCTCACTCCAATTCCCCACCACGTGGCATATTCTGTGATCTTCACCTCCCAATATGAACGTCCGTCGGTCAGTCCCTCAGTGCAGAGGACCTGCTCGTAACAATCAAACTTCTCTGGATCGTCCTGCAACAAGAACTGCTGGCCAGATCCCGACACGGATGTGGGACTGCACACAATATCTGGATATGCTGTGTTTTCATTCGGAGTTGGTCTCTGTCCATCTGTGAATTAAAGAATAGAAGGAAAGGAATATCGTAAACTTACACAGCACCTTTCACACCCTCAGCACTTCACAGCCAATGAATTAATTTTGAAGTGTGTTCACTGTTGTTTTGTAGGCACACGTAGAAGACAACTCAAATGGGATCTTGAAACAACAACAGAAAACGCTGGAAAAACTCAGCAGGCCAGGCAACATCCGTGGAGAGAGAAACAGAGTTAACGTTTCAGGTCGAAACCCTTCGTCAGAACTGAGAAAAAAGCAGGAAATGAAACAGATAAAAAAGCAAGGGGGAGGCTGGGGGGAGGAATAAAAGAACAAAAGGGGTGGTCTATGGTAAGTAGAGACATTAAGAGATGCTCAAGGCGAGACGAGATGGTAATAGGACAGGTTAAGAAACAAAAGGTGGCTCAGGAGTGTGAAGTGTGAAATGCTGGCAGAATGAGAGACAGCTGCCGTGGGGGAGAGAGAGGAAAAAAAAGGGGAAAAGGCACCAACCAAAAGGGTGGATAAAATGTATATATATATATTTTCCTCTCTCTCCCCCTACGGCAGCTGTCTTTCATTCTGCCAGCATTTCACACTTCACACTTCTGAGCCACTTTTTGTTTCTTAACCTGTCCTATTACCATCTCGTCTCGCCTTGAGCATCTCTTAATGTCTCTACTTACCATAGTTATTCCTCCCCCCAGCCTCCCCCTTGCTTTTTTATCTGTTTCATTTCCTGCTTTTTTCTCAGTTCTGACGAAGGGTTTCGACCTGAAACATTAACTCTGTTTCTCTCTCCACGGATGCTGCCTGGCCTGCTGAGTTTTTCCAGCGTTTTCTGTTGTTGTTTCAATTTTCCAGCATCGCAGTATTTTGCTATCGTATCAAATGGGATCTTGCCCGTCCATCTGAGGGAGAAGACAGGGCCTTGGTTTAACCTCTCACCTGATAGACGGCAGCTCTGCAATGCAGCACTTCCTCAGGATTTAACTAGAGTGTCAGCCTAGATTATGGGCTCAAATCTTACAGTGTGACCTGAATTCCAACGCACTCCTGGCCGGCCTCCCACATTCCATCCTACGTAAACTTGAGGTCATCCAAAACTCAGCTGCCCGTGTCCTAACTCGCACCAGGTCCCGTTCACCCATCACCCCTGTGCTCGCTGACCTACATTGGCTCCCGGTTAAGCAGCGCCTCGATTTCAAAATTCTCATCCTTGTTTTCAATCCCTCCATGGCCTCGCCCCTCCCTATCTCTGTAATCTCCACCAGCCCCCACAACCCTCCGAGATCTCTGCGCTCCTCCAATTCTGGCCTCTTGCACATCCCCAATTTTAATCGCTCCACCATTGGCGGCCGTGCCTTCAGCTGCCGAGACCCTAAGCTCTGCAATTCCTTCCCTAAACCTCTCCGCCTCTTTACCTCCTTTAAGACGTTCCTTAAAAACTACCTCTTTGACCAAGCTTCTGGTCATGTGTCCTAATATCTCCTTACGTGGCTCGGTGTCAGTTTCTGTCTGATTACGGTACGATGAAGCGCCTTGGAACGTTTTACTACGTCAAAGGTGCTGTATAAATGAAAGTTGTTGTTTCTGTGTGAAGACGTTTCTCGTGCCCTCTCTTCTACATCTCTTGCATTTAATCTTGTATCTATGGCCCCTCGTTCTTGACTCTCTCAACTTCTGGAAAGAGTTTGCTTCAATCTGCGCCGTCCCACCCTTTCATAATTTTAAACATCGGTATTATAACGTCCCATAATCTGCATATTCTAACGAAAAAAGACTCAATATTTCAAGCCTTTCTTTGTATTTCCTCAGACCAGGCAGCATCCTGGTGAATCTACATCTACAGAGATATTGTGCCCTCTGAAAAGCCTCAATATCCTTCCTGTAGCGTGGAGCCTAATATAGCAGACAGTGCTCGAACTGTGGTCTTACAAAGGTTTCATATATGCTCATCATTACCTCTTGGCTTTTATATTCTACACTTCATGATAAAACCCAGAATTCCATTAGCTTTTTTTTTACAGCCTTATGATCCTAAAGCACTGCCTTTAATGTCCCATGAACCTGTACCCACAAATCCCTTTGCTCTTCCACAGCACCAAGTCTATTTCCATTTAGAGTATAATTACTGGTTATTTTTTAATCAAAATGCATCAACAGAACTGTCACCCACACTCTTCCTGTTCAACATCCAGGCAACTGATTGAGAATTGCAGAAACATGTAGCGAGTGAGATAGGCAAAGTTGGCAAGAAGAGATTTAAAAAAAAAATTGGCCAGAGCGTCAGGAGAACTTGCGACACTCCTCCTCGAACCACTCCTCCTCAAACAATGCCGTGGGACCCTCACATCCACCCGAGAGGACGGACGGGACCCCGGTCACTGCCGCATCTGAGAAACAGCGCCTCCGACAGTGCAGCACCCCTGCCCCTCCCCATCCCCAGCACCGCACCAAAGTGTCAGCCAGGACCACTCACTCAAGTCCCTCTGGAGTGGGGCCCAAACCCACAACCTTCCGACCCAGAGCTAAGAATGTTGCAGGAGTGCTTCCATTGCTGGGGGTGGAGGAGAGATGCTGAAAAGTAGCCCACAAAGCAACTTGGCAAAAGGTGATAACTTTAATGGCCACAGTGGTTACAATAGGCCAGCCATTAGTGAATCCTGATTGGATCATTTGAGTACGAGCTTGGAACTGTCTCTGCATTCAACAAAGTGCGGAAGTTGAATTAACAGTTGAGATTGATCTGACTGAGTTTGTAAATCTCTCTACTGATGACAACCAAGCTCTCCCAGTCAACCCATTCAAGCCAGTACACCTGATGATATCGCCAATATAAAAAAAATCTTTAACACCCCCCCATTAAATTAAAGGCTGTAACTTGCTCCCAGTATCCTTTTTTATATCTATGAACCCTCTAAATCCCTCAATTAGAATTCAGCCTCATAATCACTGTTAAAATGTCAGAAATAGAAAGAGCAAAGTAAAAGAATGTTGATCTTAATTCTTTGTGACTACTTGATTTTAAAACCAACTTCTAACACGTGAGTGGATTTCAGCGTGACAGCCGTTAGTAATCCTGTAAAACAGTCATAGTGTCTGTATATAGAAACCGGTATTGGTGCAGTGACTGGAAATACCGATCTCACTGATTAGCTGAGAAACTAGCAGGGATTGTGTTACATTCGTTAATCCTTCAGTGTGAATACTGTCACATAACAACTGCCCATTAAATCCACCATGACAGTCACTGGCATCAAAACATAAAGGCCCAAAGTGGAGTTAAACCACATTTGTGATGTCGACACTTTACGTGTTATAGCCTCCTTCTGTGTTGTACCATTCCATTCTATTCGAAGACACAAAGACTGGTCCAGTACCCTTAAATGTATATGGACTGAATGTTGGAAAATCCAATGATATATTCTATACATATTGGATGTGTTCTGCCATCTATTGATATTTTACAGTACCATGAAGGTTATTTCAAAGCATATTAGGGTTCAGGTGTAAGTTTACTTCATTCCCAGCACCTGTTGTCCCACTGTATACTGGTTTGTGTAAAGGGGAGTACAATGAAGCGTGATGGTTTTGGGACATGAGTTGAATGGATGCAGCTGTGAGCTCACTGATGGGAAGAACAAGCACACACCTATGTGATTTTATTTTACTTCTGGTAGCTCCTGGGAAAGTAGTTCTGATATTTCACATATGTGGAATAAATTCTGTATCGAATGTGCAAGATAATTATTTATCCACATGATTTGAGAGCACATACACTATGGGGGAGAAATTCGGTATCGCCCCGTTTGGGGCGCAATTATCGGCCGGGTGCAAAGTTTAGCACCTGGCGCTAATTATCGCCTCCGACTGCAAACTTGGCTTCTATCGCCCCTGGAGGTGATTGGAGCACTAAATCAGGCGCTACACACCTCTCTTAAGGCGCTAACGCCGAGGAGTGAGGCGCTACCTCAGAGCGCTGGCGAAGCTCATGTGCTGTCAGTCAGCAATGGATCACAGACATACTGGTGCCGGCCAGTTCTTAAAGGGGTGGGTCGATCTTGCTCTCCATCCACACCCTGCTCATTGCAGCCTTGAATCTCGTCCTGGGGAGACCTGTACATCAATTCTGCTGGAAAGAACAATGGAGAGGCGCAGGGAAAGAGCTCAGAGTGCAGCCCCCAAAGTCTCTTCTAAATCGATGCAAGGAAGGTCAAATCAAAATGAACCTGCAAAGTGCTGCTCAGAACCCAAAACTCCTTCACACAGCATTGAATCTCTCCAGAAGTCTCTCTCTCTCTCTCAGAATGCGTGGTGCAAAAATGTCACCAACAAAAAAAGGCAGGAAGTGGTCGCCTTTAAATAGCGCTCCCCCAGTCCCTTCCCGACTGCAAAATGCTCCCCTCAACCTGTCGTTGATAGCGGCAGGCGGTAAGGCGGGGAGGCACCACTCAATATCCAGTCCGGGGCGCTACCGGGGCATTGCATGCTTGACTGATGTCACGATTTGCAGGCGCAGGAGATCGTGGCGGTAGTGTTCAGCGCCGCCGCAAAATGTCCGGTCAATTTTGCGAGCGGCGCAAACATTGCTGCGCCCGGGCGCTAGTTGCTTTGTGCCCCATTAGCGCCCTCTTAGGGGCTAACGGGAGGTGCAAAGCAACCGAATTTTTTCCCCTATATCTATAATATATTGAAAATCTTACATTTTCAACCACTTTATCCTGCTGTCACATTTTTAATCACATCACACTTCTTGTCAACTTTCCCTTTTTAAATTCCTATATCTATATTTATAATGGAAATTGCCTATGTAAACTTGTCACACTGCAGTTACACTCTCCAGCCAGTGGCGGTGCTGTAGCACCTCAGTCTTCTGTCTCCCAGCTCCTGAACCTGTACTGCAGAGAAACTCTTGTGCTCCAATCAAGTCTACTTTTCTGTTTCCAAAATTGCGGTAAGTTTGGCTAATTAACAATAAATAATACAAACTCAAAATATTATATATAATTAAAGGCAGAATGGGGACTGAATTACATCTGATGCCCTGGTCAATTTCCCTGCCCTCCAGTTTTGCTTGACTTGAAGGCTTGACTCCCCGAATGTAACAGCACAGGAGACTGACGAGTAATAACTAATAAGAGTACTTACACAGTAATATCAGCCAGTCTCTGTCCATGCTTAGCTCTGAAACCATTTTGTCCAGCTTCTGATTAATAGCTTCCAGCTTTACTAGTTGAGTCTCATCCAGACCAGAAGGCAGTGGAGGTATAGTGATTGGTTGAGATACTTCTTCCAGTCTAAAAAATTATGTTGAATCAAGTGTGGTTTAAAATTCCAATAACTTACAGCAACTTGTACTCATACAGCACCTTAACATAACAAAAGATACTCCCGTCTGCAAAAGGGGGAGAAGTACTTTAGCCTAGGCAAATGATTGGTCTGTAATCAACTGCCCACAACTGAACTTTTCCTACTTTCTCACTCAAGTATTATCAATAACTATTTCCCAATGAAAGGAGGGGTTGAATTGAAAAAGAAAAAAGACGTCAGGATGGCCCAAAGTGCTTTGCAACCAATGAGGTGCAGTCGTTGTTGTAACGTAGGAAACGTGGCAGCCAATGAGGTGCAGTCGTTGTTGTAACGTAGGAAACGTGGCAGCCAATTGCAACAGCAAAATCCCATAAACAGCAACGAGATTACCAAATAATCTGTTTCAGTGATAAATATTGACCAGTATGCCAGGCATAACTCCCCTGTTCTTCTTCGAATAGTGGCCATGGGAAATAACAACAGAAAACGCTGGAAAAACTCAGCAGGCCAGGCAGCATCCGTGGAGAGAGAAACAGAGTTAACGTTTCAGGTCGAAGACCTTTCGTCAGAACTGGGAAAAAGCAGGAAATGAAATAGATTTTAAAGCAAGTTTAGGGGCTGGGAAAAGGGGGAGGGGATGAAAGAACAAAAGGGAAGGTCAGTGATAGGATAGAAAGCAGGAGAGATTAAGAGACATTGAGAGATATTCAAGGCAAGAGGAGGTGGTAATGGGACAGGTTAAGGAACAAAGGATGGCTCTAGATGAAGTGTGAATTGCGCTGGCAGAATGAAGGACAGCTACCATGTGGGAGGGAAGAAAAAAGGCCAAACAAAAGTGTGGATAAAAAAATATATATATATATATATGTGATAGGGGCCGCCGGGGTTATGATCTGAAATTGTTGAACTCTATGTTGAGTCCATGGGATCTTTTACAACCACCTGAGAGGGCAGACAGGGTCTCGCTTTAACATCTCATCCGAAAGACGTTGCCTCTGACAGTGCAGCACTCCATCACTGGAGTGTAAACCTAGATTTTGTGCTCAAGTCTCTGGAGTGGGACTTGAACCCACGGCCTTCTGACACAGAGACGACAGTGCTACCCACTGAGGGTTCGCTTATTGCTTCCTTGGTTTCTAATCATAATCTCCTGATTATCTGAGCCCAGCTTTGCACAAAATGTATTTTCCTCCAGTGCATCAGATCCTTTTCTTATTTTAATTTTGGAGATCGTGGGCTGTAGTTTCGATGTTCCAGGATCCTTTGGATTCATGTCCCAGAATGAAATAGAAATTGTGTTTGATTCATTTACAAACTGAAATAAAAGCATAATTTATATCACAGTAACATTATCTATTTCAAATCGATTGGGTTCTGAAATACATCACATTTCTCTATTCAGTCGTTGAATAATTAACTAATTATCAGTAATAATTAATGGTAATAGCTCACCTGGCTCCCATAGAATTAAACTCCTGTAAAATGAAAACAATAAAGTAACTCAGGTATTTCTGCTCATGAACTGTACTTAAGATAATTACAGATATGAGATGCCCATTTGACCCACCTCAGATCATCCATCCGAGAGATCCTAAAACTCGCCCCATTTCAGCATTCAAAATTTTCCACGGTTTTCACCCCCACTTCTCTATTCCATTCTTTTTGTGTTCTACTCCCACTCCCAGGTGCTCCTACCTTGACCTTAGCCAGAATCAATGCTTGTGGTTGTTGCACTTTGTAAGGGGAGTCATCATTGAGTTTTGACAGGCTGGAACCCACCACAAAGAAAGAAAAGAAAGAACTTGCATTTATATAGCGCCTTTCACAACCGTACGACGTCCCAAAGCGCTTTGTCCGACATCCAGTATTGGCTCAGCAGAAATCTCCTCCAATTAAATATTGGGAAGTCCCAAGCCATTGGCCTGGTTTTTGTGTGAAGAATAACGGTGAGGCTATCAGTGCTCACCATTATTACGGAGTAAATTGGACAGCAACTTCTGGCGTCTGCACATGCGCAGTTAAATGTAGAAATCAGGAAGTTGCTGTCTAAGTTGCCCTGCTCCTCCACAAGCTTCGCTAGAACGGTATCTCACCGATAGACTCAGCACTGGAACAAAAAGTTAAGGATTGTGCGTTCAGGTGTACGTCAATTTTTAACGTGATAAAACTTAATTACTGCCAAACAACCTCTCTGGCACTGAAAATTTACTTTTACAAGTGTGGAGTCTCATTCCTTCAGATTTTAATTATTGTTGGAGATTTTAAATTTTTTTTTTACTTTTTCCTTCTGTTTCTTTTATCTCTCTCTTAATCCCATTTTTCTTTCCTTCACTTTATTTTGTTTTCTGTACATGATTTTACATTGAATTAAATATTCTCATTTATACTTCTGGTTGAGACTTTGCGTGTCTCAGTGAGGATTCTTCAATCTGATTGGTTGAAGAGACACGTGGTTGCTTTTCCTGCTCACACAGGCCACAGATCCCCTGTAGAGGGCGCTGCGCTGAAAAGGCTCTCGAGTAGCCGTAAGTTACTGCTCAAAAGCCCACGAAAAGTCTGGGCAGCTATAAGCATAATGAACAGCGAGCACCGTTCCTTCACCGCTGACCACACAATCAGGGCCAATGTCTTTGGTGTGCGCCACAAACTCCGTTACCTAGTGAACCGACTCTGTCTCTCTCCTTGGCCACTGTCTGAGGTGGAGCCAGATTGTTTGCAACCTTAGTGTCCTATTTGATCCTGAGCTGAGCTTCCAATCCGGTATCATCTCCATCACCAAGACTGCCTACTTCCAACTCCGTAACATCGCCCGTCTCTGCCTCTGCCTCAGCTCATCTGCTGCTGAAACTCTCCTCCATGTCTTTGTTACCTCTTGACTCAACTATTCCAATGCTCTCCCGGTCGGACTCCTACCTCCCACCCTCCGTAAACTTGAGCTCATCCAAAACGCTGCTGCCCGTGTCCTAACTCATACTAATTCCCATTCACCCATCACCTTGGTGCTTGCTGACCTTCATTGCCTCAATTTAAAATTCGAATCTTGTTTTCAAGCCACTCCATGGCCTCTCCCCCTCCCTATCTCTGTAACCTCCTCCAGCCCTACAACCCTCCATGCTCCTCCAATTCTGGCCTCTTATGCATCCCTGATTTTCATCGCTCCACCATTGGTGGCCGTGCCTTCACCCACCTAGGCCCTAAGCTCTGGAATTCCCTCCTAAACCTCTCCGCCTCTCTACCTCTCTCTTTAAGACGCTCCTTAAAACCTCTTTGACTAAGCTTTTAGTTACCAGTCCTAATATCTCCTTATGTGGCTCGGTGTCAAATTTTGTTTGATAACGCTCCTGCGAAGCGCCGTGGGACGTTTTACTACGTTAAAGGTATTATCTAAATACAAGCTCTTGTTTACAGCCAATGAAGTAATTTTGAAGTGTAGTCACTGTTGTAATGTAAAAAACGCAGCAGCCAATTTGAGCACAGCAAGCTCCCACAAACAGCAACGTGATAATGGCCAGATCATCTATTTTTTAGTCATGGAGAACGCCTCTGTTCTTCTTCGAATAGCACTATAGGATCTTTTACGTCCACCTGAGACGGCAGACGTCGCATCCGAAAGACGGCACCTCCGGCAGTGCAGCACTCCCTTAGTACTGCACTGGAGTGTCAGCCTGGATAATGTGCTCAAGTACAGAAACTGTATATTGCATTTTCAATAGAAGTGCAAACTGGCTGTGTTGTATACAGATCATCAAAGATTATAGAATTATTCTCAGAAATAGAGTATTTTGCACATATTAATGTGATGAGCATGTTTATATATTCTATCACACAAAGAACATTACCTGTACAAACACAAGCTCCTCATTGTTTGAAATACAATTGAGGTCAGCCAAGTTATTCTCATAATCTTTCAGTAGGTTTTCCAGCTTGAGGATTCGGCTGTCGATTTCTGACATTACGCGACTCTGCTCCTTGTCCAGATGTTGGAAAACTTCTCTTTCTAGATTGTCAATGCGTTTTCTGAGTGAATTGCAGTTTCCGTTAACCTTCACCTTTGCTTCCGTTATGTAGCTCTTTTAAAAAAAAGTGGAAAGGTTTGAGTTATTGAAAGGGGCAGAACATTTCACCCTGGAAAGCTTGTTTTTTAAGATGAAATGATCGATTAATTTAGCCCTCAAATTGTTGCAGGAAATGATGCATTCTGAATGACAAATGCCAGTCCAATGCCAAGACCCAGAGTATACACAAATCTCATTTAAATATTTTGTTACAGTCAAGCAATGTAGTGATGCTTCCTTCAGAAAATAGAGGAAATGGGTTAGGGTCACACTGGGCTGCTCCTTGTTAAATCAACCGAGTAGATTAATCCAAATGATACAGGTTCAGATGCCAGAGATAATTAACTTATTGGTTTTATTAATATTGACAGAAAGTAGAAGCAAGTTACACGTCTATATACTTAATAGTAGGATATCCCTCGAGTCTGATGTTAACTCTAATAAATCCAGGCGAGTTCTCAACATAAAAATGTAGGAACAGGAGGAGGAGGCCATTCAGCCCCTCGAGCCTGTTCTGCCATTCAATGGGATCATGGCTGATCTGTATCTTACCTCCATTCAACTGCCTTGGCTCCAAATCCTTTCATACCCTTGACTAGCAAAATTCAATCAAGCTCAGTTTTAAAATTATTAATTGAGCCCCAGCATCTAATGCATTTTGTGGGAGAGAGTTCCACACTTCTACCACCCTTTGCAGGAAGAAGTGTTTCCTAACTTCTCTCCTGAATGGCCTGGCTCTGATCCTAGAATCCCCCACCAGCGGAAAAAAGTTTCTCTCGATCTAATTCCTTACAAAATCCTAAAAACCTCAATCAAATCGCCTCAAATTTTCTCTATGTCTACCCTATCAAAACCCTTCATCATTTTAAAGACCTCTATCAGCCTTATCTTTCCTAGAGAAAAGAGTCCTAGCTTTTTTTTTGCCCGGCATTTTGACGGAGAGATAAACCCATTTAGAATGAATGAGAAATGCCATTCGAACACATTGAGCATCTGTCTGTTAACTTCACAACCAGTCATTTCCAGAGCGATATGGCTTAAACCCAACAGCTTCTGTTTCATCTTTTTTTGTTAACACTGGCTGATTTTCCCTCCCTAACTCAGGGGACTGAAGCTAAATGTGGTACTCCAGCTCCTGCCTTGCTTACAAAAGAACATAAGAAATAGGAGCAGGAGTAGGCCAATTGGCCCCTCGAGCCTGCTCCGCCATTCAATAAGATCATGGCTGATCTGATCCTAACCGCCAATCTACTATCACAGAACCATCTCCTGAATCTAACAGAATTGGACACACGAAATAGGAGCAGGATCAGGCTACACGGCCCCTGGGCCCACTACGCTACCCACAGGGCCATGACCGATCCGAACCTAGACTCATGTCCAAATTCCTGCCCGCTCCCTGTAACCCTTAATTCCCTTGAGATCAGCGAACTCCGGACAGATCAGGAACTGAACCGGACACTATCCTGCTCTACATGAATCAGCCACTCACTGAGCTATATAGAGAAGTTTATTCAACCACATCTGAACTCACCTGAGTGTAAGGTTTCTTTCCCTTAAGATCTCTGAGGGCTTCTTGCACAGCTTCAATATTATTCTGCGTGTGCTGCAGCTGATCACGTAAGTCAATCTGAAATACAGTTAGAAAGATAGATCCTTTATCTGGGAACGTAGGAATTGCGATAGGCAAAAAGACCGAGGTCCATCTAGTTCATCTTCTGCCAGCCTGGTAGTCACATGATACAATGATAATGGAGTTGTTGAAAAATCACAGCGATCAATCTCTATCAATGAGTCTACAACAGACCCAGACATGAGGCGAGGCAAATCCCCAGTGGTGGAGAGCTTCAGGAACCCTGGGCTGGATTTTGCCAATGGGGAGCTTTTGGAGGCGGGACTCTCACTTGCCGGGTTTTAGTCCCGCCTCCATCGACTTCTGGCCAACCCACACTATTTTCCCTTGATTGACCTTGTTAAGCCCGCCCAGCGGGCTTAGCAGGCCAATTAAGGGGAAGCCGGTTACAGAGAACGTCAGCATATGACGTTTCATCTGTCAAAAATTTTTGACAGATGAATTGTCATCGTTTGACAGCTCTGTGAAGCTGTCAAACACTGACATTCTCTGTAGTTTGATGAGTTCTTGTATTCAAGACTCATTAAACCTCTTTCTTTAGCAGAAATTAGACGGTTGTTGCATTGGAGAATGCAGCAGCCATCTGTCATCTCTGCCGCGGAGATGCGAGACTCTCCGCATCCCCAACGATTGAAGCCTGCAGGAAGAAACAAAGGTAAGTAAACTTTTTCCAAACACTTTCCACTCACCTCAGATACTCACCTCTCCACACTTGCACCCATCACTCACCTCCACAGCACACTTTTGCACCCCTCCGACCCCCGCAGACCCACTGCTCACCTCGGTGACCCTGGCGGGGTTCGCAGCCTTCAGGAAGCCCGCACTTGTGTGGGTAAAATGGGGATAATCCTCTTATCTGCCTGTTAACTACCTGTTAACAGGCAGTTAAATGGCTGTAATCCCCGTCCCGCCTCCAGGAGACGGAACCCGGCGCGGGTCGTCTACCCGCCTCCCGGGAAGATGGCACGGAGGCGGGTTGGGGGCGGGATGGGCACCCGCCCCAGATTCTGCCATTTTCCCGGCAGACCCGCCTCCCCAGGGCTAGCAAGATCGCGCCCCATAGGTCCAAAGTCACCTGTTCCTCCCAAGCATGCTGCACTTACCACACGTCATGTCTCAAATTACTCATATCCTGTATCCAAAATGTCATTTAGAGCACTGTGTTCAGTTCTGGGCACCGCACCTCAGGAAGGATATATTGGCCTTGGAGTGGGTGCAGTGCAGATTCACCAGAACAATACTGGGGCTAAAAGGATTAAATTTGGAGAACAGGTTGCTTAGACTAGGCTTGTATTCCCTTGTGTATAAGGGGTGATCTAACTGAGGTGTTTACGATGATAGGGTAGATATAGTGAAACTATTTCCTCCGGTGGGCGAGTCCAGAACAAGGGGGCAGAACCTTAAAATTAGAGCCAGGCCATTCAGGGGTGATGTCAGTGGAAATCTGGAACTCTCTCCCCCAGTTAGAAAGATTAACTGTAATCATCTGGCAGTGTTCTCTGACTATATATGCTGTGCCTATATGCATCTCTTCACTTCACCTGACGAAGGAGCAGCGCTCCGAAAGCTTGTGATTTCAAATAAAGCTGTTGGACTATAACCTGGTGTTGTGTGACTTCTCACATTTGTCCACCCCAGTCCAACACCGGCATCTCCACATCATGATCTAATTAAATGGCGGAACAGGCTCGAGGGGCCGAATGGCCTCCTCCTGTTCTGTTCCTGTGAAGGAAATCTATCTAATTTGCATTTGAATGAATAAATACTATCAGCTTCCACCCTCTTTTGGCAGCCTGTTCCATAGATTGACCACTCGCTCACTGAAATAATGGCCCCGATTTTTACGGGGAGGTGGGGAGGATGCGCGGGATGCCAAAAATGGCCGAAGAACTCGGCAAGGCCGGCGACACGGAGGTTCTGCGAATTTAATGGCAGGGCCTCATTAATATTTTGTGATCTATTTCCTGCCTGGCAGCCAGCCAAATGGACAGGCTGGGAAAACCAGTGGCAGGGACCCTCTGAGACAGACCCCAGCAATCGGAAGACGGGACAGTCGGCCATCGCAACTTGGGGAGGGGGATCTGACATCGGGACTGTGGGGGCGGGAGGGGTAAGATCGGTCATCAGGGCTGGAGGTTGGGGCAGGTGGGGGAGAGAGAGGCTGTGATCGGCAGGGAGGAGGCCGAAGGCTGCCTCGAGGAGCCTGGCCGGGAAACACTCTTGCTCCACCTGGCCCACAAGGAGTGCTGGAAAAGGTACTTCCCTTGTGGAGCCGGCAGCTCCCGCCTCCCTTTCACTGCCGAGTTTCCCGACCCCTGGGAAACCCGCGCAGCAGCAGCCAATTGCAAATCGGGCTCCCAATTGCACCGTGAGAGCCCAGTTTCAATATGTTAATAAGCCTCGATATATGCCGCCGTAAAAAAGGCGGTGTGTGCGGCGTTTTGGGGTTGCGTTCCCCGTATTTAACTCGTTAACCGTCCTCCGACCCGCTTCCCCCACCCGTCGTGGGGTGGTGGGGGTGTTAAAATCGAGGCCAGTTTCCGCAGATGAGTTTTGTCCTCTGCTTAATGTGGTAACTATCCTTGATGGACACAGTGCCCTGAAATTCAGCTAGGAATTCCCGATCTCCTGCTGTAACAACCCTTGATCCCATTCCCCTGGCGTTTCCCCATCTCCAGGTACAGCGGGAGACCGAGAGAAATCCAACGAATTTTAGGGCCAGGATGAACACAAAACCTACCCGCAGTTCCTTCTCTCCCTCGCTGATGCTCCCACACCGGTGGTCCTTGTGTTTCCCGATTAAAGTGCAGAGAGTGCAGACACACACTTGATCATCCTTGCAGTAGATCTTCAGCAGTTCCTGGTGCTCTGTGCACTTCCACCGGGACACGTCTGCAGTGGGATCGACCAGCAGGTGGTTTTTAAACACCGCGCTCTCGGTGTGATGCCGGAGGTGTTCAGGGCACATCGAGGCTTCGCACTTCAAGCAGGTCTTGGCGGCGGGGCGCGGTTTCTCGGTGCAATAGTTACACAGAACAACATCCTGGGAGACCTCCAGGTCCCGGTGTTCCTGCACCGCGTCCTCCAGATGAAGGTTAGTCAGCTGCAGAGCAGGACCTGGAGGCTCTCCACACTGCGGACAGGAGTGAACACCAGGCACAGACTTGTCCCAGCACTGGACACAAGGCTGGCAGAAGCTGTGATCACAGCTCAGTCTCGCAGGATTGCTGTCATTCTGCAGGCAGAGGGGACACATTCGCCCTTCCTCCAAAGTTTTCTGCGGTGAAGCAGAAGCCATATTTTAACTGGAATGGATAGAAACTGAAAGGGCAGGAGTTTACCGGAAGTTTGTGCCCACACCTTGATGCGGTGCCGACAAGAACATCGAGGCGGAAAGGATTAAATTACAAGGAAATACAGAGAGGCTGTGCTCTTTACCCTTGAAAGAGGATGACTGAGAGCGGAACTTACAGAAACATGCAGGATGTTGAACCCACGGCACTACTCAAAGAAAAGCAGGGGTGTTCTTCCCCTGTGTCCTGGGCCAATATTTATTCCTCAACCAACATCACTAAAAAAAAAGCCCAGATTATCTGGTCATTATCACATTGCTGTTTGTGGGATCTTGCTGTGCGCAAATTGGCTGCCCTTTCCCTACATTGCAACACTTGCAAAGTACTTCATTGGCTGTAAAGTGTTTTGGGACGTCCTGAGGTGGTGAATGGCGCTACAGAAGAGATTTACCAGGGCTGAGGAACTTCAGGTAGGTGGATAGACTGGAGGAGCTGGGGTTGTTCTCCTCCTTAGAGCAGAGAAGGTGATTTGATGAGGTGTTTAAAATCATGAAGGGTTTAGATAGAGTAAATAAAGAGAAACTGTTTCCAGTGGCTGAAGGGTCGATAACCAGAGGACACAGTCTTAAGGTGATTGGCAAAAGAACCAGAGACGACATGAGGAAAAACTTTTTTACGCAACAAGTGGTTAGGATTTGGAATGCACTGCCTGATAGGGCGGGGGATACAGATTCAATAGTAGCCTTCAAAAGGGAATTGGATAAATATTTGAAGGAGAAAAAAATGCCGGGATACGGGGAGAGGGACTAACTAAATTGCTCTTTGAACGAGCCAGCGCAGACTCAATGGGCCGAAAGTCCTCCTTCTGTGCTGTACTATTCTATGATTCCATGATTAAAAGGCATAGACAAACTATGCCAGGATACTAGACCAAACAGAAGGAGGTTAAAATAGTGGAAGTGAAATCCAGGACAGATATCAGAAGCACTTCATAGAAAGGCCGATTAACACTTGCAATGGTTGTCCAGGTAGGACAACCTTAGATATGTTCAGTGCTCAGTTAGATGACATGATGGGGGGAAATGTAGGTTTTTATTCCTGGTGGATGAGTTAATATGGGTTAAATCTCCTCCCTCATCTCTACCTATCTTGTAATCCTCTGATCTGAGGAGAGATTGAGTAGACTAGGCCTATATTCTCTAGCGTTTAAAAGAATGAGAGGTGATCTCATTGAAACATACGAAATTCTTACAGGGCTTGACAGGGTAGATGCGGGGAGAATGTTTCCCCTGGCTGGGGAGTCTAGAACCCGGGGTCACAGTCTCAGAATAAGGGGTCGGCCATTTAGGACTGAGATGAGGAGAAATTTCTTTACTCAGAGGGTGATGAATCTTTGGAATTCTCTACCCCAGAGGGCTGTGGAGGCTCAGTTATTGAGTATATTCAAGACAGAGATCGATAGATTTTTGAATATTAAGGGAATCAAGGGATATGGGGATAGTGCAGGAAAGTGGAGATGAGGTAGAAGATCAGCCACGGGGATAGAGCAGGGGAGTGGGACTGACTGGATTGCTCTACAGAGAGCCGGCAAGGACTCGATGGGCCGAATGACCTCCTTCTGTGCCGTTATGACTCTATGAGAGTGGATCAAAGGGGGGGGGTGGGAGAGCAGATCGAAGGGGGGAGATAGAGGATCGAAATTAAGAGAAATTAGGGCAGGTGACCAAAAGCTTAGTCAAAGAGGTAGGTTTTAAAGAGTGTCTTAAAGGAGGGTCGAGAGGCGGAGAGGTTTAGGCAGGGAATTCCAGAGCTTAGGGGTTAGGCAACAGAAGGCACGGCCACCAATGGTTGAGCGATTATAATCAGGGATGCTTAAGAGGGCAGAATTAGAGGAGCGCAGATATCTCAGGGGGGTTGTGGGGCTGAAGGAGATTACCGAGATAGGGAGGGGCGAGGCCATGGAGAGATTTGAAAACAAGGATGAGAATTTTGAAATTGAGGCACTGCTTAACCGGGAGCCAGTGTAGGTCAGTGAGCACAGGGGTGATGGGTACCAGGAAGTACTCCCCTGCTCTTCTTCAAATAGTGCCATGGGATCTTTTACATCCACCTGAGAGGGCAGACGGGGCCTCGGTTTAACCTCTCATTCAATAGATGACACCTCTGACAGTGCAGCACTCATTCAATATTGCGCTGGAGTGGCAGCCTAGAATTTGTACTGAAGTGTCTGGAGTTGAATGTAAACCCAGGACCTTCTGACTCAGAGACGAGAGTGCTACCACTGAGCCACGGCTGACAACTACGTACATAGATCCCTGAAGGCAGCAGGACAGGTAGATAAGGTGGTTAAAAAGGCATATGGGATACTTGCCTTCATTAGCTGAGGCATAGAATATAAGAGCAGGGAGGTTATGATGGAGCTGTACAAAACGCTAGTTAGGCCACAGCTGGAATACTGTGCGCAGTTCTGGTCACCACACTATAGGAGGGATGTGATTGCATTGGAGAGGGTGCAGAGGAGATTCACCAGGATGTTACCTGGGCTGGAGCGCTTCAGCTATGAAGAGAGACTGGACAGGCTGGGGTTGTTTTCCTTAGAGCAGAGAAGGCTGAGGGGAGACCTGATTGAGGTGTACAAAATTATGAGGAGCATAGATAGGGCAGATAGAAAGGAACTTTTCCCCTTAGTAGAGGGGTCAATAACTAGGGGGCATAGTTTCAAGGTAAGGGGCAGGAGGTTTAGAGGGGATTTGAGGAAAAACTTTTTCACCCAGAGGGTGGTTGGAATCTGGAACTCACTGCCTGAAAGGGTGGTAGAGGCAGGAACCCTCACAACATTCAAGAAGCATTTAGATGAGCACCTGAAACGCCATAGCATACAAGGCTACGGACCAAGTGCTGGAAAATGGGATTAGAATAGACAGGACTTGATGGCCGGCGCGGACATGATGGGCCGAAGAGCCTCTTTCTGTGCTGTATAACTCGATGACTCTTAACTCTACTTCGGCCAGGGATCATCCATGTTGGCGTAACCTGTACCTTCTCTGGATCCACAATGTCCTCTTTGAGGTGAGAGGACCAGATTGGTTCACAGTACTCTGGACAAGGTCTCATCAAAGCCTTATATAGCCCTAGTTTTATTCTGGATAGTGCAGGCAATACAACCCAGGGTCCTGTTCACTTTGGCCACTTGACAATGAGCTCGATCATTTAGGGAACAGTCAACAATCAAATTTCTCACTCTCCCTGTAACATTTAACCTACTCCCGCTCATGCTATACCGTACACCTGAATTCTGCACACCTATCTGCATAATTGCACAATTATCTACATTGAAAAACATTTGCCAATCTTGGGCCCACTTCTTCAATCTATCCAGTTGTAATCGATTTCCTGCTTCTAAGCTCCTGATTCCACCGCACGATTTGGTACCATCTACGAATCGGGAGAATTGAGCGCTATTGACCTTTCAAGCGGGAATTGCGCCAGTTGCGAACTGACTTCGACCTGAAGATAAAAATTGGCTCCCATCCAGAAAGATGTTAAGCAATTGCCACAGGGAAAGAGTGAGAATCGGAGGAAGAGTTGTCCTGGCCTCTCTTCCCCACATCCCTGCAATCGGATCAAGAGCTGCTTTGGCAGAAGACTGGCCGCACATTAACTATCTGGAGAATGTTGTACAGCATGGGGAGCCTCAGAACCAGGAAAAAGGAGAGAAAACATAAACAACTTAAAATGTACGGTACACCCAGATTTTAGGAATGTGGTTGGCTGAAGTCACAAGATCATAAGGGCAACACGGTGGCATAGTGGTTAGCACTGGTGCCTCACAGCGCCAGAGACCCGGGTTCGAATCTGACCTCGGGTGACTGTCTGTGTGGAGTTTGCACATTCTCCCCGTGTCTGCGTGGGTTTCCTCCGGGTGCTCCGGTTTCCTCCCACAGTCCAAAAATGTGCGGGTTAGGTTGATTTGGCTATGATAAATTGACCCTTAGAATTAGGGGGGGATTAAATATGTGGGGTTATGGGGATAGGATGGGATATGTTAGGGGGAATTAAATACGTGGGGTTACGGGGGTAGGGTGGGATATGTGTACTGTGGGGATTAAAGCAGGGACAGGGTACTGGATTTGGATGATCAGCCATGATCGTGTTGAATGGTGGAGCAGGCTCGACGGGCCGAATGGCCTACTCCTGCTCCTAGATTCTATGTTTCTATGTTTCTATAAGAGCATAAGAAATAGGAGCAGGAGTAGGCCATTTGGCCCTTCGAGCCTGCTCCGCCATTCAATAAGAGAGGCAGGACAGCCTTGGGGACCAATCCTTGTGGGCCGGGAGGAGCAGGAGTGCTTCCTCCCAGCTCCCCAAGCTCCCCCCACCATCAGCCTTCCCTCCGGGATCGGACCCTTCCCCCCACCGGATCGGAACCCACCCCCCAGGGTCGGGGATTGGACCTCCCCCGGGATCGGACCCCCCCCCACCCCCCGAGGTCACCTACCTGGGGTTGCAGCCTCTTGTCCAGCGTTTCCCGCTCGACTGGAAGCCACCCTGTCAATCAGGCTGACTTCCAGGTGGCGAACATGCCCGTGACATCACTCGCACGCTGTAGAGTTAAGACTCCACAGCGTGTGGGGAAACCCGGTTTCCCGCACTCTACCGGACCCCCCCTCCCCCTGCTCCTGGTGGGTCTGAAAGTCAAAATTCCGGCCCTGGTATTATTGTGAGTTGCTAGGATTAGGAATTATTGGGAGTTGCTAGGATCTGGTATTATTGTGTAATGCTCGGCTCTGGTATCAGTGGGGTATTCTAGGATCTAGTATTATTGGGAGTTGCTGGGCGTGGGATTTATTGGAAGTTGCTAGAATCTGGTATTATTAGGGTTTGCTGAGGCCTGTCATTATTGGGTGTTGCTTGGGCCTGTCATTATTGGGTGTTGCTAGGGCCTGTCATTATTGGGTGTTGCTAGGGCCTGTCATTATTGGGTGTTGCTAGGGCCTCTCATTATTGGGTGTTGCTAGGGCCTCTCATTATTGGGTGTTGCTGGGGTCTGCCATTATCGGGTGTTGCTAGGGCCTGTCATTATCGGGTGTTGCTAGGGCCTGTCATTATCGGGTGTTGCTAGGGCCTGTCATTATCGGGTGTTGCTAGGGCCTGTCATTATCGGGTGTTGCTAGGGCCTGTCATTATCGGGTGTTGCTAGGGCCTGTCATTATCGGGTGTTGCTAGGGCCTGTCATTATCGGGTGTTGCTAGGGCCTGTCATTATCGGGTGTTGCTAGGGCCTGTCATTATCGGGTGTTGCTATGGCCTGTCATTATCGGGTGTTGCTAGGGCCTGTCATTATCGGGTGTTGCTAGGGCCTGTCATTATCGGGTGTTGCTAGGGCCTCTCATTATTGGGTGTTGCTAGGGCCTCTCATTATTGGGTGTTGCTGGGTAACGTAATAAAGACTCACTACGCACTTGGTTGAACATAAAGCAAGGCTTTAATCGACTTGTAACAAAACATGGAGGTCTAGTTAGCAGTCACTAGCTTCCTGTTTCCAGATTGTCTCTGCCAAGGTGGGCCCACGCCCCAGTATTTATACTCCCTGGACGGCGCCCCAGCTGGCCGCCCAGTAGTACTTCCTGAGTTACTTCTTGCAGAAGTTGCGATTTATGACACTGGGGTCTGTCATTATTGGGTGTTGCTAGGGCCTGTCATTATTGGGTGTTGCTAGGGGCTGTCATTATCGGGTGTTGCTGGGGTCTGTCATTATCATAGAATCATAGAAGATAGGAGCTTGCCATTCGGCCCCTCTAGCCTGCTCCGCCATTCAATGCGATCATGGCTGATCATCCAAATTCAGTACCCTGTCCCTGCTTTCTCCCCATATCCCTTGATCCCTTTAGCCTTAAGAAATATATCCAAGTCCTTCTTGAATCTATTTAATGAATTGGCCTCTACTGCCTTCTGTGGCAGAGAATTCCACAGGTTCACCACTCTCTGGGTGAAGAAATTCCTAATTTCTGTCCTAAATGGCTTACCCCTTATCCTTAGACTGTGACCCTGGTTCTGGACTCCCCGACCATCGGGAACATCCTTCCTGCATCTAGTTTGTCCTGTCCTGTCAGAATTTTATAAGTTTCAATGAGATCCCCTCTCATTCTTCTGAACTCCAGCGAGTATAAGCCCAATCAACCCAATCTCTCTTCATACGTCATTCCTGCCATCCCAGGTATCAGCCTTGTGAATCTTCGCTGAACTCCTTCCATGGCAAGAACATCCTTCCTCAGATAAGGCGACCAAAACTGCACACAGTACTCAAGGTGTGGTCTCACCAAGGCCCTGTACAACTGCAGCAAGACATCCTTGTTCCTGTACTCAAACCCTCTCGCTATGAAGGCCAACATACCATTTGCCTTCTTAACCGCCTGCTGCACCTGCATGCTTACCTTCAGCGACTGGTGCACAAGGACACCCAGGTCTCGTTGCACTTCCCCATCTCCCAATCTATTGCCATTCAGATAATAATCTGCCTTTCTGTTTTTGACACCAAAGTGGATAACCTCGCATTTATCCACGTTATATTGCATCTGCCACGCTTCTGCCCAATCACCCAACCTGTCCAAATCATCCTGGAGTTTCTCGGCATCCTCCTCGCAGCACACACGCCCACCCAGTTTTGTGTCGTCTGCAAACTTGGAGATATTACATCTAGTTCCCTTGTCTAGATCATTAATATATATTGTGAATAGCTGGGGTCCAAGGACCGATCCCTGCGGTACCCCACTAGACACTGCCTGCCACGCGGAAAAAGACACGTTTATTCCAACTCTTTGCTTTCTGTCTGCTAGGGCCTGTCATTATTGGGTGTTGTTAGGGCCTGTCATTATTGGGTGTTGCTAGGGCCTCTCATTATTGGGTGTTGCTAGGGCCTCTCATTATTGGGTGTTGCTAGGGCCTCTCATTATTGGGTGTTGCTAGGGCCTCTCATTATTGGGCGTTGCTAGGCCCATCATTATTGGGTGTTGCTAGGGCCTGTCATTATTGGGTGTTGCTAGGGCCTGTCATTATTGGGTGTTGCTAGGGCCTGTCATTATTGGGTGTTGCTAGGGCCTGTCATTATTGGGTGTTGCTAGGGCCTCTCATTATTGGGTGTTGCTAGGGCCTCTCATTATTGGGTGTTGCTAGGGCCTCTCATTATTGGGTGTTGCTAGGGCCTCTTATTATTGGGTGTTGCTAGGGCCTGTCATTATTGGGTGTTGCTAGAATCCGGGATTATTGGGATTTGCTAGGAAATGGTATTATGGGATTTACCAGGATCTGGTATGATTGGGAGTTGCTAGGCACATAGGAACAGGAGTAGGGCATTTCGTCTTGCGAGCCTATTCTGCCATTCAATGAAATCATAGCTGATCTGTGACCCTGGTTCAATGAGGAATGTAGAAGAGCATGCCAGGAGCATCACCAGGCGTACCTAAAAATGATATGCAACCTGGTGAAGCTACACCACAAGACTACATGCATGCTAGTGATAAAACAAAGCAATCCCATAACCATCAGATCAGATCAAAGCTCTGCTGTCCTGCCACATCCAGTCGTGAATATTGCTGTACAATTAAACAGCTAACGGGAGGAGGAGGCTCCATGAATATCCCCATCTTCAATGATGGTGGATCCCAGCACGTGAGTGCAAAAGACAAGGCTGATGCGTTTGCAACCATCTTCAGCCAGAAGTGCCAAGTGGATAATCCATCTTGGCCTCCTCCTGAGGTCCCCACCATCACAGAAGCCAGTCTTCAACCAATTCGATTCACTCCACATGATATCAAGAAATGGCCGAGCACACTGGATACAGCAAAGGCTATGGGCCCCGACAACATCCTGGCTGTAGCGCTGAAGACTTGTGCTCCAGAACTAGCCGCGCCTCTAGCCAAGTTGTTCCAGTACAGCTACAACACTGGCATCTACCCAACAAAATGGAAAATTGCTTAGTTATGTCCTGTCTACAAAAAGCAGGCCAAATCCAATCCAGCCAATTACTGCCCCATCAGTCTACTCTCAATCATCAGCAAAGTGATGGAAGGTGTCGTCGACAGTGCTATCAAGCGGCACTTACTCCCCAATAACCTGCTCACTGATGCCCGGTTTGGGTTCCGCCAGGACCCCTCGACTCCAGACCTCATTACAGCCTTGGTCCAAACATGGACAAAAGAGCTGAATTCCAGAGGTGAGGTGAGAGTGACTGCCCTTGATATCAAGGCAGCATTTCACCGAGTGTGGCATCAAGGAGCCCTAGTAAAATTGAAGTCAATGGGAATCGGGGGGAAAACACTCCACTGGCTGGAGTCATACCTAGCACAAAGGAAGATGATTGTGGTGGTTGAAGGTCAATCATCACAGCCCCAGGACATCACTGCAGGAGGTCCTCAAGGCAGTGTCCTAGTCCCAACTATCTTCAGCTGCTTCATCAATGACTTTCCCTCCAACATAAGGTCAGAAATAGGGATGTTTGCTAATGACTGCACAGTGTTCAGCGCCATTCACAACTCCTCAGATAATGAAGCAGTCCATGCCGAATGCAACAAGACCTGGACGACGTGCAGGCTTGGGCTGATAAGTGGCAGGTAACATTCGCGCCACACAAGTGCCAGGCAATGACTATCTCAAACAAGTGAGAGTCTAACCACCTCCCCTTGACATTCAATGGTATTACCATCGTCGAATCCCCCACCATCAACATCCTGGGGGTCACCATTGACCAGAAACTTAACTGGACCAGCCACATAAATACTGTGGCAACAAGAGCAGGTCAGAGGCTAGGTATTCTGCGGCGAGTGTCTCACCTCCTGACTCCCCAAAGCCTTTCCACCATCTACAAGGCACAAGTAAGGAGTGTGATGGAACACCACCACCTCCAAGTTCCCCTCCAAGTCACACACCATCCTGACTTAGAAGCATATCGCCGATCCTTCATCGTCGCTGGGTCAAAATCCTGGAACTCCCTCCCTAACAGCACTGTGGGAGTACCTTCACCACACGGACTGCAGCGATTCAAGAAGGCGGCTCACCACCACCTTCTCAAGGGCAACTAGGGATGGGCAATAAATGCCGGCCTTGCCAGTGACACCCACGTCCCATAAATGAATAAAAGAAATCCCTTTATACTTTTGGTTCGCAAAAGTCTGAGATTTAAAATTAACAACTGATCTAGTATCAACTGCCATTTGCGGAAGAGAGTTCCAAACTTCTACCACCCTTTGTGTGTAGAAGTGTTTCCTAACTTCACTCCTGAAAGGTCTGGCTCTAATTTTTAGCCCCCTAGTCCTAGACTCCCCAACCAGTGGAAATAGTTTCTCTCTATCTAACTTATCAGTTCTTCTTAAAATCTTGAAAACTTCGATCAAATCATCCCTTAAACCTTCTAAATTCCAGAGAATACAACCCTAGTTTGTGTAATCTCGCCTCGTAATTTAAACTTTGGAGTCCAGGTATCATTCTAGTAAATCTACGCTGCACTCCCTCCAAGCCCAATATCTCCTTCCTAAGGTGTGGTGCCCAGAACTGAACACAGTACTCCAGGTGTGGTCTAACCAGGGCTTTGTATAGCTATAGCATGACCTATCCTTTTGTACTTTTGTACATAATCCTCTAGATATAAAGGCCAGCATTCCATTAGCCCTTTTGATTATTTGCTGTACCTTTTCATGATATTTTAACAATGTACATGGATCCCCAAGTCTCTTTGGACCTCCACTGTTTCGAGCTTTTCACCACTTAGGACCTGGTATTATTGGGGGTTGCTAGGACCTGGTATTAATGGAGATTGCTAGGATCTGGTATTATAAGCTATTCCATTGACCCTCCGATCTATCCATCCCTGTCCTTTAAGGTGTTGCTTCATGGTCCATGTCTGCCCCATTGAATTTCATTCCCTCCCAAACGGTGAGCTGCCTTTAGACACTGGCGTTCACCTATTTAATGCTAATGAGGTCCAACCACAAAAATCAATCTTGCCTCCCGCTGACATCATTGGGTTGGTAGAGCAGATGAGAAAAGTGGAGAGAACTTGTTGAGGAAAGAGAGTTTGAAAAGGGAGGGAGAGAGAGATCAACCCTGTTTGGGGAGATAGACAGACACTGTGTTGAATGGAGGTAATGCAGCAGCCATTTTGCACATAACATAATGCAACAAAAAGTAATGAAGGTGACTGACTAGTTAATCTAGTTTCAGTGGAGTTCGATGATGCAGGAATGCTGGCTGGAACACCAGGAACACTCCCTCTTCATCAAGAATGCAACACAGTGGCATAGTGGTTAACACTGTTGCCTCACAGCGCCAGGGACCCGGGTTCAAATCCGGCCTCGGGTGACTGTCTGTGTGGAGTTTGCACATTCTCCCCGTGTCTGCGTGGGTTTCCTCCGGGTGCTCCGGTTTCCTCCCACAGTCCAAAGATGTGCGGGTTAGGTTGATGTGGCTATGATAAATTGACCCTTAGTGTTAGGGGGGATTAAATACGTGGGGTTACGGGGATAGGGTGGGATATGTGTCGGTGCAGGCTCGATGGGCCGAAATGGCCTCTATCTGCACTGTGGGGATTCTGTGATTCTGAGTGCCGTAGGATCTTTGAAGCTCAGTGGTGTGCCTGTCCTTGGTTACAGTAGTGAAGTGCCTGTTGTCAATCACTGTACTGGAGGTTAGATCGGTCATGCCTTCAGTAAAGGTTAGCAATGCGCCTGTTCTGTCATTCAGTGGTTGAGTTACTGGTGTGTCTGTAGTCATCCACCATAGTGGTGTTACTTGTGTGGGTGTCCTCAGGGACAGTAGTCGGGTAAAGGTCGTGGTGTTCCTATTCTCAGTGACTGGAATGGAATGGAGATTAGTGGTGTACCTGTTCTCAGTCACTAGTGAAATGTAGACTAGTGGTGTAAGGAGCTGGTGTGACTCGGATTGTGTGTGGCGTAGTGATTTGACTAAGTTTGTGCGTAGTGTTATGGTGTGACATGAATTTCGTTCAGTGAAGCGTAGAGTGACAGTGTAATTAGGATTGTGTGTAGATTGATGGTGAAATTTGAATTGTGTGTGCAGAGTGATGGTGTAATTAGGATTCTGATCCTCGTTTTCAAATTCCTCCAAGGCCTCGCCCCCTCCCTAGCTCTGTAACCTCCTCCAGCCCTACAACACTTCGAGATCTCTGCGCTCCTCCAATTTTGACCTCTTGCACATCCCCGATTATAATCGCTCCACTATTGGTGGCCGTGCCTTCAGCAGCTTGGCCATAAGCTCTGGAACTCCCTCCCTAAACCTCTCCGCCTCGCTACCTCTCCTTCCACCTTTAAGACGCTCCTTAAAACCTACCTCTTTGACCAAGCTTTTGGTCACCTGCCCTAATTTCTCCTTATGTGATTCAGTGTCAAACTGTGTTTGATAATCGCTCCTGTGAAGCGCCTTGGGACGTTTAAAAGTGCGATATAAATTCAAGTTGTTGGTGTTGATGTTATGTGCGGAGTGACGGTGGGATTGTGCGGAGTGACGGTGGGATTGTGCGGAGTGACGGTGGGATTGTGCGGAGTGACGGTGGGATTGCGCGGAGTGACGGTGGGACTGTGCGGAGTGACGGTGGGATTGTGCGGAGTGACGGTGGGATTGTGCGGAGTGACGGTGGGATTGTGCGGAGTGACGGTGGGACTGTGTGCGGAGTGACGGTGGGACTGTGCGGAGTGACGGTGGGATTGTGTGCGGAGTGACGGTGAGATTGTGCGGAGTGACGGTGGGATTGTGTGGAGTGACGGTGGGATTGTGCGGAGTGACGGTGGGACTGTGTGCGGAGTGACGGTGGGACTGTGCGGAGTGACGGTGGGATTGTGTGCGGAGTGACGGTGGGATTGTGCGGAGTGACGGTGGGATTGTGTGGAGTGATGGTGGGATTGCGCGGAGTGACGGTGGGATTGTGCGGAGTGACGGTGGGATTGTGTGCGGAGTGACGGTGGGACTGTGCGGAGTGACGGTGGGATTGTGTGCGGAGTGACGGTGGGATTGTGCGGAGTGACGGTGGGATTGTGTGCGGAGTGACGGTGGGACTGTGTGGAGTGACGGTGGGATTGTGCGGAGTGACGGTGGGATTGTGTGCGGAGTGACGGTGGGATTGTGTGCGGAGTGACGGTGGGATTGTGTGCGGAGTGACGGTGGGATTGTGTGCGGAGTGACGGTGGGATTGTGCGGAGTGACGGTGGGACTGTGCGGAGTGACGGTGGGACTGTGTGCGGAGTGACGGTGGGATTGTGCGGAGTGACGGTGGGATTGTGTGCGGAGTGACGGTGGGATTGTGTGCGGAGTGACGGTGGGATTGTGCGGAGTGACGGTGGGATTGTGCGGAGTGACGGTGGGACTGTGTGGAGTGACGGTGGGATTGTGCGGAGTGACGGTGGGATTGTGCGGAGTGACGGTGGGATTGTGCGGAGTGACGGTGGGATTGTGCGGAGTGACGGTGGGATTGTGCGGAGTGACGGTGGGATTGTGCGGAGTGACGGTGGGATTGCGCGGAGTGACGGTGGGATTGCTGCGGAGTGACGGTGGGATTGTGCGGAGTGACGGTGGGATTGTGCGGAGTGACGGTGGGACTGTGCGGAGTGACGGTGGGATTGTGCGGAGTGACGGTGGGATTGTGTGCGGAGTGACGGTGGGATTGTGCGGAGTGACGGTGGGACTGTGTGCGGAGTGACGGTGGGACTGTGCGGAGTGACGGTGGGATTGTGTGCGGAGTGACGGTGGGATTGTGTGGAGTGACGGTGGGATTGTGCGGAGTGACGGTGGGATTGTGCGGAGTGACGGTGGGATTGTGCGGAGTGACGGTGGGATTGTGCGGAGTGACGGTGGGATTGTGTGGAGTGACGGTGGGATTGTGCGGAGTGACGGTGGGATTGTGCGGAGTGACGGTGGGATTGTGTGCGGAGTGACGGTGGGATTGTGCGGAGTGACGGTGGGATTGTGTGCGGAGTGACGGTGGGACTGTGTGGAGTGACGGTGGGATTGTGCGGAGTGACGGTGGGATTGTGTGCGGAGTGACGGTGGGATTGTGTGCGGAGTGACGGTGGGACTGTGTGCGGAGTGACGGTGGGACTGTGCGGAGTGACGGTGGGATTGTGTGCGGAGTGACGGTGGGATTGTGCGGAGTGACGGTGGGATTGTGTGGAGTGACGGTGGGATTGTGCGGAGTGACGGTGGGACTGTGTGCGGAGTGACGGTGGGATGTGTGCGGAGTGACGGTGGGATTGTGTGCGGAGTGACGGTGGGATTGTGCGGAGTGACGGTGGGATTGTGCGGAGTGACGGTGGGATTGTGTGCGGAGTGACGGTGAGATGTGTGCGGAGTGACGGTGGGATTGTGTGCGGAGTGACGGTGGGATTGTGTGGAGTGACGGTGGGATTGTGTGCGGAGTGACGGTGGGATTGTGTGCGGAGTGACGGTGGGATTGTGTGCGGAGTGACGGTGGGATTGTGTGCGGAGTGACGGTGGGATTGTGTGCGGAGTGACGGTGGGATTGTGTGCGGAGTGACGGTGGATTGTGTGCGGAGTGACGGTGGGATTGTGTGCGGAGTGACGGTGGGATTGTGTGCGGAGTGACGGTGGGATGTGTGCGGAGTGACGGTGGGATTGTGTGCGGAGTGACGGTGGGATTGTGTGCGGAGTGACGGTGGGATTGTGCGGAGTGACGGTGGGATTGTGTGCGGAGTGACGGTGGGATTGTGCGGAGTGACGGTGGGACTGTGTGGAGTGACGGTGGGATTGTGTGCGGAGTGACGGTGGGATTGTGTGCGGAGTGACGGTGGGATTGTGCGGAGTGACGGTGGGATGTGTGCGGAGTGACGGTGGGATGTGTGCGGAGTGACGGTGGGATTGTGCGGAGTGACGGTGGGATTGTGTGCGGAGTGACGGTGGGATTGTGCGGAGTGACGGTGGGATTGTGTGCGGAGTGACGGTGGGATTGTGTGCGGAGTGACGGTGGGATTGTGCGGAGTGACGGTGGGATTGTGTGCGGAGTGACGGTGGGATTGTGTGCGGAGTGACGGTGGGATTGTGCGGAGTGACGGTGGGACTGTGTGCGGAGTGACGGTGGGATTGTGCGGAGTGACGGTGGGATTGTGTGCGGAGTGACGGTGGGATTGTGTGCGGAGTGACGGTGGGATTGTGCGGAGTGACGGTGGGATTGTGCGGAGTGACGGTGGGATTGTGCGGAGTGACAGTGGGATTGTGCGGAGTGACGGTGGGATTGTGAGGAGTGACGGTGGGATTGTGCGGAGTGACGGTGGGATTGTGTGCGGAGTGACGGTGGGATTGTGCGGAGTGACGGTGGGATTGTGTGCGGAGTGACGGTGGGATTGTGTGCGGAGTGACAGTGGGATTGTGCGGAGTGACGGTGGGATTGTGTGCGGAGTGACGGTGGGATTGTGTGCGGAGTGACTGTGGGATTGTGCGGAGTGACGGTGGGACTGTGTGGAGTGACGGTGGGATTGTGTGCAGAGTGACGGTGGGATTGTGTGCGGAGTGACGGTGGGATTGTGTGCGGAGTGACGGTGGGATTGTGTGCGGAGTGACGGTGGGATTGTGTGGAGTGACGGTGGGATTGTGTGCGGAGTGACGGTGGGATTGTGCGGAGTGACGGTGGGATTGTGTGCGGAGTGACGGTGGGATTGTGCGGAGTGACGGTGGGATTGTGCGGAGTGACGGTGGGATTGTGCGGAGTGACGGTGGGATTGTGCGGAGTGACGGTGGGATTGTGCGGAGTGACGGTGGGATTGTGTGCGGAGTGACGGTGGGATTGTGTGCGGAGTGACGGTGGGATTGTGTGCGGAGTGACGGTGGGATTGTGTGCGGAGTGACGGTGGGATTGTGCGGAGTGACGGTGGGACTGTGTGCGGAGTGACGGTGGGACTGTGTGCGGAGTGACGGTGGGATTGTGCGGAGTGACGGTGGGATTGTGCGGAGTGACGGTGGGATTGTGCGGAGTGACGGTGGGATTGTGTGCGGAGTGACGGTGGGATTGTGCGGAGTGACGGTGGGATTGTGCGGAGTGACGGTGGGATTGTGCGGAGTGACGGTGGGATTGTGTGCGGAGTGACGGTGGGATTGTGTGGAGTGACGGTGGGATTGTGCGGAGTGACGGTGGGACTGTGTGCGGAGTGACGGTGGGATTGTGTGCGGAGTGACGGTGGGATTGTGCGGAGTGACGGTGGGATGTGTGCGGAGTGACGGTGGGATTGTGTGCGGAGTGACGGTGGGATTGTGCGGAGTGACGGTGGGATTGTGTGCGGAGTGACGGTGGGATTGTGCGGAGTGACGGTGGGATTGTGTGCGGAGTGACGGTGGGATTGTGTGCGGAGTGACGGTGGGATTGTGCGGAGTGACGGTGGGATTGTGCGGAGTGACGGTGGGATTGTGTGGAGTGACGGTGGGACTGTGTGCGGAGTGACGGTGGGATTGTGTGCGGAGTGACGGTGGGATTGTGCGGAGTGACGGTGGGATTGTGCGGAGTGACGGTGGGATTGTGCGGAGTGACGGTGGGATTGTGCGGAGTGACGGTGGGACTGTGCGGAGTGACGGTTGGATTGTGTGAGGAGTGACGGTGGGATTGTGCGGAGTGATGGTGGGATTGTGTGCGGAGTGACGCTGGGACTGTGTGCGGAGTGACGGTGGGATTGTGTGGAGTGACGGTGGGATTGTGTGCGGAGTGACGGTGGGATTGTGCGGAGTGACGGTGGGATTGTGCGGAGTGACGGTGGGATTGTGTGCGGAGTGACGGTGGGATTGTGCGCGGAGTGACGGTGGGATTGTGCGGAGTGACGGTGGGATTGTGCGGAGTGACGGTGGGATTGTGTGCGGAGTGACGGTGGGACTGTGCGGAGTGACGGTGGGATTGTGTGGAGTGACGGTGGGATTGTGTGCGGAGTGACGGTGGGATTGTGTGCGGAGTGACGGTGGGATTCTGTTGGGTGACGGTGGGATTGTGTGCGGAGTGACGGTGGGATTGTGCGGATTGACGGTGGGATTGTGTGCGGAGTGACGGTGGGATTGTGTGCGGAGTGACGGTGGGATTGTGTGCGGAGTGACGGTGGGATTGTGTGCGGAGTGACGGTGGGATTGTGCGGAGTGACGGTGGGATTGTGCGGAGTGACGGTGGGATTGTGCGGAGTGACGGTGGGATTGTGCGGAGGGACGGTGGGATTCTGCGGAGTGATGGTGGGATTGTGCGGAGTGATGGTGGGATTGTGTGCGGAGTGACGGTGGGACTGTGTGGAGTGACGGTGGGATTGTGCGGAGTGACGGTGGGACTGTGTGGAGTGACGGTGGGATTGTGTGCAGAGTGACGGTGTGATTGTGCGGAGTGACGGTGGGACTGTGCGGAGTGACGGTGGGATTGTGCGGAGTGACGGTGGGATTGTGTGCGGAGTGACGGTGGGACTGTGTGGAGTGACGGTGGGATTGTGCGGAGTGACGGTGGGACTGTGTGGAGTGACGGTGGGATTGTGTGCAGAGTGACGGTGTGATTGTGCAGAGTGATGGTGGGATTGTGTGGAGTGACGGTGGGATTGTGTGCGGAGTGACGGTGGGACTGTGTGGAGTCACGGTGGGATTGTGTGCGTAGTGACGGTGGGATTGCGCGGAGTGACGGTGGGATTGTGTGCGGAGTGACGGTGGGATTGTGCGGAGTGACGGTGGGATTGTGCGGAGTGACGGTGGGATTCTGCGGAGTGATGGTGGGATTGTGCGGAGTGACGGTGGGATTGTGCGGAGTGACGGTGGGACTGTGCGGAGTGACGGTGGGATTCTGCGGAGTGATGGTGGGATTGTGCGGAGTGACGGTGGGATTCTGCGGAGTGAAGGTGGGATTGTGCGGAGTGACGGTGGGACTGTGCGGCGTGACGGTGGGACTGTGCGGAGTGACGGTGGGACTGTGCGGAGTGACGGTGGGATTGTGCGGAGTGAAGGTGGGATTGTGCGGAGTGACGGTGGGATTGTGTGCGGAGTGACGGTTGGATTGTGCGGAGTGACGGTGGGACTGTGCGGAGTGACGGTGGGATTGTGCGGAGTGACGGTGGGATTGTGTGCGGAGTGACGGTGGGACTGTGTGGAGTGACGGTGGGGTTGTGCGGAGTGACGGTGGGACTGTGTGGAGTGACGGTGGGATTGTGTGCAGAGTGACGGTGTGATTGTGCAGAGTGATGGTGGGATTGTGTGGAGTGACGGTGGGATTGTGTGCGGAGTGACGGTGGGACTGTGTGGAGTCACGGTGGGATTGTGTGCGGAGTGACGGTGGGATTGCGCGGAGTGACGGTGGGATTGTGTGCGGAGTGACGGTGGGATTGTGCGGAGTGACGGTGGGATTCTGCGGAGTGATGGTGGGATTGTGCGGAGTGAAGGTGGGATTGTGCGGAGTGACGGTGGGATTGTGCGGAGTGACGGTGGGACTGTGCGGAGTGACGGTGGGATTCTGCGGAGTGATGGTGGGATTGTGCGGAGTGACGGTGGGATTCTGCGGAGTGAAGGTGGGATTGTGCGGAGTGACGGTGGGACTGTGCGGCGTGACGGTGGGACTGTGCGGAGTGACGGTGGGACTGTGCGGAGTGACGGTGGGATTGTGCGGAGTGAAGGTGGGATTGTGCGGAGTGACGGTGGGATTGTGTGCGGAG
This sequence comes from Squalus acanthias, assembly GCA_030390025.1. Taxonomy (NCBI): domain Eukaryota; kingdom Metazoa; phylum Chordata; class Chondrichthyes; order Squaliformes; family Squalidae; genus Squalus; species Squalus acanthias. The sequence goes on from CM059443.1 coordinate 42,800,852, forward strand.
TGACGGTTGGATTGTGCGGAGTGACGGTGGGACTGTGCGGAGTGACGGTGGGATTGTGCGGAGTGACGGTGGGATTGTGTGCGGAGTGACGGTGGGACTGTGTGGAGTGACGGTGGGGTTGTGCGGAGTGACGGTGGGACTGTGTGGAGTGACGGTGGGATTGTGTGCAGAGTGACGGTGTGATTGTGCAGAGTGATGGTGGGATTGTGTGGAGTGACGGTGGGATTGTGTGCGGAGTGACGGTGGGACTGTGTGGAGTCACGGTGGGATTGTGTGCGGAGTGACGGTGGGATTGCGCGGAGTGACGGTGGGATTGTGTGCGGAGTGACGGTGGGATTGTGCGGAGTGACGGTGGGATTCTGCGGAGTGATGGTGGGATTGTGCGGAGTGATGGTGGGATTGTGCGGAGTGACGGTGGGACTGTGCGGAGTGACGGTGGGATTGTGCGGAGTGACGGTGGGATTGTGTCGGAGTGACGGTGGGATTGTGCGGAGTGACGGTGGGATTGTGCGGAGTGACGGTGGGATTGTGCGGAGTGACGGTGGGACTGTGCGGAGTGACGGTGGGACTGTGCGGAGTGACGGTGGGACTGTGCGGAGTGACGGTGGGACTGTGCGGAGTGACGGTGGGATTGTGCGGAGTGACGGTGGGATTGTGCGGAGTGACGGTGGGATTGTGTGCGGAGTGACGGTGGGATTGTGCGGAGTGACGGTGGGACTGTGCGGAGTGACGGTGAGATTGTGCGGAGTGACGGTGGGATTGTGTGCGGAGTGACGGTGGGATTGTGTGCGGAGTGACGGTGGGATTGTGCGGAGTGACGGTGGGATTGTGCGGAGTGACGGTGGGATTGTGTGCGGAGTGACGGTGGGATTGTGTGCGGAGTGACGGTGGGATTCTGCGGAGTGACGGTGGGATTGTTTGTGGAGTGATGTTGTGCGTCACTCATCCGACATAAAATGACTGAATTCAACAACTTCAGCAGAGCCTCTCCATTGCGAAGATAACCCTTGGCTCACCTTTGAGGTCTGCAGGACTGGGTAGGACCCTGAGGCAATCTTCTCACTAATTTTCTTTTGAGTGCGCAGACGCTTTAACAGGTTGCGCAGCCCAGTCAAATCTTCAGCAAGCGCGAAATATCACGTTGGAAAAGCCGATCCTGGGCTGCGCAGCACTGATATTCACACAGAGAGAGAGAGAGACAGCACCCACTGATATTCACACAGAGAGACAGCACCCACTGATATTCACACAGAGAGACAGCACCCACTGATATTCACAGAGGGAGAGAGACAGCACCCACTGATATTCACACAGACAGAGAGACAGCACCCACTGATATTCACAGAGAGAGACAGCACCCACTGATATTCACAGAGAGAGACAACACCCACTGATATTCACACAGAGAGACAGCACCCACTGATATTCAGAGAGAGACAGCACCCACTGATATTCACAGAGAGAGACAGCACCCACTGATATTCACAGTCAGAGAGACAGCACCCACTGATATTCACACAGAGAGACAGCACCCACTGATATTCACACAGAGAGACAGCACCCACTGATATTCACAGCAAGAGACAGCACCCACTGATATTCACACAGAGAGAGAGACAGCACCCACTGATATTCACAGAGAGAGAGACAGCACCCACTGATATTCACAGCAAGAGACAGCACCCACTGATATTCACACAGAGAGACAGCACCCACTGATATTCACAGAGAGACAGCACCCACTGATATTCACAGAGAGACAGCACCCACTGCTATTCACAGTGAGAGACAGCACCCTCTGATATTCAGTGAGAGAGACAGCACTCACTGATATTCAGAGAGAGAGACAGCACCCACTGATATTCACACAGACAGAGAGACAGCACCCACTGATATTCACAGAGAGAGACAGCACCCACTGATATTCACAGAGAGAGACAGCACCCACTGATATTCACACAGAGAGACAGCACCCACTGATATTCAGAGAGAGACAGCACCCACTGATATTCACAGAGAGAGACAGCACCCACTGATATTCACAGTCAGAGAGACAGCACCCACTGATATTCACACAGAGAGACAGCACCCACTGATATTCACAGCAAGAGACAGCACCCACTGATATTCACAGAGAGAGAGAGACAGCACCCACTGATATTCACAGAGAGAGAGACAGCACCCACTGATATTCACAGCAAGAGACAGCACCCACTGATATTCACACAGAGAGACAGCACCCACTGATATTCACAGAGAGACAGCACCCACTGATATTCACAGAGAGACAGCACCCACTGCTATTCACAGTGAGAGACAGCACCCACTGATATTCACAGAGAGAGACAGCACCCACTGATATTCACACAAAGAGACAGCACCCACTGATATTCACAGAGAGAGACAGCACCCACTGATATTCACACAATTAGACAGCACCCACTGATATTCACAGAGAGAGACAGCACCCACTGATATTCACAGAGAGAGAGACAGCACCCACTGATATTCACACAGAGAGACAGCACCCACTGATATTCAGAAAGAGACAGCACCCACTGATATTCACACAGAGAGACAGCACCCACTGATATTCACAAACAGAGAGACAGCACCCACTGATATTCACATTGAGAGACAGACAGCACCCACTGATATTCACACAGAGACACTGCACCCACTGATATTCACAGAGAGAGAGAGAGACAGCACCCACTGATATTCACCGAGAGAGAGAGAGACAGCACCCACTGATATTCACAGAGAGAGAGAGACAGCACCCACTGATATTCACACAGAGAGACAGCACCCACTGATATTCACACAGAGAGACAGCACCCACTGATATTCACACAGAGAGACAGCACCCACTGATATTCACAGCAAGAGAACGCACCCACTGATATTCACACAGAGAGACAGCACCCACTGATATTCACACAGAGAGGGATAGAACCCACTGATATTCAGAGAGAGACAGCACCCACTGATATTCACACCGAGAGACAGCACCCACTGATATTCAGAGAGAGAGACAGCACCCACTGATATTCACAGAGGGAGACAGCACCCACTGATATTCAGAGAGAGACAGCACCCACTGATATTCACAGAGAGACAGCACCCACTGATATTCACACACAGAGAGACAGCACCCACTGATATTCACACAGACAGAGAGAGACAGCACCCACTGATATTCAGAGAAAGAGACAGCACCCACTGATATTCACAGAGAGACAGCACCCACTGATATTCACAGAGAGACAGCACCCACTGATATTCACAGAGGGAGACAGCACCCACTGATATTCAGAGAGAGAGAGAGACAGCACCCACTGATATTCACAGAGAGACAGCACCCACTGATATTCACACAGACAGAGAGAGACAGCACCCACTGATATTCACAGAGAGAGACAGCACCCACTGCTATTCACAGCAAGAGACAGCACCCACTGATATTCACACAGAGAGACAGCACCCACTGATATTCACAGAGAGACAGCACCCACTTTTATTCACAGAGAAAGAGACAGCACCTACTGATATTCACAGAGAGACAGCACCCACTGATATTCACAGAGAGAGACAGCACCCACTGATATTCACAGTGAGAGAGACAACACCCACTGATATTCACACAGAGAGACAGCACCCACTGATATTCAGTGAGAGAGACAACACCCACTGATATTCACACAGAGAGACAGCACCCACTGATATTCACACACAGAGAGACAGCACCCACTGATATTCACAGAGAGAGAGACAGCACCCACTGATATTCACACACAGAGAGACAGCACCCACTGATATTCACAGAGATAGACAGCACCCACTGATATTCGCAAAGAGAGAGGCAGCACCAACTGATATTCACACAGAGAGACAGCACCCACTGATATTCACACAGAGAGACAGCACCCACTGATATTCACACAGAGAGACAGCACCCACTGATATTCACAGAGAGAGAGACAGCACCCACTGATATTCACAGAGAGAGAGAGAGACAGCACCCACTGATATTCACACAGAGAGACAGCACCCACTGATATTCACAGAGAGACACAGCACCCACTGATAATCACACAGAGAGACAGCACCCACTGATATTCACACAGAGAGACAGCACCCACTGATATTCACATACAAAGGGACAGCACCCACTGCTATTCACATACAGTGAGACAGCACCCACTGATATTCACACAGAGATACTGCACCCACTGATATTCACAGAGAGAGAGAGACAGCACCCACTGATATTCACACAGGGAGACAGCACCCACTGATATTCACAGAGAGAGAGAGACAGCACCCACTGATATTCACACACAGAGAGACAGCACCCACTGATATTCACACAGAGAGACAGCACCCACTGATATTCACACAGAGAGACAGCACCCACTGATATTCAGAGAGAGAGAGACAGCACCCACTGATATTCACACACAGAGACAGCACCCACTGATATTCACACAGAGAGACAGCACCCACTGATATTCAGAGAGAGAGAGACAGCACCCACTGATATTCACAGAGAGAGAGAGCACCCACTGATATTCACAGAGAGAGAGGCAGCACCCACTGATATTCAAACAGAGAGACAGCACCCAGTGATATTCACAGAGAGACAGCACCCACTGATATTCAGAGAGAGAGACAGCACCCACTGATATTCACACAGAGAGAGACGGCACCCACTGATATTCACACAGAGAGACAGCACCCACTGATATTCACACACAGAGAGACAGCACCCACTGATATTCACAGAGAGAGACAGCAGCCACTGATATTCACAGAGAGAGAGACAGCACCCACTGATATTCACACACAGAGAGACAGCACCCACTGATATTCACAGAGATAGAGAGCACCCACTGATATTCACACAGAGAGAGACAGCACCCACTGATATTCACACAGAGAGACAGCACCCACTGATATTCACACAGAGAGAGACAGCACCCACTGATATTCACAGAGAGACACAGCACCCACTGATAATCACACAGAGAGACAGCACCCACTGATATTCACACAGAGAGACAGCACCCACTGATATTCAGAGAGAGAGACAGCACCCACTGATATTCACAGAGAGAGAGAGAGACAGCACCCACTGATATTCACACAGTGAGACAGCACCCACTGATATTCACACAGAGAGACAGCACCCACTGATATTCACACAGAGAGACAGCACCCACTGATATTCACATACAAAGGGACAGCACCCACTGATATTCACACAGAGAGACAGCACCCACTGATATTCACACAGAGATACTGCACCCACTGATATTCACAGAGAGAGAGAGACAGCACCCACTGATATTCACACAGGGAGACAGCACCCACTGATATTCACAGAGAGAGAGACAGCACCCACTGATATTCACAGAGAGAGAGACAGAACCCACTGATATTCACAGAGAGAGAGAGACAGCACCCACTGATATTCACACACAGAGAGACAGCACCCACTGATGTTCACACACAGAGAGACAGCACCCACTGATATTCACAGAGAGAGACAGCACCCACTGATATTCACACAGAGAGACAGCACCCACTGATATTCAGAGAGAGAGAGACAGCACACACTGATATTCACACACAGACACAGCACCCACTGATATTCACACAGAGAGACAGCACCCACTGATATTCAGAGAGAGAGAGACAGCACCCACTGATATTCACACAGAGAGAGAGCACCCACTGATATTCACAGAGAGAGAGGCAGCACCCACTGATATTCAAACAGAGAGACAGCACCCAGTGATATTCACAGAGAGACAGCACCCACTGATATTCAGAGAGAGAGACAGCACCCACTGATATTCACGGAGAGACAGCACCCACTGATATTCACACCGAGAGACAGAACCCACTGATATTCACAGAGAGACAGCACCCACTGATATTCACACCGAGAGACAGCACCAACTGCTATTCACAGAGAGAGAGACAGCACCCACTGATATTCAGAGAGAGACAGCACCCACTGATATTCACAGAGAGAGAGAGACAGCACCCACTGATATTCAGAGAGACAGCACCCACTGATATTAACAGAGAGACAGCACCCACTGATATTCACACACAGAGAGACAGCACCCACTGATATTCACAGAGAGAGAGACAGCACCCACTGACATTCAGAGAGAGACAGCACCCACTGATATTCAGAGAGAGAGACAGCACCCACTGATATTCACAAAGTGACAGCACCCACTGATATTCACAGAGAGAGAGAGACAGCACCCACTGATATTCACAGAGAGAGACAGGACCCACTGATATTCACACAGAGAGGGATAGAACCCACTGATATTCAGAGAGAGACAGCACCCACTGATATTCACAGAGAGAGAGACAGCACCCACTGATATTCACACAGAGAGAGACAGCACCCACTGATATTCACAAAGAGACACAGCACCCACTGATATTCACAGATAGACAGCACCCACTGATATTCACAGAGAGAGAGAAAGCACCCACTGATATTCACAGAGAGAGACAGCACCCACTGATATTCACAGAGAGAGACAGCACCCACTGATATTCACAGAGAGAGACAGCACCCACTGATATTCACAGGAGAGACAGCACCCACTGATATTCACACCGAGAGACAGCACCCACTGATATTCACAGTGAGAGACAGCACCCACTGATATTCACAGTGAGAGACAGCTCCCACTGATATTCAGAGAGAGAGACAGCACCCACTGATATTCACAAAGAGAGAGAGACAGCACCCACTGATATTCACACAGAGTGGCAGCACCCACTGATATTCACACAGAGAGGCAGCACCCACTAATATTGACAGAGAGAGAGAGAGAGACAGCACCCACTGATATTCACAGAGAGAGAGAGAAGGCACCCACTGATATTCACACAGAGAGGCAGCACCCACTGATATTCACAGCAAGAGACAGGACCCACTGATATTCAGAGAGAGAGACAGCACCCACTGATATTCACAGAGAGAGACGGCACCCACTGATATTCACAGAGAGAGACAGCACCCACTGATATTCACAGAGAGACAGCACCCACTGATATTCACACAGAGAGTGAAAGCACCCACTGATATTCACAGCAAGAGACAGCACCCACTGATATTCACAGACAGAGACAGCACCCACTGATATTCACACAGAGAGAGACAGCACCCACTGATATTCACACAGAGAGTGAAAGCACCCACTGATATTCACAGCAAGAGACAGCACCCACTGACATTCAGAGAGAGACAGCACCCACTGATATTCAGAGAGAGACAGCACCCACTGATATTCACAAAGAGACAGCACCCACTGATATTCACAGAGAGAGAGAGAGACAGCACCCACTGATATTCACACAGAGAGACAGCACCCACTGATATTCACAAAGAGACAGCACCCACTGATATTCACAGAGAGACAGCACCCGCTGATATTCACCGAGAGAGAGAGGCAACACCCACTAATATTGACAGAGAGAGAGAGAGAGACAGCACCCACTGATATTCACAGAGAGAGAGAGACGGCACCCACTGATATTCACACAGAGAGACAGCACCCACTGATATTCACACACAGAGAGACAGCACCCACTGATATTCAGAGAGAGAGACAGCACCCACTGATATTCACACAGACAGCGAGACAGCACCCACTGATATTCACAGAGAGAGACAGCACCCACTGATATTCACAGAGAGAGACAGCACCCACTGATATTCACACAGAGAGACAGCACCCACTGATATTCAGAGAGAGACAGCACCCACTGATATTCACAGAGAGAGACAGCACCCACTGATATTCACAGTCAGAGAGACAGCACCCACTGATATTCACACAGAGAGACAGCACCCACTGATATTCACAGCAAGAGACAGCACCCACTGATATTCACAGAGAGAGAGAGACAGCACCCACTGATATTCACAGAGAGAGAGACAGCACCCACTGATATTCACAGCAAGAGACAGCACCCACTGATATTCACACAGAGAGACAGCACCCACTGATATTCACAGAGAGACAGCACCCACTGATATTCACAGAGAGACAGCACCCACTGCTATTCACAGTGAGAGACAGCACCCACTGATATTCACAGAGAGAGACAGCACCCACTGATATTCACACAAAGAGACAGCACCCACTGATATTCACAGAGAGAGACAGCACCCACTGATATTCACACAATTAGACAGCACCCACTGATATTCACAGAGAGAGACAGCACCCACTGATATTCACAGAGAGAGAGACAGCACCCACTGATATTCACACAGAGAGACAGCACCCACTGATATTCAGAAAGAGACAGCACCCACTGATATTCACACAGAGAGACAGCACCCACTGATATTCACAAACAGAGAGACAGCACCCACTGATATTCACATTGAGAGACAGACAGCACCCACTGATATTCACACAGAGACACTGCACCCACTGATATTCACAGAGAGAGAGAGAGACAGCACCCACTGATATTCACCGAGAGAGAGAGAGACAGCACCCACTGATATTCACAGAGAGAGAGAGACAGCACCCACTGATATTCACACAGAGAGACAGCACCCACTGATATTCACACAGAGAGACAGCACCCACTGATATTCACACAGAGAGACAGCACCCACTGATATTCACAGCAAGAGAACGCACCCACTGATATTCACACAGAGAGACAGCACCCACTGATATTCACACAGAGAGGGATAGAACCCACTGATATTCAGAGAGAGACAGCACCCACTGATATTCACACCGAGAGACAGCACCCACTGATATTCAGAGAGAGAGACAGCACCCACTGATATTCACAGAGGGAGACAGCACCCACTGATATTCAGAGAGAGACAGCACCCACTGATATTCACAGAGAGACAGCACCCACTGATATTCACACACAGAGAGACAGCACCCACTGATATTCACACAGACAGAGAGAGACAGCACCCACTGATATTCAGAGAAAGAGACAGCACCCACTGATATTCACAGAGAGACAGCACCCACTGATATTCACAGAGAGACAGCACCCACTGATATTCACAGAGGGAGACAGCACCCACTGATATTCAGAGAGAGAGAGAGACAGCACCCACTGATATTCACAGAGAGACAGCACCCACTGATATTCACACAGACAGAGAGAGACAGCACCCACTGATATTCACAGAGAGAGACAGCACCCACTGCTATTCACAGCAAGAGACAGCACCCACTGATATTCACACAGAGAGACAGCACCCACTGATATTCACAGAGAGACAGCACCCACTTTTATTCACAGAGAAAGAGACAGCACCTACTGATATTCACAGAGAGACAGCACCCACTGATATTCACAGAGAGAGACAGCACCCACTGATATTCACAGTGAGAGAGACAACACCCACTGATATTCACACAGAGAGACAGCACCCACTGATATTCAGTGAGAGAGACAACACCCACTGATATTCACACAGAGAGACAGCACCCACTGATATTCACACACAGTGAGACAGCACCCACTGATATTCACAGAGAGAGAGACAGCACCCACTGATATTCACACACAGAGAGACAGCACCCACTGATATTCACAGAGATAGACAGCACCCACTGATATTCGCAAAGAGAGAGGCAGCACCAACTGATATTCACACAGAGAGACAGCACCCACTGATATTCACACAGAGAGACAGCACCCACTGATATTCACACAGAGAGACAGCACCCACTGATATTCACACAGAGAGACAGCACCCACTGATATTCACAGAGAGAGAGACAGCACCCACTGATATTCACAGAGAGAGAGAGAGACAGCACCCACTGATATTCACACAGAGAGACAGCACCCACTGATATTCACAGAGAGACACAGCACCCACTGATAATCACACAGAGAGACAGCACCCACTGATATTCACACAGAGAGACAGCACCCACTGATATTCACATACAAAGGGACAGCACCCACTGCTATTCACATACAGTGAGACAGCACCCACTGATATTCACACAGAGATACTGCACCCACTGATATTCACAGAGAGAGAGAGACAGCACCCACTGATATTCACACAGGGAGACAGCACCCACTGATATTCACAGAGAGAGAGAGACAGCACCCACTGATATTCACACACAGAGAGACAGCACCCACTGATATTCACACAGAGAGACAGCACCCACTGATATTCACACAGAGAGACAGCACCCACTGATATTCAGAGAGAGAGAGACAGCACCCACTGATATTCACACACAGAGACAGCACCCACTGATATTCACACAGAGAGACAGCACCCACTGATATTCAGAGAGAGAGAGACAGCACCCACTGATATTCACAGAGAGAGAGAGCACCCACTGATATTCACAGAGAGAGAGGCAGCACCCACTGATATTCAAACAGAGAGACAGCACCCAGTGATATTCACAGAGAGACAGCACCCACTGATATTCAGAGAGAGAGACAGCACCCACTGATATTCACACAGAGAGAGACGGCACCCACTGATATTCACACAGAGAGACAGCACCCACTGATATTCACACACAGAGAGACAGCACCCACTGATATTCACAGAGAGAGACAGCAGCCACTGATATTCACAGAGAGAGAGACAGCACCCACTGATATTCACACACAGAGAGACAGCACCCACTGATATTCACAGAGATAGAGAGCACCCACTGATATTCACACAGAGAGAGACAGCACCCACTGATATTCACACAGAGAGACAGCACCCACTGATATTCACACAGAGAGAGACAGCACCCACTGATATTCACAGAGAGACACAGCACCCACTGATAATCACACAGAGAGACAGCACCCACTGATATTCACACAGAGAGACAGCACCCACTGATATTCAGAGAGAGAGACAGCACCCACTGATATTCACAGAGAGAGAGAGAGACAGCACCCACTGATATTCACACAGTGAGACAGCACCCACTGATATTCACACAGAGAGACAGCACCCACTGATATTCACACAGAGAGACAGCACCCACTGATATTCACATACAAAGGGACAGCACCCACTGATATTCACACAGAGAGACAGCACCCACTGATATTCACACAGAGATACTGCACCCACTGATATTCACAGAGAGAGAGAGACAGCACCCACTGATATTCACACAGGGAGACAGCACCCACTGATATTCACAGAGAGAGAGAGACAGCACCCACTGATATTCACAGAGAGAGAGACAGAACCCACTGATATTCACAGAGAGAGAGAGACAGCACCCACTGATATTCACACACAGAGAGACAGCACCCACTGATATTCACAGAGAGAGACAGCACCCACTGATATTCACACAGAGAGACAGCACCCACTGATATTCAGAGAGAGAGAGACAGCACACACTGATATTCACACACAGACACAGCACCCACTGATATTCACACAGAGAGACAGCACCCACTGATATTCAGAGAGAGAGAGACAGCACTCACTGATATTCACACAGAGAGACAGCACCCAGTGATATTCACAGAGAGACAGCACCCACTGATATTCAGAGAGAGAGACAGCACCCACTGATATTCACGGAGAGACAGCACCCACTGATATTCACACCGAGAGACAGAACCCACTGATATTCACAGAGAGACAGCACCCACTGATATTCACACCGAGAGACAGCACCAACTGCTATTCACAGAGAGAGAGACAGCACCCACTGATATTCACAGAGAGAGAGAGACAGCACCCACTGATATTCAGAGAGACAGCACCCACTGATATTAACAGAGAGACAGCACCCACTGATATTCACACACAGAGAGACAGCACCCACTGATATTCACAGAGAGAGAGACAGCACCCACTGACATTCAGAGAGAGACAGCACCCACTGATATTCAGAGAGAGAGACAGCACCCACTGATATTCACAAAGTGACAGCACCCACTGATATTCACAGAGAGAGAGAGACAGCACCCACTGATATTCAGAGAGAGAGACAGGACCCACTGATATTCACACAGAGAGGGATAGAACCCACTGATATTCAGAGAGAGACAGCACCCACTGATATTCACAGAGAGAGAGACAGCACCCACTGATATTCACACAGAGAGAGACAGCACCCACTGATATTCACAAAGAGACACAGCAACCACTGATATTCACAGATAGACAGCACCCACTGATATTCACAGAGAGAGAGAAAGCACCCACTGATATTCACAGAGAGAGACAGCACCCACTGATATTAACACAGAGAGACAGCACCCACTGATATTCACAGAGAGAGACAGCACCCACTGATATTCACAGAGAGACAGCACCCACTGATATTCACACCGAGAGACAGCACCCACTGATATTCACAGTGAGAGACAGCACCCACTGATATTCACAGTGAGAGACAGCTCCCACTGATATTCAGAGAGAGAGACAGCACCCACTGATATTCACAAAGAGAGAGAGAGACAGCACCCACTGATATTCACACAGAGTGGCAGCACCCACTGATATTCACACAGAGAGGCAGCACCCACTAATATTGACAGAGAGAGAGAGAGAGACAGCACCCACTGATATTCACAGAGAGAGAGAGAAGGCACCCACTGATATTCACACAGAGAGGCAGCACCCACTGATATTCACAGCAAGAGACAGGACCCACTGATATTCAGAGAGAGAGACAGCACCCACTGATATTCACAGAGAGAGACGGCACCCACTGATATTCACAGAGAGAGACAGCACCCACTGATATTCACAGAGAGACAGCACCCACTGATATTCACACAGAGAGTGAAAGCACCCACTGATATTCACAGCAAGAGACAGCACCCACTGATATTCACAGACAGAGACAGCACCCACTGATATTCACACAGAGAGAGACAGCACCCACTGATATTCACACAGAGAGTGAAAGCACCCACTGATATTCACAGCAAGAGACAGCACCCACTGACATTCAGAGAGAGACAGCACCCACTGATATTCAGAGAGAGAGACAGCACCCACTGATATTCACAAAGAGACAGCATCCACTGATATTCACAGAGAGAGAGAGAGACAGCACCCACTGATATTCACACAGAGAGACAGCACCCACTGATATTCACAAAGACAGGGATAGAACCCACTGATATTCACACAGAGAGGCAGCACCCGCTGATATTCACCGAGAGAGAGAGGCAACACCCACTAATATTGACAGAGAGAGAGAGAGAGACAGCACCCACTGATATTCACAGAGAGAGAGAGACGGCACCCACTGATATTCACACAGAGAGGCAGCACCCACTGATATTCACAGAGAGAGAGACATCACCCACTGATATTCACACAGAGAGACAGCACCCACTGATATTCACACACAGAGAGACAGCACCCACTGATATTCACAGAGAGACAGCACCCACTGATATTCACACCGAGAGACAGCACCCACTGATATTCACAGAGAGACGGCACCCACTGATATTCACACAGAGAGACAGCACCCACTGATATTCACAAAGAGAGACAGCACCCACTGATATTCACAGAGAGAGACAGCACCCACTGATATTCACAGAGAGACAGCACCCACTGATATTCACACAGACAGAGAGTGAAAGCACCCACTGATATTCACAGCAAGAGACAGCACCCACTGATATTCACACAGAGAGACAGCACCCACTGATATTCACAGAGAGAGAGACAGCACCCACTGATATTCACACAGAGAGACAGCACCCACTGATATTCACAGAGAGACGGCACCCACTGATATTCACACAGAGAGGCAGCACCCACTGATATTCACAGAGAGAGAGACATCACCCACTGATATTCACACAGAGAGACAGCACCCACTCATATTCACACACAGAGAGACAGCACCCACTGATATTCACAGAGAGACAGCACCCACTGCTATTCACAGCAAGAGACAGGACCCACTGATATTCAGAGAGAGAGACAGCACCCACTGATATTCACAGAGAGACAGCACCCACTGATATTCACACCGAGAGACAGCACCCACTGATATTCACAGAGAGACAGCACCCACTGATATTCACACAGAGAGACAGCACCAACTGCTATTCACAGCAAGAGACAGCACCCACTGATATTCACAGAGAGAGACAGCACCCACTGATATTCACAGAGAGAGACAGCACCCACTGATATTCACAGAGAGACAGCACCCACTGATATTCACACAGACAGAGAGTGAAAGCACCCACTGATATTCACAGCAAGAGACAGCACCCACTGATATTCACACAGAGAGACAGCACCCACTGATATTCACAGAGAGAGACAGCACCAACTGATATTCACAGCAAGAGACAGCACCCACTGATATTCACACAGAGAGACAGCACCCACTGATATTCACAGAGAGAGACAGCACCCACTGATATTCACAGAGAGAGAGACAGCACCAACTGATATTCAGAGAGAGAGACAGCACCCATTGATATTCACAGAGAGAGAGAGACAGCACCCACTGATATTCACAGAGAGAGACAGCACCCACTGATATTCACACAGAGAGGGATAGAACCCACTGATATTCAGAGAGAGACAGCACCCACTGATATTCACAGAGAGAGACAGCACCCACTGATATTCACAGAGAGAGACAGCACCCACTGATATTCACACGGAGAGACAGCACCCACTGATATTCACACAGAGAGACAGCACCCACTGATATTCACACAGAGAGACAGCACCCACTGATATTCACACAGAGAGACAGCACCCACTGATATTCACATACAAAGGGACAGCACCCACTGCTATTCACATACAGTGAGACAGCACCCACTGATATTCACACAGAGAGACAGCACCCACTGATATTCACACAGAGATACTGCACCCACTGATATTCGCAGAGAGAGAGAGACAGCACCCACTGATATTCACACAGGGAGACAGCACCCACTGATATTCACAGAGAGAGAGAGACAGCACCCACTGATATTCACAGAGAGAGAGACAGAACCCACTGATATTCACAGAGAGAGAGAGACAGCACCCACTGATATTCACACACAGAGAGACAGCACCCACTGATGTTCACACACAGAGAGACAGCACCCACTGATATTCACAGAGAGACAGCACCCACTGATATTCACACAGAGAGACAGCACCCACTGATATTCAGAGAGAGAGAGACAGCACCCACTGATATTCAGAGAGAGAGAGACAGCACCCACTGATATTCACACACAGACACAGCACCCACTGATATTCACACAGAGAGACAGCACCCACTGATATTCAGAGAGAGAGAGACAGCACCCACTGATATTCACACAGAGGGAGAGCACCCACTGATATTCACAGAGAGAGAGGCAGCACCCACTGATATTCAAACAGAGAGACAGCACCCAGTGATATTCACAGAGAGACAGCACCCACTGATATTCAGAGAGAGAGACAGCACCCACTGATATTCACGGAGAGACAGCACCCACTGATATTCACACCGAGAGACAGAACCCACTGATATTCACAGAGAGACAGCACCCACTGATATTCACACCGAGAGACAGCACCAACTGCTATTCACAGAGAGAGAGACAGCACCCACTGATATTCACAGAGAGACAGCACCCACTGATATTCACACACAGAGAGACAGCACCCACTGATATTCACAGAGAGAGAGACAGCACCCACTGATATTCACAGCAAGAGACAGCACCCACTGATATTCACAGAGAGAGACAGCACCCACTGATATTCACAGAGAGAGAGACAGCACCAACTGATATTCACACAGAGAGACAGCACCCACTGATATTCACAGAGAGAGAAAGCACCCACTGATATTCACACAGAGAGACAGCACCCCCTGATATTCACAGAGAGAGAGACAGCACCCACTGATATTCACACAGAGAGAGACAGCACCCACTGATATTCACAAAGAGACACAGCACCCACTGATATTCACAGATAGAGAGCACCCACTGATATTCACAGAGAGAGAGAAAGCACCCACTGATATTCACAGAGAGAGACAGCACCCACTGATATTAACACAGAGAGACAGCACCCACTGATATTCACAGAGAGAGACAGCACCCACTGATATTCACAGAGAGACAGCACCCACTGATATTCACACCGAGAGACAGCACCCACTGATATTCACAGTGAGAGACAGCACCCACTGATATTCACAGTGAGAGACAGCACCCACTGATATTCAGAGAGAGACAGCACCCACTGATATTCACAGAGAGAGACAGCACCCACTGATATTCACAGAGAGAGAGAGCACCCACTGATATTCACAGAGAGAGAGAAAGCACCCACTGATATTCACACGGAGAGACAGCACCCACTGATATTCACAAGAGAGACAGCACCCACTGATATTCAGACAGAGAGACAGCACCAACTGATATTCACAGAGAGAGAGAGAAAGCACCCACTGATATTCACACAGAGAGACAGCACCCACTGATATTCACAGAGAGAGACAGCACTCATTGATATTCAGAGAGAGAGAGTGAGAGAGACAGCACCCACTGATATTCACACAGAGAGAGACAGCACCCACTGATATTCACACAGAGAGAGACGGCACCCACTGATATTCACACAGAGAGACAGGACCCACTGATATTCACCACAGAGAGACAGCACCCACTGATATTCACAGAGAGAGAGACAGCACCCACTGATATTCACAGAGAGAGAGACAGCACCCACTGATATTCACAGAGAGAGACAGCACCCACTGATATTCACAGAGATAGACAGCACCCACTGATATTCACAGAGAGAGACAGCACCCACTGATATTCAAGAGAGAGAGACAGCACCCACTGATATTCACAAGAGAGAGACAGCACCCACTGATATTCACAGCAGAGACAGGCACCCACTGATATTCACGAGAGAGAGAGCAGCACCCACTGATATTCACAGAGAGACGGCACCATGATATTCACGAGACAGCACCCACTGATATTCAGAGAGAGACAGCACCCACTGATATTCACACAGAGAGGCAGCACCCACTGATATTCACAGCAAGAGACAGGACCCACTGATATTCAGAGAGAGAGATAGCACCCACTGATATTCACAGAGAGAGACGGCACCCACTGATATTCACAGAGAGAGACAGCACCCACTGATATTCACAGAGAGACAGCACCCACTGATATTCACACAGAGAGTGAAAGCACCCACTGATATTCACAGCAAGAGACAGCACCCACTGATATTCACAGACAGAGACAGCACCCACTGATATTCACACAGAGAGAGACAGCACCCACTGATATTCACAGAGAGACAGCACCCACTGATATTCACACCGAGAGACAGCACCCACTGATATTCACAGAGAGACAGCACCCACTGATATTCACACAGAGAGACAGCACCAACTGCTATTCACAGCAAGAGACAGCACCCACTGATATTCACAGAGAGAGACAGCACCCACTGATATTCACAGAGAGAGACAGCACCCACTGATATTCACAGAGAGACAGCACCCACTGATATTCACACAGACAGAGAGTGAAAGCACCCACTGATATTCACAGCAAGAGACAGCACCCACTGATATTCACACAGAGAGACAGCACCCACTGATATTCACAGAGAGAGACAGCACCAACTGATATTCACAGCAAGAGACAGCACCCACTGATATTCACACAGAGAGACAGCACCCACTGATATTCACAGAGAGAGACAGCACCCACTGATATTCACAGAGAGAGAGACAGCACCAACTGATATTCAGAGAGAGAGACAGCACCCATTGATATTCACAGAGAGAGAGAGACAGCACCCACTGATATTCACACAGAGAGACAGCACCCACTGATATTCACACAGAGAGGGATAGAACCCACTGATATTCAGAGAGAGACAGCACCCACTGATATTCACAGAGAGAGACAGCACCCACTGATATTCACAGAGAGAGACAGCACCCACTGATATTCACACGGAGAGACAGCACCCACTGATATTCACACAGAGAGACAGCACCCACTGATATTCACACAGAGAGACAGCACCCACTGATATTCACACAGAGAGACAGCACCCACTGATATTCACATACAAAGGGACAGCACCCACTGCTATTCACATACAGTGAGACAGCACCCACTGATATTCACACAGAGAGACAGCACCCACTGATATTCACACAGAGATACTGCACCCACTGATATTCGCAGAGAGAGAGAGACAGCACCCACTGATATTCACACAGGGAGACAGCACCCACTGATATTCACAGAGAGAGAGACAGCACCCACTGATATTCACAGAGAGAGAGACAGAACCCACTGATATTCACAGAGAGAGAGAGACAGCACCCACTGATATTCACACACAGAGAGACAGCACCCACTGATGTTCACACACAGAGAGACAGCACCCACTGATATTCACAGAGAGACAGCACCCACTGATATTCACACAGAGAGACAGCACCCACTGATATTCAGAGAGAGAGAGACAGCACCCACTGATATTCAGAGAGAGAGAGACAGCACCCACTGATATTCACACACAGACACAGCACCCACTGATATTCACACAGAGAGACAGCACCCACTGATATTCAGAGAGAGAGAGACAGCACCCACTGATATTCACACAGAGGGAGAGCACCCACTGATATTCACAGAGAGAGAGGCAGCACCCACTGATATTCAAACAGAGAGACAGCACCCAGTGATATTCACACAGAGAGTGAAAGCACCCACTGATATTCACAGCAAGAGACAGCACCCACTGACATTCAGAGAGAGACAGCACCCACTGATATTCAGAGAGAGAGACAGCACCCACTGATATTCACAAAGAGACAGCACCCACTGATATTCACAGAGAGAGAGAGAGACAGCACCCACTGATATTCACACAGAGAGACAGCACCCACTGATATTCACACAGAGAGACAGCACCCACTGATATTCACACAGAGAGACAGCACCCACTGATATTCACAAAGACAGGGATAGAACCCACTGATATTCACACAGAGAGGCAGCACCCGCTGATATTCACCGAGAGAGAGAGGCAACACCCACTAATATTGACAGAGAGAGAGAGAGAGACAGCACCCACTGATATTCACAGAGAGAGAGAGACGGCACCCACTGATATTCACACAGAGAGGCAGCACCCACAGATATTCACAGAGAGAGAGACATCACCCACTGATATTCACACAGAGAGACAGCACCAACTGATATTCACACACAGAGAGACAGCACCCACTGATATTCACAGAGAGACAGCACCCACTGATATTCACACCGAGAGACAGCACCCACTGATATTCACAGAGAGACGGCACCCACTGATATTCACACAGAGAGACAGCACCCACTGATATTCACAAAGAGAGACAGCACCCACTGATATTCACAGAGAGAGACAGCACCCACTGATATTCACAGAGAGAGACAGCACCCACTGATATTCACAGAGAGACAGCACCCACTGATATTCACACAGACAGAGAGTGAAAGCACCCACTGATATTCACAGCAAGAGACAGCACCCACTGATATTCACACAGAGAGACAGCACCCACTGATATTCACAGAGAGAGACAGCACCCACTGATATTCACAGAGATAGACAGCACCCACTGATATTCACACAGAGAGAGACGGCACCCACTGATATTCACACAGAGAGACAGGACCCACTGATATTCACGCACAGAGAGACAGCTCCCACTGATATTCACAGAGAGAGAGACAGCACCCACTGATATTCACAGAGAGAGACAGCACCCACTGATATTCACAGAGATAGACAGCACCCACTGATATTCACAGTGCGAGACAGCTCCCACTGATATTCAGAGAGAGAGACAGCACCCACTGATATTCACAAAGAGAGAGAGAGACAGCACCCACTGATATTCACACAGAGAGACAGCACCCACTGATATTCACACAGAGTGGCAGCACCCACTGATATTCACCGAGAGAGAGAGGCAGCACCCACTAATATTGACAGAGAGAGAGAGAGAGACAGCACCCACTGATATTCACAGAGAGAGAGAGAAGGCACCCACTGATATTCACACAGAGAGGCAGCACCCACTGATATTCACAGCAAGAGACAGGACCCACTGATATTCAGAGAGAGAGATAGCACCCACTGATATTCACAGAGAGAGACGGCACCCACTGATATTCACAGAGAGAGACAGCACCCACTGATATTCACAGAGAGACAGCACCCACTGATATTCACACAGAGAGTGAAAGCACCCACTGATATTCACAGCAAGAGACAGCACCCACTGATATTCACAGACAGAGACAGCACCCACTGATATTCACACAGAGAGAGACAGCACCCACTGATATTCACACAGAGAGTGAAAGCACCCACTGATATTCACAGCAAGAGACAGCACCCACTGACATTCAGAGAGAGACAGCACCCACTGATATTCAGAGAGAGAGACAGCACCCACTGATATTCACAAAGAGACAGCACCCACTGATATTCACAGAGAGAGAGAGAGACAGCACCCACTGATATTCACACAGAGAGACAGCACCCACTGATATTCACACAGAGAGACAGCACCCACTGATATTCACAAAGACAGGGATAGAACCCACTGATATTCACACAGAGAGGCAGCACCCGCTGATATTCACCGAGAGAGAGAGGCAACACCCACTAATATTGACAGAGAGAGAGAGAGAGACAGCACCCACTGATATTCACAGAGAGAGAGAGACGGCACCCACTGATATTCACACAGAGAGGCAGCACCCACAGATATTCACAGAGAGAGAGACATCACCCACTGATATTCACACAGAGAGACAGCACCAACTGATATTCACACACAGAGAGACAGCACCCACTGATATTCACAGAGAGACAGCACCCACTGATATTCACACCGAGAGACAGCACCCACTGATATTCACAGAGAGACGGCACCCACTGATATTCACACAGAGAGACAGCACCCACTGATATTCACAAAGAGAGACAGCACCCACTGATATTCACAGAGAGAGACAGCACCCACTGATATTCACAGAGAGAGACAGCACCCACTGATATTCACAGAGAGACAGCACCCACTGATATTCACACAGACAGAGAGTGAAAGCACCCACTGATATTCACAGCAAGAGACAGCACCCACTGATATTCACACAGAGAGACAGCACCCACTGATATTCACAGAGAGAGAGACAGCACCCACTGACATTCACACAGAGAGACAGCACCCACTGATATTCACAGAGAGACGGCACCCACTGATATTCACACAGAGAGGCAGCACCCACTGATATTCACAGAGAGAGAGACATCACCCACTGATATTCACACAGAGAGACAGCACCCACTGATATTCACACACAGAGAGACAGCACCCACTGATATTCACAGAGAGACAGCACCCACTGCTATTCACAGCAAGAGACAGGACCCACTGATATTCAGAGAGAGAGACAGCACCCACTGATATTCACAGAGAGACAGCACCCACTGATATTCACACCGAGAGACAGCACCCACTGATATTCACAGAGAGACAGCACCCACTGTTATTCACACAGAGAGACAGCACCAACTGCTATTCACAGCAAGAGACAGCACCCACTGATATTCACAGAGAGAGACAGCACCCACTGATATTCACAGAGAGAGACAGCACCCACTGATATTCACAGAGAGACAGCACCCACTGATATTCACACAGACAGAGAGTGAAAGCACCCACTGATATTCACAGCAAGAGACAGCACCCACTGATATTCACACAGAGAGACAGCACCCACTGATATTCACAGAGAGAGACAGCACCAACTGATATTCACAGCAAGAGACAGCACCCACTGATATTCACACAGAGAGACAGCACCCACTGATATTCACAGAGAGAGACAGCACCCACTGATATTCACAGAGAGAGAGACAGCACCAACTGATATTCAGAGAGAGAGACAGCACCCATTGATATTCACAGAGAGAGAGAGACAGCACCCACTGATATTCACACAGAGAGACAGCACCCACTGATATTCACACAGAGAGAGACGGCACCCACTGATATTCACACAGAGAGACAGCACCCACTGATATTCACACAGAGAGACAGCACCCACTGATATTCACGCACAGAGAGACAGCACCCACTGATATTCACAGAGAGAGAGACAGCACCCACTGATATTCACACAGAGAGAGACAGCACCCACTGATATTCACAGAGAGAGACAGCACCCACTGATATTCACACAGAGAGAGACAGCACCCACTGATATTCACAGGAGAGACAGCACCCACTGATATTCACAGAGATAGACAGCACCCACTGATATTCACACAGAGAGAGGCAGCACCCACTGATATTCACAGTGAGAGAGACAGCACCCACTGATATTCACAGAGAGAGACAGCACCCACTGATATTCACAGAGATAGACAGCACCCACTGATATTCACACAGAGAGAGGCAGCACCCACTAATATTCACAGAGAGAGAGACAGCACCCACTGATATTCACACAGAGAGAGGCAGCACCCACTGACATTCAGAGAGAGACAGCACCCACTGATATTCAGAGAGAGAGACAGCACCCACTGATATTCACAAAGAGACAGCACCCACTGATATTCACAGAGAGAGAGAGAGACAGCACCCACTGATATTCACACAGAGAGACAGCACCCACTGATATTCACACAGAGTGGCAGCACCCACTGATATTCACCGAGAGAGAGAGGCAGCACCCACTAATATTGACAGAGAGAGAGAGAGAGACAGCACCCACTGATATTCACAGAGAGAGAGAGAAGGCACCCACTGATATTCACACAGAGAGGCAGCACCCACTGATATTCACAGCAAGAGACAGGACCCACTGATATTCAGAGAGAGAGATAGCACCCACTGATATTCACAGAGAGAGACAGCACCCACTGATATTCACAGAGAGAGACAGCACCCACTGATATTCACAGAGAGACAGCACCCACTGATATTCACACAGAGAGTGAAAGCACCCACTGATATTCACAGCAAGAGACAGCACCCACTGATATTCACAGACAGAGACAGCACCCACTGATATTCACACAGAGAGAGGCAGCACCCACTGACATTCAGAGAGAGACAGCACCCACTGATATTCAGAGAGAGAGACAGCACCCACTGATATTCACAAAGAGACAGCACCCACTGATATTCAGAGAGAGAGAGAGAGACAGCACCCACTGATATTCACACAGAGAGACAGCACCCACTGATATTCACAAAGACAGGGATAGAACCCACTGATATTCACACAGAGAGGCAGCACCCGCTGATATTCACCGAGAGAGAGAGGCAACACCCACTAATATTGACAGAGAGAGAGAGAGACAGCACCCACTGATATTCACAGAGAGAGAGAGACGGCACCCACTGATATTCACACAGAGAGGCAGCACCCACAGATATTCACAGAGAGAGAGACATCACCCACTGATATTCACAGAGAGAGAGACAGCACCCACTGATATTCACACAGAGAGACAGCACCCACTGATATTCACACAGAGAGACAGCACCCACTGATATTCACAAAGAGAGACAGCACCCACTGATATTCACAGAGAGAGACAGCACCCACTGATATTCACAGAGAGAGACAGCACCCACTGATATTCACAGAGAGACAGCACCCACTGATATTCACACAGACAGAGAGTGAAAGCACCCACTGATATTCACAGCAAGAGACAGCACCCACTGATATTCACACAGAGAGACAGCACCCACTGATATTCACAGAGAGAGAGACAGCACCCACTGATATTCACACAGAGAGACAGCACCCACTGATATTCACAGAGAGACGGCACCCACTGATATTCACACAGAGAGGCAGCACCCACTGATATTCACAGAGAGAGAGACATCACCCACTGATATTCACACAGAGAGACAGCACCCACTGATATTCACACACAGAGAGACAGCACCCACTGATATTCACAGAGAGACAGCACCCACTGCTATTCACAGCAAGAGACAGGACCCACTGATATTCAGAGAGAGAGACAGCACCCACTGATATTCACAGAGAGACAGCACCCACTGATATTCACAGAGAGACAGCACCCACTGATATTCACACCGAGAGACAGCACCCACTGATATTCACAGAGAGACAGCACCCACTGATATTCACACAGAGAGACAGCACCAACTGCTATTCACAGCAAGAGACAGCACCCACTGATATTCACAAAGAGAGACAGCACCCACTGATATTCACAGAGAGAGACAGCACCCACTGATATTCACAGAGAGAGACAGCACCCACTGATATTCACAGAGAGACAGCACCCACTGATATTCACACAGACAGAGAGTGAAAGCACCCACTGATATTCACAGCAAGAGACAGCACCCACTGATATTCACACAGAGAGACAGCACCCACTGATATTCACAGAGAGAGAGACAGCACCCACTGATATTCACAGCAAGAGACAGCACCCACTGATATTCACACAGAGAGACAGCACCCACTGATATTCACAGAGAGAGACAGCACCCACTGATATTCAGAGAGAGAGACAGCACCCACTGATATTCACAAAGTGACAGCACCCACTGATATTCACAGAGAGAGAGAGACAGCACCCACTGATATTCACAAAGTGACAGCACCCACTGATATTCACAGAGAGAGAGAGACAGCACACACTGATATTCACAGAGAGAGACAGCACCCACTGATATTCACACAGAGAGAGACAGCACCCACTGATATTCACAAAGAGACACAGCACCCACTGATATTCACAGAGAGACAGCACCCACTGATATTCACACAGAGAGACAGCACCCACTGATATTCACAGAGAGACAGCACCCACTGATATTCACAAAGTGACAGCACCCACTGATATTCACAGAGAGAGAGAGAGACAGCAACCACTGATATTCACAGAGAGAGACAGCACCCACTGATATTAACACAGAGAGATAGCACCCACTGATATTCACAGAGAGAGACAGCACCCACTGATATTCACACCGAGAGACAGCACCCACTGATATTCACAGTGAGAGACAGCACCCACTGATATTCACAGTGAGAGACAGCACCCACTGATATTCGGAGAGAGACAGCACCCACTGATATTCACAGAGAGAGACAGCACCCACTGATATTCACAGAGAGAGAGAGCACCCACTGATATTCACAGAGAGAGAGACAGCACCAACTTA
Source organism: Squalus acanthias (assembly GCA_030390025.1). Lineage (NCBI taxonomy): Eukaryota > Metazoa > Chordata > Chondrichthyes > Squaliformes > Squalidae > Squalus > Squalus acanthias. The sequence continues at coordinate 42,826,144 of CM059443.1, forward strand.
TATTCAGAGAGAGAGACAGCACCCATTGATATTCACAGAGAGAGAGAGACAGCACCCACTGATATTCACAGCAAGAGACAGGACCCACTGATATTCACACAGAGAGACAGCACCCACTGATATTCACAGAGAGACGGCACCCACTGATATTCACACAGAGAGGCAGCACCCACTGATATTCACAGAGAGAGAGACATCACCCACTGATATTCACACAGAGAGACAGCACCCACTGATATTCACACACAGAGAGACAGCACCCACTGATATTCACAGAGAGACAGCACCCACTGCTATTCACAGCAAGAGACAGGACCCACTGATATTCAGAGAGAGAGACAGCACCCACTGATATTCACAGAGAGACAGCACCCACTGATATTCACACCGAGAGACAGCACTCACTGATATTCACAGAGAGACAGCACCAACTGATATTCACAAAGAGAGACAGCACCCACTGATATTCACACCGAGAGACAGCACTCACTGATATTCACAGAGAGACAGCACCAACTGATATTCACAAAGAGAGACAGCACTCACTGATATTCACAGAGAGACAGCACCAACTGATATTCACAAAGAGAGACAGCACCCACTGATATTCACAAAGAGAGACAGCACCCACTGATATTCACAGAGAGAGACAGCACCCACTGATATTCACAGAGAGAGTCAGCACCCACTGATATTCACAGAGAGACAGCACCCACTGATATTCACACAGACAGAGAGTGAAAGCACCCACTGATATTCACAGCAAGAGACAGCACCCACTGATATTCACACAGAGAGACAGCACCCACTGATATTCACAGAGAGAGAGACAGCACCCACTGATATTCACAGCAAGAGACAGCACCCACTGATATTCACACAGAGAGACAGCACCCACTGATATTCACAGAGAGAGAGACAACACCCACTGATATTCAGAGAGAGAGACAGCACCCATTGATATTCACAGAGAGAGAGAGACAGCACCCACTGATATTCACAAAGTGACAGCGCCCACTGATATTCACAGCAAGAGACAGCACCCACTGATATTCACACAGAGAGACAGCACCCACTGATATTCACAGAGAGAGACAGCACCCACTGATATTCACAGAGAGAGAGACAACACCAACTTATATTCAGAGAGAGAGACAGCACCCACTGATATTCACAGAGAGAGAGAGACAGCACCCACTGATATTCACAAAGTGACAGCACCCACTGATATTCACAGAGAGAGAGAGACAGCACCCACTGATATTCACAGGGAGAGACAGGACCCACTGATATTCACACAGAGAGGGATAGAACCCACTGATATTCAGAGAGAGACAGAACCCACTGATATTCACACAGAGAGAGACAGCATCCACTGATATTCACAAAGAGACACAGCACCCACTGATATTCACAGAGAGACAGCACCCACTGATATTCACACCGAGCCAGCACCCACTGATATTCACAGTGAGAGACAGCACCCACTGATATTCACAGTGAGAGACAGCACCCACTGATATTCAGAGAGAGACAGCACCCACTGATATTCACAGAGAGAGACAGCACCCACTGATATTCACAGAGAGAGAGAGCACCCACTGATATTCACAGAGAGAGAGAAAGCACCCACTGATATTCACACGGAGAGACAGCACCCACTGTTATTCACACAGAGAGACAGCACCCACTGATATTCAGACAGAGAGACAGCACCCACTGATATTCACAGAGAGAGAGAAAGCACCCACTGATATTCACACGGAGAGACAGCACCCACTGTTATTCACACAGAGAGACAGCACCCACTGATATTCACACAGAGAGACAGCACCCACTGATATTCACATACAGAGGGACAGCACCCACTGATATTCACACAGAGAGACAGCACCCACTGATATTCACAGAGAGAGACAGCTCCCATTGATATTCAGAGAGAGAGAGAGAGAGAGACAGCACCCACTGATATTCAGAGAGAGAGACAGCACCCACTGATATTCACAAAGAGACAGCACCCACTGATATTCACAGAGAGAGAGAGAGACAGCACCCACTGATATTCACACAGAGAGACAGCACCCACTGATATTCACACAGAGAGGCAGCACCCGCTGATATTCAGAGAGAGAGAGAGGCAGCACCCACTAATATTGACAGAGAGAGAGAGAGAGAGACAGCACCCACTGGTATTCACAGAGAGAGAGAGAAGGCACCCACTGATATTCACACAGAGAGGCAGCACCCACTGATATTCACAGCAAGAGACAGGACCCACTGATATTCAGAGAGAGAGATCGCACCCACTGATATTCACACCGAGAGACAGCACCCACTGATATTCACACAGAGAGACAGCACCCACTGATATTCACAGAGAGAGACAGCACCCACTGATATTCACAGAGAGAGACAGCACCCACTGATATTCACAGAGAGACAGCACCCACTGATATTAACACAGAGAGTGAAAGCACCCACTGATATTCACAGCAAGAGACAGCACCCACTGATATTCACAGACAGAGACAGCACCCACTGATATTCAGTGAGAGAGAGAAAGCACCCACTGATATTCACACAGAGAAAGGCAGCACCCACTGACATTCAGAGAGAGACAGCACCCACTGATATTCAGACAGAGAGACAGCACCCACTGATATTCACAAAGAGAAAGCACCCACTGATATTCACAGAGAGAGAGAGAGACAGCACCCACTGATATTCACACAGAGAGACAGCACCCACTGATATTCACAAAGACAGGGATAGAACCCACTGATATTCACACAGAGAGGCAGCACCCGCTGATATTCACCGAAAGAGAGAGGCAACACCCACTAATATTGACAGAGAGAGAGAGAGAGACAGCACCCACTGATATTCACAGAGAGAGAGAGACGGCACCCACTGATATTCACACAGAGAGGCAGCACCCACTGATATTCACAGAGAGAGAGACATCACCCACTGATATTCACACAGAGAGACAGCACCCACTGCTATTCACAGCAAGAGACAGGACCCACTGATATTCAGATAGAGAGACAGCACCCACTGATATTCACAGAGAGACAGCACCCACTGATATTCACACCGAGAGACAGCACCCACTGATATTCACAGAGAGACAGCACCCACTGATATTCACACCGAGAGACAGCACCCACTGATATTCACAGAGAGACAGCACCCACTGATATTCACACAGAGAGACAGCACCAACTGCTATTCACAGCAAGAGACAGCACCCACTGATATTCACAGAGAGAGACAGCACCCACTGATATTCACAGAGAGAGACAGCACCCACTGATATTCACAGAGAGACAGCACCCACTGATATTCACACCGAGAGACAGCACCCACTGATATTCACAGAGAGACAGCACCCACTGATATTCACACAGAGAGACAGCACCAACTGCTATTCACAGCAAGAGACAGCACCCACTGATATTCACAAAGAGAGACAGCACCCACTGATATTCACAGAGAGAGACAGCACCCACTGATATTCACAGAGAGAGACAGCACCCACTGATATTCACAGAGAGACAGCACCCACTGATATTCACACAGACAGAGAGTGAAAGCACCCACTGATATTCACAGCAAGAGACAGCACCCACTGATATTCACACAGAGAGACAGCACCCACTGATATTCACAGAGAGAGAGACAGCACCAACTGATATTCAGAGAGAGAGACAGCACCCACTGATATTCACACAGAGAGACAGCACCCACTGATATTCACAGAGAGAGACAGCACCCATTGATATTCACAGAGAGAGAGAGAGAGACAGCACCCACTGATAGTCAGAGAGAGTGAAAGCACCCACTGATATTCAGAGAGAGAGAGACAGCACCCACAGATATTCACAGCAAGAGACAGCACCCACTGATATTCACAGAGAGAGACAGCACCCTCTGATATTCACAGAGAGAGAGACAGCACGCACTGATATTCACACAGAGACAGCACCCATTGATATTCACAGAGAGAGAGAGAGACAGCACCCACTGATATTCAGAGAGAGAGAAAGCACCCACTGATATTCACAGAGATAGACAGCACCCACTGATATTCACACAGAGAGACAGCACCCACTGATATTCACAGAGAGAGAGACAGCACCCACTGATATTCACACAGAGAGACAGCACCCACTGATATTCACACAGAGAGACAGCACCCACTGATATTCAGAGAGAGAGACAGCACCCACTGATATTCAGAGAGAGACAGCACCCACTGATATTCACAAAGAGACAGCACCCACTGATATTCACAGAGAGAGAGAGAGACAGCACCCACTGATATTCACACAGAGAGACAGCACCCACTGATATATACACAGAGAGACAGCACCCACTGATATTCACCGAGAGAGAGAGACAGCACCCACTAATATTGACAGAGAGAGAGAGACAGCACCCACTGATATTCACGCAGAGAGTGAAAGCACCCACTGATATTCACAGCAAGAGACAGCACCCACTGATATTCACACAGAGAGACAGCACCCACTGATATTCAGTGAGAGAGAGAAAGCACTCACTGATATTCACACAGAGAGGCAGCACCCACTGACATTCAGAGAGAGACAGCACCCATTGATATTCAGAGAGAGGGACAGCACCCACTGATATTCACAAAGACACAGCACCCACTGATATTCACAGAGAGAGAGAGAGACAGCACCCACTGATATTCACACAGAGAGACAGCACCCACTGATATTCACAAAGACAGGGATAGAACCCACTGATATTCACACAGAGAGGCAGCACCCACTGATATTCACACCGAGAGACAGCACCCACTGATATTCACAGAGAGACAGCACCCACTGATATTCACACCGAGAGACAGCACCAACTGATATTCACAGAGAGAGACAGCACCCACTGATATTCAGAGAGAGACAGCACCCACTGATATTCACAGAGACAGCACCCACTGATATTCACACAGACAGAGAGTGAAAGCACCCACTGATATTCACAGCAAGAGACAGCACCCACTGCTATTCACACAGAGAGACAGCACCCACTGATATTCACAGAGAGAGACAGCACCCACTGATATTCACAGAGAGAGAGACAGCACCAACTGATATTCAGAGAGAGAGACAGCACCCACTGATATTCACACAGAGAGAGAGCACCCACTGATATTCACAGAGATAGACAGCACCCACTGATATTCACAGAGATAGACAGCACCCACTGATATTCACAGAGAGAGAGACAGCACCCACTGATATTCAGAGAGAGAGACAGCACCAACTGATATTCAGAGAGAGACAGCACCCACTGGTATTCAGAGATAGAGACAGCACCCACTGATATTCACAAAGAGACAGCACCCACTGATATTCACAGAGAGAGAGAGAGACAGCACCCACTGATATTCACACAGAGAGACAGCACCCACTGATATATACACAGAGAGACAGCACCCACTGATATTCACCGAGAGAGAGAGACAGCACCCACTAATATTGACAGAGAGAGAGACAGCACCCACTGATATTCACACAGAGAGAGAGACGGCACCCACTGATATTCACAAAGAGAGACAGCACCCACTGATATTCACATACAGAGGGACAGCACCCACTGCTATTCACACAGTGAGACAGCACCCACTGATATTCACACAGAGAGACAGCACCCACTGATATTCACATACAGAGGGACAGCACCCACTGATATTCACACAGAGAGACAGCACCCACTGATATTCACAGAGAGAGACAGCACCCATTGATATTCACAGAGAGAGAGAGAGAGACAGCACCCACTGATATTCACACAGAGAGACAGCACCCACTGATATTCACAGAGAGAGACAGCACCCACTGATATTCACACAGAGAGACAGCACCCACTGATATTCAGAGAGAGAGACAGCACCCACTGATATTCACAAAGTGACAGCACCCACTGATATTCACAGAGAGAGAGAGACAGGACCCACTGATATTCACACAGAGAGACAGCACCCACTGATATTCACACAGAGAGACAGCACCCACTGATATTCACAGAGAGAGACAGCACCCACTGATATTCACAGAGAGACAGCACCCACTGTTATTCACACCGAGAGACAGCACCCACTGATATTCACAGTGAGAGACAGCACCCACTGATATTCAGAGAGAGACAGCACCCACTGATATTCACAGAGAGAGACAGCACCCACTGATATTCACAGAGAGAGAGAGAAAGCACCCACTGATATTCACACAGAGAGACAGCACCCACTGATATTCACAGAGAGAGACAGCACCCACTGATATTCACAGAGAGAGAGAGAAAGCACCCACTGATATTGACACAGAGAGACAGCACCCACTGATATTCACACAGAGAGACAGCACCCACTGATATTCACACAGAGAGACAGCACCCACTGATATTCACAGAGAGAGAGAGAAAGCACCCACTGATATTCACACAGAGAGACAGCACCCACTGATATTCACAGAGAGAGACAGCACCCATTGATATTCAGAGAGAGAGAGAGAGAGAGAGACAGCACCCACTGATATTCACACAGAGAGAGACAGCACCCACTGATATTCACACAGAGAGAGACGGCACCCACTGATATTCACACAGAGAGACAGCACCAACTGATATTCACACAGAGAGAGACGGCACCCACTGATATTCACACAGAGAGACAGCACCCACTGATATTCACAGAGAGAGAGACAGCACCCACTGATATTCACAGAGAGAGACAGCACCCACTGATATTCACAGAGATAGACAGCACCCACTGATATTCACACAGAGAGAGGCAGCACCCACTGATATTCACAGAGAGAGAGACAGCACCCACTGACATTCAGAGAGAGACAGCACCCACTGATATTCAGAGAGAGAGACGGCACCCACTGATATTCACAAAGAGACAGCACCCACTGATATTTACAGAGAGAGAGAGAGACAGCACCCACTGATATTCACAAAGACAGGGATAGAACCCACTGATATTCACACAGAGAGAGAGGCAGCACCCACTAATATCCACAAAGACAGGGATAGAACCCACTGATATTCACACAGAGAGGCAGCACCCGCTGATATTCACCGAGAGACAGCACCCACTGATATTCACACAGAGAGACAGCACCCACTGATATTCACAAAGACAGGGATAGAACCCACTGATATTCACACAGAGAGGCAGCACCCGCTGATATTCACCGAGAGAGAGAGGCAGCACCCACTAATATTGACAGAGAGAGAGAGAGAGACAGCACCCACTGATATTCACAGAGAGAGAGAGACGGCACCCACTGATATTCACACAGAGAGACAGCACCCACTGATATTCACACACAGAGAGACAGCACCCACTGATATTCACAGTGAGACAGCACCCACTGCTATTCACAGCAAGAGACAGCACCCACTGACATTCACAGAGAGACAGCACCCACTGATATTCACACCGAGAGACAGCACCCACTGATATTCACAGAGAGACAGCACCAACTGCTATTCACAGCAAGAGACAGCACCCACTGATATTCACACAGAGAGACAGCACCCACTGATATTCACACAGACAGAGAGTGAAAGCACCCACTGATATTCACAGCAAGAGACAGCACCCACTGATATTCACAGAGAGACAGCACCCACTGATATTCACAGATAGAGAGACAGCACCCACTGATATTCACAGCAAGAGACAGCACCCACTGATATTCACACAGAGAGACAGCACCCACTGATATTCACAGAGAGAGACAGCACCCACTGATATTCACAGAGAGAGACAGCACCCACTGATATTCACAGAGAGAGAGACAGCACCAACTGATATTCAGAGAGAGAGACAGCACCCACTGATATTCACACAGAGAGACAGCACCCACTGATATTCACAGAGAGAGACAGCACCCATTGATATTCACAGAGAGAGAGAGAGACAGCACCCACTGATATTCACACAGAGAGACAGCACCCACTGATATTCACAGAGATAGACAGCACCCACTGATATTCACACAGAGAGACAGCACCCACTGGTATTCACAGAGAGAGACAGCACCCATTGATATTCACAGAGAGAGAGAGAGACAGCACCCACTGATATTCAGAGAGAGAGAGACAGCACGCACTGATATTCACGCAGAGACAGCACACATTGATATTCACAGAGAGAGAAAGAGAGACAGCACCCACTGATATTCAGAGAGAGAGAAAGCACCCACTGATATTCACACAGAGAGACAGCACCCACTGATATTCACAGAGAGAGACAGCACCCATTGATATTCACAGAGAGAGAGAGAGAGACAGCACCCACTGATATTCACACAGAGAGACAGCACCCACTGATATTCACAGAGATAGACAGCACCCACTGATATTCACACAGAGAGACAGCACCCACTGATATTCACAGAGAGACAGCACCCACTGATATTCACACCGAGAGACAGCACCCACTGATATTCACAGTGAGAGACAGCACCCACTGATATTCAGAGAGAGACAGCACCCACTGATATTCACAGAGAGAGACAGCACCCACTGATATTCACAGAGAGAGAGAGAAAGCACCCACTGATATTCACACAGAGAGACAGCACCCACTGATATTCACAGAGAGAGACAGCACCCACTGATATTCACAGAGAGAGAGAGAAAGCACCCACTGATATTCACACAGAGAGACAGCACCCACTGATATTCACAGAGAGAGACAGCACCCATTGATATTCAGAGAGAGAGAGAGAGAGAGAGACAGCACCCACTGATATTCACACAGAGAGAGACAGCACCCACTGATATTCACACAGAGAGAGACGGCACCCACTGATATTCACACAGAGAGACAGCACCAACTGATATTCACACAGAGAGAGACGGCACCCACTGATATTCACACAGAGAGACAGCACCCACTGATATTCACAGAGAGAGAGACAGCACCCACTGATATTCACAGAGAGAGACAGCACCCACTGATATTCACAGAGATAGACAGCACCCACTGATATTCACACAGAGAGAGGCAGCACCCACTGATATTCACAGAGAGAGAGACAGCACCCACTGACATTCAGAGAGAGACAGCACCCACTGATATTCAGAGAGAGAGACGGCACCCACTGATATTCACAAAGAGACAGCACCCACTGATATTTACAGAGAGAGAGAGAGACAGCACCCACTGATATTCACAAAGACAGGGATAGAACCCACTGATATTCACACAGAGAGAGAGGCAGCACCCACTAATATCCACAAAGACAGGGATAGAACCCACTGATATTCACACAGAGAGGCAGCACCCGCTGATATTCACCGAGAGACAGCACCCACTGATATTCACACAGAGAGACAGCACCCACTGATATTCACAAAGACAGGGATAGAACCCACTGATATTCACACAGAGAGGCAGCACCCGCTGATATTCACCGAGAGAGAGAGGCAGCACCCACTAATATTGACAGAGAGAGAGAGAGAGACAGCACCCACTGATATTCACAGAGAGAGAGAGACGGCACCCACTGATATTCACACAGAGAGACAGCACCCACTGATATTCACACACAGAGAGACAGCACCCACTGATATTCACAGTGAGACAGCACCCACTGCTATTCACAGCAAGAGACAGCACCCACTGACATTCACAGAGAGACAGCACCCACTGATATTCACACCGAGAGACAGCACCCACTGATATTCACAGAGAGACAGCACCAACTGCTATTCACAGCAAGAGACAGCACCCACTGATATTCACACAGAGAGACAGCACCCACTGATATTCACACAGACAGAGAGTGAAAGCACCCACTGATATTCACAGCAAGAGACAGCACCCACTGATATTCACAGAGAGACAGCACCCACTGATATTCACAGATAGAGAGACAGCACCCACTGATATTCACAGCAAGAGACAGCACCCACTGATATTCACACAGAGAGACAGCACCCACTGATATTCACAGAGAGAGACAGCACCCACTGATATTCACAGAGAGAGACAGCACCCACTGATATTCACAGAGAGAGAGACAGCACCAACTGATATTCAGAGAGAGAGACAGCACCCACTGATATTCACACAGAGAGACAGCACCCACTGATATTCACAGAGAGAGACAGCACCCATTGATATTCACAGAGAGAGAGAGAGACAGCACCCACTGATATTCACACAGAGAGACAGCACCCACTGATATTCACAGAGATAGACAGCACCCACTGATATTCACACAGAGAGACAGCACCCACTGGTATTCACAGAGAGAGACAGCACCCATTGATATTCACAGAGAGAGAGAGAGACAGCACCCACTGATATTCAGAGAGAGAGAGACAGCACGCACTGATATTCACGCAGAGACAGCACACATTGATATTCACAGAGAGAGAAAGAGAGACAGCACCCACTGATATTCAGAGAGAGAGAAAGCACCCACTGATATTCACACAGAGAGACAGCACCCACTGATATTCACAGAGAGAGACAGCACCCATTGATATTCACAGAGAGAGAGAGAGAGACAGCACCCACTGATATTCACACAGAGAGACAGCACCCACTGATATTCACAGAGATAGACAGCACCCACTGATATTCACACAGAGAGACAGCACCCACTGATATTCACAGAGAGACAGCACCCACTGATATTCACACCGAGAGACAGCACCCACTGATATTCACAGTGAGAGACAGCACCCACTGATATTCAGAGAGAGACAGCACCCACTGATATTCACAGAGAGAGACAGCACCCACTGATATTCACAGAGAGAGAGAGAAAGCACCCACTGATATTCACACAGAGAGACAGCACCCACTGATATTCACAGAGAGAGACAGCACCCACTGATATTCACAGAGAGAGAGAGAAAGCACCCACTGATATTGACACAGAGAGACAGCACCCACTGATATTCACACAGAGAGACAGCACCCACTGATATTCACACAGAGAGACAGCACCCACTGATATTCACAGAGAGAGAGAGAAAGCACCCACTGATATTCACACAGAGAGACAGCACCCACTGATATTCACAGAGAGAGACAGCACCCATTGATATTCAGAGAGAGAGAGAGAGAGAGAGACAGCACCCACTGATATTCACACAGAGAGAGACAGCACCCACTGATATTCACACAGAGAGAGACGGCACCCACTGATATTCACACAGAGAGACAGCACCAACTGATATTCACACAGAGAGAGACGGCACCCACTGATATTCACACAGAGAGACAGCACCCACTGATATTCACAGAGAGAGAGACAGCACCCACTGATATTCACAGAGAGAGACAGCACCCACTGATATTCACAGAGATAGACAGCACCCACTGATATTCACACAGAGAGAGGCAGCACCCACTGATATTCACAGAGAGAGAGACAGCACCCACTGACATTCAGAGAGAGACAGCACCCACTGATATTCAGAGAGAGAGACGGCACCCACTGATATTCACAAAGAGACAGCACCCACTGATATTTACAGAGAGAGAGAGAGACAGCACCCACTGATATTCACAAAGACAGGGATAGAACCCACTGATATTCACACAGAGAGAGAGGCAGCACCCACTAATATCCACAAAGACAGGGATAGAACCCACTGATATTCACACAGAGAGGCAGCACCCGCTGATATTCACCGAGAGACAGCACCCACTGATATTCACACAGAGAGACAGCACCCACTGATATTCACAAAGACAGGGATAGAACCCACTGATATTCACACAGAGAGGCAGCACCCGCTGATATTCACCGAGAGAGAGAGGCAGCACCCACTAATATTGACAGAGAGAGAGAGAGAGACAGCACCCACTGATATTCACAGAGAGAGAGAGACGGCACCCACTGATATTCACACAGAGAGACAGCACCCACTGATATTCACACACAGAGAGACAGCACCCACTGATATTCACAGTGAGACAGCACCCACTGCTATTCACAGCAAGAGACAGCACCCACTGACATTCACAGAGAGACAGCACCCACTGATATTCACACCGAGAGACAGCACCCACTGATATTCACAGAGAGACAGCACCAACTGCTATTCACAGCAAGAGACAGCACCCACTGATATTCACACAGAGAGACAGCACCCACTGATATTCACACAGACAGAGAGTGAAAGCACCCACTGATATTCACAGCAAGAGACAGCACCCACTGATATTCACAGAGAGACAGCACCCACTGATATTCACAGATAGAGAGACAGCACCCACTGATATTCACAGCAAGAGACAGCACCCACTGATATTCACACAGAGAGACAGCACCCACTGATATTCACAGAGAGAGACAGCACCCACTGATATTCACAGAGAGAGACAGCACCCACTGATATTCACAGAGAGAGAGACAGCACCAACTGATATTCAGAGAGAGAGACAGCACCCACTGATATTCACACAGAGAGACAGCACCCACTGATATTCACAGAGAGAGACAGCACCCATTGATATTCACAGAGAGAGAGAGAGACAGCACCCACTGATATTCACACAGAGAGACAGCACCCACTGATATTCACAGAGATAGACAGCACCCACTGATATTCACACAGAGAGACAGCACCCACTGGTATTCACAGAGAGAGACAGCACCCATTGATATTCACAGAGAGAGAGAGAGACAGCACCCACTGATATTCAGAGAGAGAGAGACAGCACGCACTGATATTCACGCAGAGACAGCACACATTGATATTCACAGAGAGAGAAAGAGAGACAGCACCCACTGATATTCAGAGAGAGAGAAAGCACCCACTGATATTCACACAGAGAGACAGCACCCACTGATATTCACAGAGAGAGACAGCACCCATTGATATTCACAGAGAGAGAGAGAGAGACAGCACCCACTGATATTCACACAGAGAGACAGCACCCACTGATATTCACAGAGATAGACAGCACCCACTGATATTCACACAGAGAGACAGCACCCACTGATATTCACAGAGAGAGAGACAGCACCCACTGATATTCACACAGAGAGACAGCACCCACTGATATTCACACAGAGAGACAGCACCCACTGATATTCAGAGAGAGAGACAGCACCCACTGATATTCAGAGAGAGACAGCACCCACTGATATTCAGAGAGAGAGACAGCACCCACTGATATTCAGAGAGAGAGACAGCACCCACTGATATTCACAAAGAGACAGCACCCACTGATATTCACAGAGAGAGAGAGAGACAGCACCCACTGATATTCACACAGAGAGACAGCACCCACTGATATATACACAGAGAGACAGCACCCACTGATATTCACCGAGAGAGAGAGAGACAGCACCCACTAATATTGACAGAGAGAGGGAGACAGCACCCACTGATATTCACCCAGAGAGAGAAACGGCACTCACTGATATTCACAAAGAGAGAGAGACAGCACCCACTGATATTCACACAGAGAGACAGCACCCACTGATATTCACATACAGAGGGACAGCACCCACTGCTATTCACACAGTGAGACAGCACCCACTGATATTCACACAGAGACAGCACCCACTGATATTCACACAGAGAGACAGCACCCACTGATATTCAGAGAGAGAGACAGCACACACTGATATTCACAGAGAGAGACAGCACCCATTGATATTCACAGAGAGAGAGAGAGACAGCACCCACTGATATTCAGAGAGAGACAGCACCCACTGATATTCACAAAGAGACAGCACCCACTGATATTCACAGAGAGAGAGAGAGACAGCACCCACTGATATTCACACAGAGAGACAGCACCCACTGATATTCACCGAGAGAGAGAGAGACAGCACCCACTGATAGTCAGAGAGAGTGAAAGCACCCACTGATATTCAGAGAGAGAGAGACAGCACCCACAGATATTCACAGAGAGAGAGAGAGACAGCACCCACTGATATTCACACAGAGAGACAGCACCCACTGATATATACACAGAGAGACAGCACCCACTGATATTCACGCAGAGAGAGAGACGGCACCCACTGATATTCACACAGAGAGAGGCAGCACCCACTGACATTCAGAGAGAGACAGCACCCACTGATATTCACACAGAGAGAGAGACAGCACCCACTGATATTCACAGAGAGAGAGACAGCACCCACTGATATTCACACAGAGAGACAGCACCCACTGATATTCACACAGAGAGACAGCACCCACTGATATTCAGAGAGAGAGACAGCACCCACTGATATTCAGAGAGAGAGACAGCACCCACTGATATTCACAAAGAGACAGCGCCCACTGATATTCACACGGAGAGACAGCACCCACTGATATTCACAGAGAGAGAGAGACAGCACCCACTGATATTCACACAGAGAGACAGCACCCACTGATATATACACAGAGAGACAGCACCCACTGATATTCACCGAGAGAGAGAGACAGCACCCACTAATATTGACAGAGAGAGAGAGACAGCACCCACTGATATTCACGCAGAGAGAGAGACGGCACCCACTGATATTCACAGAGAGAGAGAGACAGCACCCACTGATATTCACACAGAGAGAGGCAGCACCCACTGACATTCAGAGAGAGACAGCACCCACTGATATTCAGAGAGAGAGACAGCACCCACTGATATTCACAAAGAGACAGCACCCACTGATATTCACAGAGAGAGAGACAGCACCCACTGATAATCACACAGAGAGACAGCACCCACTGATATTCACAAAGACAGGGATAGAACCCACTGATATTCACACAGAGAGGCTGCACCCGCTGATATTCACCGAGAGAAAGAGGCAGCACCCACTAATATTGACAGAGAGAGAGAGAGAGACAGCACCCACTGATATTCACAGAGAGAGAGAGACGGCACCCACTGATATTCACACAGAGAGACAGCACCCACTGATATTCACAGAGAGAGAGACAGCACCCACTGATATTCACAGAGAGAGACAGCACCCACTGATATTCACACTTTGTTGAGCTGGGGACCACTTTAAATAGCGTTGCTTCAGCCAGCTTCCTGGGTGTTGACGGCATTTTTTTCTGGGCAGGTACAAGAGGGCGTGGATGAAAGGCTTCCAGGCACCAAGTTTGAAAAAGGGGGGCGATTTCTAACTCTTGGGCCACAGCCTTTGTTTATTCATGATGCAGACCCTTTACCCTGAACTCCAGGTCCCCTCCTCCCTCCTTTTAGAAAAGATCACCATTACTCCTTCCGCTCCATGCCCCCTCTCTCTGGCCGTGATTGAGGCACTGATACATTAGGAACAAAGATAACCCAATACAAGGATGAATCTCGGAATAGGTTGAAACAAGTTATTGGAGCCGTGTATGGACCACGAGTGTTGACATCATTGGAACACTGTGTGCAGTTCTGGCCATTGTAGCTACAAAAGCGCATTGATACAATGGGCCGAGTTGAGGAGAAGTACAGAGCTGACTCCAGGGTGTAGGGCTGTGAGTCATCATCAGCTGAGACTCAGAGCTGGGCTTAATTTCATTGCACCCCTGATGGCTGCAAACTAGAATGACGAGGAAAGTCAAAGAGCAAATAGCAGAGGCTCTGATCATAATCCTTTCAAACATCCTTGGATATGGAAGTTGTGCCAATGTGACACTTCTGTTAAAGGGAGAATGGAATAACATTGGTAGTGGGTAAACGTCGCGAGGCCATAATACAGGATAATATCAATGCGAGCCTGGAAAGATACGGGTGAATCCTTGTATTGGATTATCTTTGTTCCTAATGTATCAGTGCCCCAATCAGGACCAGAGAGTCTTGCGACTGTATTAGCTGAAGTGCAACAGTAACAGGTGATTCAGAAAAACAATTTCCATCGGTCAGCGAGTCTGTAACTGGAAGGCATAAATTTAAGTTTATCGGCAAAAAAACAGAGGGAGAGGTTAGGAGAATTTATTTTACACAGAGTTATTAGGACATGGATTGCCCGACCAGAAACAATGGTGGAAGCAGAATCCATAATAGCTTTTAGAAGGGAAATTAATAAATATTGGAAAAAAAAATTTAAAAGGTGACGTAAGAAAACTACTAGGCACTTGGTCTGAGTATTAAACAAAGCTTTAATCAACTGTTTTTCAACATGGAGATCTAGTTGTGTCCTTCACTAGTTCCTGTTAAAAAATGTCCTGAGCAAGCTGGGCCCATGCCCGAGTATTTATGCTCTCCCTGGACAGCGCCACCAGCAGGCCGCCCAGTATTATTTCATCAGTAATTTCCACATGAATGACAAGATTCATGTCAAAAGGGTTTGTGGAAAGGACAGGGTAATGGGACTAAGTCGAGTGCTCGTTCAGAGAGCGGGCAAAGCCACGATGGGCCGAGAGGCCTCCTTCTGTGCTGTATGATTTTCGAGGAGGTATGAATGTTCTCGGGCTGTGAGGAGCTGAGAATCACAATCTCCTGCTGGGACGGCCAGGTTTTTATAGTAGCAGCACAATCAGAGCTGATAACACCTCCTCCAGATGGGCAAAACTGAAGGAGGGGGACTATAGATACAAGAGACAACATTCCTAATGAGTCATCTCAGCCCAGTACAGCACAGGGAGTACTGGACATCCCTGGGCACCAACGTAAACAGCAGGAGCCCAAGAGAAGGGAGTGAACCACCCCCAGATAAACTTCCTTTCTCAACTATATCAGCTCATGCTGTTTGTCACTGGCCATTCGTGACCTCACAATTAAAGAACAAAATCTGGCAATGTTGAAATCTAGGGAGATTTTGACCCGTTTAGACTCAAGGGAATGCTTAGCTTGCACTATTGGTGAGCAAGTGGAATTTCTGCACCCCCCACCCCCACCCCCAGACTCCAATAGAAATTAATCCCTTGTGGATTACAGAACTTTTCAAGCATGAAGAATGACCACATACGTCCTCCAGCATCACTTAGCATGTGGGCCGTGGAGCAGGTCTCTGTTTCTCACTCCTCATGAAGAGGTGTTGTCCATCCCTGACTGCCCCTTCCTGCTTCCCTGACCTTGGGCCTCAGCCTTTGTTTATTCAAGATCCAGACCCTTTACCCTGAACTCAAGGCCCCTTCCTCCCTCCCTTTAGAGAAGTTCACTATTATCCCTTCAGCTCCATTTCCCCTCTTGCTCCCAGTAGCCTGTGCCTCTGGCATTGGACCAAGAATCCCTGTTACTGTTGCAGTGCAGCTAATACATCCACAACTAGCCGCACCTCTAGCCAAGCTGTTCCAGTACAGCTACAACACTGGCATCGACCCGACAAAGTTGAAAATTACCCAGGTATGTCCTGTCCACAAAAAGTAGGACAAATCCAATCCGGCCAATTACTGCCCCATCAGTCTACTCTCAATCACCAGCAAAGAGATGGAAGGTGTCGTCGACAGTGCTATCAAGCGGTATTTACCAATAACCTGCACACTGATGCTTAGTTTGGGTTCTGCCAGGGCCACTCAGCTCCAGACCTCATTACAGCCTTGGTCCAAACATGGACAAAAGAGCTGAATTCCAGAGGCGAGGTGAGACTGACTGCCCTTGACATCAAGGCAGCATTTGACCAAGTGTGGCATCAAGGAGCTCTAGTAAAATTGAAGTCAATGGGAATCAAGGGGAAAACTTTCCACTGGCTGGAATCATACCTAGCACAAAGGAAGATGGTTATGGTTGTTGGAGGGAAATCATCTCAGCCCCAGGACATCACTGCAGCAGTTCACTTGACATTCAATGGCATTACCATTGTCGAATCCCCCATCATCAACATCCTGGGGGTCACCATTGACCAGAAACTTACTGGACCAGCCACATAAATACTGTGGCTACAAGAGCAGGTCAGAGGCTGGGTATTCTGTGATGAGTGTCTCACCTCCTGACTCCCCAAAGCCTTTCCACCGTCCACAAGGCACAAGTCAGGAATGTGATGGAATACTCTCCACTTGCCTGGATGAGTGCAGCTCCAACAACACTCAAGAAGCTCGACACCATCCAAGACAAAGCAGCCGCTTGACTGACACCCCATCCACCACCTTAAACATTCACTCCCTCCACCACCGGCGCACCGTGGCTGCAGTGTGTACCATCTACAAGATGCACTGCAGCAACTCGCCAAGGCTTCTTCGGCAGCACCTCCCAAACCCGCGACCTCTACCACCTAGAAGGAAAAGGGCAGTAGACGCATGGGAACACCACCACCTCCAAGTTCCCCTCCAAGTCAAACACCATCCTGACTTGGAAATATATTGCCGTTCCTTCATCGTCGCTGGGTCAAAATCGTGGAACTTCCGAGCTAACAGCACTGTGGGAGTACCTTCACCACACGGACTGCAGCGGTTCAAGAAGGCGGCTCACCACCACCTTCTCAAGGGCAATTTGAGATGGGCAATAAATGCTGGCCTTGCCAGCGACACCCACATCCCAGGAACAAATTTTTTAAATGCTGATTGATGTTATGATCTGCCTACTCTGTATACTTCCAGTGGACACTCCCTGTGCACGTGCTAACGCCATCATCAATATGGCGTCCGGCGCAACTCGCACCAGAAATGTGCGCGCGTACCATAGATGGCATTTTGGAGCCAAAACGGCACTCGTAGCGCCGAAGAAAGCCGAATTTTGTGGCCAAATATTTGCATTTATATAGTGCCTTTCACAACCTCAGGACGTCCCAAAGTGCTTCACAGCCAATTAAGTACTTTTGAAGTGTAGCCACTGTTGTAATGTAGGAAACGCAGCAGCCAATTTGTGCACAGCAAGCTCCCACAAACAGCAATGTTATAAATCACCAGAAAACTATTTTTAGGTGTTGGTTGAGGGATAAATATTGGCCAGGACACCGGGGAGAACTCACTTGCTCTTCTTCGAATAGTGCCATGCGATCTTTTACATCCACCTGAGAGAGCAGATGGGGCCTCGGTTTAACGTCTCATCCGAAAGACGGCAGCTCCGACAGTGCAGCACTCCCTCAGTACTACACTGAACTATCGGCCTGCATTATGTGCTCAAGTCTCTGGAGTTGGACTTGAGCCCATGCCCTCTGACTGAGAGGTGAGTGTGCTCCCACTGAGTCACGCCTGACACAACTTTTGCAAAGGATGCTCACCGTATCCCCCCAAAAAATCAGGCTCACTTCCACCATCCAAGATCTCCAACAATGTTGCAGCCCTATCTCCGACCCTCACTCTCTTGGATCGTGGCTTCCTTGCCTGGAGCAGGGATCATGGAATTTACCCTATCATCACCGTCCCAAACGGTTTTTAACATCCTTCGAATCCAACGTCAGGTTTTTGAAGTTTGGACCCAACTGGCTAGTTGGACCAATTTCTGAATCCGAGATCTACTAGTGATGTCTTTCTTTCATTCTCGGGATGTAGGTGTCACTTTCAAGACTGACATTTACTGGCCTTGAGCCTTCTTCTTGAAAGCGGCGATGAAGGAACGGTGATAAATGTCCAAGTCAGGATGGTGTGTGACTTGGAGGGGAACCTGGAGGTGGTGGTGATCCCATGTAAATGTTTCAACAGCCGCTCCAATATATGCAAGATGTTTTGTAACTGTTCCTAATATAATATACGTAGAATTTCTTGAGAAACCAAAGCCCACAGTACAGAACACCATCAAGATTTAAAAGCGAAGTGGTGAAGCAGGGAGCAGTTATTAGGGGAGGACACACTTGGGATGTTAAATCGCATCATGGGGAAGGAGAGGCCGAGGATCGTAAGCTGTTCCACACTTGGGTTTTCCTCTCCCATCTGATGCAGGTCTGTCGGGAAGTCAGCATAACTGTAGAAGGAAATCTACAACCGAGTCAGACTAACTGTTACCTGGCCTATCCCTTTCCCCTTCCTTGAACACGGGGTGTAACATTCCCCACCTCCAGGTCCTTTGGCACAATTCCCAATTCCATAGATTTTTGGACTCTGCTGGGTAGAGTCTCCGCTATCTCCTCCCTAACATCCCTGAGTAGCCAACCATGATTAGGAAATAACTAGGGACAAATTCTGCTATTTTCCTCCATCATCAATCATTCCACCACTTGTACGTTTGAAAGATCTACCTTGCTGCCCAGCCATTGTTTCACTAGTGTATCAGCACTGTGATACTGAAAATAGTTCATCATCATACTTAACATCCTTTGCTGTGTTTGCCTCTCGTGTCTGCTTTGCCCGAGTTCTTCCTTTGACCTAAATTTCCAATTTTTAGATTGTTGGAGATATATCATTGCATTTTTATCCTTATGATAGGTGGGGATGTAACCTTGACAGATGAACTGATTGTTCTTGACCAAATCCATCACAATGTTTCCACTAACATCCCACCTTCCAGTATCCAAAGGTAGCGCTACTCTCTGATGGGGTAAAGACCAGCATCGCTTTCTAACAGACTACGACTTCATCCTGGGTTTGGATATTGTCTACAGCAAGTACACCTTCTATTCACTAATAGAGACCCTGCAACACCTGAACAACCAAGGAACTGTCATATACAGGAAACTCTCGTTTAAACAGCACCTAAATATCCGGAATTCTCTAATAACCGGCAGAATTCATACTCCGAAAACTACAGTATACAGTTGTTTATAAGCTTTGTTTTACTGTTAAGTAATTAAAGAGTTATGGATTACCCTCAACTGGCATTACTGTACTTAATCAAGCATCTTCCACCATCCATTTAACACAACATTCTGAGGGGAGTACCCAATTTATACTGCACATTTCTTGATTTTTTTATTTTTGTTTGTTAAAAATAGCCTCGGTAGATAAACCTCTCCGTTATCCGGAATTTTTAATCAACCGGCACCATCCCGGTCCCGTCGGTGCCGGATACGGAAGAGTTTCCTGTGCATCTCTTCCAAAATGCGAGACGTCATGGGAGCCACAAATTTTCACGAGTAGCTTCTACCTCACATTTTAACTCCCAAATTGTTCACAGAAAATTGGAGAAACAAATCAATGTGTGCAAAGTGACCAAAAGAGATCCAACTGGCCAAGGTTCCTTCGGCAGCACCTCCCAAACCCGCGACCTCTACCACCTACAAGGAGAAGGGCAGCAGGTGCAAGGGAACATAGAAACATAGAAACATAGAAAATAGGTGCAGGAGTAGATCATTCGGTCCTTCGAGCTTGCACCGCCATTTAATGCGTTCATGGCTGAACATGCTACCTCAGTACCCCATTCCTGCTTTCTCGCCATACCCCTTGATACCCCTAGTTGTGAGTGTTATATCTAACTCCCTTTTGAATATATTTAGCGAACTGGCCTCAACAACCTTCTGTGGTAGAGAATTCCACAAATTCACCACTCTCTGGGTGAAGAAGTTCCTCCTCATCTCAGTCTTAAATGGCTTCCCCTTTATCTTTAGACTGTGAGCCCTGGTTTTAGTTTCCCCTAACATTGGAAACATTCTGCCCGCATCTAATTTGTCTAAACCAGTCAGGATTTTAAACGTCTCTATAAGATCCCCCCTCATTCTTCTGAACTCCAGAGGATACAAGTTCAGTTGATCCAGTCTTTCTTGATATGTCAGTCTGGCCATCCCAGGAATCAATCTAGTGAACCTTCGTTGCACTCCCTCAATAGCAAGAATGTCCTTCCTCAAGTTAGGAGACCAAAACTGCACACAATACTCCAGGTGTGGCCTCACCAAGGCCCTGTACAACTGTAGCATCACCTCCCTACTCCTGTACTCCAATCCCCTTGC